>FR997725.1:12410000-13099726 GCA_905475445.1 Ochropleura plecta | reverse complement strand
TATACATAAGAAGTCATTGCCTAGTAGCATAACGGCGCTAATACTACAGTGTGTGCTTGTTGTCTATGTCCTAAGGAAAAGGGCCTTTTTTTAATGTTGCCCCACGCTTGGTATTTCTCCTGTATCGTGGGTGCGTTTACAAACATTTAAAATCACATATACAAACAGCCAGACCCGGAACAAATATCTGTAGCCCATACAAATATATGTTCCGTGCGGGGATCGAACCCGCGACACGTAGCGTAGCAGTTAATCGCTCAACCACTGAAAGACACAGATTGATAAAGAATTTAATGTAATAAGTATAGAAATTATAATTAACACTTGAAACGGGATATTTACCATGTTTGATATTACGGATGAAGTAAAGTAAGTAAATCATTTATTTGCGTAAAACATGGTATACATTGATGTTAATATTATTACAGTAGCTCAACATGTTTCGCTTAGATATAACATAGCATGCAAAAATTTATATTTTGACAAAAGGAATCAACATTTTACATCCATAAAATCTTATAAACTGTAAAAATTACATTCATTAAGCCACTTGTGTAATTCTATCTTAAATTTCCTAGAGTTCAATATTTTAAAGCGACTTGGTATTTTGTTATTACGTACGCACATTGCTAGGCAGTTTTTGTTGTATTTGGCAAGTCTTGGCAAATCACTTAGAATAACCATCATCATCAGTTCATCGTTCGTTTGCAACATCGCCGAAATAGCGGAAACTCGATATTAATAACGGACATGGTAAATATCCCATTTCAAGTGTTAATTATAATGTTAGTAACCATGTCAGTTTAAAGAAGTATAGAAATGTCGTACTTACCTATATCTTTTCCTCAGCCGTCTCCGTGTGCGTTTCACTGGCAACATTTTGACTGACTGGCTGGTGAACCCCGTACTCAACGTGTTCCTCAGAATCTTCGACACCATCATAATCAAGATTGTAGAAATCAACATCAGGAATGCTGTTCAAGATGAAATCGATTCAATTAACTCCAGTGTCAAAGAAGTGATCAAAAACCTTGAAGCGAAAAATTAGTTCGTTAATAATTTGTTTTTCTGATAAAAAAATGTACCGCTGATATTATAATGAATAAAAATTAAGCAATATTCTGGGAATGTTTTTGTTTGAATAAATCATAGGAGTAGGTACTTATATAAAAAATAAAATGAAAGTGTTTACTGAGATATATTTTTCCAAAAACTACAGAACCAAGGTAAAGGTTTCAAAAAATTTAATGTTAGTCTAAGCATATACTTATGTCTTAGCATTTTCATTTCACCTTTATGTGTGGGCAGACTGCGAGGCTCCCAAATTGAAGGTATTTGCCAAATTAGTTCGATGGGGAAAAATCTGTCGGAAATGTCGATCTGGAGAGATCATTATGCGAAATTTGACCCGGTCAGTAAAATATTCCGCACAATAACCAACAGATTTTAATTTTCAATTCGTATCCCACTTTTAATTTTCTGTACATTTTTTTTAAACCGTGGGGACTCGAGTTAAAATATTAAGTAACCAATTACTTATTAAGTAATTATTTCGTTTATTCGTTTTTATAAACTTTAACAAAGTAAATTAATACTTAACAAGAAACATAAAAGAAATGTAGTAGCCCACACATCGGGAATCTAGGACCCGAGCTACCGGTGATTAGCATAACTACTCGATAGCTATCGCGCCGTGAGTATAATCGAAAAAATCCTTCAAACGTTATTCACATTTCAATTTTCTACCACTAGTTTCTATTGGCTACCATTATGTAACGCACGCTGTTTATTTTAACACCCCACACGGATCTGTGAATAGCGTTTTGCCGGTTTGACGATTGGATTACGAGATCATAGACTAGTGTCGAGTGTCGATTGTCGATAACGGTAACAATTGGATTGTTTGTGAATACCTATGCAGCTCTTGAGTAACATCCTATCAATACGCACCGCATCCAGGAGCACTGCTGTCTGATTCAAGTTCATAATCCAGCTGCCAAGCGACAATTGCGTCAATATGTTGTCAAATATTTTTAATTTTCGCCTAGCGATCTCAGTTTATTTCATTCCTATCCTTCGTGGGTATGGATTCATACTGTGGTGCCCACGGATGGAGCCCAATGATATTTCATTTATTGTTCGTCGGTTTGTAAACAGCGACACAAGGCGTGTAGGGAAAAGAGTAGAATACTTATATCAACACCACTCAGTTTTTTGCTAACAGGTAACTAGAATTGTCCTGTAATAAATAAATATTATTTTCTATTCAATTATTGCGGTGCAACGTCGCCACATCTCCTGCACAGAAACCCATAGGTTACACTTACACGCAGTAATAACGAAATATCATCCAACCATAAACCTTTCTGTAGAGGACACGGTTTTTGACAACACGGTTGGCGCAGTGGCTGAGCGATTAACTGCGGCGCTGCGTGTCGCGGGTTCGATTTTCGCACGGGACAAATATTTGTATGGCCTACAGAGGTATTCCGGGTCTGGCTGTTTGAGTATGTGAGTTTAAACGTTTGTAAACGCACCCACGATATAGGAGACATTCCTAGTGTGGGGCAACGGTTTTTTTTTTAAAAGAATAGAAAGATATTATTATTTAGAGTCTCAGTCAGCATTTACTCCATTGACCACGAATATATTTTACTCCATCCTCAAGATCTGTGCATAAGATATATTCCGAAACATTTCTGAACGTATAATAGTTTCAACTGTCACTGTCATTTATAAGATTGTCAAGTGTCAATGCCAAAGTGCACATGTCTGTATTTCATTTCTTTCGTAGGAATTCGTTACATTTTCATTCAAGCAAATTACTTTCAAGTTTCAACACAATTAACCAAGAAGTTTCTGTATATTCGTGGTTAAAATTGTGTTATAATGGGAAAGGCTAAAAAGTTTAAACCCTCTCAAGTAGGGAAGAATTTAGCTTTAGCAGATCAAATCGAGTCTGTGAACTCAGTGAAAAATAAAAACAGAATCAAAGAAAGGAACAGGCAAGATGATGACGAAGAAGTAAGACTATAATAATATGTTAACCAGTTCATCTATCACAATTCTTTGTTTGATTAACATTGTGATCTGTAATGGTATTTTTTATTCGTCAGTTCGTAAATGCAGACTTATCCAAGAAAATCTTAAAAGCTGCAAGGAGACAACAAGCTGAATTAGGGGATGCTGAACAAGGCCCGTCTCCTGCAAAACATGTGACTCTTCCTGCAACATTCAAAGGTAGAGCTAGGTGCAAGAAATTTTAGGATTTTTTGGTTTTTAGAAATCAATATTTTGAAAAATATTTAAATTCCATCTATTTTGTTCTGTTGTAAATTTAATTTAAAAAAATGAAAACAATATTTGTCTAAACAGATGCAGACTCTGATGATGATACTGGATCAGATAGAGATGACTTGGAGCCAGACACTTATTATGACAACATAGAAATTAATGAAGAAGATGAAGAAGCACTTAAAATGTTCATGTCAGCTAAACCAGAGAGAACTCGCACCTTGGCAGATATAATAAAAGAAAAGATAACGGACAAACATACAGAGCTACAGACTCAGTTCTCTGATGTTGAAACATTAAAGTTACAAAATATAGATCCCAGGTATGTTTCACTATGGACAGTGATTGTATTATGTAAAAAAATATACAAAGAAACTTGTTTGATTTGGTGCTTCTTCACAATGTAAAGGAAGACAGAGATGGAGATAGAGAAGGTAGAGTTGAGTTCTTTACTAACTAATGTGCATTACATTTTCAGAATAAAAACAATGTATGAAGGTGTCAGAGATGTATTGCAAAAGTACAGATCAGGAAAACTGCCAAAGGCATTTAAAATGGTTCCCCACTTACAGAACTGGGAACAAATATTGTACATCACAGAGCCTACCACCTGGTCTGCGGCAGCTATGTACCAGGTAAGTTATGAAATGGTTTGTTTTTAACAGCAAATAGGTTATTTACATAGTATTTCGAGCCAAAAGAATTCATTAATGTGTTGTAACTTGTTTACAATTATTTTATAGCATTTTTTGTTCACTTACCATTTTAAATATCTTCTTATGGCAGGCTACCAGAATCTTCGCTTCAAATTTGAAAGAGAAGATGGCTCAAAGATTTTACTATTTAGTATTGCTACCTCGTGTGCGAGATGACCTTGCTGAATATAAAAGATTGAACTTTCATCTATACCAGGCATTACGGAAATCACTCTTCAAGCCTGGCGCTTTTATGAAGGGTATATTATTGCCCTTACTGGAGGTAACTTAAAATTTGTGTTTTGTACTTTAAGGTGGAAGCATCTGGGAAGCCTGGAAAATTTTAATTTATTATAAAAGTTTTTTTTTCTGTTTTATTTTTTATCTGCCATCATTCTTCATAGACTATAATCAGATGTGTTCTGGGGTTGGTATCTTGTTTTGTCTTGATGTGCTTTCTTTCGTGTCATGTCAAGCGATGGTCTAAACTTATACCCAGATATCTAACCATATTATCCCCATGTGGTAGGGTGGTGTCTCCTAGTTTTGCAAGTGAGCAGTTTATTTGCACACTGCAAAGGTGACCTGCACAGATTTGGATGTGCTGGGTTTGATTTCCATGCTTGCAACTACTCATTGAGGTAATTGATCCAGCAGCTGGATTGCTGGTGTGCACCAGGATAGCAGTGTTGTCAGCGTACGTAGCTGTGGTTAGGCCGGCTAGCGTTGGTAAATCTGCCGTATATAGGATATACAGCATGTCCTAAGATTGATCCTTGCGGTACGCCCGCTTTTATTTTGTAAAAGCTAGAAGTGAGTGAATATCTTATAATATGTGGAACCTTTGTGGCAGGCTTTTCTTAATTTTGTAGAGGAGGCCATGCCATACTCTTGTCAATCATGTCAATCATGCCTGCTGGATATCTAGAAATACAGATGAACAGTAATCCTTCTGTTTTAAGGCTTTTCTAACTGTTTCATATACCTAATCGTTTGACTGTTGAGTACTGTTGTTTGAAAGCTTGAGCTTAGATAGGATTGGCAGTATATTCATTGGCCTGCATGAAGTCACTTCATCAATATTTGCGAGATTTTCCATAACCTGCGAAAATATTGCACTCTGTTTCGCGTTAGACAAGATGGCTATAAGAACTAGGGCTTTTTGGGTAATTCTTAGATTTTTTTTGGTTATTAAATCAAAGCCATTTTTCTTTACAGGTGGTATTGCAATCTGCGGCCTGTCGTATGTTTTCGTCCATAGAGAGTAATTTGTCGAAGGGTGGCCGACAGTAATTCTAGCTTAAACTGCAATGTATCGTCATGCCAGCTGCGAATTAGGTCTTTGAGCTCTATAATGGCCCTATTCAATGTGGTTTTATTTAATCTGTTTCTACTTCAGTGTCGGTCTCGACGTAGTCTTCGTTTTTCCAATATTCTTTGTTTGACCTCTTGTAGATAATTGATTGGGTGCAATAAGATTCAGGCTTCATCGTTGGTGTATTCTTACAACAGAATATTGTATTAGATTAGTTCGGTGTTTTGCCGTGCCCTCAATATATTCTGGGGTCTTAAGCTTTGTTTTCAGGTCGATGACCATATTAATTTTTTCTCTGAATTTCAATTATCGAATTTGGTTAGATTAATTCGTTGTAGTTGGATCCATATGGAAAAGGTTTTTGTTTTAAAATTGTGTTGTTATTACCATACCACAGAATTTGCCGTGGCCTCGATGGCGGTCTTTCGGCTTATTTTGTGTTTTTATTGTAAGCATGTTTTCTATTTATTCCATTGATGTATCGACTGGCGACTATCGACTGACGGCTGGTTGTGGGTTGGATTTCCTAGAAAAGATCTCCAAATAAACTTCGCAACCCTTATAGTTTGCCGGACGAGCACCATGGCACAAGACACACATTTTAATTTTGGGATCCTCTATCACTGCGGATTGATTTCTTAAATGAGCTTGTTGTTCGGTCCTAGTACGGAATTGGCAGAAAAGGTTGAGTTTGGCCCAACAAGACATTGTCGGGCCCATATATGACATTAATTTATCGTTTTTTATTGAAGGTATGGCCAATGAGCCCAGTTTTTCTTACTACTGGTTTTTGTTTGATAAGTAAAGTGGTCTTTGTCACTAACACTTTAAACTCAAACAAAAGTGTAGATCAAAATCTACTTCATGAAATAATTATAGAATTAACAAGGTAGATAATTCTATTGATGATTCTAATGATTATAAATTGCAGGCTACCCTGACGCTTCTGCTTTAGGAATGAAATAAGTACTGTATTTTTAGTTAGCTAAGTTTTGTTTGTGATATTTTCTAGTCAGGAGACTGCACACTCCGTGAAGCTATCATAGTGGGCTCAGTGTTGGCACGTAATTCTGTACCAGTGTTGCATTCCAGTGCAGCTATGTTAAAGATAGCAGAAATGGATTACACCGGAGCTAACTCCATATTTTTAAGAATACTTTTCGATAAAAAGTATGCGCTGCCATATAGAGTCGTTGACTCAGTTGTTTTCCACTTTATAAGGTGAGGTCACGTAATTATTTTATTTTAGCTTTAAACTAAACCGAAGAGATCAGGTTGAACGAAATTGTATTTGATGTAACTTATCTAAACTAGGGTATTAAGGCTCTCGCACACAGGTGTCTCATTATCGGTTGATAAGACCGGATGCCTGTTTGCTATATCTCATTTGGTACATAATTTATTAGGACAATTACGAAATTATACACTGTTGCGGTAATAATGACCCAATAGAATAGGATGCTTGCAATCCTCCATCCTTCAATATAAGTTCTTAAAACATTTGTAATGGGACACCACTCACTGCTACGAAATTGTTAGAGATCTAGTCTGTCAAGGCAAGGGCTAAATTTGGTTTTACCAATAGTTATGAGTGTTCTAAAAATCTATGATATGGATATTGATTTATCATCAGGCTAACAATATATTTTGTTACAATATTAGCTATGGAGGATGTGATGACGATGAACATACATATTATAATGTGTTATATATTTCACTAAAATTTTTGTCTTTACAGATTTCAAACTGAACATCGCAATTTGCCAGTTTTGTGGCACCAGTCCCTGTTAACATTTGTTCAGCGTTATAAGGCTGATATATCAACGGAACAGAGAGATGCTCTTTTGGAATTACTGAGGAAACAGTCTCATATTACCATCACTCCGGAGGTAAATTAAAATGAATTATAAAATGTTAATGTATAATAATATTTTATATATGTATACTTCTTATACTTTTACATGGGACTTAAATAGGCAAAATTTGCTAATACTATTAAGAACACTTCTAGCTAACCCTTTAGGGGATTATAGACTTTTTGTTGTCTACTTTTGTGCTGCAAATGTAAAGTTTATTGGTTTAAGTTGTATAGCTTCTGTAGATATTTTATTATATTTTCACAGATCCGAAGGGAATTACAAGCTGCTAAGTGCCGAGATATTGAAGTTAATGAACCTGTGATGAGTGCTATGGTGGTTGAATAATATAATTTAAGTGAAACAAAAATAATTTTTATAAATCTGTTTTATTTTCCTTAAAAATTAATTATTTACTAATAAAGCGCGTTACTGTCTCAGTACATAAATATTACATCCGTAATTTGTTTATATGCTGTATTTTTATTGGCCTATCTATTTGACTGGTCACCAAATGTATAGGTGGTATAACCGTCGACCCACAGTCACATTTTCGCCCTGATATATAGTCAAAAGAGCCAATTCTATTGTTGCATTTCTGACAATGCAGTTTCCCCTTCGTCCATTCCTCAGTTTTGATTTTCTCACTAATCCATTCAGGCACTTTGTCCTCACTGACGTATATAAACCTTTTTATATCATAACTTTCACATTTTGCAGGATCACAGGTAAGAGAACTGTCGAAAATGCAAGTTTCATCAAATAACATGTGGCGACATTTGTGACACTTTACAGCTTGTGAGCTCATATTTCATCCCTTTACTAATATTTTCTTGTAAGATTGTACTGTGGCTTGTAAAAAGGTAATAACTTTATAGTTTGACTAGCTAAAAACCGAAAACATTGACTTTATTCACTTCACATGGCTGTTCGCTACTCGCTAGCTTGGCTTGGCTCGAAAATCCGACAATCCGACATAACGTTGACACTGACAGTTAACAGTCCTGACAGGAAACGAAAATACTGAACTTAACCACGGGTGCGTTCATTATTTTATCTTGTGTGTCTTTCTTTAAAGAGTAGGCGAGCATTCATTGCAGTTATTTGTTTCGGATACCGCTGGATTTGTTGCGAAACTATAGCGTAGCTCTGTACTCTGTGTACTGTAATCGCGAGGTTCAATTTTCGGACGTTGATGTCGAAGTATAAAATACCCAAAGTCAAATAACCCTCCTTTGCGGTGCGCAGTCGGGTAAATAAGTCAAAGCCAAAGTAAGTTTATAACAATAACAAGATAGGGTGTTCATACTTGGCGAGTATTCAAATCAAATCATTTATTTCAATTAGACCATTACAGGCACTTTTGAATGTCAAGAAACAAAATGAATCTACAGTCCCGGTCACAATGTGAAAGTACTGTAGTTGCCCATTCCAAAGCGTTGATCTCTATGGAGAAGAATGTGCAAGAAACTCCATGGACACTCTTTTAAATTATAATATTTTTACAAAATCGTATTCATGTTGAGATTATACAAATATGTGAGAACGATGTAGAAAGACGTGCACAGTAAGAGCGTCCAGAGTAAATAAAAAGTAAATGCTATTTTAGTTCCAGAGAAGCTGATTTTGTTGAAAATGTAATTAACGTAATTTTGACAAAAACCACAATGAGAATAAGTAATAGCTGCTCATTTACGCGAATTAGTATAAAATTAGTTGTGACACGTAAAATGCGACATGCACGTGTAATGACTAAAGGTTTTTACCCTGCTCGCCGACCGACCCGACCCGACCCGACCGGTTACTGTCTAACAAGAGAAGCGCATGTGCTATCCCGCTTTTTCTTGCATTGTGATTTTGTGTCTCACTCTCAACCTTATTTGCGACACTTGTCAGTACGCTACCCACCCACAGAGTAAAATAATATACCTATACAGGAGAAGAGTGCCCTCTTGTGACTTTTTTGTTATACAATTGACGCCATTTTGCGACACTAGCGGCTTCTAGAAAACGTGTCCTTACACAGTCTGTATACTATAGCTATATATATATATGCTATGCTATATATATATATATATATATATATATATATATATATATATATATATATATATATATATATATACATATATATATATAGGTAGTTCTTTAAGGCTTTTAACAATTACTTTATTGATTCTACAAACATTGACATAACTAATAAAAATAAAAATAGACCCATAATTAATACTAATAATGATGGTAACAGTATATATCTAGAACCCTGTACGCCAAATGAAATAACCAAAATAATTTCATCTCTAAATAATACCAACGCTGTGGGATATGATGAGATTTCAACACAAGTCATAAAATCGTGTGCTAATATACTGTCACCTATTTTAGCTCATCTCATTAATTTAAGTTTCTTTGATGAAAAGTATCCTGACAAATTAAAGTTCTCAATAGTAAAGCCCTTATACAAAAAAAACAATAAACATGACTTAACTAATTACCGTCCAATAACCTTAATTCCTATAATTTCAAAAATATATGAAAAGGCAATGTGTAATAGGATTATCTCATTTATATATAAACATAGTATAATTAGCCCGGAACAAAATGGTTTTCAAAGAGGAAAGTCGACTACACTAGCTTGCTATCAACTTATTAAATCAATAACGGAGAATATAGATAAGAAAACCCCGGTCACTGCTATTTTTTTCGACATGAGCAAAGCGTTTGACTCTGTAAAACATGACATACTGTTAAAAAAATGTGAGAGTTATGGAATAAGAGGAAAAGCGTTAAATTGGCTCAAAGATTACCTAAGTAATAGACAACAACGCGTTGAAGTTTTAGGAATGAATAAAAATAGAGAAGTAATAAGTTATAAATCTCAGTTCAGGACGAACACATATGGCGTGCCTCAAGGTAGCATTTTGGGGCCATTGCTTTTTCTTTTGTATGTAAATGATTTGCCTGCAGTAACTCAAAATAAGTGCGTATTATTTGCAGACGACATTTCACTAGTAATAAATAATGAAAACAAAAATGAACAGCATGATGACAAAATAAATAATGCCGTAGAAAGCATACTGGAATGGTTTGAACAAAATAATTTATGTGTAAATATTTCCAAAACAAAATACATAAATTTCTGTAATTACAAAATGACAAATAAAACAATGAAAATTATTGGGCGTGATAATGAAATACAAGAAGTTGACCATACAACATTTGTAGGCATAGTTATTGATAAGAATTGCAATTGGAAAAAACATGTAGATAATGTATGCAACAGGCTGAACAGCTTTGTATTTGCACTAAGAAATCTGAGGAAAACTGTTGGGATAAATGCCGCTCTACTGGCTTATCACGGTTACGTCTCATCTGTCCTCAGATACGGCTTAATATTATGGGGTAATTCTACCGATAGTGACAGGGCATTTATTGTGCAAAAAAAATGCTTACGAGCTGTATTTGGTGCAGGGCCATTAGAATCGTGCAGGCCCTTGTTTAAAAAACATAAATTATTATCACTGGCATGCCTATATATATTGGACATGGCAGTGTTTGTAAAAAAACATCCTAACTTATTTAGTAAAGCTGATAGTGGAAATATGTATAAAATAGGTAAACACTCAAGGGATCCCACCAGATTGGCTATGCCTAGGTGTAGAACGGCATTTTGCCATAAAAACACCAGTAGAATGTCAATAAAGATATTTAATAAAATACCAAAAGCAATTAGAGAACTGCCTACTAATTTATTTCAAAACAGATTTAGAACATGGCTTACGGAAAATTGTTTTTATACTATTAATGAATTCATGAATTATAAATAGGGATAATGCACAATACAACAATATGAAAAATGAAAATTGATAAATTTTGACATTCTTGTAATTTAATTAACTTTGACATTCCTATAATTTAATTTAATTTGACAATTCTGTAATTTTATAAATTTTGAGTCTGTATATTTTTTTTGACATTTTTGTAATTTTATAAATCTTGACATGCCTGTGTTCTTATTTTGACATTTTGTAATTCCTATTTTTTTTATGATTAAGAAACATGGCACATAAAAAGAAAAATTTGCATGCTGAATTTAGTAGGCGAAATATGTAGTACTGTAACTATTTTATTTTAAGAGCTGTAAGCACCATATTTCTTGCAAATAAATGAATTATTATGTCCTTTATTCAATTCGTATCTTAAAATTACATTTTTAAATATTTCTTAAAAAATAAATAAAAAAAAAAAACATTTAAAAATATAAAAATAGGTTTCCGCCGGTAACGGGAGCAGGGTCCAAGCTACCGGTGGTTAGGGCTCCAGAGAAAGGAACCTCCTCACAATGCGGGCCGTATCTAGGAGTACTGCCTTCTGAATCAGGCCCTTGATCCAACCACCTAAGGAGAGCTTCGACAGATGTTCGTCGAGGCTCTTGGCAATTAAGCCATTGGCCGTTACAACAATCGGCACAATGATAGCCGAGTTCACATTCCACATGTCAACAACCTCGTGTGCCAAGTCAAGATATTTTAGTTGTTTTTCTTTCTCAGCTTTCACGAGGTTCTCGTCATGTGGGATGGTAACATCGATTATCATTACGCGGCGCGCTGATCGGTCTATCACCACTATGTCAGGTTTATTGGCGACAATAGTCCTGTCAGTAATGATAGACCGATCCCAGTACAGCGTAACATGGTCTTTCTCGAGAACTGGGTCGGGCACATACTTGTAGTACGGTACCTCAGATTCAACAAGATTATATTTCAAGGCAAGTTGCTGATGAATAATCCTGGCCACTTGGTTGTGTCTATGCAAGTACTCGCTGTTAGCTAGACGAGAACAACCAGAAATAATATGTCTGATGGACTCACCAGGACGGTGGCATGCCCGACACACGTCAACCGTCCCATCCTTCATTATATATTTCCGGTAGTTGTTCGTCAACATAACTTCGTCCATAATCGCACAGACAAAACCTTCAGTTTCCCCAAATAGGTCACCGAATCGTAGCCAGGACACGGACGCCAGAAAATCTACATCGGGCCCATGAAGAGCCTTGTAGAAGCGCCCGTGAAGCTCCTTGCCTTGCCATACTACCTTGCGGTCATCAGTAGTAAGTATTACAGGTTTGCGCCAATTCTCTTTAGCCATGGACAGCGGGGTGAGTCCCTTGTCCACTGCGACTACATCTCGGTGCATACCCACGTCGGTTTTTAAAAAATATTCCCTTAGACTGCACACCTCTCGGTTATGGAGGGTCTTCGCGTTTAAAAAGCCTCGACCCCCACACTTCCGTGGGATGTACAGTCTCATCACTGATGATCGTGGGTGATGCATCCGATTTCCAGTCAGCAGTGTACGGACTCTCCTATCCAGGGCATCGAGTTCAGTCTGAGTCCATTTGAGTATGCCGAAAGAGTACATTATAACCGGCATGACCCAACTGTTGAAGGCGCGCACCTTGTTCCCGCCCGAAAGAAGGCTTTTTAATACCTTCTTCAGGCGACCAAAGAAACGCTCCCTCAACAATTGCTTCATGTCAGCTACGTTAATGCCTAACGCTTCCGACATACCCAAATACTTATAGCTTTCGGATGAGGAAAGGGATCTGAGGTGTATGGAATCCGAGAGTTGAATTCCCTCGGATTCCATAATCTCCCCTCGCTTCACATACATGACTGCACATTTGTCCACACCAAATTCCATCCTGATGGCGTTACTAAAAGTTTCAGTTACTTTCAGTAGCTCCATCAGTCGCAATTTGTTGGAGGCAA
Source organism: Ochropleura plecta (assembly GCA_905475445.1). Classification (NCBI taxonomy): domain Eukaryota; kingdom Metazoa; phylum Arthropoda; class Insecta; order Lepidoptera; family Noctuidae; genus Ochropleura; species Ochropleura plecta. The sequence goes on along the minus strand of FR997725.1, from coordinate 13,086,792 downwards.
AGAGTTTCAGATCATCCATGTAAAGGAGGTGAGATATGACCTGACCACCTCTTCTCAACCGATAGCCTAAACCTGAATCCTCCAGCAATGTGCTTAGAGGATTCAGGGCTAGACAGAACCAAAGTGGACTCAAACTGTCGCCCTGAAATATTCCCCGTTTAATCCACACAGGCTCATCGTTTCCCTGGATTTGTCGACATCCTGGATATCGAAGGACCGTCCTCCATTGCCCCATACACGACTCAAGAAAGGCGCGTAGGGTTGCATCTATCTTGTACAACTCCAGCACCCTCTTGAGCCATGTATGTGGCACTGAGTCGTAGGCCTTCTTATAGTCTATCCAACATGTCGACAAATCCTTGCGGGATCGACGAACCTGTTGGCTAATGGCCATGTCAATGAGGAGTAGCTCCTTAGTACCGCGAGACCCGTTCCTACATCCATTCTGAGAGGCAGACATAATTGAATTTTTGTCTATGTGTGAATTAATTTTCGCTCTCAAAATGGACGTAAGAAGTTTATAGACCGTCGATAAACACGTGATCGGCCTATAATTCTTGGGTTCCGCGGGACTACCTGACTTATAGAGCAGGTGGGTAACGCCTGTTGTTAGAAACTGTGGCAGAGACCCGGACTCAAGGCAAGACTGAAATTGAGATGCCAGGCGAGTGTGTGAACTAGTGAGCCACTTGAGCCAAAAGTTGTGCAGTCCATCCGGTCCTGGAGACTTCCAGTTCGGTAACGGACGAACTGCACTGGCTATATCTAAAGATGTTATTAAGATTGGCTCCATATCTGGAATAGTTTCACACACACGCTCAACATCACGCATCCAGTCAGCCTCAGTATGACAGACAGGCACCGACCAGATGCTGTGCCAGAAAGAACTCGTGGCTACATCATCCGGGCGGCACACGTCAGTCACACTTTGTTCGGGTCGCTCCCAAGCTCTGTATACCCACCTCTCATCGCTCCGGAATATGCGATTTTGCGAATACCGATCAACTCGCCGCTTATACCGCCGAATACGGTTTGCCCATGCATAAACTTTTTGCTTCAGGAAGTCGATGCGCTCTGTGGTACGAGACATATATTCTTGAGGACTGATTCCAGTCCCCGAGAATGCCCGCCTCACAAAGCGCATCACACGTGGTCTTGTATTGCCCTCCCTGAAGCAGTATAGTTTACCGATGAGTACCCTGGCCTCGTCGATACGCCGCTCGATCCTGCACTGCCAGGTTGGTACGGATGGTTTTGGTCGAGTAGCTACGTCACAACTTGGAAATTTGACGTTAGCTAAACGACATACCGCAACAGCCCCACAGTACAGGATCGAGTGCGTATCAACGAGGTCCTCGTTACTTTCGAATAAATTCTTGAGCTGCGAGTCCAGGGCACACACCAGCGCCCTATTTTTTTTATGCATGGGTAGCCGTGGTAATCGGGGTCTAAGTTCGGCTGGAGTGGATCTATAGTCGCGAAGCGCATCCTCCAGTGCACTCCTCAATCGTTCGTTGCACTGGCTACTTACCGTAGCAACCCTATCATCCTCCTCTACGACAGCGGGGTCGGAACGCGGTTGCATCCCGTCAATTACTGACGCTTGCACCGCGGTTTGTGGCGTAGTCAAGATGATACGGTTGCTCAGTACTTCTGAGCGCAGCCTATCAAGCGCGGCGTCGTCCAACATGTGATTGCGTTGAATGACCCGCACCTGATCCGACAGTCGTTGGGCCGAGACGTTGATGGTTGGTTCTAGGTCCTGGAACAGAGACAGCATCCTAACACGGTACGCAGTGAGGTTAGTTCCCCCCTCTGTAGACCCATAATATGCGCGCATGACATTCGCGTTGATTGACGAAGTCCATCGCATGCGCGACACATTTCCACCGGCAGCGGGGACCCTGATCGGAGCCTGTTGGCCCCTAGATCCCAAGCCCGCTGGTGGCCGTCCTCTTCCTCGTCGTTGTCGTGTTGGTGGTGGCGACGATGGCGGGGAGAAAAACTCGTCGCTCGAGCTCGACGCAACTGCAGCAACCGGCGACACGGTGCTCACGTGTGTAGCGCGTCCCGGCGACTGCGAGGCGGAGCTGAGAGACGAGCCCGGAGATGGTGGGAGTGCCTGCTGTTCTTGGGCCCGGCGTCTTGTTAGCATGTGGCGGTTGACGTATAAGCAGTTTTATATTTCTTAAAGTTTCGTTCGTTTCGTTTCATTTTGTATTTTTTTATTCTATTACTTTTTAATGTTAATTTTAATTGATTTGTCTTCTTTCTTGCGTAAAATTATTGTTATTAAATGAAATAGAAAAATTTTTGGAGATGAAAAACGTCACGTCAATTTGACAGTCGGGCCACAGATTCGAATTATTATTATTTTCGTTCATTTATTGATTAATTTACATATTATTTACATTTTTAAATGTTTCTTCTAAACAAAAATAAAAAAAAAAAAACATTTAAAAATATAAAAATAGTAGCCCACCGGTATCGGGAACAGGGTCCAAGCTACCGGCGGTCAGGGCTCCAGAGAAAGGAACCTCCTAACAATACGAGCCGTGTCTAGGAGTACCGCTTTCTGAATCAAGCCCTTGATCCAGCTACCTAACGAGAGCCTCCTAAGGTGTTGGTCGAGGCTCTTAGCAATTAAGCCATTGGCAGATACGACTATCGGCACAATGAATGATTATAAGTGTTTTGAGTTGATTTGTGTATTCATTGGAAAAGTTACAAATATCGATAATGTACTATTTTTCTGTTCCAGTCGACATGATTCGAACTGTTTAAGCGTAAGAATTTTACAAATATACAAAGAAATATACACAGTTTTTCGAAAATTAATATTCGTTAGACATCGTAAACTAGTCGTAAAAATCTAGTAGTAATATGAATTGTATGTTGTAATAATGAACTAAATATACAACAAAGTGGGACAACAAGAAATACGCGCTCACGCATCAAGTAGTCAACGCTTTGTAAATGTCAAATCAAAAATAGCCTCCAGATTAGATTAGGGCAGATTTCATTATTACCATTAAAAAGTTTATTCTTAAATTGATATAACTTTTTATCTACTTAACTCTACAATATTACGATAATTTTCTGATTAATAATTATGTAATCCATGACTTTTCAGTTTAATTTTTATATTAAAATGCTATTTGAGTGCCATCTATCGACACTTTTATCAAACTTTGACGGAAATGAAACATAGGCAGCGCCACTTTCTTTTGAAAATGCGACTGTAGGCAACTGTCCTCCGCCTGACGCTACCTTAAACCGTGCGCAACGCATCTCTGTGTTCACTAATTATTGTTTCGTACTGACGACTGTTTTGTGCCTTGGACACCGGACTTTGTTTGCCTTACGATTTGGATTTTTTATTGTGATCACTACGACGACTTGGCGACCACCTGGACTTTGGTGTTTTATAACATGGCCAACCGCCCCGTTTTTCCTGGTTATACGCAGCGAGAGAATGCTGAGATGCACCTTATTTACGGAGAAGCTGGCCAAAGTTCCCGAGCTGCTGCCACCATCTACAGGGAAAGGTTGCCCGATAGGAGACATCCACAACATGAAATGTTTACCAGAGTGCATAACTCCTACATGGAAGGCAGACTCCCTGGTCAACGACGGCTACTTAAATTTGCATAATTTACATAGTTGGCAATTAGAAAATCCGTATGTGTCAAGAGAAGACAGGTCCCAGTACCAATTCAAAATAAATATATGGAGTGGGATTTTTAATGGCCAGATTGTGGGTCCCATGGAGCTTCCACCTACATTCAATGCCAATAATTACTTGTAGTTTTTACGAGAAACCCTACCCACGCTCCTTGAAAATGTTCCGAGTGAGCTAAGAGAGGTGAAGTGGCTTTAAAATGTTGGGTGCCCTGCTTATTATGGCCGGGAAGTAAGAGCCTACTTAGATGAAGCTTATCCAGGTAGGTGGATTGGGCGACTGGGACCGATATTATGGCCACCTAGGTCTCCGGACCTAAACCCCCTGGATTTTTTTATTGGGGTGCCATGAAGGACAAAGTCTATGAAAAACCGATCCAAAATGACAATGAATTGAGAGCAAGGGTTAACATTGCAGCAAGAAAAATATCGGAAATAAGCCTGAGAAGACTCAAAAGCTCATTTTTAAGAAGATGCCGAGCGTGTATTAGGGCACAAGGGAAGCAAAATATTGTAATTTATTTAAATAAATGTTTATTAAAGTTAACTCCTCTGTTTTTTTTACTATCACCTTATCCTTCAAGATGTCATTTACAGACCGGCCGGCCGGTCGGCTGTAGCTTAATTATTATGTAATTCGAACCGTAGTACGACTTTACAACGATTCGAATTCAAACTCACATTACTTGCATTTAATTTTAAAATAAAATGCTCTTATTGACTAAAATAGCTTATTGTTCGTATTTTTTAAAATGAAAATGTACTAGTATTGTATCTTTCAAAAATCACCCTTAAACAAGCTATTTTTTAAGTTTGTTGTACAAAACTGCCACATACATTTTTTTTTCACCACTGTAGGTTAAACATAAGTGATAAGAAAATAGTTCTGTGCAAATTTAAACAAAAAATTGTATTTCTTGAAAACATTCTTGTCTTTGATAGAAAAAAGACTTATCAATGAGTAGAGTAACTACACACATCAAAAGTGTCTAGGGATCAAGCATTTTTATGCGGATTTCTTGAGATTGAGATGTGGCTTTGTAATAAATTTATGATTTTATAAATTTATATGGATCCTTTTTGGTGCATTTCATAATTTGAATCAGGAACTCTCAATCAAATTCGAGTAAAAGATGAAAATAAGCTGTCAATATTTTCCCTATAAAAACATACAACGCATTGAAGACATTATTAGTGCTACTGTTTCCCTACTACTGATTAAAACCAACGTTATTATGGAGCGGCGACGTCATTTAAGCAGGGAAGAAATGCTCAGAGCCGTGGGAATGATAGAAGCTGGTTCCCGGCAACGTACTGTAGCTTTAGCTCTGAATACAAGTCAGAGTGTTATCAGTCGACTTTGGACACGTTACCGAAGCACTGGTACCGTGGCTGAGCGCCATGGAGGACGGTATCGCTGCACCACACGGAGACAAGACCGATACATTCAAATCTTAACTCGAAGAGCTCCAACAATAACCGCCATGATGTTAGCCGTGAGGCTTCATCACTCTTCAGGGAACTTAATTAGCGACCAAACAGTCAGAAACCGCTTGCATGAAGTGAACCTTCATTCCCGAAGACCGCTACGGGTACCACCTATAGCAATGCACAATCGTAGGATTCGATATCAATGGGCTCTTGAACACAGAAATTGGGCAGAAGAACAATGGCGTTTCGTGTGCTTTTCTGATGAGTCTCGTTTTGGTATGAGACCGGATACAAGACGTATACGACACTGGAGAACCCCTGGACGCCAACAGCGATTAAAATCCTGCCAGGAAGTCCATCCTTATAGTGGTGGAACCATCATGGTATGGGCGGGTATTTGGATCGGCGGAAGAACTGAGTTGATTTGGATCAGAGGCAACCTCAACGCTCAAATTAATGCTGAGACGATTGTATCAGACGTCATCGTTCCTCTACAAGTGCAAATCGGTCCCTTATTTCAGTTAATGCATGATAATGCACGACCGCATACCGCAAGAGTTGTAAGACAGACTCTCGCCGCAGCTAACATCAATGTCCTGCCCTGGCCTGCTCAGTCGCCAGACTTGAACCCGATTGAGCATGCATGGGATATGCTACAGAGAAGAGCTCTGCCGAATATGGAGGGTATCCAGTCGCAAGAAGACCTTTTTTTGTTGTTGCAACGAACATGGGCGGCCATTCCACAGCGTGATTTGGATGAACTCATTTTGAGTATGCCAAACCGATGTTCTTGTGTTGTTAGTGTTCGCGGTAGAAACACGGATTATTAATTGTTTAAGTTACCCAATAAAATTTTAAAGAAAACTGTTATTTCAGTCTTTTTTTCGAACTTTAATGTTAGTGGTTCAAATGTCAAAAATCCCTTTATTAGGAAAATGGCAAATTTCTTTATTAATGCAAAGGTGACTTGGTTTATCGTTACTGTGACAAACGAAAACACTTTATTTGATGAATCCTTAAAGAAAATTTTAATTAATATCAATCAGGAGAAAAGTTATTGCAAAAATATATGTTGATCCCTAGATACTTTTGATGTGTGTATTTACGAATAATTTGATGTAAAAAAAAATACTAGAAAAGGATTTTTTCATTATGAGATGCTTAAAAATCTGTTTCAGATTTTTCGGTATTTCGGAAAATTTTGTAAAACTGTAAATCCGTAAGATTTTGCTGAACATATATTGTGTTGTATAGATAGGTAGTGACCCTAGCTATCACCCCCTGCAGTATGTCGTGCTATTTGCTGGACACCCTGTATGCGGACCCCATTGTAGCCTTGAATCGAGCGTTATCCCCAGGAAAACAGTTTTATCGATGAATTCTAGTTTCTCTTGATTCAATACTATGTCACAATGACTACTTTTGATGTTTGGCAGAGCAAATCTTATGCACTTCGTTTTTTTTTCCCATTTAATACTAAATTATTGGCGGTGAACCAATTATTGACCTGCAATAGGGCGTTATTTACGTCGTCATGATTTGTAGCACGTCTATTTATCTTAAATATTAAAGAGGTATCGTCAGCAAACAACACCATTTGTGGTTGGTTTTTAAATAAATGGGGTAGATCATTAATATATACTAAAAAGAGGAAGGGACATAATATCGATCTTTGTGGTACACCCATCTTTACATTTAAACCCATAGAATTGACACAATTTATTTGCACTTGCTGCTGTCTATCATTTAAATATGATTTTACTAAACTAAGCGCAAGTTTCCCTAGATCGTAATGTTCAAGTTTCAAGAGTAGGGTTTCGTGGCTAACGCAATCAAATGCTTTTGAAAGGTCACAAAAGATTCCTATGGCATCCTGTGCGTCTTCCCACGCAGTAAATATGTGTTTTAATAAGGTAACACCAGTGTCAGTCGTACAACGTCCTTTGGTGAAACCATACTGTATTTCATGTAAGATCTTATTGGTGTTAAAGTGGTTGAGCATTTGATTAAGCATTACCTTTTCAAAGACCTTGCTGAAAACCGGCAAAACGGATACGGATCTATAGTTATTGGTGTCTTTACTATCCCCAGATTTGAAAAGGGGTATAACTTTACTGTATTTCATAAGGTCCGGGAAAACTCCTTGGTCCACACACAAATTAAATATGAAGGCTAAGTACGGTGCTATAGTCTCAATAATAGCTTGACAAACTTTAATAGACATTCCCCAAAGATCTTCGTTTAATTTGATTTTGATTTGCTTGAAAGCTTTAATGACTGCAGTGGGGTTAATATGCTTAAATTGAAACTCAACCGGACATGGTGAAACGTTTGCTCTTAATAAATCAATGGAAAGCAAGGGTGAGGAATTTAATGATAGTGGGATACTAGTAAAGAAATCTACAAATTCTTGAGTAACTTTGTTTTTAGTGGTTAGAAGACTACGCGAAGACTCTAGTGTGATCATTATAACATTTTTGATTTCTGTTAGTTTCACTATTGATTATTTTCCAGACCGTCTTAATTTTATTATCGGCGGATTTAATCTTGTTGCTAATGAATAAAGATTTAGCTACCTTGCAGGTGATTTTAATTTTTTTTGAGTAAGTTGCAACATAGTGATTGAAAGTTTCTGAGTTGATGTAAGGCTTAAGGCCGGAAAGCTCAAACAGTCGTTCCTTACTTTTTCTTATACCCTTAGTTGCCCAATCACTAAACATAAACTTTGGGCTAATAGATTTAGTTTTTATTTTCAACGTATCATTGAACTCTGTGTAGACAACCGAAAAGAATTCCTCATAAAATTGATTTACATTTTCAATAATATATCCCGGAGTGCCTAAATTACTAATTAGATTATTATTAAATTTATTCAAATTGCTGGGTGTTATTTGTCTAGATTTTATCTGGATTTTTTGTGACGGTGTGTAAGACTCGAAAACGACGGTTTGACCGCTGTGATCAGATGGAAAGTAATTTACAATGGTTTTATTTAAGTAGTCGCAGCAACAAAAGACATTATCAATACATGTAGCAGTATCTGTAGTAATTCGGGTAGGCTCCGAAAACACATTTATCAAATTAAATGATTTAAAAAGATGTAAGAATCTACTGCTATTTGAATTTATATCTAAAATATTAATATTAAACTCACCACAGATAACTAGCGATTTATTACCTGTTGCAAGTTTTGCTGAAGCATCTTCCATTACTGACTCAAATATAGAGTAGAGTATTCAAGAATGTTCCCCTATTAATTAGGGGGCAACAGTGCCATAAGATTTTAAGGGTATTTACTTTTAGGGCGAAAGCCGCGAAATACAAGTGTTTTATAATCTTAATACACGTTTAAATATAAACATAAATAACAAATATATATAGATATAATTCTGTTCATATAGCAACATACAGCCTGACACTGACCGGAGCAATTCCAATTTAAAACCCTATTTCTAATATAATTCTTACTGTACAGCGGCGTCATACCTTTGCTTCTCCTAGTGCTGGTAAAAAGATAATTAAATCATAGTTTCAAACTGATGGTGTTGGTATTTTTTAGCAACCAATGGGTACTGAAATATTATCGATAATTTCCCCCGGAGATCTTTCCGCAGGGTCACCATGCCCGGCCGGGGTTGCGGGTTGTTCCAAAGAGATACCGCGGCCCCAGAACACAAAGACAAAAGAAGGAACATGCATGAGTTTTAGTCATGTAAAAATAACTTCCCTCGTTCAAGGGAAGTTATTTAATGATGTCCTATCCGAAAAAAAGGCAATGCCTTGCAATTTGTGTAGGTTCCATCCCATTCTGGAATTATGGGCAATATATGAAGTGGCGTATGTTCTCGCTGGTGAAGCGTTGCAATGTGAGCACATAGTTCCATATGAAGCTTTAAGTTTTGAAATTGTTAATTTGAAAAAAACATTCAGCAGACGATTTGAATTCTATTCTCCTGTTCTCTTTATGACCGTTCTTTTTTGTCGTTCCTTTTCCTACTTTCATTCTTTCTTTACTTGTTACAAGTAGTCAGGGCCGTCTTTCACCTATTAGAGGCCCTGGGCACAATAGGATAAGGGGGCCCTATGACCATAGTAATAAAGCACTCTTTTGCTTGAATAAACAAAGAACGTAGATGTGCAATGTTTTAGCTTTATTTTTATTTCTTTACAGATACATTAGATATTATTATAATGAATAGATAATATAATGTAATTCACTCTAAATAACCAGCATCCACGATGAGTCCTTATATAAGTATCTATGCTGATTGAAGCGGTACGTTTCTAGTAAGTAAGTAAATCATTTATTTGCGTAAAACATGGTATACATTGATGTTAATATTATTACAGTAGCTTGCTTCGCTTCGCTTAGATATAACATAGCATGAAAAAATTTCTATTTTGACAAAAGGAATCAACATTTCACATCCATAAAATCTTTTAAACTGTAAAAATTACATTCATTAAGCCACTTGTGTAATTCTATCTTAAATTTCCTAGAGTTCAATATTTTAAAGCGACTTGGTATTTTGTTATAAGTACGTACGCACATTGCTAGGCAGTTTTTGTTGTATTTGGCAAGTCTTGGCAAATCACTTAATACCAGTTTATGAGGATCTCGTCTGTTTCTGGGATTTACATCATTTGCTGATTTAAATAAATATTTGTTGTTAACTACAAATACACATACCTCATATATATACAGACACGGTAGAGGTAGCAGACCAAACCTCTTGAACATTGGTCTACATGAGTCATCAGGTTGAAGACCACTTATTGCCCTGATGCACTTTTTCTAGATTTAAATTGAACAAAGTCGTTAATCACATCTTCAAAATCTATGTTTTTGAGCCTCCTTCTGCGAAGCAGTCATGCTTGCGAAAGAGTTGGCCGGGCGTTTGAGGGAGAGAACCTCAAACCAACCCACCCGCCGCGGGGGACGCCCCGGGCATCGGGTGCCGCGAGATGACTCTCGGCCACCGTAGACGCGGGCTTGTGGGTGGTGAGCAATGGGTAGCTCACCGTCCTTCCGGCTATTCCACGCGCGCCTCAAAGAGATGTCAGCAAAGCAGAGGGGCCTGCCATGGCCACCACCAGCCGGGGTTGAGGGTTCTTCGAAAGAGATTTTTCTTTGCTCATTTATTTTGATAGTGATAACAAATATTGATAGATCTTGCAATTCTACAAATTGACCATAGTCGGTAAGCATTTGTTAAGACTGATTTTCTTGGTTGCTTGATTATAATGGAGTAGGGACTAGACCAGGGGGCCCCAATCCAACGCGGGGCCCTGGGCACGTGCCCAGTGGGAAAGAGTTTATCTTTACTTATTAGTGAGTTTGTTTGTTTGGTTCGTCTTCACGACTAAATGGCCAAACCGATTTTGATGAATTTTGGTACAAAGATAGCTGGGTCCCTGTAGACGGACATAGGCTAAAAAAAGTGAGAAAAGGGATAGAAAGTGGGAAGAAAAGAGAAGAGAAAGATAGGTATTATTTTTTCGATCATCACGCGGGTTGATGTTAGCGTTAGCCCAAAGTAACTATGCCACGCGGACGAAATCACGGGCGGAAGCTAGTATATAATTGCGTAGCTTCAGACATTACCATTTATTTTAAATCCTGGATATTGTATCTTTAAGTTCACCTATATTGTATCTCATCGTTCAGTATTAGCTTATTTAGTTAAATACCTATTGATCCTATATCCTGAATTCGACTTCAAATTATAATTATACATTCTCGTTTCTCTTTGTCTGCTGTACTAAAATTTAACATGATATTTAACCCGGCGAGAGTGTGGCAGGGTATGTCATACCCACCATCTTACTTATTTGCGGATATTTTTTGTTTTTGACGTTGAAACGCATTGTCGCATTTAGTAGCTGGAGTTAAATAGGTGCGGGAGGAGATAGTGGCGTGATCGCAGTGTCGCGGTGGCCCGCGTTCGAGTTACATGCTTGCAAACTGCTTTCGGGCATGAGATACCCTGCCACATAGCTGGTGTATACATTTCGTGACAAAAACTTTTTTTGCTAATTTCAGTTGCTTTCTTCCTTGTTTTATAAATTACAATAGAAAATGGATGTTGATCGAGAAGAAAACCGACTTCGGTCCATGTTGGAAGAAGTACTAGAAAATACTTCAGATGAGGCGAGTTCTGAAGAAGAATCTGACCATTGTAGTCATGTCAAGACTTCATCACGACGAAAAAATTGATAGCGCGACAGGAGACCAGAAAAAGCCAGAGATGATAACATTCAACGAAAGCTGGAGTAGATGTTGTCGACAAACTGTGCGGTAGTTATAATGTGTCGCGCAATAGCAAGCGCTGGCCTATGACCATTTTCTATGGGATTTTGAATATAGCTGCCGTAATTAATGCAAATATTATTTTTCGTGAAAATCAGGACAAAGACACTAAACGCACCGATTTCATCCGTAACTTAGGCTTGGCTTTAGTTTACGAACACCTGAAGTTGCAAAAAGACCAAAAAAATATTCCAACCTATATACGTCAGAGAATATCTGCCCAGATCAACAAACCACTTTCATCAACTCAAAATGTTCCTGGTCGTTATGTAAGATGCGGAGATTGTCACTTACAAAAAGGATCGGAAGACAAAATACGCATGTGCAAGCTGTGGAAAGGCTATTTGTATGGATCATGCAACTTTTTTTTGCAAAAACTGCACTGATTGTAACTCCAGTTCCTAAGATATTATTAATATTTTTTGCAGTGTTTTTTTAGTTTATTTAGTAGTTTATTTCATGTTCTAGCATATTTCTAAGTTTTATTACATAAAACTTGTTTTTTTTTACTTCCTTTTGAGATTTTTTTGGAGTTTAAGAATTTTCGTTGAAAATTCATAGCAATTTGTTTCAAGTAAAGTTAAATATAGAAATTATCAAAATGGCTCAGATGTTTTATTTTAAACACGTTATATTTAAGTCTTATTATAATAAAAAATATTTAAAATAATTCTTTTTTTTTAATACCAAATTTTACAACCGATTTTGTAAACGGGTATGTCATACCCTGCCACATACTCCTTGTAACATTTTTTCACCACACTCTCGCTGGGTTAACATGATTATTGGCTAAATGCACAAACCAGAGATAAGAGTTGGAATAGTGAGAAGCCAGAAAAAGAACCACTATTCTTTCTGTTTTAACATTGCGTATGTTTCCCCGCTTGAGTTGTAATGTACTATTTCGTTCTATTAATTTCTTCGTTAGTGTATTATAATTGTGTGTCGTTTGATACACGTGAGTGTTTGTTACTGTATATGTTGTTAGGTTCCTACCACTTAGTTAGTATCTAGTCATCCAGCTCCCTAAGCTTAAGGAAAGGCAGTTGTTGAAATAAAACAATATGTCGCATGTGCGTGATATTTTATTCCACTGAACTTATTCCACGAGAATTTTGCGCTGTTCAATGAATGCAAACTTTTGATTAACTATGTGACTAATGTGCTCTGTTTATAATGCTCTAAGTACGTACACGTAAGTATTTAACATGTACTGTTTACGCGTATTATTATAACAATAATGAACAAACGTTCAATAATTTGTATAAAAAGTATACCTAAAGCAAAAATTTGTGGCTTATAAATTAACTGTCATAATATCGTTCCAGTCAGTGCTTAGAATAACGTAGATGTAAATAAAATATTGATCGTTATCACTATCATTATTGGGTGCACAAAATAAATAGTTGCTTTAGGAGTGGAGATCCTTAGACAATGCGTTTCATGCCGGTTATTTTCTAATATACACTGAACATTGAGTAATAAGTATAAAATTTTATCTGTAGCTACTAGCTGGGCAAGCTATAATCCTGTTTCATGAAAAAGGTAGATAGGGCTGCAGTTATTAAAACTTTTTATTTTAACATGTAGGTACATAGGTATTTTTGGTATTTTATTTATGATTACTGCAATGGACGTGCTTCCGGACTTTAAATAAAAACAATTTGAATCAAAAGCGTCTTATTTATAAGTATGTGTTTAAAATAAACCATTCCAATAAATATCCTACTTTTCCGTTTCTTAAATTCACATGCCACTCCATTATCAGTTAAAGTTAAGAATTCTTTAATTTTATCAATAATAAAATTAGTTGGTAGGTACCTAAATTCCGATTATTGATGTGCAGATAAATTATCTTTTTTAGATATACGTTGTTGATAATTTTACCGATAGGATACATAACTTATCTTTTCGCAACTAGTTGTTGACACTCTGCTGCTCTATTCTTAGAACCATAAAGAAAAGGAGATATAAAACAAATATAAAGTTCCATATTACTTATGTGGTAGGTATTTCATAGAACGACTCTCATACATTCCAAATACAATCGTTTATTACTAACAACAGACTCACATATATAGGCATTGACTTACTACCTATCCATTATTGATAGGTCTTACCCAGTTCACACATTACCCAATACAGCAAATAACTCAATCAGTATTGTAAGAACATTTATAGCTTAATAATATAGTTGTCATGATTCGGTAGACACGCAACATGCTTTAGAATAAAGTTTTGTAAATAACGGAACTTGTTTATAACATAACTAAATGTACACTTTTCATATAATTAGTGAGATATTTAATAACAATAAGATATCTGAAAAGTTAGGAGATATTATACACGAGTCCCTAATTGTATTCACTCATACATTCTGTAATGCTCCTTCGTATGTATCAATTCATTCAAAGGGACGTACCAACATTATGATTTTTTACGAGTATGAAGGCAAGGAAACTTTATTGTCGATATTTTCGAGTAGATACCTAAACGAGGTACCTATTTCATAATTATCAGATTCATAATTTGACTGGTTCATCTTTATTCGAGTCTTATAATATAATGAGGCGTGATGAGGATGATAAATATGTCTAGGTAGATAGGCACCGTATATGTATTGATTGTACTTATCTACGTAATAAATAGGTAAGTTAGGTAGCTGTAATGGTAGAAATAACATAAGATGTAACAAATTGAAACCCGCAAGATTAAGACACGGGGTAGGTAATATCAACATAAAGCTAAGCACACAGAATGTATGACGTAATACGTTTAGCATTTCAAAATAATTATACGTGCGCTTAATTTTCAGCTTAACAATATAAAATTTCGATCACAGACAAAATTACAATACAATGCACGCGTTAACTTTGCGCTTATGTTCTTGAAATATAAAATACTTAACTTATCGTTACAATATTCTAATATAATTGTGAGATTATTCAAAGCTGAAACAACCAGTTTTCTGTGACTAAAATATTTCAAGGCAACAATTTGTAAATGATTAAGCGAACATCTTTTCGCAAGGTGACGACTTAAACTACACTTATGTCTACGTAATTCTGAAGGGCGTTCTCAGCTAAAACCGCGGCACCTACATGCTATTTTTATACAACAATTCATAATATTACGTACTTATAGTCACAGAATAAATAATGGAATCTACTAGAAAAGCGCGGCTCCGAATTGCTTTAATAAAATTTCAAAGTTTATTTGCAACTAGTTTATTTCTTTCTCTGTAAAGTAAGTACCAATGTTACTTTTAATGACATAGTTTTGTAGCCAAGAGTGCTACCAACGTGATTACAATAAGTTAACTAATGGCTGAAAGATATTAAGAGTCGCTGAAGTCAGTTCGGTGTACATTCATAAAGTTGTAAGTAATGCATTCAATAAAAAACCAGGAGCGTCTGCGCACGACATTCTGAGCACATCGTAGGTACTTGGAGACGGATAACTACCGACTCCTTCGAATTAGCAGTAGTAGGCCTTTAAGATGTTTTGGGTAGAGCGCGTAACAAATCATAAATGCCTTAAGTTCTAACCTACGCACATCTCAAGTTGAATCAGCAACAATTCATAGTAAATGTGATAGAAATACCTATGTATGTCGGAGAAAATGACCAGTGTGCAATACGAATAGACTATAAAAGGTAACACAAGTGCCCCGCCCAAAGAGTCGGTCACCAGTGGCAAACATACTAAGCGTTTGAAACTCTACGTTTATCAACATTTATATAGACAGTAGATACCTACGTTAAATTTATCGATGGTAAGTTATAATGTTATTTTAGTATTATCTAGTATCTTAAGTTATCATTATGACTTACAAACAAAATTACACCCTGTGCTTAAGCGCTATTAGTCAAACTTCTAAATAATTCTAGCGTGTTGCGAATGTACAGACGCCTGCACATCAAGCTACTACAATCTGTCAGATTTCTTTGATAGATTTTCGACTTTATTTCTAAAGTATTAGGTTCAAGGTTCATTGGGAAAAATTGACAGTTTCGGGTAGCTTGATGTGCAGGCGTCTGTACATTTTTGACGGTTCTAGGTTAAGAAAACATTTAAGGGTATCTAGCCTTAGCTTTTAACAAAAGAAATAATGAAATAGCAAATGATGATCGCGAGGCATTCTCGCAGGATGTGGTAATTGTATTCTTTGAAATTTAGTTGTGTAAGTATTACTTTTTCGAATAAGTGTAAAAAATGGCAATAGGAAATAATAAAAATTAAATTCGTTGTTAATAGTACTATGTTATAATATAGGAGTGAAAAAGTTAAACAAGTATGTGTGTTTGTTTGCATAGCAGACTTGTTGCTAAGTAGGTACCTCACGATTTTCACATGTTCTTTCAAAAACGTTTCGACTTGCTTATTTTGGGAATAAATACTTTAATTGCTCTTTGCTCTTATTTAAAGGGACTGGTTCTTGTATTCATAATATTAATCTAATTTCACTCGGTTTTGTTTTATTTATAGTGCTTATAGTATCTAATAAAGTCGTTATGGTATTGTTATAGCTATGCAGTTCATCTAACTAAATAAATCTAAAATTGAACAAATAATCAGGTATACATTAAGCTGCAACTGTTTTTATTTGTAAATACAGTTTAAACTTTATGTATTATATTTTCAATTGTTATTTATGTTATATGAAACCTCTGTTCATATACCTACTTCAAATTGTAAACATAATAGGGTATATTTTGCATTACCTCAGGAACTATTTAATAAATGGAAGAACGAGACCTTTCACATGTCTCATGAATTTTATATCAGTTGATTGCATTGACAACAGGTAGTATCTGAATATCACTAATGATCTAATTTTAATATTTGATATTTAATGTACATAATGTTTTATATTTTATTGATAGCTATGATAGCTATTAAGTGACAATCGGGCAAATTGTAAATCTATAACTACTAAAGCAAATAACAATGCCTAAATGTAGATCTAGAATGCTCGGCATGTAATGATGGTAATACAAAGCAAAGCTATTAATTTTGATAAACTAGATAGATTGAAGAATAAGTATAACATCTGGGAATTGACCAATTTACAAACCTAAGTCTACCATATCTAATTATTTACATAAAATACAACCTACTACGCGCAGAAAATGAATCGTACAGCTAATGTGCGATGTTCCATACTCTTTCCAAAAACCGAATGATTATTTCTATTTATAGTTTAAAAGTCCACCTCTGAGCTTTCTTTTACTGAATGTTACAGTTACTTCTTTTGAAGTTAAAGCTGTAGTTTTTAATGTAACTTTAAATAATTAGCATGATCTTTAATAGCTTACAAATGCGTGCATTTCCCATTGAATTAAAACGCATTCGATGGACTTAGTTTAACAATAAGAAACAAAATGTTAAGCGTTTTTGTGTTAACATAGAATTTTAATGATATAACTACGTTTAGTAGTAATATGTAATCATGTAAAGTGTTCAATTTGGCAGTTTTTATTTCACAACTATGCTTCTACCGCTTTTCTTCTTAAACTCGCTATTCAAGATAGTATTGCCATGCGATACAGATGATAAGTAATTGTTTAAAATTGAAAAAACAGTGTACCAAACTATATGTAAATTAGCGAGAAGATTGATGATGAGTCAACGAAATAAATCTAAAGACAACTGTAAAAACAGAACTTCCATTTTCTAAGAGAATATCATACTTATTGTATCGAATTTAAACGGAATGGTGAAGGCGTGCAAAAGAAGTCATATAAGTAGTTCGATATCCTGCAATGACAGTGTCAATTTATTATGTATACGGTAAGTATTGTGGGTTAGGTTATTATTAAGTACTAAGTTGAAAGCGGTAGTCTACAAACCACATCAGAGAGAATAACAAGAAGATTTGTTAAAAATTGTTTGCTGTAAAATATGGTGCAAATAAAAATGACGAGCGGAGTTATTATTTTATTTTAGTTGACCGGCAATTATAAACAAACATTGAGATCAAAAATACGTCTAGCTAAAAGAATTTGAATGTTCAGTAAAAACTCTTACTTGAATAATTAGATAACTAATTGGAAGTAGGTAATATGAAATGGGCAAATAATTATATGACGCAGTACGATATAATGATGGCGGAAACGATAGTATACTTGAGAATCCTTAGAGCGGCGACAAACAAACTGTAGCTGGCTCTCTATCTGGCAACACAGTACACCTAACGCTGGGTGTTAGTTTGTAACCACTTACGTAATAATCACGAAGTACGTCCTAAACATACGCTGGGCTTTATTATTGCTTATAATGATATATTGGCGAAATCTCTTACTCCGTAACTAGGATACACATTACAACATAAAGTTAATAATTTGAGCCATAATTATAGTAATTAAAGTAAAGTCGGAAGAGAGACGAGGATTTTAATATTAAGTATGAGTATTGAAATGGTACTGAATGTTCGTAACCACTTGTCGTCAGAAAGCGGAGTACTTGACTCATGTGAGTCATAAATACTTTAGTAAACAAACACAAACAATCGAAATTAGTTTAATTAAATATTGATGTGGTTATGCATCATTGAAGACAATGCGGCAACTAATGTGTAGATATACGTGTCTCAAGTAAGACCTCAGAAACGCACTTCCACAAGGAGCAGTTCATGTATCGTTCATAGTACGAGTAGTGTTACACATACCTAGCTACTATGTAAAGGCAAGGAGCAAGGACGGGTAGAAAGCGTTATCGTTTAGGTACTCGCTTCTGGAAATACAGTTCACGGTATTTACGTAGTCTCTCAGTCTTATAAGCCTCATTCTGAAATAGCTGAAGTCTAGTATAGAATAATTACGTAGATACATTAATAAGTCAATTTGGATAATATATTTGGATTCATTAACTTAAACACATTAACCGGAAGGGTTGATGAACAATACGGTCAGATAGTGCTATTGTACACATACCCATACGTAATATACATCATGTAAAAATTTACTTCTCTTAAAAGCCTGTAAATTACATACATAAAATTAAAGCACCCAATATATCCACCACTTATTGCATTTCTAACCACTCGTGTAGTCGAACACTACCATTATAAGGGGAAACGGCTTCGTGTCTTTTCGTCGAATCAACCGAATCCGGTCCGCTGGACAATCTTAAAGTTTTACTAAAGCGAACATTATTGAAATTTATTACAAATGGACTCGGCACGGGCGGGAGAGGCCGCCCGCTCGCGAGATCACGAGGACGTGTTTATTTAGGCGTTAACGGAAGTACAAAATTGGTCCATGCGTCGGGTGAGGGCCGCGTCAGAGGAAGCCCCGGACGTCGTGGGGCTTGCAGCGCGCGATGCGCCGGCAGAAGTGGAAGCGCGCGCGCGGCGGGCTCGGCGGGCACGGACGCGTGCCGCCGGGCGCCTCCCCCGGAGAGCCCGGCGAGCCGCACGACGACTCGCCGAGCGAGCGCGTCGACGGCCGGGAGCGGGGGGCGCTCGGCTCGCGCGCCTCACACTACCTGTAGAATGAGTGCGAGTGCGGCGGCGGCGGCAGGGCGGGCGGCAGCGGTGCGTGCGGCTCCGATGCCGAGCGCTGCACGCCCGGCGTGCGCTCGCCTCGCCCGCATCGCCCACCGCGCTCGCGCTCGCGCTCTCCGTTCCAGTTCCACTCCCACTAGCGACATAAATAACGCATTTTTGACTTGTTATAATTGTAAATATAACTTGTCTATTTGTTACAGGTCGTGGTGGTTTCGTCACCTCATTAGTTTGAGGCACCGACAGAGAGGCTTTGGGGGGTAGCACTGTAGATGGGGTGTGCGCTGGCTGCGCATTGTGATGCGGAGGGCCCTCACGCGCCTGTAACAGCTGCAAGATTCGTCGCACGTCAGCGGTGAGCCCGGACTCCAGTACGGCTACACGACGACTTAACTCTTCTAGTCTTGTAAGTACGGTCGCAACCGATGCTGCCGTCGCAGCGGCTCCTACGTTTTGATACTGCGGCGACATGCTATCCTGTAACACGATAAGCTTTAGTTAGTAGGGGAGCTGTTCCTCGATTTAAGAAGTTTCGTGTGTTTAAATGTTTACCTGTGCGGTTGCAGCATTTTGTGCTTTGTCATGAGACAGAGTGAGCGCAGCGGGGCGGCCATTGCAGGCGGCTTGGTGCAGGTTGACGGCGGAGTGCGGCGCGGAGCGGCAGGAAGGGGTGCGCGCGGGTTGCGGGGCGGCGGGAGCGAGGATGTCGTCGCACGACACATGCTGGTGAGCAGGCGCGGGCGGCGACGGCGACGCGTTTGTGTAGTACGAGCTGGGGTTGGTGCTGAGGCTGGACACGGGCAGCGTAGCGCTGTGCGCAGGCGTGCTCACGGCCGGTTCGCCCGCCGCCGCACACGTCAGCGGCGACGTGTCGTTCAGCGGGCCCACCGACGACTGGCGCCGGACGCCCGTGCGACTTCTATACGTTTGAGGCGTGGATTGCGCTGGAAATTATGCATGTGTATAGTCATTTATAGTAACTGTTACCAGCTTGGGATATGAACGTAATTCAACAAAATATAATAATGGTATAATAAATAATGATATGAATAATAATAATTTAGCACGTCACCTATATTTTTTTATTTTGAAAATATGATTGCATGGTAAATACCGTATTATGATGCATATTTTTAAACTTGGTGTTGCTGTGTAATAAAATTGTTCAAAAAACTTTAAAATAGCCAATTCAGTTGTAATTTTGGGTGAAAGTTCCGGTTGACAGTTGCGTGCCCATATTGTACAGATGAATATTTTACATGGAAACCATTCAACCGGTACTTTGGTGTAACTAATTTGATTTTCATAAACCATTTTTGATGTTGATTCATGCACTACAAAGTAGTATAATATGCATACTTACAGTACTTGTTGTGCAGTGGCTGATGTGTTTTATGATGGTAGAGGTCTGGGAAGCTCCGTTTAAGTTGCGCTAGCATGCCTGCACACAAGGGCCGCGCTCAGAGCGGGGCGGGCGGTACCGGGGGTGCGGGGTGTGCGGGCCGCCAGGGTCAAGAGCTACGCGTCATCACGGAACCCTCGCCTATTCAAACCACTGGCGGCCACTGTCGGCCAGTAACAGCCACAGTGGGCTCGCCACAGTGCCGATGCTACGTGCTTAACACACCGCATCCCCTCCCACGTCACCAGTAAATAGGAATATAAATAAATAAGGAAACAAGCGTAACACATGCTGCCCTAAATGAAATAAACTTTAATTAGTCGCTATTACTTTAAACGTCAATCTCTCAAATATTCATGTCCAAATTGATAGATTACAATGATATTTGTACATTTGTAGCAATTTTGCAAAAAGTTGAAACGAATTAAACTCACACGGTGCCCGTATACTTGATACCAATACGACTTAACTTATGAAAACTTTTTGCAAAATATAAAAATTAATGATTGAAATTATTAAAATATCCCAAGACAAAAACTTAATTCCCTCAACGAATCAAACAGAAAAATAAATCGAAATTGTAACGGATTACAAGTTACAAGGTATTATTGAAAGAAGAGATTTAAACATGGCGAAGGGAAATGCAATCGGTCATCCATTTACTATAATGTGTAGGTTCATCTACTCTAGAGAAAGGGAGGTACCACGACATGCCACCCGGGGTTTCAGTGACTTTAGACGGGCGTTTGTGGTCGTTAATATTGAAGAAACAAAAGGGTTCATTCCTTGTGTGCGTGCGTTTGCTTACCTGTGATGGAGTTAAGCGTGGTGGAGCGCTGCTTGCTGAAGTTGAAGTTGAGCGGGGTGACGTCCTGGCCTGCCTTGTCCGCGGAGAACTCCAGGATGCCGCGGCTGGCCGGTGACTCCGTGTCATCGTCGCTGCACTGAGAGTCCTGCAAAAGTGACTTGGTACATCGTGTAACTGTTGAGTACATTCTGATTGCAGCGATGCGATTTATTGAAAGCCGTGTGTCATAGAAAAAGTGTGATTTACTGTGTGTGAATGTGTGCAAAATTTTAATAAACAGTTTTCCCAAACATGCTTCTGTAAGTGTCAAAAGAAAGTAAATACCTATACTTTCATATTTCAGCTAAATTAATAACAAAAACACAACCTAATTGGAGATCTGATAATATGCTAGCTGTAAGTAAAGACTATCTAAATCTGTACACCATGCGAATTACAGGTATGAAAATGCAGACTTTTCAGACATATGGTGACCCAATGGGCTTTCTTATTGAAAGATTAACTAAGAGCGATTTTCACAAGAACAAAAAATAATTAACTTACCACTTTCTCTGCGAAAGTCTCAGTGTGTGGACGACGCGTGGTGCGCGCGTAGGCTTCCCGCAACAAACGTGCATCGCACGGGTTTTCATAGCGCATACGACGCTTTGGCTCTATACCACCCAGTTCCTCCTGCAACATTATAATATACAAAAAAAAATCTTTTCTGTCGTTTATCAGCAGCTTTTTTCATGCTACCAGCGTAGCATGTCTACGGCGTATGCGTGCTACGCTTGTAGCTTCGTAGTCATTGTGTAACGTGTACCAGAGAGGTAAATCTGAACAATAAGTAATTGTTGGCGTTGGTCGTATGTAAAACAAAAACATTCTTTAAAGACATTTTGTATTTTTCAGGAGCATTTTTCTTGCTACAAAGAAACAATGCCGTTGAAGATGTGCTACGTAAAGTTAAACTCGTAGCGCATACTTTTCCTACGATTTGCCGCGAGATTGTTTAATTGCCTTGGTGGGAAATCATTGAAACTTTGAAATCATTGAAATTGGACGTATGTCCAGTTACGTCAGTCGACCATAACAAGACAACATATTTTCATGTTTTTCTCATTATTGTTGTATTGACATCATTTGAACACTTCGTTTTCGGCTGTATTTAATTTTTACTTACATCCCTCATGTTGTAGGTGATCTCAAGGTTGTTCACAAAAGAGGCTCGAAACTCGGGGTAAAAGTCAAGCACGTCGAGCAGATCGTCTCGGTGAACACGGTGCAGGTCGCAGTAGGTGAGCGCACGGACGCGGCAGTTGCTGCGCCCCACCGTGCCGTAGATGCACGGGTTCTCACCGAAAATATCATCCTTACCTGGGCACAATCAATGTAATAATGGTGAGATTTTTTGAATAACTTAACTTGTTTAATTTTTAACAACCGTGTTGCTAGAGTGCATGCAGTCGTAACGCAAGCGGGTAAAGTTGAGGCAAGTCACGATACAAAATGCCAGAGGCCTTTTTTTCAGAAATTGTTTTCCTTAACTTTTATATTAGATCATTTGAAGCTACATACATACACTAATCCGCAGAACAAGGTAAGCTAGACCGGGAATTGACTTACTAACTTACCTAAAATAGCCATAACAATGTCGTCCTTCAGGATTTCTATAGAGCCTCGGGATATAAAATAGAGAGAGGTGAGGACATCGCCGCGATGCACCAACGTCTCGCCAGGGGGCGCGTGCGTCGTCTTGAACCGCAGCGACAGGGCTCTGGAGGCAAAATAAAAACTCTATATTTGTGAAACTGCGTCGAAAGGTGGCATAGATACTTCTTTTCAAGGTTACCTTAAACACAACTTAAAGTAATTTTATGAATTTTTGTATCAACTATGGTGGTTATAGATTAGAGAACAGAAATTCGAAACTGCAGACAAATGAAAACACAAATCTCTCATTTCTAGTAGATAGATACTGTATCTACTATAATACTTTTTTATATCTATCTATAATATAGTTTTTATATCCATCTAGTTTTGGTAAATTTTATACAAAAAACAAAAATTGAAATAAGTTACCTTAAGCATCCTGGACTAGCACCATCAAAAGCTGAGCAATTAGCGAGTAAGTTTCTATTCAGATGTAGACAGATGTCTGCCTGGAGACACTCAGGGAATCCCTTGAGTAAGCTGGACGTATCGATCCCGTTCGTGTAGCTCCATGCGTGTTGGAAGTATTCCTCCAGTCTTTGTCTTAAGGGGTTCGTTATCTACAACATTCAACAAAGCTTAAAATTAATTGTTTTAATGATACATCATTCAGGACAAGATGGATATTCGTAGGTATATCTGAATAACACTGAATAGAGAGCGAGTGTTCACAGAGCTACTAATAATGAGTTCCACAAAATGTACATTATGTTTATTTATATAAATTCAAAATAATGTTCTCGTACCTGATGAAACCGGATAAATTCCCGTACTCTTAATATTTGTGTATGATAACGAGCTGTTCCAGAATAAAGTCGTTGTATAATAGCCGATACGTTACCAAAGATACTGGCGTACATGAGAGCTGTAAGAAGAAAGTAAAATGTGATATTGGCATGTTCGTTTTCATTTGCAGAGTTAATAACTTTTCTACCCCTCGCGGATACACTGTCTCAGTAACTTATTGATAAGGTACTATTGTTACTCGCCTTGACCAAATACATGCATTTTTTCAAATTACCATCTACTTTTCATACGGGCTAACTAACAGGCCCATAGTAGATGGGCCTGTTAGTTAGCTACGTAAAGAGAAGGGCAGAAAAGTAATGATGAATTGGTTAGTAAGAGTACTTACAGCCAACCAACATAACAAATATCGTGAACCCTTTCTCCATGTCAGTGTTTGGCGCAACGTTCCCAAATCCAACGCTTGTAAGCGATGTGCACGTAAAGTATAAAGCGGTTATATATCTAGATCTGAAAAACAATATTTCATATTAGTCTGACATTTTCATTGTTTATTATAATGTATTTTTTTGTACATTACCTCATGGATGGACCAGTGGAATTATCATAAGAAGCTTGGACATCATTGGCGAGGGCGTCCAGCCATCCTATTGGCGCGTGGAGTTGAGGGCGTTCCCAACTACCAATAGCGTACCTGAGTGACAAGACAAGCATTGTAGAATAGGTGCAAGTAAGCTAAACAACATTTGAATAGCAAAAAAAATATGAGCTTGTCCAGTTTGCCTACGACTATAGTTATTTAAAGTGTATTCACATTATTCCAGTAAAAGGGCTAAACAGTTATACAACAGAGTTATTTGTAATAAGATTTTGATTAAAGAAAATAATTGAATTAAAGTTATGGCCCTTGTTATAAATTCATGGTACAAGTATTAGGTATTAAAAACTCACCATAAGCAGGCCAACCAATGAGCAATAAGGACAAAAGTGGCCATAAGTAGGAGCAGTACGGCGGTGCCATATTCGGAGTATCTGTCAATTTTGCGCGCGACCCGCACGAGCCGCAGCAGGCGCGCCGTCTTCAGCAGACCGATGAGAGTCGTGGTCTGCAAGCACCACAACCACACCTCAGAACGATCCGTGACCGCTGTGCAACGCAACTTAGCCGCAAACCCAACTCAAGCGTTATATGAAACGTTCGCTTAAAACTAAATAGCATCAACGAGGCCTCGCTGCGAAAACCACGCTAACCAAGCAAAAACTGGCCTATGAATGCTGCTGAGCTCAAACTTAGATATATGTATGTATTTTGCAGAATTAAAAGCGATTATTTTAAAACTATAAAATTAGCTGGCTTCGTACATAATGCGGTGCATAATACTGTTTGATTACTGATATCAGTTCACTGCCAATTACATAGTCCCTCTACGTTTATCTGACCACAGTGCCTACGCCGTGGTGTTGTAGTGAATGTTTAATGGTCGTGTGAGTTTAAGTTTTAAGCGTATACAATAATTAGAAATATATACAAAGATTAGTAATTTTCATTATACTCGGTGCATTTAACACTTGGCAGAAATGTTTTGCAAATATCCGAATTTAGAGATTTTGTGGACTTACCTAAAATTATCAACTTTTTCGACGGTTGTCTATACCACAACAAAGTATTACCTAGAGGATTTCGTATTTATTGAATTTATTTATTTTGTTAGAGGTATTAATAAAGTTCTTAAGAAAGTATATTAACAGACAATTAATAAAATTTGTAAATGTTGTTTAAAATTAGAAATTTTGTAGTTATTTGAAAGCTTTAGTTGGACGGCTACGAAATCAAGGGCACACAAACAGATTTGAGTTAAGTTTGTAGTAATATTAAAAGTACTGTAAATAGTTGTGACATACACACGTGTGGTCGTTTTGTGCTGTTTTTGTCATGGGAAGCTTTGCTTGTGAAGCTGATGCTGTTTGTCGATGGATTGCTCTCGATGAGTGACTCAAAGTAAAGGTTTTGAAACGTACCGCCCATCTTGGGTTTTAGTTCGAATGGTTCGAACCGTGCAATGCGGGTTGTTTTAGATTTGATTTAGTTTTATTAGGTTTGGATTTGGAAAAAAGGAAAAACAAAAATAAATAAAATCGTTTCAAAACAATTTATTTAAATTTAAATAAAAATAGTGAATCCTTATGTATGTAAGAAAATAAATAACAATGTAGATGAGCATTTAAACCAATTAGTAAATTTTAACAAACACAAATAACGATGAGTAAAAGAATGTAAGTGGGTATACAGATCAGTGGCGGATTCAGTATAGTACATCAATATATTGATATATTGCTTGATGTAAGGTGGGTGCTTCAAGTAGTTATGTAAGTTCAGAACGGACACTATAACTTGGTGCTTCTTGTCGTGAATAAAGGCGATCTATTGATCGGTACATTAAGTCTGGGAAGTGTGAGCGTAATTGCTACCAAGCTCTGTGCATATCGTGACTCTTGAACGTACTTTTACTAAGAAAAGCCAATGAAAAATGTTCCACCGATGTATTTTCGCTAAGAAATCATATCCGCATGACAATTATATTTTTAATACTTCTTTTTTCAACATCTAACTAAATCCTACTTGATGCCTTCTAAAATAATTTTCGTCCTTGATGCTATTTTAGTGGTTCTAGTTAGTGGTACTAAATAGTACGTACAAATGAGGTTCTCAACTATATCAGTAAGTAATTATGCAAGTAGTATATCATTACAAATCTAAGTATATAATGTTACTGGTATGTGCTAATAAAGCTAAAATATTATGCTCAAATATAAAAAAGGATGATACATTTTCTGATTACCAAGACGCGTCTAACGCCACCACAGTATGTGGTACTTGTTTATAATACTGTTCAAACTCAACTCTTTGAAGCTTGAATTCAGTTGAAAGGAGCGACCACTGAGACTTACGCATATTTCTTAGTTTTATTAAATATACGCTACGCAGATCGATGTCCTGCTCGGATCTAGCCATGGAGCATGGAGCATGGAGCATGGAGGTCTGAGTAGATGTCGGCATCCTGCGGCGCAAGCTCGTGACAACTAGTGAGCTCGGAACATGTCGGGAACGGTGTACGACTTGTAATGACTGACATTTTGCTCATGGGAAGCGTCCATATCTTCCATTAACGCATTCACTTAGTGGATTCAAAATGGCTAGTGGAAATTAATGAATAAAATATGTCAACTAAAAATATAATAAAATTGAGTGGCAGCAACATAAAAATAGTTCACAAAGATGGTATACCTCATCACTTTCCAGCCCCTGCTGTAACAAGAAATGGTATTACAAATTCAATACGCACCCACCTTCGGGCATTCTCCACAATGTGATTATTTAACAAATGATAAAATAAATCACGATTGCTTACTAATAGTCAACAAAATCAACAGGTAATAAGTAGTTGTCTTAAATCAAAATAAAATCACAAATCAACTTTGCTTACGAACAAAACATACTGGATGATATGGTTTTAGTCGGTTTTACACAGTTTGATTGTTTTAAAATAATTTACTATGAATAGCTGGTTGATTCAAATATAAAGTGGGATCTTTAGATGATCGGCTGTGGTAACCTAATCGATAGTGACAGTTGCATTGACTGCATTCCACAACTACGTGACTCGCTAGAAATAACCAGAACTTCATTTGTCCGAAAGAACCGTTCATCCCGAAAGAAACAATCTTTAACTGTTCAAACACTGTGTAAGTACTTATTGTTTCGTCTTGAAATGTTTATCGTGCAACCCTAACTTGACCTAGTTCGCTTTCATATTCTTATGACCTATTTTGTCCTTCACAATACAGAATGTATCATGCTTCACCACCCTAATCTTGTTGTACTGTATGGCCTCCACTTGTGACCACTGTGTTATTTTTAAATTCTAGTTTAACTGCATTGATATTTTGTGAACTCTCAGTGTATTAAATTCGGGATTCCGAGAGCTGTGACACCGTTTCGGACAACTGATCGTCTGGATATCCACCGTGAAATGCAAACTTATTTAGTTCACGCTCCAAAAACGTTTTTAATCGATTCTCGCTGTTTGGCGAGTGACTATCGGTACGAGTTTGCGAATCACGGTAAGGCCGTTGGTGTTTTTGTCTTCTATTCAGCCATTCCTTTTTGTTGTCTAATTCTAAAATTAAGTTTGTGTAGGTATCGTATGTGAGATGAAACCAAATGTGGTGTATGTAGGTGGTAAAGCAGCTCACTTCGTCGGTGTCGGTGCCGAAGAGCAGCAGGTCGAATGGGATGGCGGCGACCAGGTCGATGAGGAACCAGCCGCGTAGGTAGTGCATGGCGATCTTGGCGGGGTCCGACTCCACTTCGTCGGCCACGTTCACGTACGTGGTGCGGAAGTTTATTAGGATGTCTATTATGAATGTGACGTCCACTGGAATTTAAACGTTCTTCGTTAAATTTTACTGTTTTAGTTTACACTGATTATGTATAAGAATTTTAAAAAATACAGTTGTCACGTGAAATAAAATGAACAGTGTGAATATTTTACTAATCATCTGGAATAAGAATTTAGGTCGTATACAGGATTATATGGAATTGACGCAGAGCCCAAAGTTATGACCTTTTCTTGGCTACTGTCCATACATTCAAAAGATCTAGTTTAAGTGCCAAAGTATGTCGCTGTCTCGCATTTAATTTATTTTAGTAAGATATAAATATTACCAATCATGTCGATGACTACTATAGGGTCTTCGCCGAAGCTACGGGAGCGTTTATCAAAGTCGGGCTCGTTCAGTTGAAAGGCAGCCACATAAGGCGTAAATATTGCCGTGTAGATAACCAATATAAGGATCAACCAATCCCAAGCGGCCTGTAAAATAAGTTTGTGCAAAATTAATAGACTACAACTTATGGTTTAAATATTTTACAACAAAACTATTTGGAATTGTAGCGTGTTGCGTGTCGTGGTGTCGAGTAGAGCGAGGTCAATGCGACGAATATAATTTATACTTTTCTTATGTGCAAACTATTGTACCTCCAAACAATTCAAACGTTACACTGTTATTAAATAATTACAGGGTAGATTAGATTTGTGAGGGAGAATTGAATAACCGTTGCTTTAGCATTTAAAATGTTTTTCATGTAAATAAATGCCAAGTCAACGTAGATACAGTTCTTACCTTGTAAGGAGAATGGTGGAGGATAGTGCAGGGGTGAGAAGGCTGCGTGGTTCCCTTGTGGCCACCCGTCGCGCCCAGAGACAGTACCTGCGAACAATGACGTCAACATTGTTTATGAGAGCCTACGAGTAAGGTAGCTGCCAACTGGCGTGTGTGGAATGTAAAAACCAACACGCGCATTCAGGATTATACACGGAAATACTTATAACATTATTTTAAGCTATCTCCGTTTCTGTAAGTCGGAATATTTGTCTTTTTTAATATCATTATGACTTTGCAAACGCTACCCAATATTAAACAAAGTGGTATTTGATTTCACGTCAGAACATAAAATTTTGGGTATTTTAATAATATACAATTTGCCTCACAGTCTTGAATTATACAACAATATAAAACTTTGCACGTAACGTTTATGTTTAGTTATTTTTTTCTGCTGTTTTGACACGAAATAACATAAGGTGTACCTACTGGTATACTTTAAAACTACTAGAACAGGTGCTAGGTCATACGTTCTACAAGTTAGTTTGAGTTATGCTTTTAAGATAAGTAGGATGCATTACGTACGTCAGCAAAGGCATTCCCGATGAAATGAAGAAACAAAATCCATTCTCATAAGCTAAGATTTATAATTATGAAAAATTAATGGATGAAGTATTTGTGTATGTTCGAGTATGTATGCAGAGTTGCTGACTAGTGGCTTAATGTGGATCAAGTCGATTTTAAAATTCTGTATCTGGAAAATGTAAAACAAACAACCTTTCTTAATTATTTAATACATTTATTGGAAATCGTGTTGAAATAGGTTCATAGGTTCTCTGGAGTTTCAAGTTTCTATTTGAAAATATTGTAGACCTGAACAATGAAAATGATAATGTTTATCGGGAAGGTTTTTATTTCACTGCGGGTTGTAGAGATTGTAAGCATGTTCGTATCGAGATTAACGCTGTATGCGCTAACTATTTAAAAATAACCTATTGCAGCCCATCTGTCACAGAAAAAAACATTAATGTCCCAAATTATTGTAACAAGCAGAGACAAGTGCCATATCCTAGGTCGGAACAACGTTGAATCGACAAATGGCCGCTAGCGTTTTCAGATCGCTTAAATTTAAATGTCATTGACAATCATCGTATCACAGTATCTGGCAAAGAGATAAATGAATTACCTCCTTGCCGATGGCGGGCAACCCGTTGAGGCCATTACAGGGCGGTTCGAGGCGAACGACGCTCTTGCGTGAGCCACGAAAACCGGTGTCACGCACGCGCACCGACGAGCGCCACGTGGAGGGCGGCGGGTCGTCGCGGGAGCCGCGCGCGGACGCGGCGCGTCGCGAGGTGGTGAGCGCGGCGCCGGCGCCGGCACACGGCGGCGACACGATCAGCGGCACGTCCGGCGGCGCGCGCTCCTCCATGCCGCTGCCGCGCCAACGTCCTCACCGGAACCCGCCGTGCTCCGACGCTTCCAGGTGCTCACATTCCAGCACGGCCCGCTCGAACGCCGACGCCGACTCCAGGAGTGCGATTGCCGTGTTTTGCATAGATGATCGATCTATCCCCACGTACACTTCTCAACCCTCGTACTCTTCTAATCCGGTAATCGTATGTATGTATTAGTAAACAGTCTCAGTTACTGCATGGTAGTGTTGACGATGGTATGGTTTTGTATATTTTATTACAACAGCGAAATGGTATAAGAATGGTCAAAAGGAAACGCAACTATATCGTATAAGTATTCGGAAGCACCAGCTTAAGTTTCCACAAATGTCGGCTAAGACAGTAGTTCAAGTGTATAGAGCACGTCTAATAGGCATACAGCTACGAGCGCCTGAAAGCAGAGAACGAGGCCGGGCCTCATTCAAGACACCGTGTCAATGGGGAGGCGGTTCTTTTCATCTTTTTGTGCACATGTTCAATGTGCGCAAGACGTTTCTCTCCGTTGTCGGAGCTCGAGAATAATGACGGACACGAGGAAACTGACATTGAACGACAATACAATACGAATATCGAATGAAACGTCTTGTTAAACCGACCCGAGCTGCCATTGTGATCTCAGTATTATAAAAACTGATACCTTAGCCAATTTGTGTGTAGATCTGTTGGTGTTATCTTATACTTTAAATAAGGCTGCGGTCTCTGTGGATAGTGTGGAATTATGATGACTGATTAACGAGGGATTTTGAACAAGTTGTGAAGCTGTGTTAGCAAAGCTGAGTGATTATGTAATTATTAATGTATAAAATTTTGATGTATCAAATGAAATTACATTACACATTTTGGTTTATTAATTGTTGAGGAATATTTTCCTAAGTGGGTAACAATTATAGACGAATAGCAAAAAATAGTCAAGATCTTGTCAAATGTACAAAGTTCAACCCCTCAAAGATTTTTCACTAAACATTAAATTTTAAGTAATGTATGTTAAGTAAGTTATGTAGAAATGGTTCATTAAATAATTTTCTATTATTTTTATATTAATGGAAAACTTAAGATCTATTTTGAAAAAGATTATGATACCCCAGCATGACTACATTAAACGAAGTCTAATGGAGCTTAGCAGCTTGCCTACACTCAGTGTCAGAGATGTGTAGCACTGAGTGGCATATTACGTAAACTAGCTTTACGAGGCCCATGGGACGAGCTGCGAACGAAACATACATAATATCTAGGCACACGTCATCACAGGCTTCGCGATAATACACGCATACATAATTCATAAATTATGAAGCTTCTTTGTTTATCACAAAACACCTCATCCCCTGACATAAACTCTAACTTAATAACGCCGCAAGCTCTTCGCCTCAGATCCCATGTATAATGCCAATTCAGAGAAATTTTACACGAATAGAATAGCGAGTTGGTATTTGCAAGAATAGAGGTAAGCTTTTCTTTGCGACTATATTTCTTTGTTTGAATTGTTTAAGAAGCGAAAAGAATATTAAAGATTATTTTAACATTTTGGGTAACGGACGTAGTGTGAAAGTGTCCTGGTCGAATTAATTTAAGTTGCCAGTGTTATGAAATTAATATAGAGAAACAAGACGACCTCTGCAGCTGTCACTGTCACTTGCGATTCGAAACGAGAATGTAACAATTACTGGCGAAATATGTCACGTACAACAAACGACTTTATATAAATAACGTTATGTAATAGTGTCCAGTATCAAAACGAACTGATGTGGCTACAGATGAATTAAAGCTGTGCATTACGCCAACAATGCGAGTTTTGATGGGCAGTATGTAGCGCGGCGCAAGCTTCAACTGGATTCCTGGGAATCCTTCCAGAATGTGAAGTTGTGGGAGGGGCAGCATGCTCTGCATAGTTTTTACAATAGAATCGCCGCCATACCATGAATATAGATAGGTACAATATAGCGACAGTAACTCTCGTTACAATGAAGCTTCCAAAGCGAGAAGCACGGCTTTATTATAGAAATACAATGTAAACGACTAAATAAAATACAAAATAACTATATTATTATTATAATGGCTAGACATAAACTACTCAGTCAGAACCAACAAACCCTACAAGAAATTATGAAAGAAGAATGATTCGATGGTCTTTCATAAAATGTTGTAACATTCGTTCAATCTAAAAGCATCAACATGTGATTATGTATGTGAACTAACTTCTTTTACTAAGAAGAGAAAAAGTAGATAAATAACTTAGACAAAGGAAACCATACCATGGTAGTCATAACTCCAAGCATGGATCGCGTTTTTCCCCACAAGAATAACAAAACAAAGCAAGAACCAACCGAAAGAATATATAACAATAAGCCCGCAACGAAACGAACGAAGAAAAACACCTCGACAATTTTGACGCACTGATGTTCACTGAGCAAACTAAGCACAGGACGGCACCACACTTGATTTATGGACTACACAGTAAGCCTAAGCGATATTTGAACACTTTTAGCTTGTGTGTAATAATTAACTAAATACCACCTATGGCAGCGCAACAAAATCCGCAAAGGTCGACTGCAAAACGATAATAATATTTTTTACTTTTTAATGCAGTGGATCGATTAAGCGCTCGACTCGTTTACAGCACGAACGGCCCGTTTTGTGAGGGATGCGTTAGTTTCGGTGTGTCGTGTTGCAATTATACGTTTTAGCTTTGATTCGCGGCGTCCGTTCGCTAAAGGCGAGTCGCCTAGGAACGATATTAAAAGATAACAATTCGATGGCAGTGTGAGAAGCGGCAGAGTCCGCAGCGTGGTCGCTGGACGTAAACTCGATGGGGCACTGTAGCAGCGCACGCAAGAGGTCGCTGTGCGCGCGTCGCGGAGCCACAGCTCGACCGAGCGGCGACGGACGCGGCCGGAGACAGCCGAGCACAGGCGTGACCTCGCACAACCTCCCCTTCTACCATCGAATATTTCAGCTGAAACGCACGGTGTCGCCGTGCCGCGCCGTGTCGCTGCGGCCCGCGATCACGTGACACGTCGATATTAGGCCCCCAGAGCTGACACATTACCAACAAATTATTTAATTTACTTTACGATTCTGCAGGCGTACGTTTTATAACGTACGTATTTATTGATCCCAGGCAAAGTTTACATTTGATATCATAATGTGTTTACAAACGGAAAGTTATTGATTTGTTACTACTGTTTATTGTCGTTTTCAGAACACATAATTGTGTTTCCCGAAGAGATTATGAACTGGTTTAATTAATTGTTCAAAAAATAAATAATTCTGCTCATGTAGAAGTCCATTGCTGTTTAATTCAAGGCATGAAATTCACGATTTCTTGATATCAAGCGCCATCCCATTACGATGTTTTCATAAATAGCATAACAGCGACACACCTGTATCCCCGAAGGGTTAGGTATAGATGCACCTAGTAATACACCCACATTTCTCCAGTTATGTCTAAATCCCTGGCTGAAAGCATTTAACTCAAGGCACCCACAGGATAGTCCGGTTGAGCAGCTAACAACCTTGTACGTTGACCTGCCATTATTGAGATACCATTAAAACAAAAAAATTCCAGTTATGTTTTCAAGTATTTCAATATTTTCCTAGAACATCTAAAATAGATTTTGGTAAGTTTGTTTTTATTTTAAAACATAACATTCATTTATTTTGTTATTTTGGGCAACTTTCGCCCTTACCTTACAGACAATCTGATATCGTAATTATAAAATTGAGTTAGTAAATATAACCTAAACAATAACTATCAATGTTATTTATAGTTAATAACTGTATGTATTATTCTTTCGCTTTTTTTCTTTTTAACTATTATTTGTACTGTAAAGGTATGTTGTACCTGCCGTGGTTTTTCGAAAGAGATAACGCGGCCCCGGAACATAAAGGGCAAAAGAAGGAACATAGTAATAATAATAAGTCAGTAAAAACCTGACACTCCCTCCCCCCGCTCCGCTAAGGTATTTGATGGTTTCGCATCCGCATCAAAAAAGATATGTTGTAGGGAACGCCACAATAGTGGCGAACCTCTTTGAGACGGAGTGGCTAAAGAAGCTCCTTTGAAAAGCACCGCTGTGGTTTCGTTGCAGCGATCGGTGGCGGCAACTTCTCACGTCCGGCCCTGGTTCAATCTATGGCCAGCAATCACCTCCTTCTCTGAAACAGATATGCTAGCGAAGGAGGTGTCGGGATATTTTAGGAAAATAACCTTAAACCGACCCAATTGCCACGGGAGACGCTCCGTCGATAGCCAGGAGATCAGTTCCGGTCAGTTTGCGCGGGTCGCACAGTCCGTCCATCAACAGCGCGTTTATATTCCATGCGCGACTCAGAAAGATGTCAGCCAATTTGAGGGGTCAGATAGAGCCTCTGCCTGTCGGGGGTGCTGGTTGCTGGTTGGTTCGAAAAAGATACCGTGGTGCCGGAACACAAAGGGCAAAAGATAAACCATGGTTTGTTTTCAATTGTATAATTCAGAATATACACCTAAATTGAAACACTCTTATTTTACAATGGTGCTAATGCTATGCGTACTATGGCAGTATTATCGTTTATAACAATTCTAAATACTAGATTTGGATGGACTTAATGATCATTAAACATAAAAGAGGGGTACTCCGTGGTCTATTGCTAATGCTTTTTCTAATAAATATAATATGTGGTAGAAAAAACAAGATGGGATTATTTTTAACCAGGAAACTTAATGGCATTATTGAGACAAAAAATGATTTGAAGTTTTTACAAACAACGAGTGATTGAGATGGTCTGACTGACACTGCCAGATTCGTTTCTTAACAGTCAGTCTGTAATGTAAATGACTGTTTTTGGTGGAATGTGCAGGCGCTAAAACTTTAAGATCCTCCGATGATCACGAGTACAACAATATATGTCATGACAGAACTTGAAACGAGCGCCGAAGTACTTTCAAAATAGAAAATATCAACAACTAGCTGGCGCCTTTGGCATAGGGGTAAATTATGGTCTGGAATAATAGAAGCGGCTTCTATTATTCAAATTTCATCAAGATCCGTTAATCCGTTTTGACGTGAAAGAGTAACATAATATTAGTAAGATTAGATAGCTGGCGCCCGCGGCTTCGCCCGCTTGATATAAAAAAAAAAGTTTTCAGACTTTACCCCTGTGACAAATTTCATCACGATCCGTTCATCCGTTTTGATGTGAAAGTGTAACAAACATCCATACATCCTTACAAACATTCGCATTTATAATTTAATAGGATCGAAATTTTGCGTTTTCTATTCCTATTAACTAAGAGATCAAACCATTACATACAGTTTACATATCAAAGTTAGGCTAAGGTCTAGGTGGAATTGGTGTTTTGTCAAAGGTTTATCTCAAAAATCTGGCGTTTGGTTAGGAGTTTTAAATTTAATTTTTGTAAATAATTTATTAATTACAAAAGGCTTGTGTAATTGTGTTTCGAATTTTGTATTAAATTTGTTTTACGACTACTTTTTTAAAATTTCTTTCTGTTTAAAATATGGAAAATATAATATTCCGCGTTTTTTGCGAATACCTTGTAGTTCCGTGGCAGCGCTATAGAAAGGAAAAAGCTCGAAGTATTAATGATGTATTTGGGGAGGTACTGTTAAAGAAAACATGATACGATTTTGTTATAGAAATTGTCCTACGGAACAAACCCTGTGGACAGCAAGAAATCCTATTTCGAAGAATTCGTGGAGAGGTTTTTATCGCGAACTATGTCAGTGTTAGTAGCAGGCTTCAAAATGAGTAGTAAAACAATTATAATTCACTTGAAACAAATTGGAAACACGAAAAAGTTCGAAAAATTTTTACTGCATGAGTTGAATGAACCACACCGACAAACACGGATCGAATGTTCGTTACAATACTGGACCATCACAATAACAAGAGGATTTTGAATCGTTTCGTTAAATGTGATTAAAAATAGATCCCGTACGTTAATTGGAAATGCTCAATCTAGACTCCGTCGCTGCTACTCATATCTCAATAACACTATGCCTGATCTGGGAATCGAACCCAGGACGTCATGCTCACCAGTCGCGTTTGCGAGAACTAAACCACCAATACACCCTAATATTAATGTCGTTAATAGATTAATATATTTAGAGAGATGGATGGAGTATGTCCGGTAAATAAAAGAAATTTGAATCTAAGAGGGTTTTCTAAGGTGCAGCAAACGGACTTCTGTACAGTTTAGAACACCTTGAGTTGTAGCAACCGCGTAGCATTTATATAGGTCCCATCCCACGTAGCGATCACGTAGCACCCGCGTAGCACTCATGTAGCAACCACGTAGCATCTAGTGCTTCTGTACTAACAATTCTACTAATATACCATACCGTCTCTACCGACTCTATTGTATCTATTGGCTTCACTTATTTCATAGTTTTGTATGTTAGTTTTAGCAAATTGTTTAATCAACTGACTGTAAAAAACCTCGACCAACTATGTATATTTTACTACAATTCTACGAAATTAAAATATTATTTAGTTTTAAATATCTTTTTTTTTGTTACTCAAAACGGTTAGGATAAACATAGGTTCCTGAAATGTCGCGGAATCACACTAAAAGTTATTTTAATGCTTCAAAAAGAAGGAGGTTATCGATTCAACCCTTATGTTGTATTATTGTATGACCTGTAGTATCTTCCAATATAATTTACAGCGTAAGATTCATCATAATCGGTTCAGTCGTTTTTACGTAAACGAAACGTTTTCTGAATGTGTGGAGCGGCTGTTGTTTTTTAGGTTTATGGTTTTTTTATATCTTTTTCCTTTGGATTATAAGACCATCAAGCAAATTTTTTGAAAACCATAACATCACACCTGTTATTCATTTGTAGTTAGGCAGAGATGTACCTAATAGTACAACGATATTTCACCAGTTATATTTTAGTCCTATTTAATAGGGGAGCGAGTATTGTCATCAATCATTCACAAAATAAAACTTCCTGGCTGCTATCTATGACTGACTACCAGTACCAAATAACAGCACTACTGCTGAGTGTGGGACCCCACATTCGGTTTCGTTTCTCAAGTTGGGCAAAGAGTTACTGAGAATTTCCATCGTGATCTAGTCATTTAGAGGAGGAGACGGGTCTATGATTGGTAGGTAGCAATAGGATCGCCTTCATAACATGCATGAGACATAAACATAACTGGCAAAATGTTGGTATACTACAAGTACACCTCTGTCAAGCCCTTTGCGGATAGCAATCAAATCATTAGCTACAATTTGACAGCCGATCAAATACGCTGTCAGATACCGAAGGTCAAACTCACTTTCTTCGTTAGTTAGTGAAAGTGTTGCAATAATCTATGTAAGTAGACGATGTAACTGCGTGACGAGGAAGATGGCCGTTAGATTGGCGAGGGCTGCGAACCGGCCTCGACGATTAGCACGCGATAGTTCAAGGACTCGATACACAAAAGATAGCCACCGCAGCACGTATACTTCGACCAACATAACTTGAGACATCGGGGCGGCGCTGCTTGCTAAGGCAAACGTCATCCACCTGTCAGATTCAATACATTTCAAACGTAGTTCCAAATTCCACTACGTCTGAAGATATGTTGGATTAGTAGTATAGATAACTCCTTCACGTTGCGCAACTAACCTTTCAGATTCACTGGCGTGGGAACACGACGGTGTGCCTTCGAGGCTGTTGTGTTAGTTAGCTTTTGAAAATACAAAGCTAGTTTTGTTAGGATTGCATGTGAGTGTTTGTTGGACAAATAAACTAAAGTCAAAATAAATAAAAAGCAAACTGTATAAGTTTGCACAAATAAAGGGTGATGGGACAATGATTACTGTTTTGTTATCACATTAAAAGTTTGATAGTTTATTTTAATTAGTTCAACTGTCAACATATTGTTATTATATTTACTAGGGAAATAAACCATTAGTAAACAACTCGATTTAATATTGTAAACTGGTTCTTAGATTTCCCGGGTGTTTGTGTATGAGAACCGAATCTAAATGTCCATACTTGTATTGTTTTGTTTTTGAGTAGGTAATCTAAAACGGGAAATAATAATCTAAAATGAGAAAGCTTAGAAGTTTTTTGCTTATTGAATTTAGGGAAGTATAGAACGATTAACTATCATGATATAAATAGTTTTGTAACCTCATCACTGAGCTACTTGTCTGCTTGCTATTATTACTGTCATCGGCAAACAATGGTATCTACTATAGTAAGTCTCTGGTTCAACCAATAAGAGTCACAATTCGTTGTGAAGCTTTCGAATGAAGGTATTAGAATAGAAACTAGTAGTTCCTGAGGTTTATTTATTTATTTATGTACACACTTAATATTTAACAGATCACAAAGGTACTGCTTACTTTACCAGAATTTTCGTCCAACAGACTTGCGAGCGGAAAGTTGGATAAGTTCTTTTTTAGGGTTCCGTAGTCAACTAGGAACCCTTATAGTTTCGCCATGTCTGTCTGTCCGTCCGTCCGTCCGTCCGTCCTCGCTTAATCTCTGTGACCGTTAGCACTAGAAAGCTGAAATTTGGTACCAATATGTATATCAATCACGCCAACAAAGTGGTAAAATAAAAATTGGAAAAAAATGTTTTATTAGGGTAGCCACCCTATATGTAAAGTGGGAAGTGTTTTTTTTTTAATTTCAACCCTAACGTGTGATATATGGTTGGAAAGGTATTTAAAAATGAATAGGGGTTTACTAAAATCATTTTTTGATAATGTCTATAATTTCGGAAATAATCGCTCCAAAAGTAAAAAACAATGTGTCCCCCCCCCTCTAACTTTTGAACCGTAAGTTTAGAAAATATGAAAAAAATTTGAAAAGTAGAACTTTATAAGGACTTTCTAGGAAAATTATTTTGAACTTGATTGACACAACAGTTTTTGTACAAAAAAAAACAAAAAGTTGTACAAAATAATTTCTTCCTCCACCTTTAAACTCATAAGTGGGAACACTTATTGCGACGGACTAAACTACGGAACCCTACACTGAGCGTGGCCCGACACGCTCTTGGCCGGTTTTACACACTGTGACCACATCTTATGATCTTAAAAGCAATAATATAACATAAAAATAAGATAAGATAAACCTTTATTGCTGTTAAAGTTTTAACTTACATAACTAAACATTACTTAAGATAAGATATAGGTAACCAAAGAGGTAAGAAAACCTACAAATACACACATATTAAAATAAATACTAGTATTTATAGGATTCAATACGACGCATCTCCGTGCCTCAGTGGATGAATTCCATTAATTTCTAATGAAATATGTATGATTAAGTACAGCGTACGTTCGTCTTGACGCAGCTTGAATACGACTCTGTGGCATCGAATTAATGCATGAATTCCTGCGTGCACACACGTGTCTTTATTCCCCTCATGAGACTTGCAATACCCAGGTGTACTTATCTTCCTATCCATGGGTTATGTTTAATTGAAGAGTTCATAAATAATCGCTAATATTCATGTGACCAAAATATGTGGACATGTGACAGGTACCAAAGCGCACTTTGCCCTGTACGATACTCCTGGCCTTATCACAAACATTGGGGTCGGCCAAGCATATCTTCTCCTTCCAAAGTCTTCTATCACTCGTTATTAGACACTTCCACACAACCTTCTAACTGAATGATCATGTACAATATCAATTTGCAGAATTAGTTTTTAATGAAATTATTTTTTTGGGAGATTTGTATGAAATTACACACATAGATACCGTTTTTAAAAATCCTTACTAATATTATAAAAGCGAAAGTGAGTTTGTTTGTTTGTTACCTCTTCACGCTTTAATGGCTACACCGATTTTGATGAATTTTGGTACAGAGATAGTTGGGAACCAGGAGACGGATATAGGCTATTTTTTTAAAAAGTGGGATGTGAGGGAGAAAGATGGAAGGAATGGGAAAACTTAGCGTTGCTATTACAAATCAATAAGGCGCAAGGGGAACTGTGTTACCCCGAATTTAACGCGAGCGAAGCCGTGGGCAAAAGCTAGTAATATAATAAGTAAAACACACTTTTCAACTTTCCCTCTGTACGATGGCCGCAATGTGTCACGTTAACACGTAGAACATATCCTCTGTGGTCGGACGTGATAGACGTGATCCACGCGATACTCTTGTAATAAGCAGATGTTACTGCGGCTTGTTAGTACAAGAATCTATTGGCGCGTGGCCAAAATCGGAACTAACACCGCCATCTTATTTTTATCCCTTCATTACAAAAGATGCTCTGTTAACCTCATTGGAATACCAACAGATCTTTGTTCCCCTTTACATTAGTAGAGCTCAAAGTTCCGTCATACAGTAAAAAGACACATTGCCAATTATCCATATTATGTATTGTTTACTGCATTACTGCAGGTACCTATTTATTCTTAACTAACCTACAGCTTGAGCGCAACTTATTAGGATGCTTTGAATAAGTCCTGTGGGTGCTTTCTACTACAGGTATAGGAACGGATTTAATCTCCGTTATTGGTTTGTTTCCGAGTTGGGATATTGTCACTTTTAGAACCAACCTCAACACCGTTGTTTTTGGTTTTATTCATGTTTCTGAAGCGTCAATTATAAAACAGTTAAGGAACTCCTAATTTTTAAATTTACTTAGATTCATGAAGCGTCCCATAATGTTTCTACAGTTATTTTTTGCGATAATAGAGTATATAATAGACCCATCTAAAGACAGACCTCGGCAAGCAATTCTTTACCTTGCAAACCAACCTATGCGGCTATTATTAATAAGCCACCTTAAATTGCTCCTCTATGCAAAAGCAGGTTGAAGTTGATTCAATGCATTGGTTATGGTAATCGGAGATCTAGATCTAAGATAACATTTTGTATTCGCAAGGTAAGCAAAGCAATTTACTAAGGAAAGAAGAATAATCAATATCTGATATCTATGTTTGTCAAGGTAGATTGAAGACCAGGTGAAGGTCGTGGGAATCAGTTGAAAACGGGAAGCACAGGCCCGGACGTAGAGGAGATGTTTGGGGTCCTAATGTTTAGATTACGTTTTATTAACGGGAATGATGAAGAAGATGAGTTATTTTGTGTGCATTATTTAAATTTATTTTGTATACTCATTATAACACATATTATTTAAATTTTGAAATATAAACAGGGTCCAAGCTACCGGCAGTCAGGGTTTCAGATAGACGAACCTCCTATGGATACGAGTCATGTCAAAGAGTACCGCTTTCTGTATGAAACCCTTTATCCAGCCGCCTAACGGGAGCCTCCTCAGGTGTTAATCGAGACTCTTGGCAATTAAGCCATTGGCTGTAACGACTATCGGCAGAATGATCGCTGAGTCCACATTCCACATGTCGACAAAATTGCGAGGCAAGTCAATATACTTGATTTGGCTGATATAATTAAGTTTGTTTAAGTTAGTAGTTATTCTTTATTTATTATTTTTGTACACTGTCTACGCCTCTTATCAGTCTCTCTTATGTTAGGTCAGCTGGAAGAGATTTCTA
This sequence comes from Ochropleura plecta, assembly GCA_905475445.1. Taxonomy (NCBI): domain Eukaryota; kingdom Metazoa; phylum Arthropoda; class Insecta; order Lepidoptera; family Noctuidae; genus Ochropleura; species Ochropleura plecta. Next base: position 13,045,118 of record FR997725.1, on the reverse strand, counting down.
AATTAAATAAGCGGTACCTTTGTGCTCTTTCGTCTCTACGTATTTTTCCGTTATATGTTTTTGTATGTACGTAAATGTATAATTAAATAAGAAGTTTGACAGAGATACCTCATATTTCAAGAAACATTTCATTTTAATTACATTAAGTGATCGAAAAGTTCTTAATGCCGTAAAGTGAGAGTTCAATTTAGTCTGATTGGTACGGCTAGCCATTTCGGCAAAAAATAATAGTCATAATACTTATTACGGAAGATTAAGCTGAATTTGGAGCCTTAAGTAAATATAAGGTTATGGGCTCTTTAAACTATTATTTTCCTTTTAACCCTTTGAACTATGCATGAGTGAAGAGCCAAAACCATAGATTCTAACCTCTGTAGAAATATATTTTCCATCAACATACATATAGTAAGCTTCGTATTATCTCCTTCGAGTGATGGCGTCAACAACACTTGCAGAAAACCGTGAACTACTTAGCAAACTACTAATCAGGAAGTTTTTCTAATAATCTACTAACGCGTTCCTTAGTTCCTAGTAGAGATACTTTCAAATTATTTCTGTGTCCGATTTGGCGATTGATTACCACGCATTTTTTTTATTTTCTAATAAATAGTGTACAAGTCAAAGAACATTATCTCTCCTCTTTCCTTTGAAATTTTAATTTATACTACTTTAGAATGTATTTGTGTAAGCCTGTTTTTTTTGTTATTTTATTAGTATGTATGTATTATCCTTACTAATATTATAAAAGCGAAAATGAGTTTTTGACGTGATAACGTCTTTAAAATCGTTTTAGTCGGGTGACATGTTCAGAAACTTGTGTCACACCAAAACCCCACGAGCGCGATCGCGCCTCACGAGCGCGATAGCGCTCGTGAGGTTTAGTTATCACGTTAACATCTCGATCATAAACCTACTTTACAAACAACCAATTTTTTTTTGTTACGTCTTCACGCCTACATGGCTGAACCGATTTTGATGAATTTTGGTACAGAGATAGTTGGGACCCTGAAGACGGATAGGCTAACTTTTTTTTTTAAAAGCCAGAAAAAGGGAAAACTTAGCTTTGCTATTACAATAAATAAGGCTCTAGGGCAACGACTACAAATGGCAGGTACCTAACCTACCAAATCAGGAAAGGGGAACTGTGTTACCCTGAATTAAACGCGAGCGAATCTGCGGGCGAAAGCTAGTATGATATAATTTTATTTAATTAAGTTAGCGCTTAATTTATTACACAAAGTGTCTACGTCACTCATCAATCTGTCCTTTCGCAGTTGTGCAGGAGCAGATTTCTAAAAGAAATAAGCGGTACGGGCTTTGTGCTCTTTTGTCTGTATGTATTTTTCCATAATGTGTGTTTTGTGTGTATTTAAATAAATACATTGGTGTATTTAGAAACATGTTTATATAGTATTTTTATTGAGAAATACTTAAAAAGAACTATCGTGAAGTCAGAAACTTGAAACGACCTTTAGAAAATAATTTTCTTGAGATAAGGCGCAGCGTAAGAAAGGATCTTTTTAAAACAGAAAATGAATATTTAATAAGTCTTTAGATGTACATCAAAGGTCTTCACAGCTAAGAGTTCTCCTGACTACGGGCTATCAAGAATACTATAGCAATTAATTGGCTCCTCTTGGCTTACAATAAAAATATTCATTCAAAATTCGTACCAATACAGCAACTATGTTTAGGATGTTCGGGTTCAATATTTTCAAAATTCAGGGGAACAACAATGTTTCGAATTTTTCTACCTAAAAATAGCCTTTACCTGTTTAATTCTGCGCCATTTATATCGTCGCCTAACACGACTAATCAGAAATGACAATAAAAGTGCTCAAATGCTCACTGAAACACGACCAGATTGCGCAGTGTATCTCGACAAGCGGTGAAATATCGAACTAGATTAAAACGGTCTCAATTTGACATGGTACTGACATCTGCCTCGCATCGCGCCGCTCGAGACGGTGTTCTAATTTACAGTATAAACTTGCGGCACTATGGTCACATCGAATGGCACGTTGGCATCACGAAATAATGTTCTGCTGTCATACGAAATTTCAATTCCTATTTGACCAAAATGTATGGGACAACATATTTTTTTGTGATTACTATTTTGGTCCCATTGCTCGAAACTGTTAAGTTTGAAGTTAATACCACAACCTTAAATATGATCCGCTCCTTTCTGATAAATGTTTTTGTATATTGGACAGACTTTTACCGCCAACTGTTTGTTTATTATTGAAAAACTATTGTGACGGGCGCACGATATCTTAGCAACGTGACTCGAAGGCGCAATCAGCTCGTAAATAGATGGATCGATACATACTATATTGCTTCGCTTTCGCCATAGGAACTGGTTGTTATGAATTGCAGTTTTAGTTCAACTCGCAAACGACACGGGTTTAACTTTGCTGTTTATTAAAATTCGGTTACTGATGAGAAATAAGAAAACAACTAAATAATCTGAATGTGGAAAATTATCTGAAAGTTGGGAACGTTTCCTGGGGGAAAAGAGTAGCTTTATTACCCAATCTATCGAAATTGACATGCAAATGAAGGATTTTAATTATCATTCATAACGACTCCTTTGAGGTACAAGAAGGTAACTTGCGGTCTACTTATTGAAATTTTTATTCATATTAAAAACAAAAGAACGATTAGTTCGAATATCGAATTTGGTTACATGTTTTTACTTCAAGTAATATGCATTATTACGTTTCGTTCGTTCGTTTTTATAAACAAAAATTATTACATTGGAACCGTCCGGACGTGTTAATTGGTCAAAACAACTTTTTTTCATGTATGAATAACAATAATTAATTCTAACTGAAGGAATTAAGAACGATTGAAGGGCGTAAAATCACTTATTGCTAAAGTAAAATTGTTTGAATATCTTTGAAATTTCTCTTATTTTTCTTAAAAAAGTAAGGAAGACGATCTCCTTTTTTTCTAAAGACCATTATACAACTCACTTATTTGAAATTATTTTTATGATTTCATGCTAATAAAATATATCAAGTTTTTATTTTAAAGTTATTTATTAAACACGTATCAAAGTCACGGTCGGCTGCCAATCAATCTCATAAATCTTCAGATAACTGTTGATATACCCTTAGAAGGCATAGTTCGTATAACTTAGTGAAACTTTGCCGGCAAACATAAGTTTTGAAGGTACATTTTATTAGTCTGTCTGGAAACTACTCAATTTCGCGAACGTTTTGTTTGGTCGCATTACGTATTTAATGACTAGCTCATGCTAGTTACCCGGCGTGCTATACACTATCGGATCGGATACTATCGAATGGAATAAAAACACTGTCTGTGTTTTATTTCAAAAATTAAAGACATATAAAATATGCCTACCATAGGACATCTATTGGTAAATGATAAATGATAAATGATAAATGATGTTTATTTTGCAAGTAGGTTTTCACAAACACTTTTACACGTCTTTTTTTTTAAACTAGATGAGGCCGGTGTTTCGTACCCGACTACTCTGAGAAGAAACAGCCGAAACAAACTCAGAGGTCATAGTCTCTTTTAAAGTCCAGACAAAAAATCTTGGTCAACTTACATGAGGACTATGCAGATTAGTGCCTGAAGTGGTCTTTTTAAGAAAGCACCACACAGATTGAGTAGACCTGTCCAGTCAGTGCAAGCATTTGTCAGTTATCGTGTAGCTCGACTCATAGCCCAAGGAGCTCAACGAAACGACGAACAATACCAAAAAAAGGACATTGGTGAAGGTCCCTAATAGTACTCAACTGCCAGACAATCGTCAAAAACAAACAAAGTAAATAAAAATTATGATCGACATGGTCCTCACATTCACAATAAACAACTACAGACTAGAAAATATGTACAAAATAAATTAATGAGATCATAATGATCTCATAAAATGTCATAATAAAAAAAAATGTAAAATTAAATAAAAATAATAAAATATAAAACAAAGTAAATATCAATGTCAAATATTAAATGTCAGTGTATAGAATAAAGGAATAAACAATAAATAACTGAAACAAAGGAAAATTTTGACACTCACTGAGTAAATTAAATTGGAGCAGCTTAATCCCAAGCCTTTTTATCTTCAAGGTAATAATTAATATTATAGTAAGCTTTAAGAGCTAACTGACGTTTTACAAAAACTTTAAATTTATTGAGGCTTAGTGTTTGATTGGCTTGGTGGTATAACATCAAATAGTATCAGTTGAAAAGTTTCGTATCAAGACGCACATTATCAACGATTATAACATAACAGCTTTTAAACTATTAATGTAGAATTTCTTATCACCCAACCGCTTATTGCTTCATAATTATAGTGCGCTGATATGCAAAACTAAATAATTAATTTTTCTGACTGATATTCTTACCCTACCTACAGTTTTGAAGGCAATACGACATTTCTTTTAAATAGTTCTTGTTTAAAATAACAACGTTACATTGAAACTATGTGAAAAGGTTTGATATTAACACGCATTTTGACAGTTATCCCAAGGCTATTGTTACGTTAATACAACTGAATGTTTTTGGAATATTTCTGTACACTTTTATTGTATACTAGCTTTCGCCCGCGGCTTCGCTCGCGTTAAATTCGGTATAACACACCAAGCAGACCTGCAGTTTTTGCTCTTGCGCCTGATTGATTTGTAATAGCAATGCTAAGTTTTCCCTTTTTTCCCTCTTTCTCCCTCACATCCCACTTTTTTCAAAAAAAAGTTAGCCTATGTCCGTCTCCTGGTTTCCAACTATCTCTGTACCAAAATTCATCAAAATCGGTTTAGCCATTAAAGCGTGAAGAGGTAACAAACAAACAAACAAACAAACAAACAAACTCACTTTCGCTTTAGGTCAGTAATGAGTAAATATTTTATGATTGAAACGTTGGACGAATTCATTATAAACTCAATCTACTAACATAACAATTACCATAAAATCATTTACTTACTAGATTGAATTTGTTACTTAATTCCAAACTAGTGTAGGTGTTAGTTGATTGATTGATCGCTTGATTGACATATAAACGCCCAATCTAAGCGGGAGAACCGTGTAAATTGCTTGTGTAACGTAAGGAGGGATGATTGCAAATACGACTTAGAACGGAGTGAAAAGGGGTGAAACCATTAACCACAATAACCACACAAACGCAAGGGAGAGGGAAAGCTAGTGATTAATACAATCCGTGTTGATGAATGACTAAGAAAATTTGTAGGTTAGATAAGTATGAAATTGTTGATTAAGTTGCGTAAGACATAGTCTAAATCCAATTAGATAGTGAAAGATATAATATTATAAAGGCAAATGATTTTTTTGTTTGTACCGTATTAGCTCCGACTATAACCAATTTTGGTCAAAAGAAAGTAACAATTTCAGGAAGTAACATAAGCAATAAACATCACGCTACGATACTTAGGAGCTGAACAGTGGGTGAAACCGCTGGGCAGAGCTAGTATAGTATATTTAAAAATAGAATAATTTGTATATACATATTTTATTTCTAGCAAAAAAAAATAGAATGATTTGTAAAGGGTCTTTTAACAAGGACGAGTCGATGTTGAAATTAAATAAAACAAGTTATATGAGAAATTATTAGTTTATTTGAAAGGCCCATTTTTGCCTTTATTTATGAAATACGACATCGTTCAAATGTCCACCGCGGCATCGAACGGTGGCACGGATCCGAGAGGTCCAATTTTCAATTACTCTTCTGCATAGATCCGGCTGTATCTGAGCGATAGCCTGCGTTATGTTGATTTTCAGGGCATCGATTAAACCTCATGTGGGTTGTGGTCGTCCCATATATGGCAATTTTGCTTATTAACAAAACCATTCATCTAAAAATGCGACTCGTCGCTAAAGATAATTTTTCGGCCAAAATCGGGGTCCTCTTCAAAACGTTCTGTAGCCCAGTTTGCGAACAAATGGCGTTGTCTATGGTCATTCACTTTGAGCTCCTGAGTCAGTTGGATCTTGTACGGGTGTAGGCCCAAGTCCCGACGCAAAATTCGCCAAGTTGAAGTCTGCGAAAGGCCGAGTTCTTGTGCACGGCAAGAAATCGACAGCCTCATTCTCACGGACAGCAGCGATGTTCTAGGCCGATCTGGCGTTCCTATGACGTAAGGGTGTTGGTTGGTTGTTTATCGAACCAGTCGTCTCGAATTTGGTCACCAAACGTTGGAGAGTCGACGGCTACTGCGTCTGCCGTAAAATGGACGTAATGCGCGCAACGTTTGCACTAACGAACACTCATTTTGATAATAAAGTTTTATCATTTGGACGTGCTGCTCAATCGTGTAACTTGCCATGGTGATTTGGCATCAGTAACCGAAGAAATAACAATGCATATGATAGATGCCGCCATCCGAGCCGCCACAACCTGTCAACATCGACCCTTGCCCCACACTAGGATTTCTCCTGTATCGTGGGTGCGTTTACAAACATTTAAACTCATATACACAAACAGCCAGACCCGGAAAAACTATCTGTAAGCCGTACAAATATTTGTTCCGTGCGGAGATCGAACCCGCGACACGCAGCGCAGCAGTCGATCGCTCAGCCGCTGCGCAAATCGTGTCGTCAAATAGAATAGGATAGGCAGAGGATACCCATTTTGAACATCAACTAAACTATCTATTTCAATTCACGATGCCATTTAAGTAACAGGCAGCAGCCTTATCCATAGATATTCTTTATTTATATAATTGGGCCTAAAATTTATTTTTATAAAAGAAGGAAAGCAATAAAAGAAGAGTAAATAGAATACCGGCTAGTAAATGCATCAGCTGCGCTTTAAGTCCCGCGCGACAGCTGTAATGTGATTTGGTTTTAAAGTACACAGTTGAAAGTGAGGGTATTTTTAAAATGGAAAGAGAACCTGTTTGAGGTCATCACCTTCTTCAGTTATTGCATGAAACGTCGTGTATTTACACGTATTATACATTTTTGATGGTGATTTTTGCGTGTAACAAAATTGATAAAAAACATAATGCTAGAAACAATAATGTTTACGCATGTTTTGTCAAGTAATGTATGCAGAATCGTCGATTTAGCTAGAACACATCAACGCGGCTACAAGCGTAGGCGCATGGCTACGAGCGTAGCAGGGTCTACGCGGCTTTATAAGCTCAGTCAATTTCAGTACGTTTTTTGAGCGTTAGTCATAGCATCGTATGTGATTATTTACCGTTATTAAATATAAAATTGTTCCTTTAATGATATTTTAATAGTTTAAAGTACATTCGTTAATTCCAGAAGCAAAGCAAATTGTATATGTACATAATTTTTAAACCATGATATTAACAAATTAAAGGTAAACAGAAATGTCAAGAAGTACTCGTTATAGAATTGATTGTGTTTATTATGATACTTACTTACTTACTTATTGATCGTTTGGTTTGTCATTGAAGGTAATAAAATCGATTGATAGAATTATGTACAAACGAAGATAAATAATTTGAAAAGAATATACCAACCTTAAACAATTCTAATGTAAAACTGTAGAATTTTAGATCAATTACTTTAATAAATTGTTTATTTGTAAAAGTGTAAGATGAAACAACGTTATGAGCAATTGCACATCTTTTTAATAATACACATTTTGGAAATCAATAATATGTTTTGAAAAAATGATTGGGTATTAACAAAGACTTCATTTCTTAAACATTAGTAAAATAAGTATCGGTAAAATAACATTCAATTTAAAAACAATTACAAGTTTAAAAACAAATCTCTGCTGTTGCGTGCGTTTATGCATTTAAATAAAAATAAAACCTGTGCGTCCTGAAAGTCGTAACAATCAACCCACCGCAGTGCCCACCTGCCGTCCAAAAATAAAGAATATTTGGCGGTATACAAATGCTTGTAGCATATGTCAAAAAGCGCGGCTATAGAACTGAAGAGGGTGTTCTAAGGGTGTAAGAGTGAAGCTAACGAAGTACTCACCACCTTCTCCTCAATGATCTCATTGTTGTTGTTGTTGCTCCCATATTTTAAGGCACCGTTTTCCATGACCACAACTGATTGTCGTGTTTAACAATAACTTTAACACTATTTGTCCTCATTTACTATACATTTTTACAATATTTACATATGTTAAGTGATATTATATTATACATCGTCCTTATGTTTCTAACATTGCATATATTTATTGGATAAGATTATTTTAAGTTACTGATATTTTGTTTTGATTGTCAGTAATTATTATAATACATTTCATTGGACCTGAAATTTAAATATGCGTAAATTGACTAATTATTTTTAGTTTTAAATGTTTAAAATTATTTATTATTTGTTTTTCCATTAGTATTTTAATAAAAACCTATAATGAGTAGATTGTTTAAATTTAATTTCGACAAAGATTGAAAGTTTATGCTAAATTATATTAAGCTAGTACTAGTACACACAATATACTGACAAGTATTGTAATATTATTAGTAAGAATTACTATATAACTTACTAAATGTTTATAACACAAATCTGTCATAAAACAAAGTAGACAAACAATAGAATCATTACGTGTAGTAGTCCGTAACCTACATTTAGTTAGTTTACCGGTTACACATGAAATATTTCCATAATTTAGATTTTTAACATTCTACACGAATTCTTCTTTTAATATTACGCCATGCTGAATTAATTAAAGACGTTACATAATTTTACTGATATTAATATGACATCCGTTGCTACGTTACTTTTCTTTGTAAACACATTTCTTTGTTCGTAAAATCACTTCGATGAAAATATCTGACAGCGTTTTAAAGAGTGTCTCAAGACAGTTTGCGATATTCCAGTTCAAGTTTTATAATTTGATTAGTCTTTCAAACTTCACTGATGAACATTCACTTTTACGAAAAGTTTTTGCATCGATAGGTACTTAACATAATTACCTAACGATTTTAGTTTTTAAATTGAAAGGCACGATTGTTTTAGGACACATGATATATGTTTAGTAGGGGATGCAGTTTGTTAACATCGTGTCGGGTGTCGCGGTGCAGGTGACGCGCGGGTCGGTCGGGCGGCAGGCGGCTCGGGCGCGGGCCGCGTCACACTGCGGCGCGCGGCGGAGCGGCCGCCCCCTGGCCCGGCTGCCCCCCGGCCCGGCCGCCCCGGCCCGGCTGCGCCGCATGCCCGCACTCTGCTCGATCCGCTCGCACCGCCTCACCATCACCGACCACCATACCACCGATACGCACCATCCTTTATTATTGACAGACGACCTTGCCCCACATTATATTTTCTCCACTAAAAGGATTTATTAGGTCAATGATGGACGGATGTTGAACATTTGTGTTAAATGGAAAACAATGACTGGCTTGATTGACCCTGCATGAAATAGCACACCGAGCTTTTTCCCCCTGCTTTTTATTGATATTTTCTTTTCATTGAGAAGTTTCGTTGACGAGTATTTTCTTACACCGCAATAAAAATGTTAGTACATGCCTAACTTATAAAACTTGCATGAGAGTTAAGTATTTTTTATGAGTAAATAATTTGTAGGCATTTAGCTTATTTCTACGTATGCATTCATCATCGTGCAAATAAATCTATCTACAGAAAACATGGAAAGATAAACTTATTCAAAATATATTTAGATACATATATAAATATAAGTGGTTAGACATATAAATAAAATGCACATCTATTTGCTGGCTTATATAGACGCAAAAACTCTCATTCGAAATTATTTGAAAATTAAGACATTAAGTAAAAAAAACTGCTACAACCGATGCCCATTTGAAGCAGTGAAACATAATTCAAGCTTACAGTGACGACAATTTTGAGCTCTACAGGCAATGTATGGTCGCGAAACTTTCGGCATTTCAACGTTGAAAGTAATGATGTTTTTGTTGTAAAATCACAATCAAGTAGAATTTATTTTAACTGGGTGAAAACTTTAACTTTTGTAAATAATTCCTTTTTTTTACTTATATTTGTAGCAATCGTACTAAATAAGTAAACAAAGCGAAATTTTGCAAAAGATAAAATTTTAATGTTTTTTATTGGTCACATCATTGCTGTTATATTTATGTCTAGAATCACACTGTGTTGCGAAGCTGCTTTTCAAACATAATTATGTTTTTCGAGTGGGATCTTTTTTTATATGTACCTTTACCACTGCGCGCCCATGTTATGAACGGTTTTTACGACTTGTAAACACGTCGACTTTTTTTTTTTTAAATACTCCTTGGTCGAGTGACTGCGACTGCTGAGCATATGATGCTGATCCTGGATTTGATTATGGGGACGTTATTTTGGGTTTTCCATCAGGAACTTCTCAGTAGCACTAGCAACCACGAAATCTGGATTTGTGTCCAGTTGTTGGCAATAGGTGAGGTGAGCCCACATATGGGATTCAAACATAACCGGCAAAATGTAGGTGTACTATTAGGTATACCTCTGCCTAACCCTCGGGCATGATGTTATGATATTGGACCTATAAATTTTACGGAGTTAATATTTTAAATGCTAATGATAACCACATCAAAATTTGTTTCACAGATTAGAGGAAAACACAACTAAGCCATTAAAAACGAAAAGCGTGTTTAAATTATAATTATATGTAGGTATAGAAAAAAACTTTATCAAGTGACTTGCGCACATGGCGCGTAAAGTTGAGTGCCCCAAATCACACCATATCACCTTCTTCTTGTGAAAGAAAATGTGTCCATCAACCAATCTCGGTTAAGATCCTCTTCCGCAATCCAAATATGCCAAATACCTAGGATTTTACTTGGACCAATGTTTGACCTGGAAAGATCACATCAAGCAAAAACGCAACGAAAAGAACTATCGTTTCAAAAATCTTCTGTGGCTGCTTGGCAGACAGTCAACATTGTCTCTGAACAACAAACTCAGGATCTACAAAGGCGGTCATAAAACCCATTTGAACTTCTGAGATACAACTATGGTCGTCAGCCTGCAAGTCTATAATCCTTTGCCTTCAAAGAGCCCAAAACAATATCCTAAGGACTAGTGGTGCACCCTGGTTCATCCGCAACGCAAAGATGCATGAATACCTCGACATAAAAACTATTGTGGAAGAAGCCCAAAACTACACAGACAAAAATACAAACCGATTGAAACATCCTAACCCATTTACAAATCCTTACTAATATCTATTATAAAAGCGAAAGTGAGTTTGTTTGTTTTTGATGTCTTTACGCTCAAATGGCTTAACCGATTTTGATGAATTTTGGTACAGGATAGTTGGGACCCTGGCGACGGACATAGGCTATTTAAAAAATGAGCTAGGAGGGAGAAAGAGGGAAGAAAATGGAAAACTTGGCTTTGCTATTACAATAAATAAGGCGAAAGGGCAAAAACTACTGTTAGCCGGTACCTGTAAATCAGGAAAGGGGAACTGTGTTACCCTGAATTTAAAGCGAGTGAAGCCACGGGCAAAAGCTAGTTGTCTATAAAGAGCAAATACGCTATTTGAATAAGGAGAGTTAAGGCGAAGGCCCTAACTCACTAAAAACCTCTATTTAGTTCAACCCATTTGATTTTAGTCCACTGACTGATTGCAGATTAATAAAAAAAATAGATTTTATTTTTATTAACAGCCAGTGTCTTTGTGCCCGGTTACCGGCAATAGACTCATCCTATATTACACGGTATTTTACTGAACTGTCGAAATATAGGTGTTTTATTAAGTACACTTTTGCCTAACCCTTGAAGATAACAGTCGTAGTGTTATTTTATGTAGATATACCCAACAATGATGCAAAAATTCACGGATTACTGAATGTAATTACTCTCATACGCATATTAAATGTGCTGTTTTATCTACAAACATTACATGAATTTAGATACTTCAATGTATTTTAGATTAATGAGTAAGATCTGTTAAGACAAGCAAAGCGGATGTATTTTTTAAGCCGGGATCGGCAAATATAATATTGTCTTATGATAAAATAATTATAAAGACCAAAACAAATTCATTAATTGAGTTCTTGAAACATTCTAACCTTTCGTTTCAAAACAGAATGTTTCAAGAACTCAATTTATGAATTTGTAACTAAGCAATGTGGGTGTATGTGTTTACTTAAGAAACTTTCCTAAAGCGATTTCTTATACGAAATAACATATCAAAATTTCTTGCGTGTAACTAAATGTTATCATAACTTTTTCTTCATAATTTTGAATTAAAGAAAAACAACAGATTGTAAAATATGATTTCGTACCACAAAGTGCGCGCCAATTGTATGTAGAAGTCTGATAAAGCATCTAGTATTCAGCAGACGACGATACTATCTTCAGTCATTCATTTTATTACTAGATTAATGTTGGCAATTAATGAAAAAGTAAATTGCAATTTGAACTTGGCCAATCACAATATTATTATCTGTAATTTCAGGTAAACAAGGCAGTAACTCAAACTAGTACAGTTATCTTCCATTGCCCACTTTTTAAAGTAAATAGTTCTGACGTGAATTGTACCGTCTGATAGCAAATTAATCTCATATATAGATACTAAAGGTAAACACATATTGGATTAGTCTGCGGTGTTTGTTTCCAGCGTGGGTAGTTACAATTGTGATAACGTAATAGATAGTGTCATTGCATAAGAATATTACATTAAGCAAATTCTAAAATATGAATGTTCTTTTAATAATATAGACTTCTAATTTCAAACAAACAATATTGATCATTTGTATTGGTTAGTTTGAGCCAATCTAATAAATATCGACTCAATAGAAAATTCATAATAATGAGAAAAAGTAAATTAGACTAAGTAATATAAAATGGTATCAATCGGGGTGTTTGAGAAAGAACACAGCATATAACGGCTGACATGAAAACCATCCATTTGCCAACAATTACAAAGTTGCAAGCAAACATCAGAACATAAGACATTTTCTGAGATTTTAGGATCATTTTAAAGAATATGTGCATCCTAATATTTTTACGCTGGCTATATAAAGTACTGTGTAAAAACTTCTAATCTAAAACCAATCCATAGAAAAATCCGTATTGTTTGTGTGAAAGAAGAGTCAAGTTTGTTGCAAGTTGCTGACGACTTCTAGTCCTACACCTCTTACAAGTCCTAGACCTTGCCAGACGCAATATGACTTGCTCCGAGCGATCATACCATCTACCTCATATTCAACCTTGGATGGTGGCTGAGTCAGCTCTTGAATCAGCGAATTCTTTACAATTAGAAGGACATTCAACGAATAGAGGACCATCATCCTTAATTTAGTTTTTGCTCTCAAAATAAATGTTGGACTCGAATTAATTTTTAAATTAATTTAATGAATCAAAACAAAAAATATTTTTTATTATTTCGTTTGAGATTGGTTTGATGCAAGCAATATAATATTCCGTGACGTGCGTTACGTAATACAAAGACGCAAAATCCGAGAGTCTAAATGCCTCCCTCCTTTCCACAAACATTTCCCGCACCCATTAGCTTCCGAATTCTGTAAACAGTATTTACTTATGTTATTTACTTTTCCGTACCCTTATGTGTTCAGCAAAATGAAGGTCGATTAAATGTTTAATTAAAATGCACAAACCGTTTGGTTTTATCTTTATACTTATTGTGTCGCTGTGCGCGTTATTGTGCGCGCTTCCCGAATGCGTATCGCTTTCCTGTAAGGGTGTTATTTATTTCACGGGTTTCGCTAAAAGTACGCTGGCATCCAGTTGACCGAAGCTCGTTGTAAACGCAATAATAAACAACGAAAAAATAATGAAATGAACTTTTGACGACCCACGGGGCAACTAACATTTTCAAATTGTTGACGTTTTTAGAGCATGGGAGCAGGCATATGAGGTGGGACAGACAATTCGGTTATAGCAGATGAGTGTGACGAATGATTATGTATCGTCACGCTCCCTTCATCCGCTAAGTGAGCAGAAGCCCTAGTGATACGAGCAAGAGTGACGTTAATACCATTTCTTGTCACGTTCAGCTAAAGTAATACGTGTAAAGCTAAATAATATGAAAGTAGAGAAGTTATGTAACCAGCTATGTTAACATAAATAGCTTGTAAGATGGTTCTCTTCAACCATTTTAGAATGAAAAGAAATATGAGGACTGGTCGGTACTTTTACTTAGCTTGCCAATTTTGCCAATCGCTGTAGCAAATAATGATCGCTGTAGAATATCAGTTTAAGCAAACTGTTATCCCAAACCTCCCAAATCTCTCTCTACAACCCAGAGAAGTGAACTAGATACTACTGTATCTAGTTAGTTATGCGTCATTTTTCAGGACGAACAATTATTCATCTTTTGTATTACACCTGAGCATTAGTTAAGCGCTAGTTTGTTTTGCTGTATATAGTATTGCTGTCAACATAAGATACAGTAAACAAGCATGAGATTAACATCTTTGCAATACCAACTTTCACTAAACTTATATTTATTATGGACTTTTAAGCTACCTATAAAGTCCATCATCCAAATCAGACAAAAAATTTATAAAAATTAATTAGAAATTATCAATTTTAAAATAGAGTTACTACATACATATTGAGTATGAAACAGATAATTTATAACTTGACCTTTTATTTACAAGTCAGCTGATTATTGTGCCGATTCTGATGAACCACAGGATTAAAGTAGACTAAGATTAAAGTGACGTACCTAATCATATCTAATTTTATTTCACACCATTTTAGTCGCGATTAAAGATGGTTCGATTTAGCTTGACAACCGTAATTTTTGGTGATTACGTTAATTTCAGAATTGGAAGAAGGCGATTTTTTTAAATTGATTAACTAAACTTTCATGAATTCTGTCAAACTTTAAAATAGTTAAGTTGGGTCACTTCAATCGATTTCAAAATGGGAATCGTCGTTTCGCAGGAATTAACTAATTTTAATTTTTTATTTTAGAGTAGTTCTAGTTTAGTTTTTGATAGCAGACTCGACACCAATGACTATGTCAACTAATGGGTCCTTAAAACATAAGATTATTTTCTAATAAGTTGCGAGCATAGGACCCGGATCCTCGCTCGCGTACTGTAATATGTGTACAGTCCAGCACAAAAACATGTAGACACTTACCAAAAATGTGTTTCGGTTTCACGAAAATAGTATTATGGAAGCCATACTGTTACAAAATAAGTCTGAAAGAAGAAGCCATTTTCACGAGAAAATTGGTTTTGAATTTTGGTAAGTGTGAGTGTTTATGGTAACTGTACTGAAATCCAGGTTTCCCCCTGTTGTTGTCGTCGCTACCTGCCTAGCTGGGATAAGAGTATTAGACGATAATCTATTCTCCCCACACATTATCAAATCCGCTTGACAGGATAAGGCGAAAGGGCGAAGGAAAGAGAGCTGCTATCTATGTCGTGTCAATTAAATCGCATTACAGTAATGCTTTTACATTGACCCATTCAGTCATTCAGATATTTTCCCAAACCCTCTGCTTTTTCGAGATTAAATGTAAAAATCAATTATGTTTTACTTTATCTAGTTTATATTGAATTCAATCCCACATATATATATAAATAATTTTTATATATTATATGAAATCCCCATATCATATGGATTAATTTTATCTAAATAGTTTTTTTAACTATTTAACATACATACTTTGTTTATTTTTTGTTTTTGCGGATGGAAAATCATCAAATAACTTCCCCCGCTCTGCGTGGAGCGGGAGGGAGTGTCAGACTTGTACGGACTAAAACCCAACCATGTTTCTTCTTCTTTATTCTTCGGGACCGCGGTATCTCTTTTGAACAACCCACAACCCCGGCAGGTTACATACATACTTACATAAATGCTTACATAGATTCATACATACATAATATTTTCATACATACATATAAAAGCACGTGGCTATCATCAGACATCTCCGGGTTCATCGTGACTACCGAGCTATCGTGGGTAGGCGGGCAAACGGTTGTTTGCAAAAGAGCCCGGGGTTGCGTCAAGGCAAGAAATGTAAGCCCGCGTTGGTCCAAATGTCAGTTTTCATCCTTGACGTTTCATGACATTCTCAAAAAAAATCAAAGCGCCGTCACATTCCTACTTTCGTATATGCTTACATACATACATACTTACATACCTAAATATGTACAAACTTAATTAAGTTAACATTACTTTTCGGCGGTATCTGGGAAGCCGGAGTTAAATCTGCAAAATTTCGAGTTGTGGGAAATTAATATCTTATTTTTGAAGAAATGTAGATATTTCAGTTTTTGCACAAGTGGAGGTCATTTTGAGCAGTTATCCTCGTCTCCTGATGACTATCTGTTTTTGTCCCCAGGGCACTTCCCGAACCAAGCTTAGAAAACTTGAAAGAAAGTTACCTGCAACGCGCGAACTGGAACAAATACTTCAGTGCTTCTGGTTTCGTATTGCCCAGTTGTTAAATGGGTTATGGAGGTCAGATAGGCAGCCGCTCCATGTAGAACACTGTTAGTCCGCTGAATCTGGTAAGAACACAAAAAGGCTAGGCAGATGATGATGGCTTCTTCTCACACTTGCAGCGTGATTATACTAGCTACACGAGCTACAACAACGATTCAAGTGGAAAACTAAAACAAAATGCGAAGGAAGAGTAACATGTTTTTCGAGTGTATGTATTACATGCGCTCGAAAAATGTGTTCCTGTTCCTTTCGGCAGTCGGGTAAAAAGCTTGACCCACCTCCTTTCAGCAGTGGGGTATAAAACAAGGTTAGAGTCATGGACAGTCCTGAGGGCCCAGCTAGTTTTATGTAAAGTGTGAAAACATTACTTTCTAACCCTTGACGAGGATCAATTTATTGATATCAACCACTTTCATAAACGAAAAAAAATTATAACGGGCATGTACTTATAATATCCGTACCTGGCGTCAATATGTTAAAAACTTGTACTTTACAGGGTAGACATTTTAAAATTGCGATTGTTTCCATTTACCCAACATTTTCAAAAGATGATTTAACGTATTAACGCCTATATATTGTGAGCTCTGGTCATCATATTTTGTGGCGCGTGTAGTCGGAGGAACGTGTTTTTTTTTGTTAGCACTCGTCGTACATAATCAAAGCGACTTGCTTAATAAATTATATAAACTAGAGTTTCTCTTCACTACAAATTTGACAGACAATTTTCCCCAAAACAAAGTAAACTTTATGACGATCTCGAATTATTTATTTATTCATTTATATAGTTGATAAGTTTTAGTTTGATTTTGTACAATTAAACAACAACAAAGAATTTAACAATTAATTGTATTACTTAATTACTAAAACAAGATACGTTCTTTAAATTGAAATAATCAACGATATTCGGTGGTATGCATCCATTCGCAAACAGAAGTTGAAGGTACCGAGTTAAAACAGTAGGCCTACCATGACGTCTTAAACTTATTCCGCTGAGGGAAAGAGACAGAGCTATACAGGGTGTCTAGCACCATCTTTTTCACTCAGTGGAATAAGTTCTGCTTTAAGACGTCACACGACGGTAGGGTAGCTGGTTCAATGAGTCAACGCAGTAAACACAGGTGGTTTGGTTTTATTAATTTTGTTGCTTTTTTATGCGTGTGCAATATGTTCTAGAAGTAGAACTGATGGCTCGTGTTGCAATGGCAGAATATTTTCAAATTTCAAACATACGAAAGCAGAAGTTGAACCTAAATCCAAGGCGACTTCAAACAGTTTGAAACAAGATTTAGTTTTTTTTAATGTATGATGCGAGAAACCGTTTTTTATTAATTTTGGGCATTAACATGTGGTACTAACTTTCTTTAAATTTTATTGACTAAAAGCTTGTTGATCAGTGAAATTAAAAAAAATGGATTATTCGGTTTTGGTTTATAAGAAATTAAAATATGTAAAAGTATAAAAAGGATACTTTCTAAAAACTCAGCTTCTAGATTAAGTATTTTAAACCAGTTACAAATATACAAAATTGACTTGAATTCATATAACACATAACTCCTTATTTCAACATGTATATTCTGTTACGAATGGCTTTATTTGAAACACCCATATAAGATCCCTGCGAACACCCACAAAAATGATTGATTCACTGAATTTACGTTTCTGCCTAGTCACTATGCATGAAGTTAGATAATATCTGTCACCACTGGGACTTTGGATTATAAACGATAAAGATTAACTCCGTTTTCACTATATATATTAATTATCTCTAAAATAGAGTGTAAAGTCCGCGGTCAGGCGCGCGAGGCAATCAGTCTGAACGAAGCGCGCTTGCCGTGCGCAGGAGCACGCGCCACGCTTGACACTAACATAGCGTAGTCACAGTTAATGATAGGGAATATTGAATTAAATACATTTACGTTATAGTAAAATAATATAGTGATTGCCAAGATGGGTACTGAGAAAGATGCGAAGGACGCGAACAATGCGCTGCCTCCGAAAAATGTGCCGCCAAAACAAAAGAGTGTGCCTAGCACTTTCATGAGGACGTTGTTCTGCTGGATGTTGCCTATATTCTACTACGGTAATAAAAGGGACTTGGAAGAGGAAGATCTGTCGCCTCCTAAAAGTATTTACAATTCGAGAGCGGTCGGAGATGCGCTAGAAAGGTGAGTACAAAATAACTACTTATTTCAAAAGGGTGTATTTAAATCGCTTTTCTTGTTTAATTTTACTTTATATATTAAATGGTTTTTAATTGTATTTTATATCAGACTAATATTGTATTACAACGTATCAGATAGACAGTTTACGATAAATATCGCGTGAGATTTGATAATGTGTTTGTAAACTTTTGGCTGGCCTTGCTTGATTTAAAGCCAGGAAGTGCAGGTTTTGCTGGATAGAAATTGCACTTCCTGGATCGAAATAATAATAGTAGGTAAGCATTACTGGTAATCCTTACAGGATAAATTCTTCCTAATGTATCTATAATAGTTGAATTTATGAAGTAGGTCACTAAAATCCTTGTGAGCAAACAAGCTTTAGTTATCTAAATGTCCAGCAACTAAGCTTATCATTGCACATTATTTCCGTAAAAGATTATTATAATAAAAATATTCCGCATCTGAATATTTCTTAATGCCAATAAAAAGAATTCTGTATTTGCATTCTGTTGTCACGTAGAGCTGAAGCAAGCACATGTTAACCCAAGCCCACATCTTCGTATTAAAGTTTCATCGTATGATATTGAAGAGACTATGCTCGAATCCGATTTGCCTGCATTTTGCGTGCGTGATATGAAATTCTAATACAAAGTTGTAAAGAAGAGTTCCGTTTAAAAGTGAAGAACGCTGCGCTTCGCCGCGCACATGTCAGTTCCACGACCGACTCATGTTATGTACAATAAGCGGTCTTAAGTCCATTAGTATACTTAGGATTGTATTGCTACGAACGCGCGATACAGGCCATACCTACATACACCTATATATGTAAATGATGTATTAATATAAAACGCACACTTCAGAACTCATAATATTGGCGATAGCGTCGAAAGAAACAAAAAACACACGCAGTGGAAAATTACGGTTCATCCCATTACTAAAATTCTCGATTTCAATTCAAGTACCGATAGCTGTGAGCATATCGTATTGGTATGAGAAACACATGACTTCAATTTTTCTTTTCAATAATAATCTTCATCTGTTCTTTAATTAAGTATTCGTTAAAATAATAAACGAGAATTTTAATGTAATCATTAATTATATTTATGATTATTAATTATATTTATTATTTATTACGGATACACAATATCATTATTTTAATATTTTCAATAAGTATTTGTAGTGTTTAATTTAACTATCGTGCCCCGGTTTCGCACGGGTCCAACTAATATTAAACATTTACAAACCTTTCTCTTGAATCACTTTATCTATAAAAAAACACATCGAAATTCGTTGCCTACTTCTAAAAATCTAAGCACACATAGGGACAGACAGACAGTGGAAAGCGACTTTGTTTTACTATGTAGTGATGACGTATTCAAGTTTCGCTGTCGTGTTAATCTATGGCTCTTTAAGATTGCTTTAGCGCTTTTGACCCATACTGTACCTACATAATTTGTATATATTTTATATTATGTACAACCTATTTTTTTTATGTGAGAAGTGAGGGATAAAGAGGGAAGAAAAGATAAACTTAGCTTTGCTAATTAAGGCGCAAGGGCAAAACCTACTGGTAGCAGGTACCTGCAAATCAGGAAAGGGGAACTGTGTTACCCCGAATTTAACGCGAGCGAAGGCGCGGGCAAAAGCCAGTATATTATAATTTGTGTACGATATTCAATTACATTTTACTTGTCGGCCAGGGAAGGGTTATAGTTAAATAAACAAAGCCATGAGGTAAACATTTGCCCTTTTTAGGAATCCGCTTTTAAAACGGCAAAATGTCCCTTCACCGTTAAATCGTGACACAGGCTGATCAGTTTTTAGTAAGGCAACCTCAATTTCACCTTAGACGACCTCGGTCAAACAAAGTTCTATAATACTAGGCCATCATGTCCCCATAACCTTAGATTATATGAGTAAAGGTGAAACTATTGATTTTCTCCAGTTATTAAATTAATGCGCATTCTTACATCTTGCGCGTTGTAATTTCGTGGTATGCCTATTTATTTTTAATTAGGATTCCATTTTCAATACCGCGGGCTAACATATTCGTCGTGCTGGCAATGTTTTGCCTAATCATTGCTTTTGATGTATGTTGGCCAAACGGAAAATACGTCATCAGGGAGGGTTTTTTTTCGTCACTTGAATACGCAAACTTTAATGTTAATGTATTTATAATATAAGCTTGTTATTATCCCATTAAAGTACAAAAGCTTTATGGATCTCTTGGCTTGGTCTTTGCGGCATTACTGGACATTCGGGTCAGGTTAGTGACGTCTAAGGATGAACAATAATCGTCGTTTTTGTACATAGTTGTTATACTTAATTAATTTATTTGCAAAACCTGGTTTTGAACCAGCTACTAACAAAATCATGATAGCACAGTCTTTACCTCTTCTTTTTTTGTGAAAAATAAAGTAACCTACTACTTAAAACCTCATGTTACCCCTTCATGTTTACCTCTTTGATATAATACAACGGTGGGTATCTATGCGGGATGTGAAGCATGTTTAGTTTCAGAAGCCGGTTCGAACGAACAAAGCCGGGCCATGATATACGACTCAGTGCAGCCCAAAGGCTTCCTCTTGGGATAAGGAGAAAGTCTATTACGTCGTACATTGCGCTTTAAAGAATGTCATTTACCTTTGAACTGATGTTTAAATGAAATGGTGTTTAAATATGACACGCTACTGATATTATTCAGTATTATATTGTTGAAAAAAATCCATTATATTTGTCACAAATATTCTAACCTTGAATGTTATAACGTGTGAGGCAAAAAAAAAACAGAGAATTATAGAATATCCCGGAAATAAAAAACATAGATTTCTTAATACAAAAAATATAACATTTTGATTTAAATGCTGATAAGCTGTAGATCAGAGTAAGATTGTTAGATTTTGCAAACAAGCCTGGAAAATAACAATAAATTTGGATTATCCGAAAATATTAATTAACTACAACTCTTTATAGACGCCTCAACTACGAGAAAACATATAGAAAATACGTCTACTACTATAGTTTGTAAACGCCAATCATAGGTTTTGAAAAATAAAAATACGTCCTCACAAAAAACCTTGCCGAAGAAAATTGGTGAAACCCGACAAAAATTGGTGAAAGGCTTTTTCCAAATTCATCCGAAAAATGCTGAAACTAGGAAAGCTGCGCGGGTTGAACGAAATATCGTTTTGGACACGGCACGGTATTATTTTTACACAAGCACATCTGATGAACCGAAAAAAAAAATAGATTATAATCACATCACATGACCCGCTAAAGCCAGGATTCGATTGCCGTTCAATTGTTTTAAGATTTTAAATGTAATTTAAAATCTTAAAACAATTGTGAATTTAACTTGTGAGCGTGTGTATCAAGTGTCACTACTATTATAGTCACATTGCATTAAAAACCGGCTAAGAGCGAGTCAGACTTGCACACCTAGGGTTCCGTACAAAGTTGCGACATTAACGGCCTTATCTTTTGACTGTGTAGACTTAAAGGGTTGATTTTTTCGCAGAACAAAGGGCCTATAAATTTAAGTATATGGTTTTTCAACTCGAATCCTTCATGCTTTCTCGAGATAAAGGGTCTTGACAGACAGACAAACCGACAGACGGACGGACAACAAAGTGATCCATTAAGGTTTTCGATTTTTTCCTTTTGAGGTACGATACCCTAAAAAAAAAACTTAATTTATTTTCCGATTCCGAATCCAATCCCCAGTCACATTTTTGATTTTCGGTAAACTGTTGAAACAAATAGAAGCTCTGTTACTACAAATAGATTAACGCCACTTGTGTGCAAGTGAAGTGTATCAGAAGGGTACAGAAGCCGTATAATTAATTATATCACAATTGAATGTCATCGGATTACGGCGGTTACTATAGATTGCTCTTAAGGATTACAGTAAAGACTAAGCAGGGTATAACTGTGTACTGTTTCAATATACAATAAACACATATTTAAAAATAATTGAACCTATAATAACACTTGAATTGTGACAAATCTCCTACACAAAAATATCAACTATCTTCCAAAACAGAGCTTCCTCTCCCTTCCCTTTTGCCCCATAGGGTCTATAATGATCACAATATTATAAAAACTACCACCTAAGTACACATTATGGTAAAGCAAATAAAGATATTGAGTATTGAGTAAAATATTGATGATACAAATGGTAATAAAATGTGCATGAAACTACTTTAGTTGTGCAAGGCGTTTTTTTTTGCGGATGGTAAATTATCAAATAACTTCCCCCGCTCTGGGTGGAGCGGAGGGGAGTGTCAGACTTGTACTGACTAAAACCCATCCATGTTCCTTCTATTACCCTTACATTCCGGGGCCGCCGTTTCTCTTTCGAACAACCCGCAACCCCGGTAGGGTTGTGCAAGGCTGGGAGTAACTATCAAAACATTAGGTACAATAAACGTTAAGCTTTATAGTTATTATAAGCTTTAAAGTTGTAGTCATGTAGAAATTTCAAATCATGCTGACTTTATATTATTAACCTTGACGCAGTATGGTGATAGGTTTATCTCACAAACCGATTATAGTGCGCAAACAGGTAATTCCAGAAAGATGCGAAATTGTTCAATGATTTTCTCCTTATATGTAACCAAATAAGAATTGAAATAGTCCGCCAGCTGATATTTTTGTTTTTATGACATCATGATTGTTATCATTTTATCGGGCCGATAAATAAAACGTTTCAATGATCGATCGTAAATGAACATGTCTAATCGCTAAGCTTGAAATCTACTTAGTGAGCGCAGTTTGTCTTGTCATTGTTAAGGAAATTTTAAGGAATAGACTAAGTGAAATACTGAAATGAAGAGAGATTATGACATTGCCGTAGGCTTTTTTGCCGATTGGAAATCATCAAATAACTTCCCCGCTATGGGCGGAGCGTCAGTGTGTCAGAGTTGTACTGACTAAAACCCACCCATGGTCCTTCTATTGCCCTTTATGTTCCGAGGCCGCGGTATCTCTTTCGAACAACCCGCAACCCCGGCAAGCAGCGGCCCTGGCAGGCCCCTCTGATTTGTTGACATCTCTTTGAGGCGCGCGTGGAACACTAACGCGTCGTCGACACGGCCTGTCGTCACTGGACGGATGGACGGTGAACTACCCATTCCTCGCCCGACGCCCGGAACGTCTCCCGCGGCGGCTGGGTTGGTTTGAGGATTTGCTGTAAGCTGCGGTAACATCAATTAACCTGTTTTGTATTTTTTTTTATTATGACTAATAATGTAATGAACGGTATTGATTCATGATGTCTTTTGAGATCATCGTCTAGCTACTATATATTTCTGAAATAAACACAACAAAACATTACGCCCTGTAGTCCCCGAAAGGTTAGGCAAAGGTCTACCAAATAGTACACCTATATTTCGCCAGTTATATTTAAATCCCATGTAATAAAGGGTGAGCCTATTGCCGTCTTACGGGGTACGTCAGGGGTTGTTACTGAGTTTTTTTTATTTTTACGATTATGTTCAACATGGAATGTATTTCACACACGTGCCTGTCTCTCATTTAGCACAACAAGGGCTTTCATTTTTTTCTGTTTCATTCACAATAAACATCTGCTCCCTAAATTCGATTTTTTTTAAGCTATTGCATAGCTTCTATCGCGGGCCTTGAGCGCGGGGACCGAATCCAGAAATTCCGTAACGAAGAAAAACATGACGCTCCCCACTCCGACGGGCACGGAGGTGTGGCTTGTCTAACGTCGTTTACACAATACGGTCAGTTATTTCAAGTCCGATTCTAATGTTCTAATAGCGTGTTTGGTAGAGAATCGGATAGTCAATCGACATTACGCTGGATCAAACCCAAGGTCTTGTTTTTCTTTTTGCGACTTCTTTTCATTGGAAGTACTTTTTAAATATTATATTTAGTTTTGAATTTTTTTATTTATTGTCTAAGTTGATAAAAATATGTTTCTTTTCTTTTTAAATAAGAAGTACTTTTTAAGTATTTTATTTAGATTGTCTAAGTTGATAAAAATATGTTTCTTTTTAAATAAGAAGTACTTTTTAAATATTTTATTTAGATTGTTTTTATTTATTGCATAAGTTGATAAAAAATGCTATGCAATAGCTTTACCGCGGCAGTCCCCGAGTGCCACACGTATTTTTAGAACAAGTAGTTGCTTGTTTTAAATTCTTCATATATATTTTTTGTTAAATGTGCTTATCAACAGAATATCACAAATAAACATGAACATTTATTAAATAATTTGTTTGTAACAACAAACTGATGTTTATTTGAGTTCTAAATTCAAAAATTATTTGAATTTCTTATTTTTAATATTAGGTTGTTTAGCGATGTCATGCCTTTGTTTTTCCGTCGGTATGACAAGACAAAGCGCGGGGAAAAATCAAATTAAATCATAGTTTCGTAATGAATACTGGCAAAAGTACTTTTTGTTCCGTTATTTAATTTCTCCGAAGTGTATTGAAAAACAACCGGAGTCGTGCGGTCCATGGCCCTTTACGGGGCCCCGGTATGGGCGCGTTCTTTAGGGCGGCGCGCCGCCCACTACCTGAACGCGCCCCAAAAGGTGGTGGCCATACGGCTTGTCCGGGGCTACCGCACGATCTCCGGCGAGGCAGCGAGCCTCCTTGCCGGACTGCCACCGTGGGATCTGGAGGCGATAGTCCTCGCGCGCCTGTTTGAGTGGCGCGCGGAGGCACTACACCGGGGGGAAAACCCGCTGCCACGGCAAGTTGCCGCTCGGCGGGCAGACCTCCGGTGCGATCTCATGGTGGCATGGAGAGAGCGACTGTCGCAACCCCGTGCAGGGCACGCCACAATAGCGGCGGTAAGTCCCCTCTTTGAGGAGTGGCTGGAGAGGCGTCATGGCGTCCTCACCTACTGCCTGACGCAGGTCCTCACCGGACACGGAAGTTTCGGGAGGTTCCTGCACATCATCGGGCGGGAGGAAGCGCCCGGGTGTCACCATTGTGATGATCGCCCGGAGGACACGGTGGAGCACACAGTGGCGGTCTGCCCAGCTTGGGCGGAGCACCGCCGTGCCCTCGTGGAGGCGATCGGCGGCGGCGATCTCTCGCGTCCGGCCCTGGTTCAGGCCATGGTCCGGAGCGAGAGGGAATGGGAAGCGGTCACCACCTTCTGCGAAGCAGTAATGCTAGCAAAGGAGGTGGCCGGGCGTTTGAGGGAGAGAACATCTGCCCAACCCAGCCGCCGCGGGAGACGCCCAGGGCGCCGGGCGCCGCGAGACGACTTCCGGCCACCGTAGATGCGGGCCTGTGGATGGTGAGCAATGGGTAGCTCACCGTCCGTCCGTCTAAATTGACGACAGGCCGTGTCTACGGCGCGTTCGTGTTTCACGCGCGCCTCAAAGAGAGTCAGCAAAGCAGAGAGGCTTGCCAGAGCCTCCGCCTGCCGGGGTTGCGGGTTGTTCGAAAGAGATACCGCGGCCTCGGAACGTAAAGGGCAATAGAAGGAACATGGGTGGGTTTTAGTCAGTACAAGTCTGACATGCCCCCCCGCTCCACCCAGAGCGGGGGAAGTCATTGGATGATTTCCCACCCGAAAAAAAAAAAAGGCGCTGTACAAAGCAAACACTTCGTAAAACGTCTAGTTTTTCGTCGCAAAGTTAGCCACATCTGTACATGCCACTAGCCAAAAAGAAATACCGTGTATAGTTCAATACATAAAGTAAAGAGTTACACAAAATAAGTTTACAAAAGTGGTCTAGTACTACGAAAAAAAAAATGTTTAAAAAGACCAAGAAAAAATTTTTTTCGTCTCGTAATTCTCAATTTTTTCAGCGACAACCATCATATTTTTTATATCTATAACAAAGAAAATTGTATAATATACTAAAGAGATATCTAAAATCATTCAAACATTGAGCTGTATTTTTTTTTATATTCAATAAAAACTGCAAAATTACCTAAATAAAATCAAACACCGAAATATTTTCGACCTTATTTCTATTCTTTCGATGCAATACTGTCGTGTACTTGTGTCAGAGCATGCCCAGTATGCAGCTAGCCTCACTTCCGCGAATACCTAAAGATTAGCTTGTTACCGCGCCTTAATTCACGTGATAATTTGTCACTGCTGTTCTCTGCTCTATAAGATAACGCTCTCGTGCATTAAATCCGCCTCGGCTGCAATGACAAAGTTTCCTCACTTTAATCAAAATGTACTATTAGGACAAACCCAATAACAACCTGAAATATTACACGTTTACTTAGTAGATTTCTTTGTTTCACTTCAAACTTTCCACCTATTAAGTAACAAATAAGTCTAGGTACAAGTATTTCAATAGGTTTGTCTATTTTCAGGATTGTATCTCAATTTGTTTGTACCTTTTACGAGCTGTGCTAATAAACAAACATTATCATTTTATTTGAACAGTCAAGTGCATTATGTATAACCGCAGTCTTGAAAATAATAATCGAAACGTCTGAATGATTAAGAAGGTTATTAGTCCATAATTCAAGGAAAAATATATATTGTTGACTTTTGATTGGTGAATAACATTGGAATAGCGTGTTGTTGGTCAATCGATGATATTTTATGAGTCATGTCATGCATGTTGCTCCTTATCTGACTTGATCCGAATGTTCTTTGTCTGTAATATGATGTTCCAATTAAAAATTCGATTTGGCGTTCAGTCACCATGCGAGGCCAAGTTACGAGTATTGCTACTGGGATTTTTTGTAGTTCTATCATATATGTTATAATTTTATTTGTACTGTTATGTATGTATTTGGTCGTTTGTAATATTATTACATGCATAATAGAGACGAATCTATTAAAAAAAAAACTGACACTGTGGATATAAGCGATCGCATACTATAGTTCGGAACTATAGTATGCGATCGCTTATATCCACAGTTTCAGTTTTTTTTTTCTGAAATGTGGGAACTATTAATTCCCACATTTCAGAAATAGGGTGTTAAAGGGAGCCTGTGGTCATCTCTAAAAGATAATTATATAATAAATACAATACCATCTCTATCCTACATTTCTTTTATCTCATAAGATTTAACAGAGTTTAATTGCGTTAAAATGTTTAAATATAACAAAGAAACTAAATGTCGATAAGATAAGAAATAAAAATGCAATATTCACGAAATAATAATCTCAATGCAGGTAAATTAACGTTTGTATGTTTGTTTTTATAAGGAGTTCATGGCTAAATAATAGCAGCCGCTCGGGTCGATCTTTAGGTTAAGCCGCGCTTGCCTGGGTTGGTCTGTGGATGGGTGACCACCCGTTATATACCGAGTTTCCTCCGTGCCTCGGAAAGCCTGTTAAGCCGTAGGTCCAGCCTGTCATTTGTAGATCTTTGACAGTCGTTACAGGTAGTCAGTGTTCCGAAAGTCTGATAAACAGTCTTACCAAGGGGTATCGTATTACCCAGTACTAACTGGGTTGTGGAGGTCAGATGGTCAGTCGCTCCATGTAAAATACTGATATTCAGCTGCATCCGGTTAAACTGGAAGCCGACCCCAAAATAGTTGGGAAAAGGCTAGGCAGATGATGATGATGTTTGCTTTTATGCATTTCTAAATCATAGTTTCGATTATGATGAAATTCTGGCAGAGGTCCTTCTGTGTTTGCCTGCGAAGGTATATTTACGTTGCAGCTTTTGTATATTATGTACTTATTTCGTACGATTGGAAAGATAGGCAGTCAGTCCATGAAAATACTGGTATTCTGCTAAATACCAGTATTTACTTACTGATATCTATCTGGAAGACGACCTCAGTACAGCTAAGAAAATGATGATGATTGTTTTTGAATACTGATTTTCTTGATAGTAGCTAAAAGCAATAAAATGTAGGGTAAACAGACAGATTTACGTTTGCATTGTTATGTAAAGAAAAGCAAAAGATTTATTATTTTTAATTATTTCGTTTCGCGTGTCCATCGTAAACCAGCCAGGTAATAAAAAAGATGATGCCATAAAATAATAAAACGATGCGTTAGGTTTGTTTTGACCGCAAAAATAATTTATAATCTGTGAAATGTAGCGGGAACTATCAACCTTAAAAGTCAACCTCAAGCGTTCGTTGAACTTAGTGTTGTCTCACCGATATTTATAACCGTCATGATGAAAATAATTGCGGTTATATTTGGAGTTTATAATAATTTATTTTATAGGTTCGAGTATCGGAAAGAAAAGAAAAAATGTAAATAATACAGTTTTCTTTTACAGGAATTGGTTAAAAGAAGAACGAGCAGCAAAAATAGCCGGACGAAAGCCAAAGTTTATAAAAGCTCTTTTCAAAACGTTTTTCTGGTCATACTTACCAGGAGGTATTATGCAATTCATTTCAATAGCACTACGGTAAGAACTAACCTAAATTGCTTATAAAAACGAAATTTTATATAAGATTTGAAGACATGCTTTTGTTTTTTATGCTGATCGATATTGCTTTTAACACATAATTTAACGCCGGTACTTCTTAAAAGTTTTGACAAAGTGTGTAATTATAATACACGTGTAGGTACCATCCTCTACACATTTTTCGCGGGTAATTAGTTGTTTGCTTGTTTTTTTTATCTTGACAGTTAATTATTGTTTCTATACTTGGTAAGTCAGCATTTAGCTCAAATTGAAACCAAAACGCCATTTTTTTAGAACCACTCTACGAAAGTTCACCAGCAACGCTCTCTGTAATTGTTATTCAAGCCAAAAGATCTTTGTATCTCTCTCTAATATCTTCTTTTTTAATCTTTAATGAAAACAAACGTGCTTATGATGAACGTGATGTTTCTCTTATAGAACGGCATCACCGTTGCTGTTCAGTCGTTTGCTCCTGTATTGGTCAGCCGACTCGGACATGTCTCGAGAGACGGCCATGTACTACGCTTTAGCCATGATTGGGATGAACTGGATGTCAGCATTCATGAACCACCACGGAGCTCTGTTCTGTCAACAGTTCGGTATGAAGATGAGGTGCGCCGTGGGATCTTTGATGTTTAGAAAGGTAAAGTGAATAATATTTCGTTGAAGACTTGCACCCAGTTTTTAAGTTCCATTAAATGGCCAAATATTGTCGTTGGATTCACCTAGACATATTGAAATGCATCCCGCATTTCAATACAGCCAACTATTTTACTTATTTTTGTTGAGCTCCATCCACCCTGTTTTTAGAATAATGTAGGCATGTTCTAGGTGACGTAGAGTGCACTTCATCTACAAACCAAATTACGAACTATGCATAAAATCTTTTCTAGATAATGCGCATGAGCAACGGCTCCTTAGGCGACACGACGGCCGGTAAGGTCGTGAACCTGCTGTCAAACGACTTGCAGAGGTTCGATCTGGCCATGATGTTCCTGCACTACGTGTGGATCATCCCGCTGCAGGTCACCGCCGTCATATACCTCGGGTACCTGCAAGCGGAGACTGCCGCCTTCATCGGGTTCGCTGCCTTGATCATCATCGCACTTCCCTTCCAGGGTAATCTTGTGGTTTTTTTTAACGTAGGAAGATATAATCATTATACCTTACTTTATCCCAACTGTGTTGGGGACAGCTGCCTGTCTAAACAAATGCAACTAGTTAAGGCGCGACCACATTTGAATTCCATAATTGTATTGGATAAGACCGATTGTGGACATTAACTTAGATTGTGAACATTTATGAACAATTGAGCTGCACATTTGAAATTATTAATTCAGCATGTTAAATTTTAAATACAATTTTAAAGGTCTCAACAATAGCATTATCAAACAATGCACATAACGAAGGCTACGCTCAAGATAAGTTATTAGTATAGCAATCATTTTATATACTAAATTTTTTTATTTACTTTCGGCCCTCTCTGATTTTTTTTTTATGTTACGGGTTTAATTCGTATCGCGTGTGGTGTGGCTGCTTACAGAGCTGAGATGATCTTGATACTATATTTATTAATTAAAAAACATCTTAAGAGCATGTTAAAGTTTTTCTGAAGACCTCGAGTGAGATTTGTTTCTAATTACTGCCCTTAGTGTTTTCTAATATTGTGTCTTACGTTTAATTTTATTAATTTTCTTTTATAACACTTATTGACAAATAAATTTATGTTTCTTTCTTTCTGTACTAATTATTTTAACTAAATTTAAAACTATTATAAGTATTCGTGTTCTTTCACTAAACGGTTATTTTATAACCAAATCGGATTGTATTTACGCTTTTGCAGTCCCGAAGTGAATTTTGCACCAGAATACTATAACATTTGCTTTCTGAATTAAAATAGTGCATAAGGCATTGATCTCAGCCCCTAGGGCAAGCAAAGTATCCGCAAACCTCTAGAGCTCCACACTCGGAAAACCACAAAGCAAACAAAACAATAAACATGCTCTATGAAACGAAAAGTTTTGAAGCATACATATGTTTCAGGTGGTTTGGGTCAGTACCTCGGTAAAATTCGACTTCGTACAGCTGAAAAAACAGATAACAGAATTAAAATCATGAGCGAAGTTATTAATGGAATACAGGTTAGTAATTTTAGACATTGTTTGCGATTTGAGTTCATTTTGTGTTAATTGATATAGCCACTTAGTTTATCCTTATCCTTACTAATATTATAAAAGCGAAAGTGAGTATGTTTGTTACCTCTTCACGCTTTAATGGCTAAACCGATTTTGATGAACTTTGGTACAGAGATAGTTGGGAACCAGGAGACGGACATAGGCTTTTTTGAAAAAAAAGTGGGATGTAAGGGAGAAAGAGGGAAGAAAAGGGAAAACTTAGCGTTGCTATTACAAATCAATAAGGCGCAAGGGAACTGTGTTACCCCTAATTTAACGCGAGCGAAGCCGCGGGGAAAACTAGTTCATATTATAAAAGCGAAAGTGAGTTTTAATTGTTTGTTACGTCTTCACGCCTGAATGGCTAAACCGATTTTGATGAGTTTTGGTAAAGAGATAGTTGAGACTCTGGAGACGAAAAATGAGTGAGAAAGAGGGGAGAAAAGGGAAAACTTAGCTTTGCTATTACAATAAATAAGGCGCAAGGGCAAAGATTACAGGTAGCAGGTACCTGAAAATCAGGAAAGGGAAACTGTGTTACCCCAAATTTAACGCAAGCGCAGCTGCGGGCAAAAGCTAGTAAATAATAATTATAATAAACTGGACACCGGCAAAAAGGATAATTTTTCACGAATGTATTTTCGCTTAGGAAAGTATATATCTACACTACACCAATGTAGTCATTAACTTTGCTGATAATACTTAGTAGGTAAGTACTTATAAGACATGTAATACACTCCAATACTGTATTGATTCACAACATTGATATATTAGTATGGGTGCTTGTCACATTTGATTAGTCTGACTTAATAAAGAAAGAAATGAACTTAATACTAACTACGATCCTTTGTTCCACACTCACAAATAATAAAGTAAACTTACTAACCCTTCTTTTAAAATGTATAATAATAAAATATCTTGTCAACAGGCCACAAAGTTAAATTTGGGTCAACCATAATATATCACAGCTTTTGCTCAGTTTGAAAGCTACAGACATAAATTATGAAAATTCCTTTAAAACATATGTGTATATGCTTTAGGTAATAAAAATGTACGCATGGGAGATTCCGTTCCAAAAAGTTGTGGGGCAGAAGCGCGCGGAAGAACTGAAGGAAGTAAAGACCGCGACGCTGCTGAGGACAGTGTTTCTCGGGTTCATGATGTTCACGGAGAGAGCTGCTCTTTTCTTTACTGTACTCACGTATGTCCTGATGGGGAATGTTATGTCTGCTAATGTGGTAAGTTCTTAAACGTGTTGACATTTATTTAATAAATTTATATATCCTGTAACGTTTTTTCCCCTCAATTCGGAACCCGGGAGATACTCGAACCTACGTCAAAAATATCAAGCACCTTCAAACTTTGTAGTGTGAACAAAAACTAAAGATTTCTTGATATATAGAATATATACAGTAGATAAAATTTTGATAAATAAATGCGTAATGTTGAAACTTTTATTGAAATTATGAAATATTTCACAATAATAAGTTGAGTGCTACAGTAAAATGTAATAACTTTTATGTTTCCGTTTTTTGTTCATAAAACATACTATTTTAAAATAACACCATTTAACGGTATTCGTTATTCATTCTGGCAGATACACATCACATCACATTTTCGACCGCTATATTTTTTCCATCTTTTATGAAATTGTTTTCTATTCAAGAGCTTCATTACACTAGCGTATGATACGTAATTGCTTGTTGAAGTGTTGCCAACATCGGCTTTGTCTGTGCTCTCTCTGCGCATTACATTAACCTCATGCAGAGGCATTACAATAAAATCACAAATCCCGTGGAACATAAAACGTTATCTGTGGTACATTCGCATTCAAGATTGGCTGCATTTTATTGTCTTCGTGTTGAAGCGGCTTCCCGATTTTGGCACCGAGAATTGTTCGATTTTGAACATGCATTTCACAAAAAGGATAACCTCAAACCTGAATGTTTGCTTATCATTTTATTTGATTACTTACTTTGCCCTGCCGTTCTACCCACTGTTTCTCTTTTTGCTTGGTCTTGGTCTCAACAATGGGCCTTTTAAAAAACCAGAATGGGTTTTTCCCAATTATGTCGTCGGTCGGCTTTCACCCGATGCAGCTGAATACCATGATTTTACATTGACCGATTGTCTATCTGACCAAACGGTCCACAACCCAGTGACTGGGCAATACGATGCCCTTTGGCGCAGACATTCATTCGGGACACTGACTATCTGTGTGCGACTGTCAAAGATCTACTTGCAAATGACAGCCGGGACAAACAGCTGAATGTGCGTTCCAAGGCACGGCGGAACCTAGGAAAGCGCGGCTTAACCTAATGATTGAACCGAATGGCTGCTTTTATTTAGTCACGAGCTCCTCCACGAGATCAGAAAAGACAAGTAAATTATTTAAATCGTTTTGTTAGAATAAAACTGGCGAGTCCCCGGAGCGTGGCACCGGCGCGCGGCGCACACTGCGTCCGATTCAAATCGAACTGTCATCATAGATTTCTTTCTTTCATCCGTTGTAAGGGGGCTTTGTAGTAAACGCTGTTTTGCTTGCGAGTCCTTGTTCTTTCGGTGGACTAAGTTTGAATGTTTAGACGTTTTTTTGGGCATCTGCACTTTTAGTCAATATTGTTAAATAATAAAGATCACTTTCGAATTTCTTGCAGTTCCGCTTGCGAAAAATATGGTTTGAGGATGTGAAAAGATTTCTAGCAAATCCTTAATCTACGCGTCCTTGTTCCAATCTACATTGTATTTTTCCTTTCAGTTCTACCCGCTACAACAGTTCATGAGCGCCGCCCAGATAAACATAACATTAATCCTGCCGCTGGTATTATCCTTCACAGCAGAACTTTTGGTGTCTGTGGGAAGAGTTCAAGAGTTCCTGTCCTTGCGTATGTACTATATGAGCATTATGTGTTTAGAAATAATTAAGGTATATGAGTGCACTAACAACTTGCTTAAATTCTGGGTCATGGATGAAATCCATACACACAAAGCCACACAAAGCTACACGTTGAAGCTTACCATCTACATGGGTAGATAACATATTGTTTTCGTATTGTCGCATTTAGAATCAGACTCCACTAAGAAAATAATCGTATAACGCTTATCAAAATCCATATGTAATTTGGAACACAGCAACGTATTAGTACTTTTATAACGTGACTGTTTCCTCGGCAGTCCAGTATTTCTACTGACTTATCTACCCTTGGGTGTCGTAAGGCAACTTGAGCTACTACTGCCGGCCAAGTACTTGGCATAAGTTAAAACATACCCAAGCAACAAACATACACTTACTGTACACAGCGTCATTTACTTAATAAATTAGGTACGCGTATTTTGTAACTATTATTTTAATATCTTAATGGCACATTTATTATCTTATTGCCTAATGTTTAAATTTTATCAGAAAGTATTATCTCTATAGGTTACATGTAGTACCTACCTTAGTTTAAATGAACGATTCTAATAACATAAATAACACGAGAATGACAGTTAATTCCAAAAGAATAGAGAAGCTAGACTGGTCATAAAAATGTTAAGTCGTAACGAGGGTTCACACTTAACTATTTTGTATGAGATTTGACCCATATTATGAATTTCAGACGTTATGCGTCACTGTAAGCCCTGCATGCCACTGTGGCGGTATTTGACGCATGTTAAGAAAATGTGAATGTAACCTTGTAACCTGAAATACTTCTGATTAAAGCTTATACATTTTGTTGGTTACGTACGTCATATGGTTTGTTATTCAGCTGAACAACTTGACACTTAAATGATTATTTTACCATTTTGTATTTGAGACTTTTATTCGTTTTAGTATACATACGTACCCACTTCATTAACATTAAGTTCTAGTTAATTTCGATAATTTAAAGTATACGCTTCGTATCGCCAGTTGTCTGATGGTCCTAAGCGTATATTTTTACTTTGTTAAAAAATATTTTAGTCAACCAAATTCTGCGTTACGCTACAGTGTTACATCATCTTAGCTTTCACGTATAGTTGCCAGAACGATATATTTTAATTTACAGAGGATAGGCCAGACCTAGCGGGAACGGCTGAAGAAGTGTCGTCCAACTTGTTCCGCAATTTGTCGGTTAAGACCGACTCGTTGACGAGCCCCTCTATCCGACCGCTCTCCTATCATCGGAAATCGGACGCTTTAGCCCCCGGTAAGATTTATCCGATTGATCATTAGAAGTTCGAATGAAAAATATACTTAACCCGTTTATCGCTACTTTTTTGTATCAATATTCTGTTACATATCAATCAGTTTGATCACGCTACTTTTATCAATAACACTGAAGTCGTACAGCTGCGGTTTAAGATATATAATTTTACAACAGTTGTGTTAAGTTAATTGATGAATTTCCTATTTGATTAGATATGAACACCCGTCAGGAATGCCAAATTTGTCAAATTGTAAAGATTGCATCAAGCAATTTTCTTTAACATTCAAATGCATATATTTATGGACAAATGTTATCAATTCAGACATTGTCGTAGCACACTTGTAGGTACCTGTTGGTTCATGAGAAGTTTTCATAGGTCAACAAAACACCCAAAGTTTAACTGATATATTTGTACAGTTTCGACAAGTGTAGTTAAACGTACTTTGGTCCTGTTACTTTATACACGAAAGATAGTGCGTTTTAAGAAGAACTTACAGCACTGTAAATTATGACGGCACGCTTGGCGCAGTGGCTGAGCGATCGACTGCTGCGCTGCGTGTCGCGGTTTCGATTCCCGCACGGAACAAATAATTGTATGACCTGCAGATAGGTGTTTCGGGTCTGGCTGTTTGTGTATGTGAGTTTAAATGTTTGTAAACGCACCCACGATACTGGAGCAATTCCTAGTGTGGGGCAACGTTTTTTTTTTAAAGAAAAGAAAGAAAGAAGAGGCCTTGAAAACTTTCAGACACGAGAGAGACCCTTTTTTTTCGGGTGGGAAATCATCAAATTACTTCCGCCGCTCTGGGCGGAGCGGGGGCATGTCAGACTTTTACTGACTAAAACCCACCCATGTTTCATCTATACGTTCCGGGGCCGCGGTATCTCTTTCGAACAACCCTCAACCCCGGCAGGCGGAGGCTCTGGCAAGCCCCTCTGCTTTGCTGACATCTCTTTGAGGCGCGCGTGAAACACGAACGCGCCGTCGACACGGCCTGTCGTCAATAGACGGACAGACGGTGAGCTACCCATTGCTCACCGTCCACAGGCCCGCATCTACGGTGGCCGGGAGTCGTCTCGCGGCGCCCGGCGCCCGGGGCGTCTCCCGCGGCGGCTGGGTTGGTTTGAGGTTTTCTTCCTCAAACGACGAGACGAACCCTCGAACGAAACGAGACCCTCAAATACGTTTACCTTCCATGGTCACCTTTGATCCCCTTTTCAGTACATTCTGTTTTCGTTTACAGACGCAGCTTTAGATTCTCAACTCACAAAGCCTGCGAATCCGAAATTTTTAAGGAGCGTATCACATCAAGATGACACAGCTTTGGTATTACACGATGTATCAGCCAGTTGGACAGGGGACCCCAACTCTATGGCGCTCAAGAATATTTCTATGCGGCTGCGCAAAGGAAAATTATGTGCTATCATTGGAGCAGTTGGATCTGGGAAGGTACATAGGTTTCATTTACATTTGTCTCCTTTAAAATAATGTGTATGTACGAAATATTGAGTAATCATGTACCTACTTACTTTATTAAGTTTCTAAATATCAGCTGATTATATAGTTTACAGATGCTTGGCATCACAGTTTAATGTGTGTTTTAGGTTTTATTCTGAAATAGGCCTCAATGTTATAAAAATATCGGTAAAGATATCGTTAAATTTTCCTTTCCGATTTCGACGTTTCCGTTATATTTATTCTATTGAGATACAAGTACGTTACTCTCAATCTTTCTAACTGTAATACGTGGAAACAACTTGTTCATATGATTTGTTTTTCATTCTCAGTCCTCAATTTTGCAACTACTACTAAAAGAATTGCCTTCGGCGACTGGCACTGTTTCAATATACGGCAAGATATCGTACGCTTGCCAAGAGGCGTGGCTGTTCCCCAGCACCGTCCGGGAGAATATACTTTTCGGTTTGCCTTTTGAACCCGGAAAATATAAGAAGGTACGTAAATAAATCGTGATTTGAATATAATACGTATTTTTTCTCTTATTTGTTCACTTTATTGCGGCCATCGATGGGTTTAATAGATAGGTGAACTGTGTCATTGATACGCTTATAGTTTCACCGATAAAAATAATTAATCATAGCAATAAAGGTTACAAATAGATTAAAAATATATTGTTATGTCTGTGTTTGTGGCAGCATTCCAAGAGAAACAATATGAGGTGCCATATTGCCGCTTAACGCCCCGAAAAGCAATAGGGTGCTGAGTTTTAAAATTGTTGTACACGAGGGCTTAATTGGTGGCAATGTATTTCAGCGCTGCAACTTTTTAAAACCCCATTCCGTTTTTACCATAAAATGTTTGTCAAACAAATAAGTAAAGTACAGTTGAGGAGCACTGAACTCCCCTCGCATATGTATTCACGTTGCGCTCACGTGCTTACTTATGTCTATGTGTGTTGTTTAGGTGACCAGGGTGTGTGCACTCGAGAAGGACTTCAAGCAGTTCCCGTACGGCGACCAGACGCTGGTGGGGGAGAGGGGGGTGTCCCTCTCAGGAGGCCAGCGAGCCAGAATCAATTTGGCGCGCGCTGTTTACAGAGAAGTAAATTGATTTCTATTTTGTTGCACAAATATTGAACTCATGGTAGCTACGAAATTAACAATTTGGTCAGGCACCGCGGCTCTTAATTTTTTTTATGAGGTCGTTATCAGTCTTTGGTCTTAAGTTTATTTTCAATATTTTGTAACTTTCTTGCAGGAGGACTTCTTCGAGTATTTTATGTTAATGTCTTTTTTCAATGTTAAGTTAATCATTATGGCCCATACAGTAAAATGTGCTAAAGATAAGTTTTTTTTTTTATAACTATAGCTAAAACACCTTGAATATCCGCCAAACAATGAAAATATGTATTATTGTGAGGCACACTTTCACTGTAGTTGCTCATTAAAATATTCAGATTGAATAAACAATCTTACCTATTCCACGTTTTCATATAATCGTAGGAGTTGGCTCATTTTTAGCCGACTTAAAAAGAAAAAGGTTTTTGTATGTTTGTTACTTAATTTCATTTGCTGATGTTTTTTTTTTGGGTGATTTTTTAAATTCTTTTTACTATCGAAAGGGTATGCAACGACGACGCTTAGATTAAAAAAAAAATCCATTGATGTTGAATCTAAAGGGACAATATTTAATAGTGTTTTTAGAGGTTTTTGTGTACTAACCAAATACACTACATTACTAGGACTGGCGTCTACTTGAGGAGAGTTTTAAAGAAGCTTCTTTCTTTTTATTCTCTCACAGTCTGCAGAGCATTTGTCTGTCGGCACTGAGGGTGTGAATGCCAAAAGTCAACTAAGGAATAAATGTAACAAACTTTACAACCAAAACGAAGGAGGAAATGAATTTGTTGCAGAAAAAGATTCTCACATTTGCACATAAGCTTTATTCTGCCTTCCAGATATATTTACTTTTTTGTATTTTTATGATGTTTAATTCGGGGCTCCCAAACAGCTTTTAACACAGATCATTTTAAAAATGTATGGTGTACCTTTGCGCGGGGCTTGTTTCCTCAATCGTTTTTAATGACTCGCACTGGAAAATGAGAAGAAAACATCGTGTTTTTTCCTTTTTTACTTCGGTTTAAGGTCGGAGCTAAATGTAGGGCAGCTTTACTATTGCATGTAGGCCATGGCGTATTCATAGACTTGAGCACCGTACTACTTCGTTATGGGGGGATATTTTCGAGTAATACTATACAATTTCGACGAAGAGAAAATTAGCTTTACTTAAAAACAACGACCGACAAATTTATATTGAAGGAAACGATTCATAATTTGACGACATAAATATTTACAAAAAAAAAATGGTCTAAGTCCGCTAACGAGTATTGGTTTCTAATCGCAATTTATTTCATCTAAAATAATAATATTATCAAGCCAGAATAGATATAGAAATAAAATGTAAACTCAACAAATTATGACAAAAGGCTCTATGACTGCTTTTAAGGCAAATCACAGCCAGCCCAACTCGGACCGTTCGTTTTTGTGACTACAACATGTCTTGTCATCATCATCATCTCATCTTCCTAGGCCGACATCTACCTGCTGGATGACCCGCTATCCGCCGTAGACGCGAACGTTGGCCGGCAGCTGTTCGAAGGCTGCATCAACGGATACCTGCGCGGGCGCACCCGCATCCTTGTCACTCATCAGATTCACTTCCTCAAAGCTGCCGACTATATCGTCGTATTAAATGAGGTATGTACATTAAGTTTTACCGGCTCGGCCGATGAGAATTCTCTAAGCTATAGATTTCAAACTTCCATACAAACTTTCATGGGTAACTGTTTTATAAATTTTCATTCAGGCAAAATTTCATAATATTCATATTTATGCAGCTGTTTAAATTGTGTGTTGCCTGTCATAGGGCTAATAAATTTAATATTAAAATTAAATACTACCTTTTTATTTCATGGTTAAAAAGGTAATTTTGATGATTCAACCACGTTTCGTTATTGGTTTTTCATTTGGAATTAACTGCTAATTTGACGTCTTTTTTACTCCCTTGAATTGCTTGTTCTAGGGACGCATTGAAAATATGGGTACATTCGACGAACTGGTTTCATCGGGCAAAGATTTCTCACTGATGCTGTCTCAGCTTCAAGAAGGCAAAGAAAAGGACTCTGACAGTCTGGGATCACGAGTAAGTTATCCGATTTCTGTTAAATAACACAATCAGCAGTAATCTTCATCAAAAATGGACCTTCTGCGTTTTGTAGGAATCACGAATCTTGTGTTCAGCAGTGAGCTGCTATAAGCTAATGATGATGAAAATACGAGCTAGTCAGTTAGTTTGAAGATCTTTTTATTGATGATGGCATTTATCTTAGCCAGTCTAAGATAAAGCGTTGTGTTGTTATATATAGTCCTAACAACAATCAAGTTCTTGCATTTGCAAAACTATTTGAATAATGCATTCCAATCATTCGTAAGATACTAGTCGAACGATTGCTGCGACTGGACGGCCATGATATCGACCCACCACTCAGCTACGTTCCATTGTCGGGCAAAAGTGGTAATTTATGTAATTGTAGTCTCTCTCTCGCTCAGTAATCGGACACTTAAGTTCTCAATTAGCATTTCTCGTAATGTTTTAATTTAAATTCAATTTATCTAAACAGACAAGATTGAAACAATATTGAACAGGCTAGGTCTTGCGTTTACATTATTGACTACTAACCCTTCATATCCTAAAATGATTTGTTTTTAAATTAATCTCCAGACCTCAAACTCTCATTTTTACGAAGCATACGTTCCTAAACAGAACCGAAGTACCTCTTGATACCGCATATACTGTTTATGCCTTCATATTTTATGAGCATCTTACCCCGCACTTCGTAAAAATACAATTTATCCCCAAAAGGTCTGACGGAATCCCTTCATAGTCGCAACTAGCTTCTTCAAATATGTAAAGGGTATCATATACCTATATAAAAATGAGCTTGGGTCATTCCTTTACTGGGGAACTCTGACTTTAATATTTTTTGATATTTATGTGAACTTTTTGCCCGCACTTTGTCGAAGAGGTTGATGTATTAGAGGCGATTGGCGGCGGCGACCTTTCGCGTCCGGCCGTAATTCAGTCCATGGTCCGGGGCGAGAGGGAATGGGAAACGGTCACCTCCTTTTGCAAAGCAGTCATGCTAGCAAAGGAGATGGCCGGATGTTTTTAAGGAAGAGAACCTCAAACCAACCCAGCCGCCGCGGGAGACGCTCCAGACGTCGGGCGCCGCGAGACAACTCCCGGCCACCGTAGATGCGGTTCTGTGGACGGTGAGCAATGGGTAGCTCACTGTACGTCCGTCTAGTGACGTCAGGCGCGTCCATGTTTCACGTGCGCTTCAAAGAGATGTCAGCAAAGCAGACAGGCTTGCCAGGGCACTGCCTGCTTTCGCGGCCCTCATTAGTGTTTAACTTACCTTAGTCTACAGAGACTTGTATACAAAAACATTTCTTGATATTATTACTTTAGTGTGTTAACAGGATGTGAAAAAATCTTTGTAGAAATAAAGCATACAAGATTTAAAAGGATTTCTTTGTTCATTGTTGAAACGAGTATGTATCCTATCTTTTATACTGTTTTCAACCTCTTCAAGTTGTTTATTTTTCCCTTTTTACTGTTGTCAGCTTCACGAAATGAGGTTTGGAGACCGCCCGAGGGCCGAGCCTCCAAAAAGAAACAATACAAAATGATAGACATACCAAAAGTTTGTAAAACCGTTCATCTTTGCTAAAGCCGATATTGCTCGTACCTTCTGGTAGATTCGAAGTAACAAAATGGTAGAATTTACTGTTACTATAAGTTGTTTGCATACACAATCAAACGTCGTCTTAAATGATTTATTTTTAAGATACAGATGATTTAAAGATCAGTTTTTCGAACACGTTTCATAAACCCATAAGGGAAAATAGATATGTTATGTTTAAAACAGAGAAAACCTTGATTGTTATAGTCTTGAACCTTAGCCATGATAAAAGAGTTTTGTAAAATTACCTTTCTACGTTACGATTCCTTGTATCCTTTCAACAGAGCATCGAAGAGAAAGACAGGCCTGCCCTGAAGACTATGGCGAGCGTGAACGACGGCGAGGAGTTGCAAGAGTTCGAAGCTCAGAAGATGGAGGAAGAGGAGAGGCAGTCAGGCAACCTGCGCTGGGAAGTCATCTCGGCGTACTTTAAATCGGGAGGGAGCGTCTGTTTTATCATATTTGC
The DNA here is from genome assembly GCA_905475445.1 of Ochropleura plecta. Lineage (NCBI taxonomy): Eukaryota > Metazoa > Arthropoda > Insecta > Lepidoptera > Noctuidae > Ochropleura > Ochropleura plecta. The sequence goes on along the minus strand of FR997725.1, from coordinate 13,003,219 downwards.
GCTATCGATCGTCGTATTGTCCACAACGAGTGCGGCTGCTGTTGACTACTGGGTCAGTTATTGGTAAGAACGGTTCACAAAATATTTTTCATTAAAGATACACGTCTAAATAGGTCTCATGTTATGTTGGTGAGAATCGCCAACAACCTCTTTATTATGAATAATACTTTGTTATAGTTTTGTAAACAAGATATAGTATCAATTAGATTTCTTGCAGTCATTTTCTTTTCAGCAAAAGCGTACTGTGTGTTTGATCTGAATCTTCGTGTCAAAGGTCTGAATGTTATCTTTATAGTATGTTTGGATGTAGGGGTATTCTAAAGAACTTCTGATCTAATTTCGATATTTTGTTCACTTATGGGGAGCTACGTTACCCCGAGATAGGCCATTTTTAAAACGCTTCTATGTGGTAAAAGCTAGTTTGAAACAAAAGGCGTGACTCTTTTTTTGGATCATAAATTATCAAATAACTTCACCCATCCATGTTTTTTCTTTTGCCCTTTGTGTTCCGGGGCCGCGGTATCTCTTTCGAACAACTCTAAACCCCGGCAGGCAGTGGCCCTTGCAGGCCCCTCTGTTTTGCTGATATCTTTTTGAAGCATCGTCACTAGACGGACAGACGGTGAGCTACCCATAGGCTATGGGTAGCTCACCGCTATTCAGACGCGGGTCTGAAGATGGTGAGCTATGGGCTATATATGGGCATAGCTCACCATTTTCAGACCCGCGTCTACTATGGCCGGAAGTCGTCTCGTGAAGGCCGATGACTCTAGGTCTGGATGCTAGCCTTTGTATTTTCCCATAATGTGTGTTGTGTGTGTACATAAATAAATAAATAAAATAATAAGCTTTAAACTGTTTGTTAAAGGACAAATCAAATGGCAGTGTACGAAGAGTCCCTGGGCGGCGAAGCAATAGGTACCGTTCACTATTATATACTTACCCTAGCTGATTGATTTGATGAAGGAGAATGCAGTTCATAGTTTGATGTTGTGTAAAATATTGCATTCAAACATTTTTTTTAAGTATTTACCTAATACTTTTCTTACGCTATATCAGTCTTCATGCAATAAAAATAATCATCACTATCATTTCGCAGAAACGTCATGAGCCTGTGTTTTGAATCATAATTATTATCTATAAAGAAAATGATGCAATATTTCTCAAAAGTTGCCAATGGCAGGTAACAAGGCATACCAGTCTTGCATAAAATAATACCCAAACCCAAGTTTTCCTTAATCACATAAATACGATATAACGTAGTACACTAATCCCAAGTGGCGGCTCCTCATTAAAGTAGCTAACTAACAGGGACCACTAATTAATAACAAGCATCGTTAGGTAACTTGATTCGCGCCATAAATCCTTGAGCTTAAGAGTCAAGCCGCTGGATCGAATGTTAAACTGTTATTAATACCTTAATTAATAAGGTAAACACTTCATGTTATGGTAATAGGAATATCATAACAGCTTTTGAAATTATAGGAGATTTTACCATAATTTTAAAAATGTTTGAATTCGAATAAATTACGCTGAGGTTAGAGTTAGCTCCAACCTCAGCGGCTGTTCGTCAATATCTTTTTCGGGTATATTATCAGTTTCAAGTGCGGCTTGGTTATCAGCGAGACGAAGAGTTGGAAGATGGTGGACAATACATTAGAACCAGTTCAGATTGCGTCAGGATCAGGATTTCGTACCCTCGGATATCGTCTAAATTGAGGAGGGTCTGTCAGAACAAATGATAAAAGAGAAAATTATACAAAGAATCACCTTTTACATATATTTCGTAGTAACTGCCAAGCAGTAAATTATTTTGTTATTGATGTTTAACACCAATTGAATTAATAACTCCGTGGGAATCCGTAAGTCTGCTTCACATTAGTCTCATTAAAGATGCAAAGTGTAAATTGTCCCGTATTTATATCTACCGCTCTACAAACCTGACCCAATAACACTGCCCTAGCGTTGTTACAAAAATCTAGAAATTTAATTTAGTATTTTAACTGGTCAGGTATATGAAGGGGTTTTTCGGCACGAACAGGAAAGGAAAAAGCAACATAGGTTAGTGATATGAAAATAGGAAATATATAAATACAATACAGACCGTTGGTCTTGTCTGCTTGTACAGCCAAGGTGCATTAGTTCATTTTAGTAAACGTAAGATTTTTTTTACAATTTTCGTTGTAGAAACTTAAATTACGTTTTGCTCTGTATTCAATTAAATATTTCACTTATCTATTTCGCTATGTTACATTTTGGCGCTGTGATAGACAACATACCTACTTCTTTAAAAGACAACATTCAAAAGATGGAAACTTCACGGAATATACCGAATCATGTAATTACATAATAAGCCACTTAGCCACAAAGCCGTGCATAGCTTGAGATTTAAATAGCTTTAAGAAATGCAATGCCAAATATTCACCGAAAACATGTACATGCTATAAAGAGACTTACACAAATGTAGCTGGCATTGGAATGCTACGCAAAACTATCTCATGAAATATGCTAACCAAAGCGGGTAAATGTATTTTCGTGTCTATATTTTTGCAGCTAGAAATACTATTGACTCGTTGGTTTTGTGGTCGTACGCTGCATGCGTCGCAGCATGCAGAATGTAGAGTGGGTTTTGGGTTCGACGGGCAAACCGTTATATGTTTTCAATTAAAAATTTATAAGTGACAACTCTGAATTTTCCACAAGTCGCCCCATTTTACGTAAGTACCTACGAATACGAGTTCAACCATTTTAATCGACGTGTCTAATATAACAAGTTTGTTTTTAATCAGAAAACCGAGTATGCATGCACAAGTAAGTTTCACAAGTAACATTCATACTGAAACGGATTTCGAAAGTAGGCAGCGAATGTTTCGGCAATCTAATTAAAAGTTTCAGCATAGAAAGTGAATTATAATCAACTGAGTAACAAAGGAAGGTAAAAGTGAATAGTCTGCTTTCGTCTCTGATAGCTAATACAAAAAGAGTGCAACGTTGGTCAAATAATTTATTATTCAGATCGACTCAGTTCGAAAATGATGCATTCATATTATAAGGGCTTTTTTGCGGATGGAAATTCATCAAATAATTTCCCCCGCTCTGGGCGGAGCGAGTGGAGTGGAGGGCGGGGGGAGTGTCAGACTTGTACTGACTATAACCTCCCGTGTTCCTTCTATTGCCCTTTATGTTTCGGGGCCGCGGTATCTATTTCGAACAACCCGCAGTCCCGGCAGGTGGTGGCCCTGGTATTATAAGGGCTTCAGTGAGGTCTGAAAATAGGCAGGAAATCTCGTACCTGTTGCATAAATATTTCGTTTGTGAATTATACAAAACCTAAATATAACTTACAAAACCTCCTTTTGATGATTTATCGTAATAAGGATAGAGTACTTCAATACAGTGTTAGTACGCCAGCACAAAGTTTTTAACGTTGTAACGGAGTGTCAGATACTAACTAAAACCCACCCATAAAATAAATAATAATAATCCGCAACCCCGGCAGGCGATGTCCCAGGCAGGCCCTTTGAACGTTGTGACCGTATGTTCTCAGAACCTGGCTTGGGTGTGCAAGTGGGTCTATTCACGGTTGGCCAGTACCTCATGATCCACGGAGGCCTGGTAGCGGTGTGCGTCCTCATCGTGAACCTGCGAGTGTTCCCCTTCGCATACCTCTGCGTCGCCGCCTCTTCTAAGCTGCATAACACCATGTTCTCGACTATGCTGAGAGGAGTCATGCGCTTCTTTGATACCAGCTCATCAGGTATGTTGGTTCTAGAAAGTGATTTAATAAAAATTGGAGGTATCGAGTTGAAATTAAAACGACGACAAACGCTCAAGTCTAAGCAGTTAAAAGATATGGCCGTTTATGTCGCAAGTTTGTACGCAACCCTCGGCGTACGAGTCCGACTTGAACATTGCCGATTTCATATTTTCAGTCTTTTACTGACTGAAAACCCACCCATGTTCCTTCTATTGCCCTTTACGTTCCGGGGTCGCGGTGTCCCTTTCGAACAACCCGCAACCCCGGTTAAAAAGTACTTTACTCATGTATTTCGTATGTATTTCCTCAGGTCGTATATTGAACAGGTTCACAAAAGACATGGGTTCTCTCGACGAGATCCTGCCGCGAACCCTGCTGGACGTGCTGCAAATCTACGGAACCCTGACGGCCATCCTCGTTCTCAACGCTATTGCCCTGTACTGGACGCTGGTACCCTCAGCAGTGCTGCTTATACTATTCTTCTTTATGGTCAGGATATACATGAAGGCTGCTCAGGGAGTCAAGCGGTTGGAAGGCACAAGTAAGAATCGATCATCCTACTTCCTGTCTTACTAATATCCTACTATAATATTATAAATGCGAATGTTTGTGAGGTTGTATGGATGTTTGTTACACGTTCACGTCAAAACGGCTGGTAGATTATAATCTGGAATAACACATTGTCGAAGACGCGGGCGCCAGCTATAAACCCGTCGATCCTTAAGTTGATCAGTGGCGGGGTGGGTTGGGAAAAGGCTAGGCAGATAGCTGCTGCTTAAAAAAGTGAAGAAATACTCAAAGCCTTAAATTGAAATGTCGTAGAATAAAATGAGGAGAATTTCGCCGTCCGGATGGCACGTAAAATATTTCACGACAGCGCATTTCAATATATTGAAACGGTACCGACCTTTTCCTTTGACAAATTTTCACTAATGTTTTCAATCACTAATGCTACTGCCGTTTATCTACGTGAATAGTATCTTAATGTTTGTCATGTTTTCAATAATGACGATTTATAAACTTTAATAGGAAATACTTGTTCTGCTTTGTTGGTCTAGTGGTCGCAAGCGGCTCTTACAAATGAAGTCTTGGGTACGATTTCCAGGTCGTGCTAACTGTTATTGGTTTTTTTCATGAATGTCTCAATAGCCACCACGGAAAATGTATTTGTGAGCGGTGGATAGCAAAAGGCTCGCCCTTTATTACATGGGACACAAATATAACATGAACAAATTACTTTACTGTACGTATACACCCTGTATACGTACAGTAAAGTACCCCTCTAGTCTAACCATTCGAAAGTGACAGTAGCGAGGTTATGTTATATTACTTTTTTCTTCAATGTTTTAAACAAATGGGTTTGTTGCAGCTAAAAGCCCCATGTTCGGGACAGTGACGTCATCGCTGAATGGTATATCTACCATCAGGTCAGCTAATGCGCAACAGAGACTTATCGATCAGTTTGATTCCAACCAGGTAATCTACATTTATATTTAGTCCAGTATTTTCATTTATTTGATCAACATGAGTAGGAATTAAGATGAACACTTAATAGTCTTGAGGGTTAAATTAAGTCATTAAAAACGTTAAAAATGTAGAACTGCCTTTTAAACTGTTTATGTACCAGATTGACTCGTACCTTAAACTTCAGTTAAGTCGTGGTATTCCATAAAAATACAGCGTGGACCTTATCCCTGCGTCAAGTTTCGTAGAAAGTCCTCTGGGGTCGTCGCTGCGCTCAAGGCTGTATTCTTAGAGAATATCACTACAGATCCACATGACAATATAGAGTTATTGACAGCAGTCCAAGATATAAAACTTCGATATACAACTCATACATTTACTAAAAGCCCACTTCATGGCTTCGCTGGCTTTCGCTATTATGGTTCACTGAAGAGCCAATAAAGTCACCTGGCCAATTATTTAAAATTCAATATTGCCGAGCAAAAGATCCTGGGTTCAATTGCTTGGGCAAAGTATTATTGAGATTTTTTGTCAAGAATTTCTTAGTAGCAACCATGGAGTCTGTTGTGCCTAGTCTTTATTATTATTATTTAGCATTTATTTCAGATACAAAATCCATAAATTGTTACTAATAAAATTTTAAATAAAATAAATTACCACATTAGTCTTTACCCAGTCCTTTTTGCATGGAATTAAAAAAATAACCAAACTTGCGGAACGTGGGTGCAAGCACGAGCACTAATATGCATACACAAAGCAACTTTTGAAAGTTTTTTCCCTTACTGTATTGATTAACGTTCGTACGTTTTTACGAACATAGTATTTCGGCAGCAGAACTGTTACGAAATAGGTCTTTTTTGGGGATGGGAAATTGTCAAATTACTTCGCATACTCTGGGCGGAGCGGCGAAGAGTGTCAGACTTTTACTAACTAAAACCCACCCCATCTTCTTTTGCCCTGTATGTTTCTGGGCCGCGATATCTCTTACGAACAACGGGTTGTCTCAAATCTCAAAATAGTAATCGATATATCTCAAGAAAATATATTTTTATTTTTGCTTAGTGTATATACACACATCAAAAGTATCTAGGGATCAACATATATTTTTGCAATAACTTTTCTCCTGATTGATATTAATTAAAATTTTCTTTAAGGATTCATCAAATAAAGTGTTTTCGTTTGTCACAGTAACGATAAACCAAGTCACCTTTGCATTAATAAAGAAATTTGCCATTTTCCTAATAAAGGGATTTTTGACATTTGAACCACTAACATTAAAGTTCGAAAAAAAGACTGAAATAACAGTTTTCTTTAAAATTTTATTGGGTAACTTAAACAATTAATAATCCGTGTTTCTACCGCGAACACTAACAACACAAGAACATCGGTTTGGCATACTCAAAATGAGGGCTCAGACGCAAAACGTCTCTTTCGCAAAATGTCAATGAGTTCATCCAAATCACGCTGTGGAATGGCCGCCCATGTTCGTTGCAACAACAAAAAAAGGTCTTCTTGCGACTGGATACCCTCCATATTCGGCAGAGCTCTTCTCTGTAGCATATCCCATGCATGCTCAATCGGGTTCAAGTCTGGCGACTGAGCAGGCCAGGGCAGGACATTGATGTTAGCTGCGGCGAGAGTCTGTCTTACAACTCTTGCGGTGTGCGGTCGTGCATTATCATGCATTAACTGAAATAAGGGACCGATTTGCACTTGTAGAGGAACGATGACGTCTGATACAATCGTCTCAGCATAAATTTGAGCGTTGAGGTTGCCTCTGATCCAAATCAACTCAGTTCTTCCGCCGATCCAAATACCCGCCCATACCATGATGGTTCCACCACTATAAGGATGGACTTCCTGGCAGGATTTTAATCGCTGTTGGCGTCCAGGGGTTCTCCAGTGTCGTATACGTCTTGTATCCGGTCTCATACCAAAACGAGACTCATCAGAAAAGCACACGAAACGCCATTGTTCTTCTGCCCAATTTCTGTGTTCAAGAGCCCATTGATATCGAATCCTACGATTGTGCATTGCTATAGGTGGTACCCGTAGCGGTCTTCGGGAATGAAGGTTCACTTCATGCAAGCGGTTTCTGACTGTTTGGTCGCTAATTAAGTTCCCTGAAGAGTGATGAAGCCTCACGGCTAACATCATGGCGGTTATTGTTGGAGCTCTTCGAGTTAAGATTTGAATGTATCGGTCTTGTCTCCGTGTGGTGCAGCGATACCGTCCTCCATGGCGCTCAGCCACGGTACCAGTGCTTCGGTAACGTGTCCAAAGTCGACTGATAACACTCTGACTTGTATTCAGAGCTAAAGCTACAGTACGTTGCCGGGAACCAGCTTCTATCATTCCCACGGCTCTGAGCATTTCTTCCCTGCTTAAATGACGTCGCCGCTCCATAATAACGTTGGTTTTAATCAGTAGTAGGGAAACAGTAGCACTAATAATGTCTTCAATGCGTTGTATGTTTTTATAGGGAAAATATTGACAGCTTATTTTCATCTTTTACTCGAATTTGATTGAGAGTTCCTGATTCAAATTATGAAATGCACCAAAAAGGATCCATATAAATTTATAAAATCATAAATTTATTACAAAGCCACATCTCAATCTTAAGAAATCCGCATAAAAATGCTTGATCCCTAGACACTTTTGATGTGTGTACATATTATTGCTTGTGATTTACCTAATAAAATACAACTCTGCCTAGCCCTTCGGGTATTATAGGTACGTAGTGCTATAAATATTAAATATTTTGTTTGTTATAGGATTTACATACAGTTGCATGGAACAGTTATTTGAACGGGGGCACGACGTTTGGCTTCTACTTGGATACCATGTGTTTGGTGTACCTCACCACTGTGATCGTCGTCTTCCTCTACCTTGACTTCGGTATGTATTCAGAATCACACCTATTTAATCCATAGCCTTTATCCTATTATTTAGTTTAAGACATTTAACTTGGTAAGCTTTTGCGACACACTTCGCAATATTCTTTTTTTTCACGTGAAATAACGGTTTCTATTTTGAGATAAGACCTACGGGTGTTAAGAAAACCGAACCCCTACTACTTAGCATAATTATTATAATAATGAACATCAAATTACTATAAAGTTTCGTCGCTTTCAAGGGTTCGCATCACTTACGGCCTATGAATACGTGGAAGGGCTTTTGGGGTCGCAAATGTAATTTTCGATTCTGAGTGGGTAATACCCACGTAGAAGCTACCTATAAAATAGTTGCGTCAGTGATTAAGCCCACAGAAAATGTGTCACCATTAAACAAATAAACTTGAAAAAGACTTTAGAGATATCACCTACTAAGCATTAAGCATTCTTGCAGACTTCCGTCAGATTGGGTCACCATATAATTTAAGTCCCAATTGTAAAGCTGATAGTCCTTATTAACACCAAGTAACAACTGTAGCGTATAATAAATACCGACACGCTTAGTGGTAGGGCGAGCGGTGGTGGGAGCGCGCGCAGTGATATTAATCCACTGAGCGCTCACTCGCCTCTGGTCCGCCGTGCTAGTAAGACGTGCTCATTGGAGACAGACTGTTGTTTAATTTAACATACCTAACACCCTAATAGTGTAACCTGTACAAGTGGCGACCGTGACAGGACCACATAAGTGTAAGGTATGTACCAAAATTCAAAACATATTGTGAATAAAGAGGTAAATCAGTGACTAATCAGTTTTATTCATTGAGATGTTCCATGTAGCCCATAACTGGGTTTTAAAATGAATTAATTACTTACTTTTATTAAATCTGGGTACGTAATTATTAAATTGTTACGTAATTATTGAAATAAAATAACGAATTTAAATATAATTTTGGTTGTGACACAATAATTAAAACGATTGACTTATTTAGCTTACGTATGCTATTATTTTAGAAACCAGCATTCTAATTAATTTACGTAATTTGTGTGCTTTGAGATCACAAAAGGAATATTTCAAGATAAATCTGATTTTGTTACTTGGTTGGTACCTAAATAGTCGTTATTGACTAATCGAAGTACCTGTACATCAAAATATACCACAAATGAAAGTCGTTGACAAAACAAAACTATCAAAGGTGTTAATTCATAATTTGAATGTCAGTGTTTTCGAAGTAGCTATTGTTACAATACACGATTTCATAAATATTATGAATAATAATAAATTATTTATTGGCATAAACAAGTTAATACATATTTGTGAATCACTGGTGCCTGTGGTGGGTATTGAAACACCTGTATCACCGGTCACCGGGTATTATATTATAAAATCTTATTCATTAGACAAACTTTATGAGAACTTATGGCTTACTTACCTGTATACAGTATAACACTAAATATGTTTTTCTTTTATATAATTTTTACATACACAACAATATAGTAATATAGTTACAATAACTTGATAAGTGTGAGTGTAACTGATATTTAAATAACTCACTGTAGTTTATTATGTTATTTTACTTTTGTTCTGTCAACAAAAACGTGGTTATTAGAGGTAGTTTGGGTAACCAAACAGTACCTAAATGGTCTTGTAAAATAAGATCAAGGGAAGTTCGATGAAAATCGGAACGGTACCTATAAAGGAAGTAATTCCTAAGAGAGGTAGTTTGGGTAACCAAACAGTACCTAAATGGTCTTGTAAAATAAGATCAAGGGAAGTTCGATGAAAATCGGAACGGTACCTATAAAGGAAGTCATTCCTTATAGAGGTAGTTTGGGTAACCAAACAGTACCTAAATGGTCTTGTAAAATAAGATCAAGGGAAGTTCGATGAAAATCGGAACGGTACCTATAAAGGAAGTAATTCCTTAGAGAGGTAGTTTGGGTAACCAAACAGTACCTAAATGGTCTTGTAAAATAAGATCAAGGGAAGTTCGATGAAAATCGGAACGGTACCTATAAAGGAAATAATTCTTTCAAGAGGTAGTTTGGGTAACCAAACAGTACCTAAATGATCTTGTGAAATAAGATCAAGGGAAGTTCGATGAAAATCGGAACGGTACCTATAATGGAAGTAATTCCGTCGAAAAAAAAAAAAACAAAAAAAAAAAAAAAAAAAAAAAAAAAAACAATGTCGACGGTCCCTGCGTGCATGAGGACATGTCGAAAATGGCATTTTATTATTGTATCATCGGCTTTATGCCTACATGCTGAACTTGTTTTTATGCAATAAAGCAAACTAACAACCTTGCACAATTCAACTTACTTACATATAAGCAGTAGAGGTAGTAGACACTTTTTGTCGGTACTCATTATAGATGGTTGTTAACACAGAACTGATTCACTCTGTTCCCCCCGTACTAGTATAAACTGTATTACGGTGGAACAGTTTTCCTCGCTATGTTATTTTATTTATGGTAGCAGACTTGTGACAAAATAATTACTTATTAGTTGAAATAATTAATACATACGATTTTTATTTAACTTATTTACCGTGTTTTAGAAATCGTATAAGACATATAAAAAGTATTATAAATACAACGAATAAGTGTCGTATAAATGGTCATCTATAAGTTTTTCAAAAAAAAAAAAAAACGTGGAAATAATAAAATACCTATGTACGTAGGAACCGTCGAAATACACCTACCGCCACTAGACTCGAGCGTGCGCCTGAGTTGTACTTGATCGCTACTAATGTAGCAACGTCAAAAAAAAAAAAAAAAAAAAAAAAAAAAAAAAAAAAAAAAAAAAAAAAAAAAAACGGAACGGATTGCGATGTTCGCATCTGTGTACATATGATATGAGAGCCAATCGAGCTATCATTAGGGAAAAGCATCCTTTGCCCACTATGGAACGAAGCGACGAGGCCGAACATAGCACAGGCTTACAAAATATGTCTTACGGGTTTTAAAAGATAACAATGTTCTGCTAAACGAATCAAAACGCGCTTAATAAAAACCCTTTAAAATAAAAGCTCTGGATTGTTCAAACTGAATTATACACAAATTTAACGTTATTCATTTTGAAACTTTCATGCATTAGAAAAAAGGAAAATTAATGACTGAATTAACGTTTTAAATAATGCGCTAGGCATGTGAACGTCGTGGGAATTTAAAAATGTACTTTGTTTATTGTATTTTCCTTTGAAAACATGGCGTCGGTAATTACTAAGCGAAGGCTATGTTTTTATCAAAGTAAAGTAAGATGGCTGATTGTCTAGTCAATAAACTGTTTTAGTTGACATAAAATCACGCGTATAATCTCTGGAGGGTTAAGCAGAGGTCAAACTCAAAGCATTTATTACGATTAGACCTTTACAGGCATATTGAATGTCATGAAAATAAAAAGGATTGTGCTACAGTCCCAATCACGAGACATAGTAGCTTGTGAAAAATTAAATACTGTAGTTGCCATTCCAAAGCGCAGATCTCTGTGGAGATGAATGGGCAGAGGGCTCCGTGAACGCTCTTTTAAATCATAATATTTTTACAAAATCATGGATATATCATTCATGTTGAGATTATGCATACATGTGAGAACGATGTACAAAAACGAGCACATTAAGAGCGTCCAGAGTAAAAGCAAAAACAAGAGTTTAATAGATGAATGAACGAATTAATTTAAACAAAACCGTGGCGGCTAATAGTCGACTGTCAGTGCCCGTTCATGAACATGACGGCAGCCCCGTTCAACCATTTTGAAGGGAACTAAATGACCCGATACTGATAGAATCGTTGCGAGTGCCAACAGTAATTGGAAGGTACAAAGCTTCTTAGGGCTAGTATATTATGTAGGAAAATGGATCCCTTATTCAGCTTCATAGACCGAATCCTTGCGCGAACTTTTAAGACTAAAACTAGGCAAAGATACGGATATCATCTCTTATTGGCACGATACACAAACACAAGCTTTTGATGATGATAATAGGGTAGATGACACCACCAATCATTTGACATACTTTTTATGAGCTGTCAAAACGCGATTCCCCCATAGATTTTGTATGGGACTCGCAAACGATGACGTCACTAAGTTGTCAAGTCAATGACGCAACTATTTATTGATTTAAAAGCAACTAAAAATCGAATTTTAAAGTTATTTTGAAATTAATGCAGTTCTCAGGTCTAGAATAACGTGTTCTTTCAGAAAAATTGTGTCTTTAAATTATTGGTTAATGGTGTCAGCTACCCAATTATTTATACTTGGTAGTTGATCAATATCATCCTGTAGCAATTACTTTGCGTGAATAAAGGCAAGCCTGTGAGGGAGATTCAGAGCTAAAGTTAGTCAGGAATGAAATATAGAACAATAGTTGGGCGAATTGTATATCCATTAAATTGGACGAATTGGCTATCCATTAAATTGGACGCATTGGCTATCCATTAAATTGGACGCATGGCTATCCATTGGCGCATTCTTGTGGCCAAAGCCACCCGGGCATTGTAGCCATGAAAATGAGACTACGTTCCAAAGTGGACAGTGATGGTGAACATTGTAGAGATTACTTTGGATAAGCCAAACCAAAAAGGTGAACTGACATCCAAATTCAAATTAGGTCACAATTGCAAAGGCGTTTCACAGGGCAATATTTTAGGCCCACCCTTTTTTATATATATCAATGACCTGACAAAAGTAACTGATGATCCTTGCGTAGTCCTTGCAGACGATATGTCCGTAACCATTCCTAAAAATGAAGTAAACTTTAAATGAGGAAATCAATAGTAATGTGAGCAAAGTAATAACTAAGAAAAAAAAAGAAACTTTAACCTCTAGAGCCCCAGCGGCACAAAAACGTGCCAGTAAACAAGTATTACCGTTGAGCCCCGCTGGCACAAATTCGTGCCACCAAACCTCGATCGATTGAAAACTGTATTTGTAGTAAAGACAAGTCTTAAAATCAGATTACACATACGATAAGAATCCGCCCGGCGGTGCTTGACGGATAGTTGACGTAAATAATGGGGGTCCTTGAGAGGTTAAACCCAACATAGAAAAACCTAATATGTCCAATTTTGTAACAATAATTGGAATAAAATAAATTTGAACATCAATTATAAAGATAAAAGTATACAACAATCAGATAGTATGACTTTTCTTGGGACAGATCTAGATCATAAATGTTCCTGGATTAGTCATATTGACAAGATATGTGAAAAGCTCAGTAAAAAAAGAGGGGGAAAGAAAAGGGAATGTTTAGCTTTGCTATTACAATAAATAAGGCGCAAGGGTAAACACTAGTATGTGTGTGGCAGCTGTATGTAGCATGGTCGTGAGTGTCCAGTGCCCGAAATCTATATTTATCAGCACCAAATGGAAAGACATTCAATATAGTTTACAGTAGTGTCCTAAAATAATGCTGTTACTCACATTTATTATTCAAGTACAAATATTATTAGTAAATTAAAGTACATATATTAGGCTAGTAGTAGATATAAACAAATGAAAACATTTAACATAGATTCTGCACACTCCAAGCTTAAAGAGGTATTTTCTCGGTTAGGTGCACCCGTAAGCGTTACCGCTGATCATGGTCGGCAGTTTGTTAGTTCAGTTTGAAAGTTTTTGTAAAGAATTTGGTATCCAGTTGTTCCAAACAAAAATTTCCAAATGTCGAAGTTAAGAGGCAGAACTGTTTGATTCTTTATAAGCAATTTATTGTGAATGAGTGGACATTGTTGGCCTTGTAGATTCTTAGACGCTTGTTAACTTATTATTTTATTTTGCGTTTTGTAAAGCAAGCAATGACTTATTGCCTGGCCTACGCTGTCCTCTCATATCTAAGTACTAACGCTGTAACAACCACATTGTAAAACCAAATGATTTTAAAAGAGTGACTATGGAGTTTCTTGCCGGTTCTTCTCCATAGGAAACGACCAACCCGAACCGTGCACTTTTTCTCGAATGTTATTTATAAGTGCCCATGTAGGCCAATGTGACATAAAAATATTTTGATTTTGACTAAAAACATAGATTCTGCAAAGAAAAGAAAATGCAGATAGAAAGAGGAAAGCAACAGAATCTAGGAAAGATATTGGGAAAAAAGTATATGTTGAGAATACAATAAAGAAAACAAGTTATCCACCACATTCAAGGATACGACACACACATTTGTGAATAAATAGTGGACAGCGGTTGCGCAGAAATATAGTAAGGAAAGTGGGAAGTTTGACCAAATAAGGATAATAAGCTTTCAGAAAATAGCGATACCGCCTGTAACAACGTGTGTGACGAAAATGAATAAGTGATTGTTTAATGGAATATTATTAAAATTATTTGATGATTATTCTTGAAATAAACTGATTTGTATGTTATTATATTTATACGAAATTATGCTATTTTTAAAATTTTGTAAAAGGTAGATGTAGCGTATAATAAATACCGACACGCTTAGTGGTAGGGCGAGCGGTGGTGGGAGCGCGCGCAGTGATATTAATCCACTGAGCGCTCACTCGCCTCTGGTCCGCCGTGCTAGTAAGACGTGCTCATTGGAGACAGACTGTTGTTTAATTTAACATACCTAACACCCTAATAGTGTAACCTGTACAACAACCAATAGGCACTCTTGAATAATTGAGTTCGGCGGACGTGATTGCTTCTTAAGGAAGAACGATGGAGCTCGTTTTCCACCACAACCCCACCTAGCATTTCTACCTTTCATAAAAATTGCTATAAATTATTAATAGGCACATGTGACATTTGAGCATTATTTCTACGCTTTGAGACAATTGCATGCATTGAGAGACAATTCTACAGGCATTTTTTGGTGTCAGAAATGTTCAAAGGCGGCAGTGATCACTTAACATCAGATAGTTTTACTAGCTGGTTCGCCAATAATATTGAAAACAACTTATATTTGAAATGCGAAAATGAGTTTGTCTATTTTTCACGTATTTTAGTGAAAAATGGCAAAGCCAGTTACCGTACAGTACCAGTCATGGTAGACCAAAGCCTGAGCTGGGACATAGAATAGGACACTTTTATTCCGGTAGCACTACTAGGGAGCGAAGCGGCGCGGCGGGTAAAATGTTGTAATATGTTCAACCTTGTGATTGCTAGGTGACGCGATCCCCGTGGGCAGCGTGGGGTTGGCGGTGACGCAGAGCAACACGCTGACCGTCATGCTGCAGCACGGTGCGCGAATGTTGGTGGAGTTCCTGGCGCAGCTCACCAGTGTGGAGCGCATTCTACAGTACACGCGCATCGACACCGAACCTAACCTATTCGAAGGAAGTGAGTTAAAGTTCTCTTGATCGATTGTTTGAGGGAGACACTGTGCGCGCAAACTCTCTTTCCTCACTAATATTAACGTTACCAACGAAACTGAGACTCACCAATAAGGGTGGCAGCAATGAAGCTGTTGGTGTCAATATTCCTTAGCAATTATGACAATGACAGCTCTTGAACACGTCCAGATATACTGATGATGGTCAGTTTCATTGGTGGAACGCGTTCAAGTTTGGTGATTTGTATTTTTTATAATCAACAGTTTCCTAATCTTTGGTTTGTTTTCAGAAATCGCAATGCCTCCTAACTGGCCATCTCAAGGCAAAGTTGTGTTTGAAAATGTTACCCTACGATATGCGCCGAACGAAGATCCAGTACTTAAGAACTTAAACATTGTAGTCGAAAGTGGACATAAGGTATGAGCAGTCTTCCGAATGTATGGTATCGAATACCTCATGTTCAAAAATTAAGTGTATGCTTAAAGATAATAGATACCAGTAATGTAGGTATCATACTTATTTGTGTGTTCAGATCGGGATAGTGGGGCGGACGGGTGCTGGCAAATCTTCTTTGATATCAGCTTTATTCAGATTCGCCTACCTCGACGGAACAATATCGATTGACGGACTCGATACCTCCATGGTTTCGAGACAGGTACGAATTTCACGATTACGGTATTACTATGCGAACTCGTGTAAGCGGCCGTTATTTTGTAACTTATGGTTATTTGCAGGGGCTGCGATCGAAAATTTCAATTATTCCCCAAGAGCCGATCCTCTTCTCTGCAACAATCAGATACAATTTGGATCCGTTTGACATCTATAGCGACGAGGATCTTTGGAGGGCTCTCGAACAGGTTACACTCTACAATTAAACATGATTTTGTTTGGTTATTGATTTATTGCGGTTTTTATTACGTTTGAATTTTATAGGTTGACCTGAAGTCGGCTGTTCCTTCGTTGGACTTCAAGGTAACAGAGGGTGGCTCTAATTTCTCAGTGGGGCAGCGACAGTTGATGTGCTTGGCGCGCGCCGTACTGCGATCCAATCAGATATTAATAATGGACGAAGCCACGGCGAACGTAGATCCTCAGTGAGTATTTGAAGAATTACATGCATACTTCACAGCAATGCGGCAGTGATTGACGTTGGTGTTCGTGTTACAGAACGGACAACTTCATCCAGGAGACGATTCGGCGGCAGTTTGTGTCGTGCACCGTGCTGACCATCGCACACAGACTCAACACCATCATGGATTCGGACCGGGTACTGGTGATGAGCAGCGGCGAGGTGGCGGAGTATGACCACCCCTACGTGCTGTTGTCCGACCCCAACAGCCACTTCTCCGCTATGGTGCGCGAGACCGGTGAGAAGAACAGCGCCAACCTCTTCCAAATAGCCAAAGACGCTTACTTCCAAAGCAATCTGAAAGAAAACGCGAGATAAACGAATCACAAGCATAATAAAATATAACAGTTTGTATTAGAATAAAGTTGTAAATATTATTTGATAATAGGTGTGCACGTGAGAAGTAGCTTAACAGAAAGTGGTACAGTATTGTTAAAATGTTAACGTTTAAGTACTAAAAAGAAATTATATATTTTTATATTTTAAATAGTACCTTTTTCTTAAAGGAACCCAACTTCTTAAAATATCCTAATCCTTCGTCTCGGGTTTCGGCACCGAAACAGTCTAAACGCTAATACGAGTGCGACTAATATTAGGGTTAATAGAAATCCATGAACTTTGTGGTCATCGTAGAACACCTCCCATCCGGTATCGGTACAGCCGTAGCAACAACTTCCCATCTTACATGGGAGGTATAATGTAACATTGCTCTTGCCTGTGTGTCTTGCTTTGTAATTGCTTTTCTTTCATAATGTGAAATTCATAGGAGTGAATTAAAGGTTTGTACGGGTACGGTTTGCATATTTAATTTATTTTGTGACATGTACCAAATATGACAGGAACTCCAAAATGACAGACGTATTTTTTTCTGGTAGGAATTCATCTCTTTGATCTAATTCATAAAAGTATGCATACGTACTTTTCTTTCACGTTTCGCAACATAATACTTTAAAGGCAAAAGTCTATGTTTTTAGTGTAGGTACTAATACTGGTAGCTCGATGGAAGTATCTTTTAAGCATATATGTATGTATTCATTGGTGAACACAAAACATTACCGAACTGAAAGTAGCCGAACAGCGAGATGGATTGAGCATCAGCAAATCGTACCTAGCCAGTGATATGTAGACACGGGTAAACATAATATTTATGTGTAAATATATATTTTAAAACATTGCTAGGAATTTCTCCTGTATCAAATGTAAATTGATGTTTACGTAAAAGAAATATTTATTTTAAAGGCTATGCAAGGGTTCATTGAGAGTTTCGGGAGGTACCAGTTTCGGGAGGTTCCTGCACATCATCGGGCGGGAGGAAGCGCCCAGGTGTCACCATTGTGACGATCACCCGGAGGACACGGTGGAGCACACAGTGGCGATCTGCCCAGCGTGGGCGGAGCCGCCGTGCCCACGTAGCGGCGATCTCTCGCGTCCGGCCCTGGTTCAGGCCATGGTCCGGAGCGAGAGGGAATGGGAAGCGGTCACCACCTTCTGCGAAGCAGTAATGCTAGCAAAGGAGGTGGCCGGGCGTTTGAGGGAGAGAACATCTGCCCAACCCAGCCGCCGCGGGAGACGCCCCGGTCGCCGGGCGCCGCGAGACGACTCCCGGCCACCGTAGATGCGGGCCTGTGGACGGTGAGCAATGGGTAGTTCACCGTCCGTCCGTCGATTGACGACAGGCCGTGTCGACGGCGCGTGCGTGTTTCACGCGCGCCTCAAAAAGAGCCAGCAAAGCAGAGGGGCTTGCCAGAGCCTCCGCCTGCCGGGGTTGCGGGTTGTTCGAAAGAGATACCGCGGCCCCGGAACGTAAAGGGCAACAGAAGGAACATGGGTGGGTTTTAGTCAGTACAAGTCTGACATGCCCCCCCCGCTCCGCCCAGAGCGGGGGAAGTCATTAGATGATTTCCCACACGAAAAAAAAAGGGTTCATTGAGTTTATTTGTTAAAAAAAAAACGTTTCAAATTAACATTTGTAACTCATTACTTTAACTAGCCGTTAATATTCCAGTGCTGGTCAAAGGCTATCCCCATATCTTTCCAGCTACTCTTTTCGTGCGCCACTTCGAACTAGCGAGCCATGAAACACATTCACTTTGGTTATTTGATTAACATAATATTATATCTGTGTCTGTGTGACATAGCAAGAAAGGAGGTGTCTGATAAAATGACGATTAATAAAGGATTATGTAAGAAGAAGACACGCTGCGGCGACTCCAAATAACTTGAGTTAAGGGCAGGAGAATGATGACTTGATCAACATATTAATGTGGGCCAAATACCACAATATTTTCAGGTGTTTATTAAAAGGTGGGTTTACGTGGTCTGCTGCTGCTGCAGGGCTTTAAAGGTACGCCAGCGGAAGGAATCCTCCAAATGAATATGAATGAAACTCTTATCTAAGTCCGACATATTGTTAAGAAGTAGGTACACACGACGACACATCAAGTTATACAAAACCGGTTTATGCAGATCTTTTATTGTACTGGCAATCCGTACATAGCGAGGCTATGTTATAATGGAAATATTTAGATGGATGTGTCGCCGCGTTTAGTTCAAAAATTGTTTTTTTCCACGTACTTATACATAAAATATAACCAAAAAAGTTAAAGTAACAAAATTTTATTAATACCAATGCTGAAGTCTACGGTCCCTGGATGCTATAAAAAATCAACTCTCTAAGTCTACGGCAATCAAAAAATATGGTCGTTGATGTCACATTTTACATTTAATCGAAACCTATATTGCCAAATTTCATGATTCTTGGTCAACGGGATGTACCCTACATCCCGTCGCCCTAGAATCATGAAATTCGGCAAGAAGCAATATCATGGAGCACCAGCAAAGAAAAAATTTGAAGACCGTAAATTTGTGGATGAATGACCAAAAATTAGATTACAAACTTAAATGCACTTGGTAAACTAATCGCGACCTACATAATAATCCTTACTAATATTATAAAAGCGAAAGAGGAGCTCGTGGCTAAATAATAGCAGCCGCTCGGGTCGATCTTTAGGTTAAGCCGCGCTTGCCTAGGTTGGTCTGGGGATGGGTGACCACCCGTTATATACCGAGTTTCCTCCGTGCCTCGGAAAGCACGTTAAGCCGTTGGTCCCGGCTGTCATTTGTAGATCTTTGACAGTCGTTACAGGTAGTCAGTGTCCCGAAAGTCTGACAACCAGTCTTACCAAGGGGTATCGTAATACCCAGTACTAACGGGGTTGTGGAGGTCAGATATTCAGTCGCTCCATGTAAAATACTGATATTCAGCTGCATCCGGTTAGACTGGAAGCCTACCCCAACATAGTTGGGAAAAGGCTAGGCAGATGATGATGATTATAAAAGCGAAAGTGAGTTTGTTTGTTACGTCTTCACACTTAGATAGCAAAACCGATTTTGACGAATTTTAGTACAGAGAGATTTTAGTACAGAGTTGAGACCCTGGAGACGGACATAGACTTTTTGGGTCTTTCTAATATCCACTTTCCTAAAATAAGGGGTGGAAGTTTGTATGGATCATAAGAAGCTAGAAATTGGTATGCGGACTCTTTGTCACTAACAAAAACATCACGCATATTTTTTTTTGGAAATCTGCCCCCAACCCTTTAAAAGAGAGGATGAAATTTTATATATTTTTTAGATGAAATTTTATGTAGGAAGCTAAAATCGGTACACACTCTCTTTTTACCAACGAAAAATACCTGCAAAGTGAACCTGCAACGAGAGGAGAAATGTGTTACCCCGAATTTGACGCGAGTGAAACTGCGGGCAACCGTTTTCCTGTCCTTCAATGCAGAATTATTTCTGTGTTAAAGCAATGTTTGGTACTTTCATTAGTTACAAGTCTGCGCGGTACTCTCGGTGCGCGAGTCCAACTCACACTTGACTCACATTTGTTTTTTTTTAATCAACGGTTGATAACCATTATTTTACATTTGGAATAAAAAAGGAAAAGCAACCAAACTGACATATTAAAACTTAAAACAAAGCATTACATAATATTTCTTCAACATTTTCCACCGGTAATATGGCCAATAGACTGGCGTCATTGCCACGCTGTAAGGCTTGAGTCCAGGCTTAAAGCCAGCCTAAGGTTTACGGAAAGCATCAACGAAATGTTTGGATATTCTCATGAAAAGACTTTGATCACTCGGACCCCGCGGCCTGAAGGGTTCAACCCCAAACGGCTCGAAAATAATTACCCGCAAAAGACTCTTTATTTATACCGCTTGGGGTTCTCCGTCGCCGACGTGGCAGCACCGGCATAACACGCCGAGCTAGGAAGATGGGATGGCTCAAGAGTATCGCATAAGATGCATCCCACATTAAAAGCCTACCCGTTTTTCATAGAAACAAAGACAAACTGTCCGGTTTTTTGCGACCGTCGCGTGCCAAGCCGGAACGCCGGCGGCGGTGACAAGAATTCGTCAATTTAACTTGAAGGCCGTGCTACCAAAAAAAATATTTAAAGCATGATGATTAAATTATTAAGGTAAGATTAAATAAGTTACTTACTCGTTTAATAAAAAAGTGATATTTACAATAACTAAATATACAAAGTTGCATCTAAAAAAGGATCAGGAGGGAATCAGGAAAAGTCGGCCATCTCTATGGCCGAGTTTCCAAATCCTAACCACGATCTTCCAAATACTAACCAATTTTTTTGCTTTCTTTATTGTGTTAGGTGGCAGAAAAGTTTAATATAAAATTTCTCCTCTATTGCTCCTCTACTCTTTCCCTGTGACCACTGAGCATTGAGAAAGAAAATTAGTAAAACTTACTGATGCTTTTGTGAAACGATGGACAATCGAAAATATTGAAACTTTAAACATTTAAACTACTACAGAAAGAAGCAACAGCCTTGGTGGATAACAGTTGTCTTGTGTAATGGAATACTTATAGGTCTCTAGAATTTCACTTACGATTCAGCAGTGTCAACGGCCGCCTCTGCAAGCTGAAGGAGACGGGCACCGGTACAGCGCCACCGATAAGTACGCGATGACCATGAGCAAGAAAATAGTCGCACACAGTACTTGTGGGTTTCTAAACATAGAGTCGTCACAACAAGGATCCGGTCCATCTGTACATCTCATTATCGTAAATTAATATTATTATTCTTTAGGCCAAATATGTGCAGTTTTATTTCATATTTTGTGTTGATGTAGTGATTTTATTTGACGAGATATTTTAGGTTGTTCAGTGTGTCATTTTTGTTTACTTTGATGACAGTTGTACAGAGTTAGTTTAAGTATTTTACTCTCTGGTTCAGAGTACAGCAAAGAATAAAATACTTTATACTAAAAGATAAAGCATAACTAAAGCCTACTTTTCCACCGTGGGATCTGGAGGCGATAGTCCTCGCGCGCCTGTACGAGTGGCGCGCGGAGGGACCACCGGGGGCCATCTCTGCTGCCGCGGCAAATGCCGTCCAGTGGACAGACCTCCGGTGCGTTCTCATGATGGCATGGAGAGAGCGACTGTTACAACCCCGTGCAGGGCAAGCCACAATAGTGGCGGTAAGTCCACTCTTTGAGGAGTGGCTGGAGAGGTGCCATGGCGTCCTCACCTATCGCCTGACGCAGGTCCTCACCGGACACGGAAGTTTCGGGAGGTTCCTGCACATACCCGGGCCGGAGGAAACGCTTGGGTGTCGCCATTGTGACGATCGCCCGGAGGACACGGTGGAGCACACAGTGGCGGTTTGCCCAGTTTGGGCGGCGGCAATCTCTCGCGTCCGACCTTGGTTCAGTCCATGGTCCGGAGCGAGAGGGAATGGAAAGCGGTCATTTCCTTCTGCGAAGCAGTAATGCTAGCGAAGGAGGTGGCCGGGCGTTTGAGGGGAAGAACCTCAAACCAACCCAGCCACCGCGGGAGACGCCCCGGACGTCGGGCGCCGCAAGACGACTCCCGGCCACCGTAGATGCGGGCCTGTGGATGGTGGGCAATGGGTAGCTCACCGTCCGTCCGTTTCTATTGACTACAGGACGTATCGACGGCGCGTTAGTGTTTCACGCGCGCCTCAAAGAGATTTCAGCATAACAGAGGAGCCTGCCAGGGCCTCCGCCTGCCGAGTTTGCGGGTTGTTCGAAAGAGATACCGCGGCCCCCGGAACGTAAAGGGCAATAGAAGGAACATGGGTGGGTTTTAGTCAGTACAAGTCTGACACTTTCCCCCGCTCCGCCCAGAGCGGGGGAAGTTATTTGATGAATTCCCACCCCAAAAAAAAAGTCTGCTTTTCCCAATCATGCAGTGATTCTTTAACGATCGTGGCCATCTATGATTCTGTCCTCGTATGTAAGTTTCAAAGCGATTTCTTACATTAAAAAATATAATATACTACTCAAAACAAAATAAGGGCCACGAGGTATTTTGTCTGTACCATGAAAATAATAAAACCAATATATATTTTTTTTGTCTCCATAACGAAAACTAATGTTGTTTTTACCATGTAGACCAATAAATTTATTCAAATAATAATGATTAAAAAGTTTATTTGCTTTTAAAAGAAAAAACACATTTTAGGTTAAAAATAAAAACAATGTAAAGTTACTGAAAACAAAAGAAAATACTCCATGCTCATCTTTTAGTAACGGGTATGCCCCCCTCGTTTAGCTACGCACTCCTGAAGCCTGGAGTGCATGCTCTCAATCAAATGCCTGACATTCTCCATTGGAATCTCTTCCCAGGCCCTTTTAACAGCGTTGATGAGTTGCTGTTGGTTGTGGATTTCCTGATCACCGTCTCTAACTCTTCGTTTCAACTGATCCCACATGTGCTCTATTGGATTTAAGTCCGGACTGTTCGCCGGCCACGGCAAGACTTGATTTTGAGAGGCTTCCAGTAAAAACCGAGTCGCTTGAGCCGTGTGTGCACGAGCATTATCTTGCATCAAGATGAATACAGGACCCGCTCGCTGAGCAAATGGGATCACATGTGGTCTGACAACTTCCTCAATATACCGCTGAGCAGTAACAGTACCCTCATTTAAAATAGCGAGCTCAGTTTTGCCGTGTAAGCTTATCCCGACCCAAATCATTACATTTGGACCACCAAAACGATCGACTTCATGGATGCAGGCTTCTGAAAATTTCTCGCCGCGTCTTCTCCATACTCTAATACGCCGATCGTCGTAAAAAAATTAACTTTGCATTCGTCTGTAAAGAGCACCATGCCCCATTGGTTTATGTCCCAGTCCAAATTTTGACGGGAACACGGACAACTCGCCTTCTTGATGCCTGCTGGTCTTCATGCAGTCGATTACAAATAGTTTGGTCACTGACACGAGTACCCGTTGTCAGCCGTAAACGATTTTGCAGCTTGCGGGCCGTAGTTGTGCGATCTCGGCGCGCACTTAATCGAATGTAACGATCCTCTTGAGCTGTTGTAATGCGAACTCTGCACGAACCAGGTCTTCTTCTAACACTGGCGGTCTCTTGAAAGCGATTCCATAGATTTTGAATAGCTCATCGAGAAAATCCCAATTGCAAACCCACAGATCGCTGCGAATGACCTTCTTCAATCATTGTAACGGCTCTGGTTGCTGTCAGCGAGTCCATATGACGCCTGCGTGCTTGTGGCATATTGCAAAAGATGTTTCTGACTCAAGATATCAATGAACTCTGATAATATCTAATAAACCAAGAAGCTAAGGAAAGCAAAACGTCAAAGAAAATGGAATCAAAATTTTCAAAAAGAATTTTAAATCAAATTTTATGCAAAATTGTTGCCAGCATTATATGAATACTACAATATTATAAAGTTTAGGTTTCAAAGAGTTTGTATACTCAATATTTTACTACTATCAATATGTAAATGTTAAATAAATTACACCAAAATGAAAAAATACCTCGTGGCCCTTATTTTGTTTTGAGTAGTATATTATATATTTCCCATGAAAATACCGATGTGCGAATGGCAAACTACGTTATTCGAGACTTACGGCAAGAAATTAAAAAGTAGTAGACGTACAAACATGATGGTAATTGCATCGCAGTTCATTTACGTAACGTCAGACATATAAGCATCACACCTATTGAACAGGTACAAAGTTTTTAGCTGCTGCGTAATTGAAGCTGGGAAAGTTAGATTGTATTTACAAACAGTTCCAGGCGAGAAAGGCTTGCGCCAGAGGTTGAATAGGTACTAAGATACTTCCTTTATCACTAATGTAGTGTAATTAGGTGCGATGTACGGTCAGACGATTTGAATTCTGACCCACTTATAAATCGTCTGAAACCGTCAAAACATAAGGATTTACCTGCCTTACAGTGAATGCTGCTCTTAGGACGTTTTAAGTATTAGGTAAGCTACGTCAATACGCGTCGGAGATCTATGCAATTTAAACTTTACATGATTGCAGTAGATAATATTTTATTTAGATAAAGCAGTGAATCCAAGCTCTTTGGAACTAATATTTACTCTGAACAAATGTTTTCATCATTGAAATCTGTGTAATCAAAAGACAGATAACAAGGTCGTTCACCATAGAAATGTATGCTTACGTAAATGTCGACCTAACGGTATCTGAATGTCTTTAAAAATCACCTTTTGGTGGGTCATAATTTAAATTGTCCGATTGTACACATGCTGTGCAGCTATGTGTAAATCTAGCAGGTCTCATCAAAATTAATCTCAATAAAATGTCAGGCTTGATAAGGTAAGGTAAGGTATAAGGACAGGGATGTAACGGAGGTAGTTTTATCGGAACCGAAGTCGGAAACGGAGTTTTTAAATTTGATTTATCGGAGTCGAAATTGGAGTCGGAGGCAGGGTCAGAAGTGGTGGCATGAGAAAGAATTTTTATTTAAGGACAAATAAAACATAATTTAGTCAATTTTTTTTAATTATAAAATAAAACACAATGAAAAAAACGTCTTATTGGTGATATAAGTTATCACCAGTAGTGACATCTAAAATGAAATTAAGTACTAATTTAAAGTTTTTTTTTCGAGCCAAGTAACAGATGGCGCTACCATCTTTATGAAATGTCGCTTGTGAGGTTTTGGTGTGACACAAGTTTCTGAACATGTCACCCGACTAAAACGATTTTAAAGACGTTATCACGTCAAAAAATAACATATTTCCAAATAGGTAAACAAGAACACACATTATATTATATGAACAAAAGCTTTAAAACAAATTAAATCAAATGAATTGACTCCAAAAGTAGTGTATTATACTTTACGAACAAAAGCTTTGAAGCTTTGTCTCCGTCCAATCTATTTCTTAACGAGTCGTAGATTAGGCCAGCGCCACTAAAAGTTGTTCGCTCGCTACCAAGCCTGGTGGACACGACAAATATTGGCGGGCAATTTTCATCGTGTGCGTAACAAATTAACAACAAGTGAAAAAAATAATTGACGATTGAGCTTGAGCGCACGTAGCGGGGGTCGGCGAGATTCCCCGCGCGACATGTACCTATGAACCTGTTCATAACAGTCGCCACAGGCCGCGCTCGCCGCTATGTTATGCTTCGACCTCCGATTAAAACCTCCGATTCAAAAGTGTCGGAGCCGAAGTCGGAACCGAAGGTGTAATAATAATCGGAAGTTCCGACTTAACGGAACCGGAGTCGAAGCTCCGTAACATCCCTGATAAGGACATACCTTTGCATTAGTTCCATGGATAATATCTGTTTTAGACTGTAATAATATAGCCTATAAGCAACATGTCTGTGAGATCCCAGGTAGAGGGAAAATACAATATATTTGGACAAGTTTTGGTTTTGTCGTATGAAATTGATCAACAGGTTCCAAAATTAAACAGGCCGTTAAAAAAAACGAGTGATTTGTTGCTAGAATAAAAACTACGCAGAGCTATAATGTGTAAAACTAATTCTTGTTGGCTGACGTTGGGCTTCTTAAGTTGTGAGTTGAGGCAAACGATTACTGACAAATGCTTGCACTGATTGGACTCATAATTGGTTACCTATTTCCTTAAAATAACATCTCGGACAGTAATCTGCATGGGCCTCTCATGATTTAAGATATTGTCTGGACTTAAAAAAAAATACTGATCTCTGAGTTTGTTTCGGTGTTTCTTTTCAGATTAGTCGGCTATCAAACACCGACCTCATCTAGTTTTTTTTAAATTTTATTTATATTTTGATGTGTTTTATTTACAGAAATAAATAAATATCATATTACATCATAGTTTGTACCTAAAAAAGTTCGTTTGACAGTTAAGTACATAACCTCAAATATTGTTTTCATTGTAACTTTTTTACCTGATTGTCGAATCGAACTACGTTTTAACAGTTGTTTATTATACTACATACTTATACGATATACGTCAGTATACATCATTAGAAAAAAATTGAAATGACAGGTCACCGCATATATGGAGTGTGGTCATCAATCATTCTTTAAAAAACTTTGAAATCAATTTTACGCGAGAGAACTTTCTTTACGCGAGTTCAATGATCCGTGTAGAGAAGTGTTACAAGGAATGTTTGGAATAATAACGCCGATGGAAATATAAATATTTATTTAATTAATATTAGTACTTACTAGTTCCTCCTTCTTTACGGCATGGTAAATGTCTAACTAGGAGTCAGAGTTTTGATGCCGCCCGTGGGCCTCTGACTTGGCTAAACATGCCGTCGAGAAATATTTCTCAGACATGCTGGTTTCATCACGATGTTTTTCTTCACCGAAGCAAGTGATAATTATACAGAACGCACATGATTCACTAAAATAACAGGTGCGTGTCTTGGGATCGAGACGTTTGACTTGACAGTCCTACGGTTACACCACTGCACTAATTTGGCCTATCACTACTCTAGTTTTGACTAATAACTAATTAAGCTTTCTTATTATCACTATCATATTTCGTTTTGGCGACCTCAAACAAAATTTTGGACATGTTATCGCCTGTTTCTTTGACCATGGAGGTGAACTTGCTGTTGGGGTTTTTGAGCAAAATGTGGGGATGGTCGAACTCGGCGGCCTCACCCTGGTCCATCACCAGCACGCGGTCGGAGTCCATGATGGTATTGAGACGGTGAGCGATAGTGAGCACCGTGCACGATGCGAACTGACGCCGGATCGTCTTCTGGATCAAAGCGTCCGTCCTGCAATAGAGACATGCATTATTATTCACGTAGTAATAACATCTTTCTGTTATTAATTAGGACAGGATAAGCTGTTGCGTTCAAATAATTAAGTCAACCATAGTGAATTTTATAATGGCTTTTGTTATGTGAGTACTTACTTATGTATCAATAATAAATAAGTAGGGTAGATTTAGCAACTGATATACAGTGCATTATTTAAATCATCACCCACCTTCGTATATAACAGCTTTATATTTTCACGTGTATGTTAAGACTGCTCTATGATCTACATGTTCAATATTAAAACTGACTTTGCCTGTATACACTTACTGAGGATCGACGTTAGCGGTGGCTTCGTCCATGATGAGGATTTTATTTGATCGTAGGATGGCACGCGCCAGGCATACTAGCTGACGTTGTCCCATCGAAAAGTTGGTCCCACCTTCAGACACTTTAAAATCTAGCGCCGGAATCCCCTCTTTCAGCTCCACCTTAAATGGTAAATTCGTTCAGTAATTAGTTTATAACGCAGGTTCCGTGCTTCTGTTCAAGATATAGATATAATTAAATTAATCGTACCTGTTCCAACGCCCTCCAGATTTCATCGTCACTGTAGTCATCGAATGGATCCAAATTATACCGCAGTGTAGCAGAGAACAGAACTGGCTCTTGTGGAATTATTGATATTTTCGATCTCAAGAGCTGGGAACATAAAAAGTTATAGCTGCATTAATATTCCAAATTAAAAAATAACTGACACTCCAGAACTTGATAATGGACTCTATACAAAATTGTTGATGTTGAATATTTTAAAATTCCATTAATAGATATTAGCTACTTCGTATTTGATGGACCTTCAGTAAATTTATGAAGCGTATCTGAGCATTACGGAAACAGTTCATAATATTTATGTTTTCACGCTCAATAAGCAGCTGGATACAGAAACCGATACTCTTGGACTCGGCTCGTATTGTTAAAAGGTTTCTTTTTTCTGGAGCCCTGAGCGCCAGTAGCTTGGATCCTGTTCCCGATACCAGTGGGCTACTATTTTTTATATTTTCAAATGTTTTTTGTATAATTTAATGAGAAATATGTAAAAATTAATAAACGAAAACAATTATTGAATGATTAGTTTGTAGTTGTAGGTACCTTTTTGGCTATTCCTTGAGTGTCCAGGCCGTCAATTTTGATGCTGCCTGTTATATCACTGAGCCGGAACAGAGCTGCTATTAGTGATGATTTGCCAGCTCCTGTTCTACCGACTACTCCAACCTATGACAAAGTTTAGCGTTAGCATTAATTATATCGGTACGTTTTGGTTCTAAAGTTTATACTTTATGAGACAGAATTTATTTACCTTCCATCCACTTTTGACTTCAAAGTTCAAATCTTTCAGCACTGGTGGGTCTTCGGCTGCATAATTGAGGTACACGTTTGAGAACACCAGATTACCAGCTGTGGGCCATTGTTTAGATGGATGTGTTGCTGGAATAATTACATTTAAAATAAAGTAAACAGATTATATGTGAAAAGAGGTAAGCGAAGCTTTTTTTTGCCCTTTACGTTCCGGGGCCGCGGTATCTCTTTCGAACCCGCAACGGTAAGCGAAGCCTTTGTTCTGCAGTCAAACATATATAGGTTAATAATAAACATAGATAGATACCGGCCAAAAAGATAACCACCTCATTTCTTTAGAGGCCAGTAAAAAGCATACTTGGCGAAGTTAAATTGCATTTTAAATATTTTGAGAAAAACGATGATCTTACATCCTTCCTCCATGTATTGCTCTGTGGGTAGTTTGGTATACTCCAGGACCCTTTCAACGGCCGTCATATGTCCTAGGAAGTCGGCGGTGAACCTCGCTGCCATCTGCAGCATCATCGTCAGGACCATGGACTGGCTGACAGCTAGACCCACGTTGCCGACCGGTATCACGTCAGCTGTTGAAAAACAACATGTACCGATATGAAACTAACACGTTGGGTTGGCATGGAGGATTCTCTCTCAAGAACCCGACTCACCGGTTCTTGACCTTAGCTCAATGCTATTGCTTAAGTAATATGCATGTTATTTTCATTCTATAAATAATTTAATGTAGCTCTAACACTAAGCAAACTGCAGCTGGGCTTAAAATCTTTGGTCAAAATTAAAGCCAAAATATTAATTATGTACGTAAAAACACTACACGGAAACATCAAAATCTTTTTTTGTAAATATACATATTTTGGACTTGTAATAAATCTTATAAAGACTATCTATTGGATTTATATTGAGTTTATTTATTTTAGGTTTTATAAATTGTTGTGAATAATGTAAAAAAATGGTTTTGGTTTTGGCCTCAGTACAAGTAAAAACAGGTTAACCAATATTAAAAGTTAAAATATACATACTGAAGTCACCCAGAATAAAGATTGCCATCACAACTCCAAGATAAGCTAAGCAGAGAGTGTCTAAATACAATCCGAATGCAGTGGAACCTCCGAGGAACGTGTAGAAAGCGCTTGTGTGAAGATTCTGCAACGAGAAAGGACACAATAGTAAACAGGATTGCTCCTCTCATGTACCTATGAGCCGTATGTATAAAGGATCACCATTTGAGAACGGCTAGATCAAATTAGCTGTTTTTTCCTTGTTGTGTTTGTAATTTTTTGACAACTATGGAAAGTTACAGGTCAGGGTCCTTCATGAGTGAATTACATCCATGCAAAGCCGGACGGGTTGGTATTCTTAACCAATTATTTGAACAAGTCGTAGTTATGTACCTAAATAAAAACTCGAACACTGCTTACCTGTGCCTCGTCAAATGTCTTGAGTAGTCTATGCTGGGACTCTGAACTTCTGATGGTTGAAAGTCCAGAAATAGTCGAGTTGATCATTCCAAATACCGGACTTTTAGCTGCGGGTAAGAGTTCAGATTATAAAGGTGTTAGAGAAGGTCTAAAACTTGAAGAAATTGACTATCGTGTGAAGATTAAGAAGGTTTTACATGATATATGACCATAAATGTTTTTCTTAAGAATTTGAAAGATATAGAGCGGGCGAATCTGCTCTATTTCTTGCATCTTTAGGAATGAGTCTAGTAATAGGATAATGCGGTTTAGTGACAAAAATTAAAACCGAGATTTCAATACTCACTGGTTCCTTCCAATCGTTTTACAGCCTGGGCAGCGTTCAGGTACCATTTCAGCAAAAGAACGAAGACTACCAGTAACACGGAGGTGGGTATCAACGTCCACGGTAAGGCTACGGCGTTCAACACAAGCACACTTGCCAAAGACAGGTACATTTGAACAGTCTCCAAAATACTTCTCGGCAGGAGTTCATCCATTGCACCCATGTCTTTTGAGAATCTATTTAGGACACGACCTGTAACAGAAACATTTTCGGTGTGCTAGAAATGCTAGAATCTTTTTTTTTAATTTTTAAAACGTCGCCTTACACTAGGATTTCTCCTGTATCGTGGGTGCGTTTACAAACATTTAAACTCACATGCACAAACAGCTAGACCCGAAACAACTATCTGCAGGTCATACAAATATTTGTTCCGTGCGGGAATCGAACCCGCGACCCGCAGCGCAGCAGTCGATCGATCACCCACTGCGCCGACCGTGTCGTCAAATATAGAAGTATGTTTTCAATAAAGTACCTGTTACTATAGCAGATTGTATCGCAGTACTGCAAGAAAACGTAACCACACGGGTAATAAAAGATGTGGCTATTGCCGATGCAATTGCTTTAGGTACATAAAAGTTAAGGCCTAATGACATAGGAATAACCTTGGCATATGGCCAGTTGTTAGTACTGCTAGTACAAAATAGACTTAACTACTACTACTTTATTTATTCCTGTCATTGTACTCGTACCTACTGCAGCTGTTTTCGAGGCCCGTGATCAAAAGTGGTAGAGCACGACTTTCGTGGGTTTTATTATTGGTAGTAATAGTAGGGTCAATCTGATTGGTAGGTATACCTTAGAGTACCGCTTCATTGTAATTAAGACCGAAACCCATATGGCAAAGGTAGTTCACCTGTATTGATTTTAACTTACCCGAAGGATTGGTGTCGAAAAATCTCATTACAGCAACTATTAATTTCTCATAAATTATGTTATGAAGATTTTCCGAGGCTCGCATAGTCATCACAACGAAGGCGAAAATTCTAACGTGTGTCAATATTATAATTGCTAATATCACTCCGCCGTAGACGTAGAGATACTGGGCTGTTGTCAGTAAACCGATTTGAGCGTTCATGTCCGTATCTGTACACAATAAATTATGCTTCATTACTGTACCTGCTTGAGTTGAGGATTTCTTGTTTGTTTGTATGGAAATGGTTTACAATTATTAAAAGCAAAATAGTGATAAATTTGCTGTTAGAGAATGTTTAGTGGTTAGTGGAATTAAATGAATAATACTAATATTCTTTTAACGTACTTGGAAGTTCTCCATTCAAACCCTGTTCATAGGCGTTCACTTGATTAGTCCTGGAATCAAATCGTTTAAAATTAGAACCACATTAAAAGTTTCGCCGACCTTTCAAAATTATTTTAAAAGCAGCCTGGTGGTGAACTTTAGTTAAGGACTAGAAAAAGCGTGTTTAAAGGTAATTTTATGTAGCGTATGTGTCTTACCAGAAACTCAACCAATAGTCTGTAGTGGTGGCCGCAGCCTGCGTAGTGAGCAAAATTAAGAAAGCCAGGAACACGATGCACCAGGAACCGACAGAGCTCAAATATTTCTGTAGCACCTCCCACTTTAGGTTGCCCGTTGCCCTCTCCTCTGCCTCCAATACTTGAGCCTTCTCGTCACCAACATCATCGCTTTTAACCGAGACCTTTGATATTCCTCGCAAAATTGCTGGTCTTTCCTATTAGGAAAAGAAAAATCATATAAAAGGGTGTTTTTAAGTCTTATCCCTAGTAATTCGATGTGTAATTAATACAAGTGTACATTTTTGACGGTAAAAATATCAACTTACATATTCGGATTTTTATTTGCTTGTGTGTTAGAAGCATGTTCAAAGATGTAGACAAGATAATGCTGAAAGTTGTTTCCTGGCAGACGTTCAAGTCGCCGGTTGACAAGAGAAATACTAGATTTTGAGTGTGTACTTACTTTTTTGTCGTTATCTTCGCCACCGCTAGCTTGATCGGATAGAAGGAGTGAAAACTCGGTACCTGATTTGACCAACTCATCATACGTGCCCATATTTTCGATTGAGCCCTGTTTAAATATAACACATATTAATGACGTGATTCCAGTGAAAGACCTCCTAAGAGACGGGGCATAATTAATCATACTCATCCCCCATTAGACGCATAATGTCCCAAGGTATTATTTCTAGAAGAAGGATTCAGCTTAATGCTAGCATCAATATAAATAAATAATATTACAGACAAAATCTTCTACATCGGCCTATTTCCGAAATACTAGCCATCAAATTTAAATTTGTGCTGGGCGAAGGTTTTAATTTTGTTGGCTTATAGTACCTATACCTCGGACACGTGACAGCTTGAAAGGTTTTGCTTACATGGATGCCAACTATCGTTTCATATAGGTTTTATCAGAGACGACTATTTTGAAAATAATGTCATATTGCGGGATTTTATTTAGAACTAGCGACCCGCCCAGCGGTTTCACCCGCTGCTCACCTCCTAAGAGTCATAGCGTGAAGTATTATACATATAAACCTTCCTCTTGAATCACTCTACCTATTAAAAACGCATCAACATCCGTTGCGTAGTTATAAAGATTTAAGCATACATACAACATAGCAACAGACAGACAGCGACTTTGTTTTATACTATGTAGTGATATAACTATACATTGTTTTGCCTTTCTGTTATACAAAGTGACAACAATACGACACTAAAAAAAAATACTGGTACTACTAATTCACAGAAATATTAATTATATTAAATAACTAGAATTTAAAGGCGCCGTCAATAAAGAATTATTAACATTGTGCCATTAACCATTTTGCGCGTCAAAACCTTGCGTTGGAATGACTTTGTTGATAATAGTTTTTATTGTAAAGATAAGTTAACATCACATACTTTGCTTATCTTTTCTAATGAAATTGTTCTACCTACGTTATTCTTATTTGTTCATTCAAAAATGAAGTCGATTTTTTTGTAAATAACTCGTACAGTATACTACCACCTTTATTTGAATAGGCGTAGTATCCATACTAATGTTACAAATGTAAAAGTAACTTTGTTTTTTCGTTGGTAGGTATGTATGTTACGTTTTCACGACTATACGGCTAACCAGATTGAAATTAAAGCCAATAAATAATTAGTATTCTTCTACAACTATCCTGACATGCATAAGAGGAGTAATAATACTGGAGACGTCAGGTAAGGATAAGCAGATCATAGAGTATTAATACTGGAGATGTCAGGTAACGTAATGCAGATCATAGAGTATTAATACCGGAGACGTCAAGTAAGGAAAAGCAAATCATAGAGTATTTATACCGGAGATGTCAGGTAACGAATGCAAACGAACCTCCTTTCTAAAAACCTAATTTTAAGTAAATCACGAACCTAACGTAATGAAGTTGCGGGTAACAGCTATTCGGGTTTATTTTTAGAGCCTTTCCTTTCGCTAAGTATATTTGCTATTTTCAAGTTGGGAAGCTGCGGGTGCCATGAAAGTATAGTATACCTAAGTACAGGCATACATCAGATATTACGCTGGAAATATATATAATAAAGCAAACAAACGGCAAAAAGCAGCGGCGAAGCCAACTAATCGTTACTGAATTTCATAAAAGTTGTAATTACTACATTTAGCACTTACCTCATTTAGAACGACAATAAAATCAGCAGCCTTAAGGTAATGGATCTGGTGGGTGACCAGAACACAAGTGCGTCCGCCGAGGTACCCCTTGATGCAGCCGTCAAACAGTTGTCTGCCAACGTTTGCATCCACTGCAGACAGCGGGTCATCCAGCAAGTAGATATCAGCCTGAAGACATATCAATGACTTAATTTGTCACACTACATCACTCAACACTTAATATAGCATCTTGTCTGTAATCCCTGTAGGCTAACGCAGAGGTATACCTATTTAATAGTAGGTAGACTCAGTCAGTTACTTTTGTCAGTTAGGTTACAAGTCCCATGTGACGCGAATATATTGCCTACTACTCGGCATGAATAAAATTTCCACAGTTTCAATTTTTATTTAATTTTTTCACAAATTTAATAACACTTTGCCTGACCAGGACAACGAACCCAAGGCCTCATGCTTGCGGTTGCGATACCAAACCATCGATATATGATGTAGAAATAAGTAGTTAACACTGGCGAAATGTAGATATACTATTCTTCTACCTAAATATACTAATATTATAAAACCGACAGTTTTTCGTTGTTGTTTGTTTGTACTAAATAGGCTCCGAAACAACTGGACTGATTTTAACCATTTTTCACAAATTGAAAGCTAAATTATCAGAAAGTAACACAGGCTTTTACGACATTACGCTACGATATTTAGCGAAAAACAATCTATGTGATATATAAAAACTATGTTGTAACTACTTTAATTTAGTGTTCGCAGTGTGCTGAATACCTGGATAATTGCTTTTTATGTCACGAACAGTTTACGCACGCAATTAAAATTGAAATGGAGAAGTGCGCAAGACAAAGTCATGCTACGGAGGACAGCAAATAAATTATACGAGTATATGATATAGGATATGGGCAGGAATGACTATTGGCAATGTAATAGCATAGGGTGAGATGAATGTTTATGCCTGTTTACCAAATATTTTGTACATTACGTACGGTTTATAACAAATTTCGTCGTGAATATCCAGCACTTTTTTAATATTCTCATATAAAACTAATTTGAATATCATAGATGGAGAAAAACCACTGAGAATATGACAAAATAGTAAAAAATACCTAAATTGGCTACCTTGAATTGTTTTCCTAATTATTGTTGTAATATTATAGGATAATCAATTAATTACATTCATATGATAAATATTTAACAATGAGCTTTTTATCAATATTTTGTGTGTTTGATAAACAATTCAAATGATGAAACAATGATGTTTTGCTTTTTAATGTTTTCCAATCTATAATACGATAAGAAATAGTTCGCAGTGAGTGTTCACCCGAGGTCTTTAGAAAACCTAGCTGTATGTATATGTAACGTCTTATTGCACGTGCTACAGCCAAGTTATTAATACACAGGTATATAGATTTGCCTTATCAGTTAATACCCTAATGATTAATCTTGCAAGTGAGATATTAATGAAATAGGTCTAGCAAAAATAAATACTTCTATGTTCTTAATCAAATCTTCTACCAAACTAGTAATTATGAAAAAAACACACCTAGGTTTTAAGCACATTCGAAAATGTAAACCTATTTCTGCGTATACTGATAACAATCATTGAGCACGTAAATTACCTCACGATAAATAGCTCTCGCCAAATTGATTCTAGCTCTTTGACCTCCTGACAGAGAAACTCCTCGCTCTCCAACCAAAGACAAGTCACCATACGGGAACTGTTTGAAGTCTGGCAGCAACGAAGAAGCCTTGCAAACCTAGTAAATAAAAAAAAATAAAAATGCAACAAACCATGCCAGTTTGGATTGGTTTGAATTAAATATCAGCGGGAAAGTTGACTCTTGTCATATTAACGTCCTTTGCGCAATCTCTGTTCCTGGTTTTACATTATATATTTTTCATATAGCGCATAGCACAGATAGCCATCGTTAACAATCCGCGTCGTTAAACAATATATTTCCGTTATTTTACAAAGTAATAAAACACGTCAGTGTGTGGTTATTGGTCAGAATATTATAGTACCTCTTTGTATTTCGTAACATCATAGGGCAGTCCAAATAGAATATTTTCCCGCACTGTTCCCGGAAATAGCCAGGACTCTTGACAAGCGTAAGATAATTTTCCTGATATGTTTAGATTACCACTTGTTATTGGTAATTCTCTTAGAAGCAGCTGAAGTAGTGATGTCTGTAACCAATATATATAATGATAAAAAAACCAATAAATACAGTACAAAATAATGCAAACATTGCAGAAAATATGATAAAAGCCGCGAATATTACCTTTCCGGAACCCACAGGACCAATGACAGCGCACAGTTTGCCCTTGCGAACACGTAGCGATATATTTTTAAGCGTCATTTCCTTAGTATTTTCATTACCGGTCCAAGATGCGTTAACTTTATTTAGTTGTATGGGATAATCAGTCATACTAGAATCTTCAGTAGTTTCTTTTGGGACCACAACATCACTAGCAGAGTATTTTTGAGGTAACACGACGCGTGATTCGTCTAATCCTTCTTTCTTTGAATTAAACATTTTTTTATCAACACCATTTTTATCTATTCTAGGGGTTACTCGCAGGTCTGATCGTTCATCTATTTATAAAAAGAAAAATAGTTAAAAACAACAATTTTAGCAGTAGAGAAATGTAGCAATATGATCGTTGGCTTTTGTACAGTGCCTGAAAGACACAATCGGTAGAAATGTAGTTGAATCTTTTATTCAACGCGACGTGCCGCTATTGCCAATGACCTTATTGTGAAGTCTACTTTAACGTAATATTTACCCATCATGAGAAAGCTCTGTATACGTTCGAGAGACACCAACATTTCGGAGAAACTCGCTATTGCCATCGGTAAGATCAATGTAACGTTCATTTGAATAATACTGAAGTACTGCTGAATAGGATAAATCTGAAAATAAAAGTGTATTGCAAAATAAATACGCAAACGCATACGCGATTAAAACATTATACATAGCGTATTTAAGTGCTTACGGTTGTGGCAGTTATCATGTTTTCGGTGAGTGCGAGGGTTAATACTGTGAAGAACATAATACTGCGGTCTGTGAACATCATAAACCCGAGAAACATGCTTCGGATGAAGATGGATTTCCTGAGCGCATTCATTTCGTAAGCGCGCGCCGCCTTCACGACAAGCTGGAAGGGTTTCTCCCAAGCGTACATTTTGATGACCTGAAATGTAAATAGTGGTTAGCGTGAACTCGGTCCCTCAGTTGGAAACTTCCGTATCAGTAAGTTACTGCAAGTATAAATTATATTTTATTTTTAAAATATTTGTGCTTTCGTAGTGCAAATGTTTGTCTGTAACTTTGTTCATATTCACGTAGTCAGTGCAAACCAAAAGTTTTATTACTTACCTGTATACCGTTAATAATTTCACTCATCAACTTAATTCTTTTATCGGTTCTCTTGGCTGTAATACGCCTAACAACAGCGGTTAGCTTGGTCAGGGCCGCTAAAAATAACAGAGGAACAGTTTACAAACAGTTAAAAAACTTAACGATAAAGTTCAGCACTAATTTAAAACATTCGATTAGTTACAGTACCTTGAAATGGTAGAATTATTGTGACAACACCAAAGAGGCCGACAAAAGGCGCCCATTTGGCGGCTTCGTACAAGAAGTAAAGCACGACGGCTGCTTGAATGGGCACCACCCACAAGTAGTGAAGGAACATGAAGGAGTAGTCGAACCTTGCGATGTCGTTCGACAGCAAGTTCACTAGCTTCCCGCCCGCCACTTCGCCTACTGATACCTGACTCGTGCGCAGTAACTAAAGCAAGAAGAACAAAACCCGTTAATTTTTAACTACAAAATGTGGCGGGAGTGTAGTTCAAAATATATACTTAGTTATAATCAATATACTTCGACAAAATAATCGGATCCTCACCTTTCTGTACAAAAGCGAGGAGCAGGCGACCTTGACTTTTATACTGAACCGCATCACAAACAGTGTGTTGTGGTGCTGGCACATCATGGAGACGAAGTTCAAGCCCAGCATAGCGAGTGCATAGAGCCCAGCCTCCTGATGAGTCATTGGACTATCCACTGACCAGTACGAAAGCAGCTGAGAAAACATCAAGGGTTGAGCTGTCCTATAAACATATAATTTAATTAATTTAAATATTACATAATATCACGCATGTAATCCCAAAGGCTTACGCAGAAGTGTACGTAATAATACACACACATTTTACAGGTTATGTTTTTAACCGGGCACAAAACCAGATTCCGTGGCTGTTACTGAGAAATTCTCGATGATAAACCCCTAATAACACTTTGCCCGACCTTGGAAATTAACCCAAGGCCTTGTGACCACTAGACCAACGAATCAGTCCACAGCAAAACCAGCTTATAATGGTCCCACATTTGGGTCACAGGGCTCGTCTTTGAAAGGCAGTGATCAACCTCGCGGGCCCCGAAGGAGTTGCAAATAATCTTGTTATACTAGGTTGTTCGGTTGTTTACTAGGTTATTGTTGTTAGGTAGGCTGATGATTGTTTATGTATTAGAGGTCACCAAAACAATAACAAGGCAAATATACTAACAATACGCTAAGTTTAAGTAATCCATTCGTCATTTTGCTACAGGATACAATCACGGATATGTTTGCTTATCTATTGACGCATGACAGTAAGCGATAATGCTAGTTTGATCTCTTGGACTAAAACACAAGAAGACAAAGAAGTGTCTAGTCGAGACACTTTTTTGAATATTTGACATAAACTTGATATACCTACCTAAAATATAATAATAAATTCAACAAGGTTTCGAAAGATCAGCAGTCATCAGTAACTATTAAGTAAAAAAAAAAAAACTTACATCCTTTTTCTGAATAAAAACTAACTGTAACTACTTAATTTATTTAAGTAGGTAACTGTTTTTACATAATTACTAAATAAGCTGTTGACATGATTCCAGACAATAAGGAAATTTTACTAAACAACGAAAAATAAGGAGAAATAATATTGAAGAATATAAAAACGACATGACATACCTGGCAGCGGCAATAATGATCACGAATATTGCTCCCGGCATATATGCCAGCCAGTAAGCTCTCCTTACTGCCTTCCATAGCGATGGCTCTCGATTGTCTCTGGTTGCTCTTTCCAACTCATCCAGCCAGTATCTAGAATTAAGGAAATAAAAATAATACATGAAGCACTACTTTTAGCCCTATTAAAACACTATTATCCAATAACAATTAAAAGTAACTAAGTGCGAGAGCCCAACTAAAGTATTTCACAACAAAACTATACATATCTTATTTTTTAAATTATCGTATCACAGTTTTAGTTGCCAGAGTTTATATAATAGAGGAAAGACTTTTTTGTTTGTTTGTACCACCGATAAAATTGGACCCATTTTAGCCAATTTTTCACCAATAGAAAGCTAGATTATCAAGAAGTAATATAGGTTATATACACTTTGGAACTGAAACGAATGCGGGTGAAACTGCTGAGCACAGCTAGTAGTTTATAAAAATATACAGTTTTGTAATATTAATTTGTGTTTGCTTCTTAAAGGAAACACGAACTGGTTAATATTTGATGAAAAATCTAAGTTGTAATATTTGTACCACATAGATCTCTCTGAATTGAAAATTTAGAAAATATTATATCATACAAAACTTATTTACATTTTTTACTCGTAGCGGACATCTTGAGTGAAAAATGGCGGGAGTCGGCAGGGTACACTCCATACAAAAATCTTTAGTTTTTACAAAAGGGGTGGAACATTTTTGTATAGCATCTTAATGAAAATAAAATTATGTTACTTACTGCAGTTTCATAATAAAGTACCATATCTTAAAAAGTACGTATTTAGAAACAAATATCTCACGAACGTTTGACTATAGAAGTGTTAGATGAACAACGATATTATTTATCACATTTAGTTTTTTTTTTACTATTCCCCAAATTTCAAGTGTCTGGTGCCGACACAGTTACGGAGTAAAATGGCTGTGGCATGGGGACACACAGACAGATAGGTCAAATTAATAAGGGTTCCATTTCAGCCTTTTGGTTATAAATAAATAAATAATAATAATAAATATCTTGGGACAACTCACACACGGCTATCTGATCCCAAGCTAAGCAGAGCTTGTGTTATGGTAACCAGACAACTGATATACATACTTATATAATTTATAAATACATACATATTATAGATAAATCACACCCAGACACAGAACAAACAATCATGCTCATCACACAAAGTTTGTCCTGGGTGGGAATCGAACCCACGACCTCCGGCTCAGCAGTCAGGGCCACTAACCACTAGACCAACAGGCCCGTCAATGTTATGGAACCGAAAAAGTTGTAACCACTTTCAATCAATGAGATATGTAGATATCTTACCGCAGGTCGCCTTCTTTCGAAAGAGATACTGCGGTCCGGGAACATAGAGGGCAATAGAAGGAACATGCGTGGGTTTTAATCAGTAAGTCTGACACTCCCCCCGCTTCGCCCAGAGCAGGGCAAGTTATTTGGTGATTTCCCATCCGCAAAAAAAAGGTCCCCTTCTTTAGTCAGGGAATTAACCATAGGACATTAAATCGCGACAAGAATAGACAAAAAGTTTTATAGCAGTCTTTTCAACTTTTATTAAAAAAATATCATTTCAAAAATATCTATTTTTATCTGAACCACCTGGGGGTTTAGAAGAAAACTAGTGTATTGTTTTGAAGTTAAACATCCACTATGTTTAGTCGCCAAATTATAACAGTTTATTTTATAAATTACATATTTAATGTATTTTTATCTTTCCTAAACCATTGGTAAAACATCCTTACTAGTATTATTACTATAATTTCCTTATCGAAACTGGCTAAGTGATTAGAAATACCAGAGGTATTTTTATTTGTCTGTCTATGTCAATTAATTTGATTGACATAAATATATGATATACTTTGAATTTTACATTATTTACTTACTTTTTTCTATCAAAAAGTATTGGCGACGCTTTTTTTATTATTATATATTGAGTTAAAATGTTGCATAACGTCACGTCTTGTACAAAGTTCACTGATATGTGACGTCAGGACCCCCCCCTCACTCCCGAACTTTAACGCGCTTTATCTGTGTAATTTATTGTTTGGACCTGGCGGACTAAATAGAATTTTGATTTTGACCTTACCCAGTCATCATCACTATTGGAAGATTTAAATTGCGTTTTATTATTTATCGTAACTCAAAGTCCTCAATTTTGTCTATTAGACGTATCATTGTCATAAAAAAATATGTTTTGCTTTACGTTACTTTTATTGATAAAAACTAAACTCCGGAGCATAACTCAGTTATACACACTTCCTCACAAAAACGATAATAACAATATTGTTGTATGTATAGTGTTAAATTAGTAGTTACAGAAGTGAAATAAATTCAACGTTAAATTTAGTGTGGAAAAAAGGATAACGTTTTGTAGCATTAGTCGTAATTATAACGAGACAGCAAAGAAAAGGTAATACGTTGAAAAAATAATATGTTTATGCAGTTTGTTAAATGAAGCTATAAAATACAGAAAGTGCGTAAAGATAAACAGAAAGCTTAGGTACAACTAACAAAGTGAGCACAAACATATGACTCGTGGTGCAGACTGTCTATACAAATATTTGTGCCGATGAAGGGCCGTATCAATTGGAAGACGGAAAACACGGCTGTGCACAGAACGGTATCGATCCGATCGGGAACGTCCTCTATTGTTTGTTAACGTTTTGGATGGTACACGTCCGCATACCTAATACGGATTCTATTAACTTTAAATTGCGACATCAATGAAACTTAGTTTTTATTTTTTGTCATTTATGTTTGTTATTTTTCCTGTCCTAGGAACCTTTCTGTCATCATCATCACCTTATTAAAAGTTATTTTAAAAAGTATCTACAGGTCCCCATACAAAATGTATTATTTAAAGTCTTACCTCTCAAAATATTCACCTTGTTTTTCAGAATTATATCGTTTACTGGGGATTATTAGATCTTCTTCTTCCACATCTCTTCTGTTTCCATTAATAAGCACTGGACATATCCACCAAATAAAAATTCGTGATAAAATGTTTGGCTTATGACTTTTTCGCGGATTGCTTTCGACGGCAACACCTGGTTCATTGTTTTTATTCATGGTGAACTTTTAATAAATATTATTTCACACGCACTTATTATTACTTATACACATTTGTATTAATTCCTTTTTTTATTATATTCCTAACATGACGCTGCCTTAATGTGAGCAATGACTGCGAACTAAATATTAAATACTCCCGTCTTTCGACTAGGTGTCTAATCGTGAGCTATATTACCGATAACAATCATAAAGATACATTTGTAGCCGACAGCAGTTATCACTCTTTTAATACTAAAATAAATGATTATAGCTTTACTATCGATTATTTATCGCAGTGATTAGCCTAAATAAGTATATTTTATTTGTAACTGCACAAGCTAGCTGTTTGGAAATTATTGAAATTCAATCATTTCCATTCAACATTATACAAACGAGTACATACGACAGGACTGCCCTAACGGCCGCGTTTTCTTTTGTTTATTTGTAACTATTGCGATCGCTAGCGCGTCTATTAGAAACCATAATTATTATTCTCGAACCGCAGACGGGAATAGTGTCAAAAGTAGCTTCCCAGGAGTAGAAGTATTTAAAAAAAAATTGGAAGTCAATT
The DNA here is from genome assembly GCA_905475445.1 of Ochropleura plecta. Lineage (NCBI taxonomy): Eukaryota > Metazoa > Arthropoda > Insecta > Lepidoptera > Noctuidae > Ochropleura > Ochropleura plecta. The sequence goes on along the minus strand of FR997725.1, from coordinate 12,960,153 downwards.
TTTGTGTTTACCTATATGAAAAAAAAATCTTTATATTACCAGTGTATATTGCTGCATTTTTTTAGGGAGTTTAGATACATTTCAGCACTTAATATCTGCAAACAGTACCTAAACGTAATAAAAGGTAAACAAAATAATATGTAAACGCCAGATACCAATGATTATGTTGTAAATAATAATTAGCAATTGTGACAAGATGATGTGTTATACATAAGTGTAACAATGTATTTTTATTGTGTAATTAACGTGTTGTGTCTCTGAAATTCTACCAACTTTGTGACAAACATTACAAAGACAGCTGGTAGTAGTAACCATCGCTGCATCGTTAAGATATTCAAATCAATCTTTCACATTCCGTGTATACATGTGCATAAATTCGCTAACATTGTTTTCGTGTTTTTGGGATGGCTCTTGTCTTTATTTTTTAATTGTAGACAATTAAAGACAGACTCGATATATCTAGTAGTGGTCGGTTTAACTTTATTTTAATTTAACAAACCAAGAAGGAACCGTACTCTTTACCCGGTTCATTTAAGTAATCATACTGTTTTATTTTATAGCATCGCTGATAAAATCGTTTCTATAAGGAGTGTTAATGGTACTAACACCAAACGCACTGTAGGTAGGTACCAAGGTTTACTTCATAATCAATGTATTGTGGTGTATTTTTAACGATTGTACCACGGTGTACTGATCATTTTAATGCAATCAAAACAGTTTGGGAAGTAAGTGACAAAAAATAAATCAAATAAATAAAAGTTTTCATTAGCCAGTCCTGGATGCCTGACCATGGCCGTTCTTATTGACACGTGTAATTTATGAAAAAATACAGAGGTGATTTTTCTCATTTCGTGTTTGGTTCTCCTAAACTGAATGCCGTGAAAATGAATAAATACGCATTTTAGCCGCATTTACAGCCGTTAAGTAAGTTTTAGAGCTTCCCTAGCTTTGTTTTGCATAAACAATCTTAGTTTTAAAAATGACTAACCAAAAATATTTTAAAAACTAAACAGAGGCGAACCTATAACTATATGTGTAGCTATGCCTTTGTACTCTATGTTTTTTCCTGTGTTTTCTCCTGTGTGTACATAAATTAATAAATACGTTTATTAAATAAATAAATACGTTTCGCCAATTATGTTTAAGTCTCATGTAATAGAAGCGAGCATACTGTCGTCAGGCTCCAGGCTACAAGACAGCTACTGAGAAATTCCTGATGGAAAAATCCAATAACACTTTGCCCGACCCGTTAATCGAACCCATGACCTCATTATTAGCAGTCGCGATTTCGACCACTAGACCAACGAAGTAGTTAATTTAAGTATTAACCTTTTTTCGTTCGGGAGAGATCCTCAAACCAATCCAGGGCCCTGGAAGACCCTCCAAGAGTCTGGAGCCGCGAACTAACTCCCGGCTGCCGTAGACGCTGGTCTGAGGACGATGTGTAATGGGCTCATCGTGATGACAGGCCTTATCGACGGCGCGTTCGTGTTTCATGCGCGGCTCTTATACATGTCAGGAAAGTAGGGGCCAACCAGAGCCACTGCCTGCCGAGGTTGCAGGTTCTTCGAAAGTCAATACCGCGGCCCCGGAACACAGAGGGCAAAAGAAGGAACATGGATGGGTTTTAGTTAGTACAAGTCTGACACTCCATCGCGGGCCCAGCGCCCAGAGCGGGAGAAGTTATTTGATGATTTCCCATGCGAAAAACAAGATTCGTAAGTGGCGAAGGGCGGGGCATTTTTGTGGGTCTGTCTCTTGTAATTTGACGTTCAAACAGTGATGATTATTAAATTTATCTGCCTAATTTGAATAAAAAACATTTGATTATGATTCCCTGATTCATAATTTAGAAGCTACAAAATTGTTCTAAAGTCCATTTTGGTCATCAACTTATCACACATCATCATGACAAACAAATATTTAGTAGATAACAGACGTTAAAACGAATAAGTTTTCCAAATGTAAAATTATCAATGAAACAAAAACTAAACGTGGGAAATATATATAATAAATGAGGTTTTAACGATAAAGGATTAAATAGATAAATAGAAAAAAGATAAAAGGAATTCAGGAACTTTTTTGCTTATTACTTAATTATTGAAATTAAGTATTAAGTAAAACAGTTCCTGAATTCCTTTTCTTCAACGAAAATCATTTTGGATCAAATTCTTTGACGCTACGGAATCTGTCTGTGTGCGAGTCTAATTCGCACTAAATAAAATAAATAAATAAATATCTTGGGACAACTCACACACGGCTATCTGATCCCAAGCTAAGCAGAGCTTGTGTTATGGTAATCAGACAACTGATATACATACTTGTATAATTTATAAATACATACATATCATAGATAAATCACACCCAGACACAGAACAAACAATCATGCTCATCACACAAAGTTTGTCCTGGGTGGGAATCGAACCCACGACCTCCGGCTCAGCAGTCAGCGCCACTAGACTAGACTAGACCAACAGGCCCGTCAATACTGCACTAGGCCGGTATTTAAAAAGAAAACATTGCTTTATTTATTATTTCATACTGTATTTATTTAATTTTTTCACTCTACTCTATTAAAAGAGAAATCAGCTTGGTTGGTTCATTGGTCGCAAGCGCACCTGCTAATCTTGTGGTCCTTTTTTTTGGGTTGGGAATTCATCATATAACTTCCCCACTCTGGGCGGATCGGGGGGGAGTGTCAGACTTGTACTGACTAAAACCTACCCATGTTCCTTCTATTGCCCTTTACGTTCCGGAGCTGCCGTGTCTCTTTCGAACAACCCGCAACCCCGGCAGGCGGAGGCCCTGGCAGGCCCCTCTGTTTTGCTGACATCTCTTTGAGGCGCGCGTAAAACACTAACGCGCCGTCGACACGGCCTGTCGTCAATAGACGGACGGACGGAGAGCTACCCATTGCTCACCGCATCTAGCGGCGCCCGACGCCCAGGGCGTCCTCCGCGGCGGCTGGGTTGGTTTGAGGTTCTCTCCTTCAAACGCCCGGCCACTTCCTTCGCTAGCATGACTGCTTCGCAGAAGGACGTGACCGCTTCCCAGTCCCTCTCGCTCCGGACCATAGACTGAACCTGGGCCGGACGTGAGATATCGCCGCCGCCGATCGCCTCGACGAGGGCACGGTGATGCTCCGCCCAAGCTGGGCAAACCGCCACTGTGTGCTCCACCGTGTCCTTCGGGCGATCGTCACAATGGTGACATCCGGGCGTTTCCTCCCGCCCGATTATGTGCAGGAACCTCCCGAAACTTCCGTGTCCGGTGAGGACCTGCGTCAGGCGGTAGGTGAGCACGCCATGGCGCCTCTCCAGTCACTCCTCAAAGGGGTGACTTACCGCCACTATTGTGGCGTGCCCTGCACGGGGTTGCGACAGTAGCTCTCTCCATGCCACCATGAGATCGCACCGGAAGTCTGCCCGCTGCGCAGCAATTTGCTGCGGCAGCAGAGATTCCCCCCGGTGTAGTGCCCACGCGCGCCACTCGTACAGGCGCGCGATGAGTCAACCGCTCAGAGAATTTCAATTACGAAAACGATAGATTCATTTCATCATTCGGTATTATTCAATATTAAAAAGATTAAATCTTCAAGTTTTAAAGAAATGCATTAAAATCATTACAACGTGAATTTATTTTTTATCATATCTGTAAATTATCTTGAAGTTAGTAATACGCGTGAGACGCCGAAATGATACGTTATGAAATCTGATTGTTATAATTCCATGTTCTGAGTATCAATCAATTCAAAGCATCAATATTAGCATTAGAATCATTATCAGCCGACCTTCTGGTCGTATTTTCATTCACATTTTCCATCCATTCTTCGTTATCCGTCTGCTCTAGGTACTGATAACACAGTGCTTCAAATTTCATCTTTACATGGACATATCCATATCCAAATTCAATGCATTTATTAAAGAAATAAAAGGATGATTAAAATCATAATCAATAGTACATTTTGATACAAGTGAGGAAACTTCCCAGGCCCAATCCCAGGCGCAATACACACGCGAGCCACTGGCGAACTTGTGTTATTTAGCCGAGAACTGCAGTGACAAATACACATGTGCATAAAACGACGTTTTTCAACACACTTACAAAGAAATGAAATGAAAGAACAAAAAGTGTTTCTGATATTAAAATATGTAGTTATTGAAACAGTTAATCAGTTTAATTATTAAAGATGCAATTATTAAAAGTTACACAGACGATTTTGTTGGCGTTTTAACGGTTCGTGCCGTTCGCGAAGTATACGTTAAGACGTTAGTAATTTCGTTGGTGTGTTAGTGATTGCTGGAGATGATGAAATACAGGAGGTGGAAAGATGTTCTAATCGCTCTTCAGTAGTTATAGGAGGCGCCAAATCGTTATTGGCATTATATTCAAGGCAAAACTTCTTAAGAGCTGGCTCCAAATTTAAATAGTATTTTGGCTCCAGCATCAGCTAGCAAAGTAGCTGAAGAAGCAACAAATTTGTTCATACCAATAGGATGAACCGTACCCTTTAGATAATTAAAAAAAAAACTACATTTGTTGTCTTTGCGGAACTTAGAGCTTCATATTTCTTTACTATGTCATAAAATGGACCGTAAATAGTCAATTATGAATGAATTGTTTTAGTAGTGTTGATTTTTACAAGTAACATTTTGCCATGATTTTCATTATATTTTATTGTTATTTCATCAAGTTCCTGACGTCTACATTCACCATTTAATCCGAATATTAACGTAACCTCGTAAGAGATAAAATACTGTTTAGATAGTTATAGGTTGTTTAACGTACGGACATAGGCTAGGTACCTATAACAGATAGATATTAGTTCAATGAAATAGGTACTAACCTTTATTGCCAAATACTGGCTATCCGGAGCCTTTTTCAAAAACTTCTCAACGTCATTTGGTGACAATATCTTTGATTTTTGTGCAAAATAACCGACATGAGCGCCTTTTTAAAAACGGTTAGTTTTGAATATAATGCTTTTATGTCCACGCCGTGTTTTTGCAGCGGAGTACCTATACTCCACAGCGCGTTAGGCTTATATTTAGTGGCTAGTTCATTGAAGTATTCTAAAAACACTTTTTCTGAAAATGACGACGCAGTTTTGAAAAATAAAAAATAAATAAATAATTCTTTTTTCGCAAATGACACAAATTAATAGGTTGTCTTTTTCCCGCGCTTTACCTTCGTATGTTGAAGCAGAAGCAAATGTGTGTAGCCACAAAATAGCCTTATTTAAAAGATAAGAATTTCAAATATTTTTTGAATTTAAAACACAATTATAGGTCACAAATTTGCTATAATAAAGAAATTGTTTTATAAATAATCATGTTTATTTATGATATTTTGTTGATAAAAACAATTTAAAATTTCATTAAATGTGAAGGCGTTAAAAGTACGCACCTCCAAGCTGTAAAAAAAATCACCACCGACCATAGGGATTTCAGCAACTATTTGTTTTTTGTTATCCGTGATGTAACAGAAAAAAATGATAGACCTTGTTGTTATGAATGAGAAAAAAGCACGAGTGTGAAATACATCACTCAAATCTCTATAGCCGGCAGTTTGTTCTTTGGTAGTGACTATTCGTACACGGGTACTGGACGAGTAAATTATATTTATTTGTACGGGTACCTACTGGACGAATAAATTATATTTATTCGTACATACATTCAATTTTTTTTTAAATTAAGAATGAATGGATGATTAGCTTGTTCTGTTATTTGATAAAATTATCGTTTGGCATAATGTTTAAAACTTCGAATTTACAATGGCATACTTTTAAGATAGCAGAATAACATTTAGTATAATTACGATTGGTAGAGTTCAAATTTCGCATAATATCGTTTAGCATAATGTTTATTTAGAGCGATGATTATTTGGTATAATTTCACTTGGCATACTATGCAGATGGCAGAAATGGCTAGGTTAGGTTAGGTTAAAACTGCGACCTCCTACGCACGAGCCGAGCGAGCGAAGCGAGCGGTGACGCGGCAGCGGCCGGCGAGGGCCAGAAACGACTTTCATTATTAGAAAAAGAGATTGTTTTTAGTAGGTTACCCGGAACTGAACTATTTAGATTAGGATAATTACTTATTGATTAAAACATTTTCCATTTTTTGGTTTAAATTAAAAACAAATAGAAACGCAAAATATTTTTTTTTTAAATTTGCACTCTTATTGATAAAATAAAATTATTCGTCCGTCCGTATTAATAGGCTCAGCCTTGTTTTTTCAGAGCGATTAGGCGCTTTTTTAAGGCCTTCATATTTATTTAAAAATATAAATTGTGTTTATCAACATAAGAAAGAGAATATCACAAATAACATGATCTTTTATAAAATAATTTGCTTATAACAACAAATTGGTATTTATTTGAGTTCTAAATTCAAAAATATTTAAATTTCTTATTTTTAACATTAGGCTGTTTAGCGATGTCATGCCTTTGTTTATCTTTCAGTATGAGGTGACAAAGCGTGGGGAAAAATCGAATTAAATCATAGTTTCATACTGATTAATGACAAAAGCACTTTTTGTTATGTTATTTATTTTCTCCGAAGTGTATTGAAAAACGTCGTTTAATTCACGTGAAAATTTGTCACTGCTGTTCTCGGCTCTATAACGCTCTCGCCTGACAACTTGTGCGTTAAATCCGCCCTCGGCTGCAATGACAAAGTTTCCTGACTCGAATCAAAATCCTACTAATATTATAAGAGCGAAAGTTTGTGAGAATCTATGTAAGTATATTTGTTGCTCTTTCACGCAAAAACTACTGAATGAATTTCGATGAAACTTCACAACAAAATGGCTTTTAGTAATGAACTGAATGAACTTAAAAACCTTACAGAACAGTTCACTAATGACATTAAAATGGAATTTGGTATTGATAAGGGCAAAATAAATTCCATTAGAGCAGGACAATACTATCAACACCAATACACATTAGAAACAGGAGAACACAGAGAGTCTTTAGGTGAACACGATACATATAAATATTTAGGATATAACCAATCACGCCAGATAAACCATAAAGAAAGGGGGCGTCCATAAATTACGTGAGGTGTTTAAGGGGGGGAGGGGGTCGAGTCAAATCTCACCTAATCTTACGTTGGAGAGAGGGGGGGTCTCGGCAAATATCACGCAATTTTTTTTCTGATTGAAACAAAACTTTTTATTACACTTATAATTAAACTCTCAGCAATATTGATTACTAGTCTTAACTAGTCGTAAATAAAAGCACGAAGCAATTTTTTTTTCTTTTTACAGTAACAATCCAACGCGTTTACGTAAGAAGAAACCCACATTTTGAAAAATCTCACGTGAGTTTGGGGGATGGGGGACGGGGTTCAATAAAATCTCACGACATCTCACCAGGGGGGGAGGGAGGGACAGAAAATCCAAAAAAACACCTCACGTAATTTATGGACGCCCCCATTAACTAAACAAAAATTAAAACAGGAATTTCAACACCGACTAAATAGATACTTTTCTAAAAACACAACTTTATGCAAGAAACACAATAAAAGCACTTAACACTTTTGCTATACCCGTACTTACCTATTCTTTCGGCATTATTAACTGGACCAAAACAGACTTAAAAAACCTACAATGCAAAGTCAATACTACCATGACCAAATCCGCAAGCATCACCCAAGATCGTGTGTGCAAAGGTTAACATTACCAAGGAAAGAGGGAGGCAGAGGATTCATCGACATTTTAAACTTACACAACAATCAAATCGCATCACTAAGACAATATTTCTTTACTAAAGCTGAAATTTCTACTCTACACAAACTTATTGCAAACACCGACCATCATTCTACACCTCTAAATCCTTAATCTTTACTATTCTTTACTAATATTATAAAAGCGAAAGTGAGTTTGTTTGTTACCTCTTAACGCTTTAATGGCTAAACCGATTTTGATGAATTTTGGTACAGAGATAGTTGGGAACCAGGAAACGGACATAGGCAATATTTTTTTTAAAAGTGGGATTTGAGGGAGAAAGAGGGAAGAAAAGGGAAAACTTTGCGTTGCTATTACAAATCAATAAGGCGCTAGGGGAACTGTGTTATCCCGAATTTAACGCGAGCGAAGCCGCGGGCAAAAGCTAGGAATATTATAAAAGCTAAAGTGAGTTTGTTTGTTACATCTTCGCGCCTAAATGGCAAAACCGATTTTGATGAATTTTGGTACAGAGATCATTGGGACCCTGGTGACGGACATAGGCTATTTTTTAAAGTGAGAAATGAGGGAAAAAGAGGGAAGAAAAAGGAAAACTTAGCTTTGCTATTACAATAAATAAGGCGCAAGGGCAAAAACTACAGGTAGCAGGTACCTGCAAATCAGGAAAGGGGAACTGTGTTACCCCGAATTTAACGCGAGCGAAACCGCGAGTAAAAACTAGTTTAAAAGATAAATCCTACCAGAAAAACGAACAAGTAAGCTATAACAAAACCAAACTACTAGAATGGAGCCAGAAATCTTTCCACGGAAGGCAATACCAAGATTTAAGTCAAAATAATGTCGACCAGGAAGCGTCGAACGCATGGCTTAAACGGGGCAAGCTATGCCCGGAGACTGAAGGCTTCATGCTTGCAATTCAGGACCAAGTCATTGAGACTAAAAATTATAGGAAGTACATTATAAAAAACCGAAGCACTGATACTTGCCGAAAATGCAATAGTTCACCAGAAACCATCCAGCACATTACAGGCGCATGTAATAGCCCAGACAGACTATAAACATAGACACGACCAAGTCACCAACATCATACATCAGAAACTAGCACACCAATACAAATTTATAGAGTCCATAGTACTGTAATGAATTCTATTAAATTATTTAAATAAAGCACATATTATAGTTTTAGGAATATATTTTAAATCATTTTATTTTACATGTCTTCTAGCCAAGCTGTCAACCTATTCTATATCTAAAACGACCTGAGTATTTGAACAAGTCTTTTAACAGCCAGTATTGTTTTAGTTATAAAACCTCTTACATGAGCTACGCCCACCCTTATGAATAAAAGGATCAACGTATATCTTAAGTGAAACTTAACTTTTATTCATTAAGTTCGAATACTCAAGGACTCCTGCTAATTCCTAAACCAGCATTCCTACCTACGGGGGAATATAAAATAGGCACGCCTCTGGAGAGGTAATTTCAATACGATGACCCGTATAAAATAGTTAATCACTCCATTTAGAGTTATAATAGTTATACATTAACTTGTGCTAACGTGCACTTAAGAAATCTTAAATCAAAGTATTGAAATTTTGTCGCAGCAAAACCCCGAAAAGCAACGATACGTACCCCTAAACAAATATATGATAAGCTCATATATACCCAGATGGGGTTGAAAAATAAAATAAAACTGTACATCATAATCTTTAACTCCATCGGACGCGATTGAGTCTCAAGGAAGAAAAAGAGGATAAGGTCCAATTTACCTATAACTCTATCCATTCCAGGTTATTCATTACATTCAATAAAAAAATTAAACATTAGCAGTCCATATTGACTGAACTGTCGGACTTCAACCATCAGCTTTACCAATTGTGTCAACTCAACACACTTTACTAAGGCTATGCCTCTTATTGTAAAGTTGGTTTCACTGAAGATTGAGTGAATGTAATGAATTCTATTAAATTATTTAAATAAAGCACATATTATAGTTTTAGGAATATATTTTAAATCATTTTATTTTACATGTCTTCTAGCCAAGCTGTCAACCTATTCTATATCTAAAACGACCTGAGTATTTGAACAAGTCTTTTAACAGCCAGTATTGTTTTAGTTATAAAACCTCTTACAGTACCTTACTACAAATACATCCCCGAAACTGTACTGGAAAACCCTTCAACAAAATTATATTTTGACCGAGGGATATTTACTGACCGAACCAACCACTTCAATAGACCAGACATCACATTAATAAGTAAAACAAACAAAACTGGACATCTCATAGACATAGCTGTAGCAAATACACACAACTTACAAACTACTATTGCAGAAAATTTATTTATTTATTTATTCATAAAATGTACAATGTAAAAAAATTACACATTAGGCTTATAACTAATGAGTACATGACCCTGTTAGGGCGCAGCAAAATGTCTTAAAACAAACAAAATTATATTGCAGAATCTAATATCACGTATGGTAGGAACTTTCATAATATTATATTAATTAAACTTATATCTAACCTCAAACATTTAGCACATACATAATTATATTTTTAAATTCTATTTTAACTTTGGCTCTTCCATAAATTCTTGGATACTATATAGTAAGCTTTATGTAAGAGCAATGACTTTAACCTGGCTTTAAATATTAACAATGTTAACAATTATCTAAGGATACCGAATTAAAAGAAGAAATAACCCGCCTCAGGCATCTTCAAAAAGTAACCAAAAGTCTCTAAAGTGTTGTCCACTACAGTAGTAATACCAAAACAACTTCACCAGTCCTTAACTTCCCTGAACCTGTCCTCTAACACCTACCACCTGATTCAGAAGGCAGTGATACTAAACACGTGTAGACTGGTGAGGAAATTCCTACAATGTGAATCAGAAAACCCGAACCAACATATCCACTTAAACAGACCCTCATCTCTCTTTACATAGCTAGCATAGCTACGGAACAAAACAGTGTTGTACCTATTACTACCTCTTTGACTTTAAACCCAACTGATAATCACTTGGCTTAGGCCCATGCTATCAGTACTTTCCGGCTATCCGGGTAGCCGAGAAAAATAAATGTATAAATAAAAGTAATAATAAATCTTTATTTTGGACTATGTGTCCATAATGATTATTATAAAAATAAAATAAAATTTATCCTACATGAGCAAGAATAAATTTTATAAAAATATTGAAACCCTGCTTGTCGGCAATGACCTGAAGGATGCTGTTAGTGCTTTCCCGGACTCCGCTTGCGCATTATGGCATGGAAGCCATCTACCCTTACATATCAGAATAACACATAGGTAGGCTACAACTCATTAAGATATATTTTATCACCACGCCAGTGAAACCGCGAGGCGCAGCTAGTGTACCATATTTCTCATAGGCCTACATGGGCACTAACAAAACGTCGAGAAAAGATGCACGGTTCGGGTTGGTCGTTTTTATGAAGAAGATCTGGAAACTCCCTGGTTACTCTTTTAAAATAATTTGGTTCAACAATGTTCTTGTTACAATGTTAGTACTTAAGTATGAGAGGATAGCGTAGGCGCGACAATAAGTTATTGCTTACTTCACAAAACGTAAAATTTATTTATTTGTTTATTTGGTTCACTAACAATTGTATACACTGGTACAAACAAACTTAACAAGCAACATAACAGGACAAGGTGTAACAATCACTTATAGGTAAACTCTGCTTGCACACAAAACGTTGTCGTAGTTTACAAATAAAAATAAATGATTATGGACTATGGAGTTAACAAATAAATTAAACTATAAGTAAACAAAATTAAAACAAGATTAATACATAGAAAGAGATCAAGACAAACACGTTTAAAATAAGATAAAAAGTTAACAAAAGTTCAGGATCTAGGAATCTTCAAGGATGACAGTGTCCACTCATTCACAAACTATCGGTAAAAAAGAATTGGAAAAATATTATGAAAAAGACTGCGTATTAGAATTAACACAAACGTTACAATCAGTACTGTAAATATTGTTAACGTGTATAAATATGTGATTTGAAAACGATTGTAAAAACAAAAAATAAACTGATTAAAGAGAACAGTAATAAATTGAACTGAGGATAATTAGAGACATCCACATAAGTATATGTGCCTTTTATGAGCTATCAGGGAAGCTACATGCGCAAAAGGAACTAAAGCTAAGCTTCTTTATCTTCTACGTAGTTCTCAATTTTGTAGTTTGCTTTTCCCATAAGAACACGTTTCATGTTGTTTTTAAACTTTCCATTGGTCAGTTCTGTAACTAGCTTTACTACAACTTGTTATAAAAGTGAATTCTGTTTATTAGAAATGACTTGCTAGTTTTTGTTAATCATAATTTAGGAATAACAATTTCGTGTTTACTGTGTGTATTTATATTAAGGGAGTCGCTTCTTATTTTGAAAAGACCTCGGCTTTGCGGCCTTATAACATACATTCTAAGATATAAAGTGACGGCAGAGTCAGTATATCTGTCTCTTAATTCTTTTTTCTATGGTTCTCGCGAGGCCACATGAAGCTACAGTCCCATTTACAAGGCATAAAACCTTATGAAAATACTGTTCCCATTCCAAAGCGTTGATCTCTATGGAGAAGATTGGCCACTCTTTTAAATCATAATAAGTATTTTACAAGATCATGGTTACGTCATCACTCATGTTGAGATTTTACAAATATGTGAGAACAATGTTTATAGATATGCACATTAAGAGCGTCCAGTGTGACAGCAAAAATATCAATAAAAAATACATTAATTAAATTAAACCGTGGCAGCTAAGAGATGGTCAGTTCCAACTGACAGCGCAGTTAATCAGCCTCATTCAACTCAACCAATCTGAAGGGAACTAAATGACTCGACACGCCCGCCACCCTTTGCGACACATTCTGTCAACCACCAGAGCATAACAATTCTTCCAGATAATATACTCCTCCATAAGAAATTGACAACAACACCGTAATTTCGTTGTGTGGTGAGCAATGGGTAGCTCACCATCCGTCTAGTGACAACAGCGCGGTTGTGTTTCACGCTCGCCTGAAAGAGTTGGCAGCAAAGCCGAGGAGCCTCCCAGGGTGCTTGCCGCGGAACACAAAGGGTATAAAATGGAAGGAACATGAATGGGTATAAATGCATTATTTTTCATTTTTTAAATAAAAACTGATTATGTTATTCAAGTAAATAAACGAATACGATAGCATAACATCATACGGAACCTTCTTTACGCAAGTTCAACGAATCGTGTAAAGAAGTGTTACAAGGAATGTTGGGAATAAAAACGCCGATGAAAATATAAATAGGAACTATATTAAATTATAACACTAGTTTTTTTCTCGTTTGGTTATTGTCTAATCTGGTGTCAGAATGTTTATGCCACCCGTGTTGTGTTGACTTGGCTTAACATACCGTCGAGAACCATCTCTCAGGCATATATGCTGGTTTCATCACGGTGTTTTCCTTCACAAAAGCAAATATACAGAACGCACAAGATTTGCAAAAAAACGAGGTACGTGTCTTGGACTTGACAGTCCTACGGTCACACCACTGCACTAGTTCAACTTTAGCCTATCACTACTCTAGTTTTACTAAAAACTAATTAAGCTTCCTTATTATCACTATCATATTTCGTTTTGGCGACCTCAAATAAAATTTTGGACATGTTATCGCCTGTTTCTTTGATCATGGAGGTGAACTTGCTGTTGGGGTTTTTGAGCAAAATGTGGGGATGGTCGAACTCGGCGGCCTCGCCCTGGTCCATCACCAGCACGCGGTCGGAGTCCATGATGGTATTGAGACGGTGAGCGATAGTGAGCACCGTGCACGATGCGAACTGACGCCGGATCGTCTTCTGGATCAAAGCGTCTGTCCTGCAATAGAGACATGCATTATTATTCGCGTAGTAATAACATCCACATCATCATAATGGCTTTATATTTTTACCCATATCTTTAGACTGCTCTATGATCTACATGTAAAATATTAAAACTGGTTTTGTCTTTATACACTTACTGAGGATCGACGTTAGCGGTGGCTTCGTCCATAATGAGGATTTTATTTGATCGTAGGATGGCACGCGCCAGGCATACTAGCTGACGTTGTCCCATCGAAAAGTTGGTCCCACCTTCAGACACTTTAAAATCTAGCGCCGGAATCCCCTCTTTCAGCTCCACCTTAAATGTGAAATTCGTTCAGTAAGAGTAACTAGTTTATATCAGCGGTTCTGTGCTTCTATTCAAGATATAGATATTATAAAATTAATCGTACCTGTTCCAACGCCCTCCAGATTTCATCGTCACTGTAGTCATTGAATGGATCCAAATTATACCGCAGTGTAGCAGAGAACAGAACTGGCTCTTGTGGAATTATTGATATTTTCGATCTCAAGAGCTGGGAACATAAAAAGTTATAGCTGCATTATGTTCACAATTTTTTTTAAAACAAAACTGACACTCTGAAACGCAATTCTCGCCTGGATAACGATAAGTACTGGCACAGGCCCAACCAAGTAGCCAGGATTATTCACCAGCAACTAGCTTTAAAATAAAAATTTGTGGAATCTGAGGTTTCGTACGACAAGTATGTGCTCAACCCAGTTCTCGAATAAAACCATGTCACGCTATACTGGGGTCGGTCTATCATCACTGACAGGACTATTGGCGCCAATAAGTCTGACATAGTGGTGATAGACCGATCAGCGCGCACTTTGTGATAGTCGATGTTACCATCCCGCATGACGTGAACCTCGTGAAAAATGAGATAGAGAAACAACTAAAATTTCTCAACTTGGCACTTCTCGTTAGGACGAGGTTAAAATGTGAGGTGTAAAATCTACTGATGAATGACCTCGTTACGTTTTTGGTGCACACGCACCATAAACGTAACGAGACGTACAGTTGAATATTACTAGATGGCGCTTTATGAAATTTGTCGTCCGTCAGTGATATTTTTTGACGTGACAACGTCTTAAATTAGGTTGCGGCTGGGAGTCACTTATGAAAAAGTGTAACGCTCGGTAACGTTACGATGAGTCACCGAACGAGAGAGAGGCCCGCCGAATGCCTTGCGTCTCTCTCCCACTCAACTATGATCGGTCTGCCGCGCGCGCAGCACTAGAGAATTAGGCGCATTGAATCGGCGCATGCTTGTGTCTCTGTCTTTGTCTTTCTCGAACGTTCTTGGCGTTGGAAAAACAAGAAAGCGTCATAATACAAGTTCACACGTGTGGTTTTTAGTAAACAAAATATATTTCTATAGTTAAAATTTGTGCAATTCTTATTTTCATTCAATTCCTTGTTCCTATTGTGCAATTTAATTATATTCATA
Organism: Ochropleura plecta; assembly: GCA_905475445.1. Taxonomy (NCBI): domain Eukaryota; kingdom Metazoa; phylum Arthropoda; class Insecta; order Lepidoptera; family Noctuidae; genus Ochropleura; species Ochropleura plecta. Next base: position 12,945,136 of record FR997725.1, on the reverse strand, counting down.
TCAATAAATATTCTACCGAGAAAAAGACGTTGTCACGTAAAATCTTCGCCCGTAAAACCGACTTTACAGGCAACCATTTTTTGTACTTAAGGAGTAAACTCCAGTCGTGCGTCGGAGCTGACACACACACTTTTTTTTTTGGGGTGGGTAATCATCAAATAACTTCGTAACTCGGGGGGAGTGTCAGACTTTTACTGACTAAAACCCACCCATGTTCCTTCTATTGCCCTTTACGTTTCGGGGCCGCGGTATCTCTTTCGAACAACCCGCAACCCCGGCAGGCGGAGGCTCTGGCAAGCCCCTCTGCTTTGCTGTCATCTCTTTGAGGCGCGCGTGAAACACAAACGCGGCGTCGACACGGCCTGTCGTCAATAGACGGACGGACGGTGAGCTACCTATTGCTCACCGTCCACAGGCCCGCATCTACGGTGGCCGGTCGTCTCGCGGCGCCCGGCGCCAGGGACGTCTCCCGCGCCGGCTGGATGGACATCCATCTGGAGCCTCGATGAACATCCGTCGAAGCTCTCCTTAGGCTGTTGGATCCGAGGGCTTGATTCATGAGGCAGTACTCCTTGATAAGACCCGCATTGAAAAGAAGGAACCACCTCACTGCACTGGTTCCTTTCTGTGAAGTCCTAACCATCGGTAGCTTGAACCCTGTTCCCGATATCTTAATACAATAATTTGTAGGTACCTTTTTGGCTATTCCTTGAGTGTCCAGGCCGTCAATTTTGATACTGCCTGTTATATCACTAAGCCGAAACAGAGCTGCTATTAGTGATGATTTGCCAGCTCCTGTTCTGCCGACCACTCCAACCTATGATAAAGTTTAGCGTTAGCATTTATAATAATAACCAAAACGTACCGAACGTTTTGGCTAAACTTTCATCATCACTATCCTGCCCTTGTTCCATTCTATTTGGGGTCGGCGCAACACGTTTTCTTATCCAAAATTAAATGTTGTTACCTTCCATCCGCTTTTGATTTCAAAGTTCAAATCTTTCAGCACTGGTGGGTCTTCCGCTGCATAATTGAGGTACACGTTTGAAAACACCAAACTACCAGCTGTGGGCCATTGTTTAGGTGGATGTGTTGCTGGAATTTAAAATATTTAAAATAAAATATACAGATTAAATGTGAAAGAGGGAAGCGAAGCCTTTGTTCTGCAGCCAAACATCATAGGTTCATAACAAACATAGAAAGGTACCGGCTAAATAAATAACTTCCCCCTTTCTTAGAAGTCAATAAAAAGCATACTTGGTGAATTTAATTTGCAACTTAAACATATCAAGAAAAACGATGATTATACATCCTTCCTCCATGTATTGCTCTGTGGGTAGTTTGGTATACTCCAAGATCCTCTCAACGGCCGTCATTTGTCCCAGAAAGTCGGCGGTGAACTTCGCCGCCATCTGTAGCATCATCGTCAGGACCATGGACTGGCTGACAGCTAGACCCACGTTGCCGACCGGGATCACTTCAGCTGTGGAAAGACAACATGTACCGATATGAAACTAACTGGCAACGAGGATTCTCTCTCAAGAACCCAATCCACCGTTACTTAACCTTATCTTAATACTGATGGGATGCTTCATTTTCATTCCATTAAAGAAAATGTAGCTCTAGCACTAAACAAATTGCATGAGTTGGTATCTAATTCATGTTGTTGTGTCATTGTCCAACGCATCAATCTCAAAAAAATCTAAATCTTTTTGTTCATGGAACTTGTAATAAATCCAATATAAGCCTATTGGGTTTCGTTAACTTATTTGGGTTAAATCTGTTTCATTTTTATTTTTTTTTAATATGTAGAAAATCATATAAAATAGGTTTTCACCGGTATCGGGAGCAGTAGCGGGAGGGGTTAGTATTCCAAAGACAGAAACCCTTTTCAAAATTTAGGCCAAATCGAGGAGCAGTGCCTTCTGAATGAGGTCCTTGATCCAACCGCCTAGAAGAGTTTCGACAAATGTTCGTCGACGCTCTTGGCAATCAAGCCATTGCCGTTGCGATAATAGGCACAATGATAGCCGAGTTCACATTCCACATGTCGCCTACATCATGTGCCAAGACGAGATATTTTAGTTGTTTCTCTTACTGCGCTTTCATAGATAATTCTCGTCACGCGGGGTGGTAACATTGACTATCACTACGCGGCGTGCTGATCGGTCTATCACCACTATGTCTGGCTTATTGGCGACAATAGTCATGTAAGTAGAACCGAGTCGTAGTCCTTCTTATAATCTATACATGTTGACAAATCCTTAGGAGATCGACGAATCCGTTGGCTAATGGCCATGCAGTGGAAGAAGAGTAGCTCCTTAGTAGCGCTAGACCCGTTTTTACACCCATTTTGAAAGGCAGACATAACAGATTTTTTGTCTATGTGTTTAATTTAAGTTCATAGATTCAATAAACATATGTGTTTAACCTTTCTTGGTTTCCACGTTTCAACTACCTGACTTATGGAGCAGGTTGGTTACGCCTATTGTTTAACACTGAGGATATATATTATTAATGCAGATAGAAAACTCAGTAAAAGTACAAACAGGTTAACCAATATTTAAAGTTAAAAATAATAAACATACTGAAGTCACCCAGAATAAAGATTCCCATCACAATTCCAAGGTAAGCTAAGCAGAGACTGTCTAAATACAATCCGAATGCAGTGGAACCTCCGAGGAACGTGTAGAAAGCGCTTGTGTGAAGATTCTGCAACGAGAAAGGACACAATAGTAAACAGGATTGCTCCCCTCATATATGTGCCGTATGTATAAAAGATCACCATTTGAGAACGGCTAGATCAAATTAGCTGTTTTTTCCTTGCTGTGTTCGTAATTTTTTGACAACTATGGAAAGTTTCAGGACACGATCCTTCATTAGTGCATTACATCCGTGCAAAGCCGGGCGGGTTGGTAGTTTTAGCCAATTTTTGGAACAAGGCATAATTATGTACCTAAATAAAAACTCGAAAACTGCTTACCTGTGCCTCATCAAATGTCTTGAGTAGTCTATGCTGGGACTCTGAACTTCTGATGGTTGAAAGTCCGGAGATAGTCGAGTTGATCATTCCAAATACTGGACTTTTAGCTGCGGATAAGAGATTAAAAAAAGTGTTGTAGAAAGTTTAACAAACTGAGTATCGAGTAAAGATTAAATAGGTTTTACATGATATTTGGTCAAAAAAGTCTTTCGTTGATGTAGAGCTAGTGAAAGAAAGATGTAAAGCACGCGAATTTGCTCCATTTCTTGCAATTTTAGGAATAGAGAGAAGCTCAGCAATAGCATAGTACGGTTTAGTAATATGCAATTTTAATATTTACTTATTTATTAGACATGGAAGACTTACAGCAAAAGATAACATAAAAACTTTGCAAAAAAGACTGACAGCCAATTACAAATCTTCACTTATACACACATGATCAAAACTTAATTCCATGGACTTTTAAAACAAACCCAAGTTTGTTTGGTTGTTTGAAAAAATGGTGGTTTTGATACAACCTTTGACGACGCACGTTTGGTTTGGTAGGTAAGGTAAGTGGGTAAGTAGGTAGTCAGGATAGGTAGGTAAGTATGTAAGGTAGGTAGGTAAGTAGCTAGAAAAGGTAGGTAAGTAGGTATGGTGGGTAGGTAAGTAGGTAGGGTAGGTAGATAAGTAGGATAGAGTAGTAAAAGGTGCATTACAACGCCTGCCTGGCACAGATAGTTTCTAATAACAAATAGCCAAAACCCGAGATTTTAATACTCACTGGTTCCTTCCAATCGTTTTACAGCCTGAGCGGCGTTCAAGTACCATTTTAGCAAAAGAACGAAGGCTACTATTAACACGGTGGTAGGTATCAACGTCCACGGTAAGGCTACGACGTTCAACACAAGCACACTTGTCAGAGCCAGGTACATTTGAACAGTCTCCAAAATACTTCTCGGCAGGAGTTCATCCATTGCACCCATATCCTTTGAGAATCTGTTTAGGACACGACCTGTAACAGAAACATTTTCCGGTCAAAAAGTGAGCAAGTGGTTTTTTTTATTTAACAATATATGTAGAAGTGCGTTCTCACTGAAGTATATGTTACTATAGCAGATTGTATCGCAGTATCGTAAGAAAACGTAACCACAAGGGTAATAGAAGTTGTGGTTACTTTAGCAATTGCCGATACACTCGCTGTACATAAATGCTAAGGCCTGGCTTTACTATACTTACTTTATTCCTGTCATTGTGCTCGTACCTACTGCAGCTGTTTTCGAGGCCCGTGATCAAAAGTGGTAGAGCACGACTTCCGTTGGGTTTATTATTAGTAGTAATTATAGGGCCAAACTGATTGTTATGCATACCTTAGATAGTTAGCGCTTCGTTGTCAACCATATGGTTTGCCAGATGGTTGACAATGAAGCGCTAAATCAACGGTGCGGTGAATCAACAGTATACCTAATAGTATTGATTTTTTACTCACCCGAAGGATTGGTGTCGAAAAATCGCATTACAGCAACTATCAATCTCTCATAAATTGTGTTGTGAAGATTTTGCGAGGCCCGCATAGTCATCACAACGAAGGCAACAATTCTAACGTGTGCTAATATGATGATTGCTAATATCACTCCGCCGTAGACGTAGATATACTGGGCTGTTGTCAGTAAACCGATTTGAGCGTTCATGTCCGTATCTGTATAAAATAAATTATGCTTGATTACTGTACCTGCTTGATTTGAGGCATTCTTGTTTGCATATTATAGAAATGGTTGGACGTGATCTTCAAAAGTACTAAAGCGAAAAGTGAAAAATTTGCCGTGAAATAAGGCTTAATTAAATTAATAAAATATCTTTTAGCGTACCTGGAAGTTCTCCATTTAAACCTTGTTCATAAGCGTCCACTTGATTAACCCTGGAATCAAATCATTTTAGATTAGAACCGCATTGAAACTTCCACCGACAATCAAATTAATTTTGAAAGGAGCCTGTTGGAAAACTTTAATTAGGGACTGGGTTTATACCAGACAAAAGTTACAAACTTTAGATAGCTAATATCTCTTACCAGAAACTCAACCAATAGTCTGTGGTGGTGGCCGCAGCCTGTGTAACGAGCAGACTTAAGAAAGCCAGTAACACGATACACCAGGAACCGACAGAGCTCAGGTACTTCTGTACCACTTCCCACTTTAGGTTGCCCGTCGCCCTCTCCTCTGCCTCCAATACTTGAGCTTTCTCCTCGCCACCATCATCGCTTTTAACCGAGACCTTTGATATTCCTCGCATCATTGCTGGTCTTTCCTAATGGGAAACAACAATAATATAAAAGGGTATTTTTTTTTAATCTTATCACTAATAATTCTACTTGTAAATACGAGTGTAAATTATTGACGGTAAAAATATCAACTTACAGGTTCGCATTTTTATTTCGTTGTTTTTTAAAGGTGCAGACGAGATAATACTGAAAGTTGTGTCCTGGCAGACGTTCGCCAGTTAAAAAGAGAAATACTACATTTTGAGTGTGTACTTACTTTTTTGTCGTTATCTTCGCCACCGCTAGCTTGATCGGATAGAAGGAGTGAAAACTCGGTACCAGATTTGACCAGCTCATCATACGTGCCCATATTTTCGATTGAGCCCTGTTAAAATATAACACATATTATTGACGTGATTCTAGTGAAATACCTCCAATAAGACTACTGTCATAATTAATCATAAGCATCACGTAATAAAGGCCATAAAGTCCCAAGGTATTATTTCTAGCAGAAGCATTTGGCACAATCAATCGCTAGCATCAATACAAATATTTCAGAAACAATCTTCTAACTAAATCGTACCGTAAATATAAGTAGCCATCAAAGGTGTGCTGTGCGAAGATGTTATTTTGATGGCTTAGATATAGTATATCTCGGAAACGTGACAGCTTGAAAGATTTTATTTACATGCCAGCTTTCGTTTCATACTGGTTTTACCAGTGGTGGCTATTTTCAAAATAAAATTAAATGGTAGGACTTAGGCAAAAATCAAAATCAAAAGTCATTTATTCAAATTAGGCTGATTATCAGCACTTTTTGAACGTCACATTACAAGGGACAGTCCCACAAAAGCGCCCTGCCCTTCGCCACTTTCTAGTGTTTCAACTGGGAAGAAGAAGTGGCGGAACAAACTCCCCAGCAACAACACATCTGTCTGTCAGGTTAGAAGAACCAGATTTTAGCAGGGCAAATAATCAAAAACCTTTTACTAGAATACAATTAATACGTTGTTTTGCCTTTCTGTTACACAACGTGCTGACGACAATACGAATGTTAAAACACTGGTACCTCTAATTCATAGAAATATTTTTACACTATCACATTTAAAATTAAAAATAACGTCCTGCAACTGAAGTACTAAACTACTAGACATGTTCATTTATTTTTTATATAAGGTCTGGGAATACCATGAGGTATACGCGATTTTATTTATTGTCATATTGTTGTTCCCATCTCGTATACAAATTGATTTGCAGATAAACCAGAATTCGAAGACGTCGTCAATATAGAATGATTAACAAGGTCCCATTATGCCATAAATCATTTTGAGCTTTGGAAAAACTTGCTGCGTTAGAATGACTCTGTTGATAATAGTTTATATTGCAAAGATAAGTTGATATCACATACTTTGCTTATCTTTCCTATTTATATTCGTCTACGTATTTTTTTAATTTGTTCTTTCAAGTAGGAAATCAATTTTTACAGGATACTTGGTACAGGATACTACAATCTTCATTGGTTTAGGTATAGTATCCATACTAATGTTATAAATGTGCAAGCAACTCTGTTTGTTTGTATGTATTTTACGTTTTCATGACTATACGGTTGTTTAGATTGTAATGAAATTTGCCAATACATTATTTTGTATTTTTCAACTGTTTGGCAATTGTAATGACATGCATTAGAGGAGTATTAATACTAGAGATATCAGATAACAAATGCAACGAAAACTTAAATTTAGAATCTTCTTTTTAAAAAACTTATTTTAAGTAAATCGCGAATCGAACGCAAAAGAAGTTGCGAGAAACAACTAATCAGGTTTATTTTTAGAGAAAGCCTTTCTTTTCGCTAAGTATATTTGCTATCTTCTAGTTGGAAGGCTACGGGAGCCTTGCCAATTTAATTTACTTATGTAAAGACATACATAGGTTATTACTATATAGCAAACGAAGGCAAAAGGTGATGACAACTTATCGTCACTGAATTTCTTAAAAGTTTTAATTACTTCATTTAGCACTTACCTCATTTAGAACGACAATAAAATCAGCTGCCTTAAGGTAATGGATCTGGTGGGTGACCAGAACACAAGTGCGTCCGCCGAGGTACCCCTTGATGCAGCCGTCAAACAGTTGTCTGCCAACGTTCGCATCCACTGCAGACAGCGGGTCATCCAGCAAGTAGATATCAGCCTGAAGACATATCAATAACTTAATTTGTCACACTAAGTACATAATGAACTCAATCTTTACTCATATTATAAAAGCGAAAGTGTATTGGTTTGTTTGTTACGTCTTCACGTCTTAATGGCTAAACCGATTTTCATGAATTTTGGTACATAGATAGTTGAGACCCCGGAGACGGACATACGCTAATATTTTTTTTAAGAAAAAAGTGGGATATGAGGAAGAAAGAGGGAAGCAAGGGGAAATCTTAGCTTTGCTATTACAAATCAATGAGGCGCAAGGGCAAAAACTGCAGGTAGCAGGTACCTGCAAATCAGGAAAGGGGAACTGTTTTACCCCAAATTTTACGCGAGCGAAACCGCGGGCAAATGCTAGTTAATTTATATATTTGAATTAAAATATTAGTTCGTGCTGATTTGTAGTGTTTTCAAATCCTTACTAATATTATAAAAGCGAAAGTAAGATTTTTTGTAACGTCTTCACGTCTAAATGGCTAAACCGATTGTGATGAATTTTGGTAAAGAGATACTTAGTTGAGACCCTGACATAAGCAATTTTTTTTTAAAGAGATTGAAATATGAGGGCGAAAGTGGGAAGAAAAGGGAAAACTTAGCATTGCTATTACATTAAATTAGGCGCAAGGGCAAATCTACAGGTAAAAGGTACCTGTAAATCAGGAAAGGGGAACTGTGTTACCCCGAATTTAACGCGAGCGAAGCCGCGGCCAAAAGCTAGTAATCAAATATGGATCGAAAAAACCAAATAAAAATATTACTGTATTGTAAAAAAAAACTTAAATTTTCTACCTTAAATTATATAACCCTATAAAATTATATATCTTGGGACAACTCACACACGGCTATCTGATCCCAAGCTAAGCAGAGCTTGTGTTATGGTAACCAGACAACTGATATACATACTTATATAATTTATAAATATATACATATTATAGATAAATCACACCCAGACACAGAACAAACAATCATGCTCATCACACAAAGTTTGTCCTGGGTGGGAATCGAACCCACGACCTCCGGCTCAGCAGTCAGGGCCACTAACCACTAGACCAACAGGCCCGTCAAATTATTCAATTAATAACGCTTGTATCATAAATATTTGACAATGAGCTTTATATCAATATTTTGTATGTTTGATAAACATTTCAAATCATAAAACAATATGATACAGTACAAATTTATATTTTAGTAAATGTTGTGCTTATATGCATTATTTTATACAGTAGCACAGCAGAAGCTAGTAACAGTACTGCAGCAGAAGCTGGTAACAGTACAGCAGCAGAAGCTGGTAACAGTACAGCAGCAGAAGCTGGTAACAGTACTGCAGCAGAAGCTGGTAACAGTACAGCAGCAGAAGCTGGTAACAGTACTGCAGCAGAAGCTGGTAACAGTACAGCAGCAGAAGCTGGTAACAGTACAGCAGCAGAAGCTGGTAACAGTACAGCAGCAGAAGCTGGTAACAGTACTGCAGCAGAAGCTGGTAACAGTACTGCAGCAGAAGCTGGTAACAGTACTGCAGCAGAAGCTGGTAACAGTACTGCAGCAGAAGCTGGTAACAGTACTGCAGCAGAAGCTGGTAACAGTACTGCAGCAGAAGCTGGTAACAGTACAGCAGCAGAAGCTGGTAACAGTACTGCAGAAGCGGACTTATTTACGATCAAATCGACAATACGTTAAGAAATGGTTGGCAGTGACTGTTCACTTGAGGTCTTTAGATTTAACGTCTTATTCCGTGCCTCAGTCAAGTTATTAAATCTATCAAATCTACTACCAAACAAGTAATAATTTAAAAACCCACCTAAGTTTTAAGCACATTAAAAAGGGTCCACACCCTTTATAGCAGAACTTTTTATGTCATAATTTTATTTTGCATAACAACGGATAGCATAAACTTCATTTCGCAGAAAATTGTTTGGCAGACACTCATTTATCATACATTCAAAACTCATAGTTTTGTAAGTCAGAATCATCTCTAGACATAAATTTCAAATGCATAATATTTAAAAAGTAGAAACATCATATCGCAGAAAGTTCACAGCCAGAATCGTCTTTTAGCATATATTTCATATCGATAATCATTAAACGGCAGAATTGTCATATCGCAGAAAGTTTATAGTTAGAATCATCTTTGTCATTATTTGTTGTCATTTATTTATTTATTTTTTTTAAATAATGTCATTTAATTCAATAAGTAATTATCATAATCTAAATAGTTCAGTTCCGGGTAACCTACTAAAACCAATCCCTTTTTTTCTATTAATGCAAGTCGTTTCTTTAATAGATTTGTTGTTTCTAATGCAAGTCGTTTCTGGCACGTTTCGTACAAGGACACAGTTTTAACCTAACCTAACCTACCCATTTTTTTGAAGGAATTAAACCTAGTCTAAATAGTTGAAATCCGGGTAACCTACTAAAATAAATATCTTTTTTTCTATATAAGTAATTCCCAAAATTCTTATTTTTGCCTTAAGAGTTTTTGGAAAAAATTGTAACTCACTGTATCGGTTCACGCCAAAATATTGGAAACTCACAATAAATAACAAACATGGTAAATATCCCGTTTTTTTAACCCTTAAAAATAAATGTTAATGACCATGTCAGTGTAAAGACTTACATGCCTATTAAAGTATTCTTAATGAAATTCGGCCATCTGCATAGTATGCCAAGTGAAATTATACCAAATAATCATCGCTCTAAATGAACATTATGCCATACGATATTATGCGAAATTTGAACTCTGCCAATCGTAATTATACTAAATGTAATTCTGCCATCTTAAAAGTATGCCATTGTAAATTCGAAGTTTTAAACATTATGCCAAACGATAATTATATCAAATATTTTTTCTGCCTTTAAAATGTTCGTTTAAAGAAAATTATGCGAAGTGTGTTATGCCAAATAAATTTCGGAGCATCAAGATTCTGCCAGATAGAGGGAACCCCATTAAAAAATGTACCCATATTTCTGCTTATACTGATAACAATCATTGAGCACGTAAATTACCTCACGATAAATAGCTCTCGCCAAATTGATTCTGGCTCTTTGACCTCCTGACAGAGAAACTCCTCGCTCTCCAACCAAAGACAAGTCACCATACGGGAACTGTTTGAAGTCTGGCAGCAACGAAGAAGCCTTGCAAACCTGTGAATAAAAATGTAAGAAACCATGCCAATTTGATTTGTTGTGAATATAAATAAATATTGAAATATCAGCGGGAAAGTTGATTCTTGTCATAAAATAACGTCGTCTTTCACGCAATCTCTGTTTCTGGTTTAACTTTTTTTTATATCCGGTGAACGTTGCGGATTGTTAACGATCTGTGGATAGCATAGATAACCATCGTTAACAATCCGCGTCGTTAAACAATATATTTTTCCTTTATAAATATGAAGTAATAAAACATGTCAGTGTGTGGGTATTGGTCAGAATATTAAAGTACCTCTTTGTATTTCGTAACATCATAGGGCTGTCCAAATAGAATATTTTCCCGCACTGTTCCCGGAAATAGCCAGGACTCTTGACAAGCGTAAGATAATTTTCCTGATATGTTTAGATTACCACTGGTTATTGGTAATTCTTTTAGAAGCAGCTGAAGTAGGGATGTCTATAACGATAACAAAACCAATAAATACAGTACAAAATAATGCTATATGAAGAAAATATGGTAAAAAGCGCGAATATTACCTTTCCGGAACCCACAGGACCAATGACAGCGCACAGTTTGCCCTTGCGAACACGTAGCGATACATTTTTAAGCGTCATTTCCTTAGTATTTTCATTACCGGTCCAAGATGCGTTAACTTTATTTAGTTGTATGGGATAGTCAGTCATACTAGAATCTTCAGTAGTTTCTTTTGGGACCACAACGTCACTGGCAGAGTATTTTTGAGGTAACACGACGCGTGATTCGTCTAATCCGTGTTTCTTCGAATTAAACAAATTTTTATTAAAGCCATTTTTATAAATTCTTGACGTATCTCGCTTGTCTGATTGTTCATCTGTTGTAAAAAAAAATAGTTAAATACAACGATTTCAGCAGTAGAGAAATGAAGCAATATGATCGTTGGCTTTTGTAAAGTGCCTGAATGTCACAATCGCTAGAAATGTAGTTGAATCTTTTATTCAAGGCGACGTGCCGCTCTTGCCAATGACCTTATTGTGAAGTCTACTTTAACGCAATATTTACCCATCATGAGGAAGCTCTGTATACGCTCGAGAGACACCAACATTTCTGAGAAACTTGCTATTGCCATCGGTAAGATCAATGTAACGTTCATTTGAATAATACTGAAGTACTGCTGAATAGGATAAATCTGAAAATAAAAGTGTATTGCAAAATAACTACGCAAACGCATACGTGATTAAAACATTATACATAACGTATTTAAGTGCTTACGGTTGTTGCAGTTATCATGTTTTCAGTAAGTGCGAGGGTTAATACTGTGAAGAACATGATACTGCGGTCAGTGAACAACATAAATCCGAGGAACATGATTCGGATGAAGATGGCTTTCTTGACCGCACTCATTTCGTAAGCGCGCGCCGCCTTCACAACAAGCTGGAAAGGTTTCTCCCAAGCGTACATTTTGATGACCTGAAATTTAAATAATTTGGTCAGCGTGAACTTGGTCCCTCAGTTAGATCGGAAGGATTTCCATCAAACTTTGTACATTTTAAAGCTGTCAGTAAAAACCAAAAGTTTTATTAGTTACCTGTATACCGTTAATAATTTCACTCATCAACTTAATTCTTTTATCGGTTCTCTTAGCTGTAGATCGCCTAACAACAACAGTTACCTTGGTCAAGGCCGCTAAAAATAACAGAGGAACAGTTAAAAACTTAATGAAAAAGTTCAACAAGAATTCAAGACATTCGATTAGTTACAGTACCTTGCAGTGGTAGAATTATTGTGACAACACCAAAGAGGCCGACAAAAGGCGCCCATCTGGCGGCTTCGTACAAGAAGTAAAGCACGACGGCTACTTGAATGGGCACCACCCAAAAGTAGTGAAGGAACATGAAGGCGTAGTCGAACCTTACGATGTCGTTCGACAGCAAGTTCACTAGCTTCCCACCCGCCACTTCGCCTACTGACACTTGACTCATGCGAAGTAACTAAAACAATAAAAACTAAATTCGTTAGATTTGAAACTACAAAATATGGCAGGACAAGGAACATATATTATTTACTCGTAAAGAATAAGTTTTGTTCTTCAAAATATACACATATCAAAAAAATCTAAGCAACACACTATTTCAAATTATTATTCAAGTATTAATTTCTTACCAAGCAGGTCATACCTATGTAAAGTTTTTTGATCTAGAGGACATACCGGCTGGTTGTAAAAAAAATCGATTATCATTTCTTTTTTTGACAATTTCAAAAACGTATGCATTCGAATTTCATATATTTGCATTTTTCTTTGCTTATTAAAATTTTGGATTCTGTTTCAATTTTATGAATTAAACCAAATTTGAAAAAGTTTTGATCTTTGGATTTTGAGACATTTTTTACGTCATGGAGCGACGTCATTTGAATGCAGATGAAATGGAAGAAGTCAATCTCATTGCAGGTATCTCTCTATTTTGGTGTCAACAGAAGCGTTATTTGCCATCTTCAACAGCATTACACTAACACGGGAGATCCTGCTGAGCAGCACACAGGTCGAGGAAGGTGTACAATCACACGGCAAGATCGATACATACAACTGACTGCAAGACGCCAGCCAATGTTAACCGCCTGAGAGATAGGTTTAAGGCTACAAAATTCAAGTGTTGTTGTTAGTAGCTAAACTGTGCGAAATCGACTGCGTGATTATGGCCTAATAGCATGTCGGCCAATTAGGTGCCCACCGATACGTCACGGGAATCGCGCTCGTCGAAATGAATGGTGTAGGGAACACATTACATGGACCCGGGAACAATGGGATAACATTTTATTTTGCGATGAGTCTCGATTTGGGTTCAAGCCTTATGCTAGAAGGGTAAGAAAGTCCTGTCGTCCTGGAAATACTGAAGGACTGAGATGCGTTCAGGAAATTCATCCATACAACAGCTCAACAGTTATGGTATGGGCAATTATTATGAACAGACGAACTGAGCTCGTTTTTGTAAATGGTAACATGAACGCTATAAATGACGTTGAGGATGTTCTAAGGTCTTATGTCCGTCCATTCGCACAAACGCTTGACTTCGGTTTCACGTTGATGCATGACTATGCGCGTTCGCATACAGCTTAGTACACACGACAGCAGGTCAACCTATACTAAACTATTATAACCTGCTCTCTCTACTACGGATCGCACACCGTAGTAGTGAGATTAGGTTAAAATGGTTTTGTGTAGGTTGATGTGCCATCGTGTGTACACACGGAAGTACTTGGCAAGGGAAAACATCCTGGTATTACCTTGGTCTGCACAATCGCCAGACCTCAACCCAATCGAGCATGCATGGGACATGCTCCAGAGACGTGTTTTAATGGACTTGGATGGAGTGACAACCACCCACCAACAGCTGATGGACTTACTAAAATTTCATTGGGAGCAATTGCCGCAGGATAACATTAACAGTCTTATCGATTCTATGAATAATCGGTGCCAGCAAGTTCTCAATAACAGAGGAGGCCACACTTTGTATTAATTTATGCAATTTTTTTATAACTATTTAATTTTGGTTTTATACACTTCTGGACACATCTATTGGCCCACCTTAGAGTTTAGGTTTCGATGGCCCCTACCGAAATATGATTGCTAGATTGAACAAAAACTGTTGATGCAGTTTTAAACCTGATACATTTTACCATCTTTTTCGATCGTATTGTTTTAAATTTGAATTCAGAATACCATACGACATGGAGCTACGCCTAACAAGTCGGATATGCGCCTTGTTAAAGGCAATTGATTTTTGAATAAAAAAACATGTTTTATCAAATAAAGGTTTAATTTAATAACGCGTGTTGCCTCCATGGGCATCTACCACAGCTCTCATACGATTAGGCATAGAGTTTATCAACCGCTCTATGAAATTTTGAGGGATCATCTCCCATTCCTCTTCTATGGCAGTTTTCAACTCCTGCATCGTCTGGGCAACTGGCTGACGAGCCCTAACACGTCTTTTTAGCTCGTCCCACATGTGCTCAATAGGGTTCATGTCTGGGCTTCTGGCTGGCCAGTCCATAACTGTGATGTTCATATCCCGAAGATATTCCCTGACGATGCCGGCCGCATGGGCTCTTGCATTATCATGCATAAAAAGGAAATTTGGGCCCACATAGTCCGCGTATGGCATCACGTGAGGTTCTAAGCACTTACGAATGTACCTTTCAGCATTTAATGTTGGCAGCCGTGGTCCTGTAACAACCTTTTTTTTTTTTTTTTTTTTTTTTTTTTCGGGTGGGAAATCATCCTATGACTTCCCCCGCTCTGGGTGGAGCGGGGGGGCATGTCAGACTTGTACTGACTAAAGCCCACCCATGTTCCTTCTATTGCCCTTTACGTTCCGGGGCCGCGGTATCTCTTTCGAACAACCCGCAACCCCGGCAGGCGGAGGCTCTGGCAAGCCCCTCTGCTTTGCTGACTCTCTTTGAGGCGCGCGTGAAACACGAACGCGCCGTCGACACGGCCTGTCGTCAATCGACGGACGGACGGTGAACTACCCATTGCTCACCGCCCACAGGCCCGCATCTACGGTGGCCGGAAGTCGTCTCGCGGCGCCCGGCGCCATGGGCGTCTCCCGCGGCGGCTGGGTTGGGCAGATGTTCTCTCCCTCAAACGCCCGGCCACCTCCTTTGCTAGCATTACTGCTTCGCAGAAGGTGGTGACCGCTTCCCATTCCCTCTCGCTCCGGACCATGGCCTGAACCAGGGCCGGACGCGAGAGATCGCCGCCGCCGATCGCCTCCACGAGGGCACGGCGGTGCTCCGCCCAAGCTGGGCAGACCGCCACTGTGTGCTCCACCGTGTCCTCCGGGCGATCGTCACAATGGTGACACCCGGGCGCTTCCTCCCGCCCGATGATGTGCAGGAACCTCCCGAAACTTCCGTGTCCGGTGAGGACCTGCGTCAGGCGGTAGGTGAGGACGCCATGACGCCTCTCCAGCCACTCCTCAAAGAGGGGACTTACCGCCGCTATTGTGGCGTGCCCTGCACGGGGTTGCGACAGTCGCTCTCTCCATGCCACCATGAGATCGCACCGGAGGTCTGCCCGCCGAGTGGCAACTTGCCGTGGCAGCGGGTTTTCCCCCCGGTGTAGTGCCTCCGCGCGCCACTCAAACAGGCGCGCGAGGACTATCGCCTCCAGATCCCACGGTGGCAGTCCGGCAAGGAGGCTCGCTGCTTCGCCGGAGATCGTGCGGTAGCCCCGGACAAGCCGTATGGCCACCACCTTTTGGGGCGCGTTCAGGTAGTGGGCGGCGCGCCGCCCTAAAGAACGCGCCCATACCGGGGCCCCGTAAAGGGCCATGGACCGCACGACTCCGGCATATTGCCTACGGCAGGAGGCGTTTGGCCCCCTCAGATTGGGCAGGAGCCGCTTGAAAGCAGCCCCCGTCCGCTCGAGTTTGGGAGCCAAACGTCGAAAGTGTTCGACGAAGTTCCACCGGCTGTCGAGGACGATTCCCAGGTACTTCATCGTCGACCCGACGCCGATGCGAACCCCTCCTACCGTCAACTGGGATCCCGACGGTGGCGTGTTTCCGCGGCCATGAAAAACCATGGCCTCGGATTTGTGCAAGGCCACCTCGAGACCCAGTAGCCGGATCCTCTCCGCGACTATCGCAACCCCGCGTGTCATGTTGTCGGCCGCCGCCTGGTGCGACCCCCCCTGAGCCAGGACGAGCGTGTCGTCAGCGTAGCAAACTACACTGACGCCGCTGGGGAGGTCGGCGCGCAGCACCCAGTCGTAACCGATGTCCCACAGGAGCGGCCCCAAGACCGATCCCTGTGGGACACCGCACGACATCTCTCGCCGGTTCCACTCTCCAGAGCGACCGGGGTATATGACGGCCCTGTCCGTCAGATATGCCCCGACCACACGACGAAGATAGGTCGGCATCCGGTGGTATTGGAGTGCCTCCCTGATGCAGCCCCAAGGCATGGTGTTAAACGCGTTGGCGATGTCGAGAGACACCGCCACGACAACCCCACCCCTGGACACTGCAGCCCCCGTCGTGAGGGCTCTCACGCGCATGATGGCATCCACCGTAGAGCGCCCCTTGCGGAAACCATACTGGTGTTCCGCAAGATCCGGCCCCGTCCCCACAAGGTGCCCGACGAGGCGGTTTGCAATTACTCTTTCAAAGAGCTTGCCCACCTCGTCGAGCAGCACAATGGGCCGGAATGCGGACGGAGAGTCCGCAGGGCGCCCCGGCTTCTGTATGAGGACCAGTTTCCCCGTCTTCCACCGAAGTGGGAACTGGCCTCTCTCCAAGCACGCGCTTAGGAGCCCTAGCAGTCGGGGCCCGAGAGCCTCCAGGGCCAGGACCCAGGCTTTGCCATGCAAGCCATCGGGTCCCGGGGCGGTGTTTTTGGCTTTCAGCCTGCCCACCGCCGCTCTCAGATCTACCCCAGTCACCTCCGGAACGTCGTCGTCGTCGTTGTCCTCGTGGTCCGCTTGTGGCACCGCAAGTGGCGGAGCCATGGGCGGAGGAGCATGCTCCCCTCGCGAAGGGAACAGAGCGCTCACCACATCCTCAACTAGTTGGGGCCGGAGACTCTGCGTCAGCGGGGGGGCCCTGGTGCGGAGTTTATCCCGCACCATCTTGTATGGGCGCCCCCACGGATCCCCGTCCAGAGACTCCAGCATCTCCTCGCGGGCCAGATCCTTGGCCCGCAAGACACCTTCTAGGAGGGCGGTCTTCGCCGCTCTGTACCCCTCATACAGCTCCGCCTCGATGGCTGCCGCATCCGGTGCTCGAATGCGGAGCCTGCGGTGCCTGGCGTACAGGTGTCGCGCAGCGACGCATGCCTCTCGCAGTGCCGTCAGCTCGCGCGACCACCAGTACACCTGACGCCGGGCGCTTCCAGACCGGACTCGGGGCATTGCCACGTCAAAGATCTCAGACATGGCCTCCTGGAACCAGTCCGCCTCGTGGTTGGTGTCGGCAGGCCTGTCCGGTGATGACACCCAGGCCTGCACGATTGAGGCTTCCAGGAGGAGCTCCCGGTCCAGTTGTTTCAGCGCCCACCGCGGACCACTCGGGGCCTGTAGGACCGGCGCGCTGGAGGTCTGGGCGGAGACGTCGAGCCGGATGTACCGGTGATCGGAGTAGGTCTCCACCTCCTCCATGACGCGCCAGTCGACGACACGCGGCGACAGAGCGGGGCTAGCGAACGAAATGTCCACCACCGACTCGCCCCGCATCCGCACACACGTGGGAACAGAACCCCGATTTAGGACGACCAGGCCTGTCTCCAGTGCCCAGTCCTCCACCATCCTTCCCCGCACATCCGTGCAGCGAGAACCCCAAGCCAAGTTCTTGGCGTTGAAGTCCCCGAGCACTAGCACGGGGAGGGAGCAGTTACCGACGACGACGGTCAACTCCCTCAGAGAGTTGTGAAACTCGGCGAGAGTTCGGCTCGGGGAGAAGTAGACACCCGCTACGACTATATCCCCGAATCGTGCTGCGACGCACCCCTGACCCTTCCTGACACCCTCGAAGGACGGGGTACCGGCGGCGGCCGACGAGATGATGGTCACTGAGCCGCTCAGGTCCTCAACCCAGTCGTCCCTGGGGAGGACAAAGTACGGCTCAGCGACCACGGCGATATGAATCGACCACTGCGCCATGCTCTGGAGCAGGAGATCCTGAGCGCAGGCGCAGTGGTTGATATTCGCCTGGAGGAGGCGTAATGGGGCCGTTATTGGCACTCCATTACAGCCCCCTCCTGGGCCCCCTCTGATGGCCCGGCTGCCGCCGCTGTGACAGCAGTGGCGTCAGCGGCGGCAGTGACAGCGGCGGCAGCAGCGGCGCCAGCGGCGACGGCTGTGGCGGCGGCGTTGGTGGAGGTGGTCGTTGCGGAAGACCTACCCCTGCCCCTGGTTTTGGCGGGTGGAGCGCAGGCTTTGCCACCCGCCCGGTGATCGGCCGGCTTGGCCGCCGTCGCACATGCGTCGCAGTGCGGCGCGGCGTCGCAAGTCGCGGCCTTGTGACCGGGCTGACCGCAGCGGAAGCACAGTCGGCTGCGGTCCACCTCCAAGCACTTGACTGCCACGTGGTGACCCACGTGACAGCGGAAGCACCTCAGAGGTCTGGGCTCCAGCAGTTTGACCTGCGCGGAGACCCAGCCCACCAGGAGCCTTCGGCCCTCCACAATCTTTTTGGCCGCCGTCACGGGGCAGCTAACCGTCACGGTTCGCATGCCCTCGTAGTCAGGACGTACGGAGCCCACTGCCTTCACCTGGTCAGTAGGGCACCCACCAGTCCTGACGACGGCAGCCACCACCTCCTCCTCCATGACGGAGTCGTCCAGACCCGAAATGCGCAGGCTTGCGCACTTGACAGGCCTGGACACTCGGGCCTCGTCCGCATCAAGGGACGCCCTGAGCTTTTCAGCCAGGGCGTCAGCGGACGGGCCACTGGCTGCACCGGGGATCTCCAGCATTCGGGCCCCCGTTGCGGTGACTCTAAGCCGGAGTCCCCCGGTGATCCCGAGCTCCTCCAGGTTTACCGCCGCCTTTGCTTTGGAGAGTACGTCGCGGTAGGTCACGCCCTTCTGTTCCGCTTCCGGCTGTAGTGTAAGCACTACAGCTGCGGTCTTCGGGGCGCGAAGCCTAGTCGCGACGTTTCGCCGCTGCCTATGCGCCTTCTTCTTCGCCGCTTTGGCCGCTTTGCGCCCCCTCCTCTTTTCTCCGACGACTTCCCACCCGGTTTCGGCCGTCGGTGGGTGAGGCGAGGAGGGGGTGCCGGCGACCGGCGCTGGCGCCTTCGCCTTGCCCTTTCGTGACGCTCTTTTCTTTTTAGCCGGCGCTGGCTGTGCCGGAGCCGGATTTGCCGAAGCCGACCCGGGTTTGGCGGAACCGGTCTCGCCGGGACCGACGCGGGCTTCACTGGGGCCGGCTTTGCAGGGGCCGACGCGGGCTTTGCCGGGGTCTGCTGCGCAGGGGCCGTCGGAGTCCTGCAACTGGGCCGGCCTGATGGCTTCGGTCCAGCGGCAACGGCCGAGTACGATGCCGACCCCGGGCCCCTTTTTGCCGTCCCTGGGCCCCCGCTTGCCGTCCCCGTGGCTCCGCTTGCCGTGCCCGGCCCCCTACTTGCCAAGGGCGGGCGCAGAACGATGCCCTCCAGGACGGAAAACCGCGCCTGGAAGGCAGCCATCTCTTGCCGGACCAGGTTGAGAACCCGATCCTCAACCGGTGCGGCATGGCTTGCAGTCTGCTGCCCACCCTCGGGTGCCTCGGGGGAACTCCCTCCCCGGAGACCGGCCAGATCCGCCTGGAGCTTCCGGTTCTCCTCCAAGAGGAGCTCCGTGGCGGCTGTCAGGCGGGCCACCTCCGCCCGCAGTTGGGCCACCTCGTCCGACGCAGGAGGGGGCGCGAAGCTGGCCTCTGCTGCCGCAATTATGGTGGCCGCGGCCGTACCCACGGCCTTAAATTTGGAGGCCTTCTTAATTTTGTAGGCCACGTCCTTGACCGCGGCCTCCACTGCCTCCGCAAATCTGGCCTTACGCTCCTGGTTGGAGCCGCCATCTGCATTTGCCTCCACGCTCGGGGAGACCTCCTCAGGGTCGGTAGTGACCGAGGGCCCCCCAGACTCACCAGCCTTCTGGGTCAGAGGGCCCTCGCCCTTGCCTCGGCCACGGCCACGCACTCCACCGCGCTCGCGCACTCCACCGCGCCTGCTAGTGGGGATCTTGCGTGCCGAAGCCAGCTCCCCTTCGGTGGTTGACCCCTGGTCGTCCACCTGCCTGGGCCGCTTGAGGAAGGACTTAGCGTCCGCCCTCTTAGCAGCCCCAGCCCTCTCGCGGCGGGAGCTCCCTGAGCTTCCCGCGCTCTCCACACTCGATGCGGTGTCGGACTCGCACCCCGCATCCTCTTGCTCCCTATCTTCTTCTATCTCCCTTTCAACGTCTTTGGGTTTTGGTAATCTTTCCATATTTGTTCCCACGAGTATGGGGGATGTAAAATGTCCTTTCTGAGGGTACCCCCTGTCCCCAGACAAGCCTGAAGTTATAACCCGCCAGAGGGTCGGCTGGTACTCTGGCGGGGGACGCACTAACGACTGAAGGTTCCAAAGGAACACCCGTCAGCCATTCATCTCCTCGCGGTGCGCCGCCGCTTGAGATTCGGGGTGACTT
Source organism: Ochropleura plecta (assembly GCA_905475445.1). Classification (NCBI taxonomy): domain Eukaryota; kingdom Metazoa; phylum Arthropoda; class Insecta; order Lepidoptera; family Noctuidae; genus Ochropleura; species Ochropleura plecta. The sequence continues at coordinate 12,924,422 of FR997725.1, read as the reverse complement.
TTTATAGAGGTTTTCTACCTCGCGGTCCGGGCGATTAAGCCAAGACCCTCGGTCCCAATCGAAGCCGCGAGACGTGATCCACGACACTCCGGTTTGGGGTTACGAGATCGACGGGGACAGAGAAGGAGTGCCTCCTCTGTCTGCTCGAGGCAGGGTGAGTGCACATCGAGCCCGCCCTTGCTCCTCCGCTGTGCCCTCTGCTTATCAGAGGGTCACGCGGAACAACGCACCGGTGGTCCGGGTTGGACCCCTCCCACGTCAGAATATTCGCCACGGACAGTGATCTTCCCCAAGGGATAGGAATTTCTTCCCATTACTTGGGGAATGCCACTGTCCGCGCCCAGGGTGCACCGGCCCAGCAATTGCTGCTCCCACTCAACGGATCGAGGAGAGCAGCAGCCACTAGGCACACGTGGAGGTTTTCTGACTTTGCACCCCGTCCTGTAACAACCTCAAGTTGAGTTTTGCCGCTCGCGGATATACCGCCCCAGACAGTCCATGAGCCACCGCCATAAGCAACCCTCTCTTCAAAGCAGCATTGTGCGAAACGCTCTCCCTTACGTCGGTAGACCTTCTTCCTTCCATCATTGCCATGTAACACAATTTTAGACTCATCAGAAAAGAGTACACGGCTCCAATCTTGCTGTGTCCAATTTAAATGACTGCGTGCGAAATGAAGGCGCGCTGTTCGGTGGGCTCGCGTTAGTTTGGGCCCATTAGCTGGCTTGTGTGGTACCATATCGCGTTCTTTTAACCTTCTCCGAACAGTTCGAGCGCTTACAGATACTCCGTGGAAGTCGCGAAGTTGGTTTTGTATCTCAATGGAGGTAAGGTGACGATTTCTCAAGCTGGTCGTCACGATGAATCGATCCTGCCTTTCAGTTGTGACCCGAGATCGTGGCCTTCCTTGGCGACGAACAAAGCCGCCAGTCTCTAGGTACCTCCGATAAACATTTCGGACCGCAGATCGACTTAAATTAAGTTGAGCACTCACGTTTCTTTGGCTGTGTCCGGCCTGAATAAGTGCCACAGCTTGGGCGGCAATTTCAGGTGAAGTATCCATAGATTATTGATAGAACCTCACCTTAATGTTAAGAATAAGTAATGTTTGTTGCAAAACCAAAGATATCAATCACTTTTTCAAGAATTAAATCCAAGTAAACCAATAAAACCTGATTTTCTTAGTATTCGATTGTTTGATATCAACAAACAGGCTCCAAATTGTCTTTTGTTTCTTTAAATTCTGTGTTCGAAATTCAAAAAAAGACTATTGAATGAAATTGTGAATGTGCCAGGTTAAAAACTGCATAAAAACTTTTTGCTCGACCTAATATAAAATTTTAGCTAGGACCAAACGAAACTGAAAATACAAGGTGGGCCAATAGATGAGTCCAGAAGTGTATTAGGTGATTAGGCACCTTACTTTGTACTACGTAGGTACATACAGTACTTACTCATAATTATTGTCAATTAAGATAATAAAAAAAAGAAACAGAAACAATTGTTCTTTAATTTCAAAAAAAGCATTTAAAAATAAGTAAATATAAATAATAATAAATACTAATGATCTAACACGAAAACACATTATAAAAATGAAATTTGTATGTGTTGCTTAGACTTTTTTGATGTGTGTATATGTACCTACTTAGTAATCAAAATTCTACGTCAATGTAATCTGTTTCTCACCTTTCTGTACAAAAGCGAAGAACAGGCGACCTTGACTTTCATACTGAACCGCATCACAAACAGTGAGCTGTGGTGCTGGCACATCATGGCGATGAAATTCAGGCCCAGCATAGCGAGTGCATAGAATCCAGCCTCTTGCTGAGTCATTGTACTTTCCACTGACCAGTACGAAAGTAGCTGAGCAAACATCAAGGGTTGAGCTGTCCTGTAAACATATAATTTAATTAATTTAAATACCAACCAGACATCATGTCTGTAGGTAGGGTAGGTAAATGGGATAGATAGGTAGATGGGGTAGGTAGGTAGGTAAGGTAGGTAGGCAAGGTAGATAGGTAGGTAGGTAAGGTAGGTAGGCAAGGTAGATAGGTTGGGTAAGTAGGTATGGTAGGTAGGTAGGTAGGTAGGATAATCTCGTAGGTAGGGTAGGTAGGTTGGGTAATAAAAAGTGGAATGACATTAAAGAAAAATAATAATAATAAATCATTTATTTTTGGGCCAAAGTTGTTGTACATTTAGTAAACCCGCCAAACTGCGTAACAGTTTGTCGGCGGGATTAGCGCTTGTTTATTAAATTGGTTCACATGCCATCTAATTAAAAAAATACAAAAATTTATGAACTAGAATACAACATACCTGGCCGCGGCGACAATTATCACGAGTATTGCTGCCGGCATATATGACAGCCAGTAAGCTCTCCTAACTGCCTTCCATAGCGACGGCTCTCGATTGTCTCTGGTTGCTCGTTCCAACTCATCAAACCAGAATCTAAAATTTACGTAAAAAAGATATCCACTAAGCAATTCTTTAACCGCTATTAAATCACTATTAACCAATAACAATTCAAAGTAAGTAGGTACGAGAGTCCAATAAAAGTTTTTCACAACGAAATCCTTACTAATATTATAAAAGCGAAAGTGAGTTTGTTTGTTTGTTACGTCTTCACGCCTTAATGAATTCTGATGAATTTTGGTACAGAGATAGTTGGGGCACTGGAGACAGACACAGGCTAAGTTTTATTTTAAAAAAGTGAGAAATGAGGGAGACAGAGGGAAGAAAAGGGAAAGCTTAGCATTGCTATTACAATAATAAGGCGCAAGGGTTAAAACTACAGGAAGCAGGTACCTGCAAATCAGGAAAGGGGAACTGTGTACCCCAAATTTAACGCGAGCGAAGCCGCGGTTATAAGCTATTATTATATATATAGGAGGTTTTTTTGTTTGTTTGTACCGAATAGTAGTACCTAACAGTCTAAATAATACGCATAAGAGCTGAGACGGGTGCGGTTGAAACCGCCGAGCACAGCTAGTAGTTTATATAAAAATAGGTACAGTTTTGTGAAATTAATGAAATTTCTTGAAAATTGTGTTTGCTTACAAAGTAAACACGAACTGATTAAATTTTTTGAACGTGCTACTCATATCTACTTTTCTACAAAGTAATTCCTTGATAATTTGGCTCAAGTACGAAGCTTTCAACCAATTTAAATTTAAAATTTTCTCCTAGCTCTTAAATATTGAGAAAATTTCGTAAATTTGCTTTGTTGGCGGAAAGTTGAACAAGAAATATATAGGTGATATACAGATTATAGATCTGGGTTTGAAAGGCGTAAAGTAGAAGTAAAAGAATGGGTGCTTTTCTAAATAGTAAAACATGCCTGAAATCTGTATAATCTGAAAAAATACGGCCAAATACGAGCCTCGCTGGTGCCCTGACCGTACTGTAGCTTGGACCATGTTCAAAATAACGTTGGGCTACTTTTTTAATAATGTTTTTTTTTGTGGCAATATGTAAAAATAAGGATTTACATGAATAAATCAAATTATTTTACTTATAAATTAGCGCTCAGGACATTTATATGTATGTAAACTGACACTGTAACTTTACATTCAACAGCAAAACTTAGCTTTAGCAAGCTTTGCCTGCTGGCTCATTTGGGATGGCTAACTTCCGCCATTTTATTTACAAAATTCTATTGATTGCTGCGGTTTTATGCGTGGCTAATAAAATTGAAGTTGTAATGATTGTACCATTGTGAATTGATACTGAATTTGATAGCTTATATCTCGGAATTGAAAATTTTGAAAATGTAGTATCATATAACACTTATTCATTTGATACCAGTTATACAGATTTTACTCGTGGCGGACATCTTGAATAAAAAATGGCGGGAGTTAGGCACGCTACACTTCAAACAAAAATCTTCCACCCTCTTTGTTTTTCATAGCATGTTAATGAAAATAAAATTATGTTGCTGCAGTATGACAAAAATGTCTCATATCACAAAAACTATTTCTTACTTTAGAAATTACAGGAGGTTTATTTGCGGAATTAGAAACAAATATCTGACGTGAAATTGATGACAAAAAATATAACAGGTACAGTGGGGACCAAAAGTCCGGAGGCAAAATTACAACGAAACAGCTTGACCTTTAGTTTGACTTACGACCTTCTATTTTCAAACAAATAGTCGTTGTCGTCAACAAGTGATTGTAGCTCATAATTTCATCATATAAATTCGAGTCAAGATGGCTCACCGATTAATCGGGTTAGGACAGACGTGTGAATCAAGTAACCGTGAGTTCAAATCTTACGCAGAATTGTAGACTTTTTGTAAGTTTTTATTTGGTTAGTAGTAATGGGACAGTAATATTCTTATAATAATAAATTCTTTACGTTGTTTGCTTTGTTCACACAATTAGTGAAGGTGGACATTCTCTTTTCAAGAGCTACCTAAACGAGGAGGTCCCCGCTAAGTGACAGACGAAGCGTATAATGGTGTTTGAGGTTAGCTTAAAGTAAGTACGACCCAAAGTTGACAATTAATAAATCGTAACTCAAAATCCACAATTTAGTCCATTAGACGTCACGTTCTCATAACAAAACATGCTTTTCTTTACATTACTTTTATCGATAAAAATAATACTCCGAGCGATAACTCAGTTATTCGCACTACCTCACAAAAACAAAAATAGTAATATTGTTATTATGTGTAGTACCACCGACTTTGTAGTTTCAGAAGTGAAAATATTCAACGTTAAATGTAGTGTTGAAGCAAACGTTTTTACGCACCTAATGTTTACGCATTAGGTAAATATAGATGTCATATTCCTGAAAACGAGCATTAGTCGTAATTATAACGACTGCAAAGAAAAGGTAATGTTTTGAAGAAATAACATGTTTATGCACCTTGTTTATCGGAGCTATAAAATGCAGAAAGCGCGTAAAGAAAAACAGAAAGCCTATATAGTATGACGCTTGTTGCAGACTGTCTATACAAATATTTGTGCCGATGAAAGGCCGTATCAATCAAGTATCGATCCGATTGGGAAAGTCCTCTATTGTTTGTTAAGGTTTTGGATAGTACACATCCGCAAGCCTATACGGATTTTATTAACTTTATTTTTTGTCATTAATGTTCCATATATTTTCCTGCCTTTTTATTATCCAAGTTAGTATCCATTTCAAGTTTTCACACTAAATATATGATTTAAAGCAGTGCCGGATTAGCCACGTAGCAAGAGTAGCAAATACTGCGGGCTCCGCGCATTGGGGGGCCCCGCGCTCCAACGTTTGTCTGACCGTAATTAATATATCAATTTAGATAATAATTAGGAGCTTAAAATACCTTGCATGCCTTAAACGCGAAGAGCTTAGCCTATGCTTCACTTCCACCTGAAAATCTAAAACTCGATTTCGTCACGTAAATCGTAAAAATAAGTACCTAGGTATTTTACGAACTTTTTAACGCTAATGTTTAATTATTATTGATATTAATTTTTCGAGTTTACGTAACCTAAATTGTAATTTATTAATCGATTTTAAGATTATAAGTATTTTGAGAAAACAGGCGAAATATTTAAATTGTATTCATTCAGTCACGATCCAATCTACTGCGGTTCGATGATTTATTATAAAACTAGCTTTTGCTCGCAGCTTCAATCACGTTAAATTCGGGGTAACACGGTTTCCTGACTTGCTGGTATTTTTTGTTGGTAACAAAGAGTGTGTACCGATTTTTAGCTTCCTACCTTGAAAAGTCTGATATAAAATTTCACCCTCTCTTTTAAGGGGTAAGAGGCAGACTTCCAAAAAAAATATGCACGATTTATTTGTTAGTGACAAATTTATAGTCCGCATACCAATTTTCAGCTTTATACCTTGAAAATTGCGGAATGCTCCATACAAACTTCCACCCCAAATTTTATTGGTCTTAGTTTTCAAAAAGTAGCCTATGTCACTCTCCATCCATGTCATTCTGCATTTTATTTAGGACTAGCTTTTGCCCGCGGCTTCTCTCCCGTAAATTCGGGGTAACACAGTTCCCCTTTCCTGATTTGTAGTTTTTACCCTTGCGCCTTATTTAATGTAAAAGCAATGCTAAGTTTTCCCATTTCTTCCCTTTTTCTCCCTCATATCTTTATCTTTAAAAAAAATTGCCTATGTCCGTCTCCAGGGTCCCAACTAAGTCTGTACCAATATTCATCAAAATCGGTTTAGCCATTTAGACGTGAAGACGTAACAAACTCACTTTCGCTTTTATAAAATTAGTAAGGATATAGGTCAATACTGTTTTTCTTTTTTAGTAGAATTTGGTGATCTATATCACAGGGTTTTCCCATTACAGGCACCACTTTAAAAAAATATATATTTAATGCAGTTTTGATTGAAGTGCAGAAAGACAACAATAATAATTTTATGATGCAAGTACATAATTACCTTGAGAATATAATTTTTAAGACACGCATGCCCGATATCATTTTTTTAAGGGGACTTAGAAAAAATAAATATGAAAACCTCAATAACAAACAAACGTCGAACTCTCGAAGCCTAAGCCTTTTAAATTAGCCTATATCTGTCTCCTGGGTCCCAACTATCTCTGTACTAAAATTCATTTAAATCGGTTTTGCCATTTAGGCATGAAGATGTAACAAACAAACTCACTTTCGCTTTTATCATATGAATCCTTACTAATATTATAAAAGCGAAAGTAAGTTTGTTTGTTACATTTTCATGCCTTGCAGGCCCCTTGACAGAATTTGCTACAGGCCCCGCGTTGGCTTAATCCGGCACTGATTTAAAGTCTTACCTTTCAATATATTCGCCTTGTTTTTCAGAATTATATCGTTTACTGGGAATGATTAAATCTTCTTCTTCCACATCTCTTCTGTTTCCATTATTAAGCACTGGACATATCCACCAAATAAAAATTCGCGATAAAATGTTTGGCTTGTGACTTTTTCGCGGATTGCCTTCGACGGCAACACCTGGTTCATTGTTTTTATTCATGATGAACTTTTAATAAATATTATTTCACACGCACTTACTATTTATACACATTTGTATTATATTCTTTTTTTATAATATTCTGAACATGACACTGTCTTAATGTGAGCAATGACTGCGAACTAAATATTAAATACTCCCGTCTTTCGACTAGGTGTCTAATCGTGAGATATATTAGTGATAACAATCATAAAGATACATGTAGCTGTCAGCACTTATCACTCTTATTATACTTACATTATTAAATTATATCTTTTCTATCGAGTTATTTATCGCAGTGATTAGCCTAAATCTGTATATATAAAAGAGAAAATTACTGACTCACTCAGTATGAAATCTCTGAAACTACAAAATTAAATGTTAGGTAGGTGTTTCAAATTTTGCATGGGAGCTCCATGGGAGGCCGTGGGTTCTTACTAAGACGGGATTTTCAAAATTCATCCCCTGAGGGGATATAGGCATTTGATCTCGAAAATCATAGACTTTATAACCTTTCGCTACAACACTAAGGAGCTGAGCAGCGGATGAAATCGCTGGGCACAGCTAGTAAGTAGGTATATAAGCTAGCTATATAGAAATTTTTAAAATTATCCCTTATTAACATAATACTAATGAGTAGGACAGGAATGTCCTAACGGCCGCATTATCTTTTTCTATTTGCAACCATCTTTAGCTCGCGATTTCAGCGCGTATTCTACAATAAAACATAATTATTATTATCATATTGCAGACGGTAATAGTCGCGAGACGATTCCCGGCCACCTTAGACGTGGGTTTGTGGACGGTGAGCAATGGGTGGCTCACCGTCTGTCCGTCTAATGACGACAGACCGAGTCGACGGCGCGTTCGTGTTTCTCGCGCGCCTCGTCGAGATGTCAGCAAAGAGGGCCCCTGCCTGGTTTGCGAGTTGTTCGAAATACATACCGCAGCCCTGGTACACAAAGGGACAGGTTTTTGCGAGTGATGGGTTTTAGTCAGTAAAAGTCTGGCACTCCCCCCCGCTCCGCCCAGAGCGGAGAAAATTACTTGATGATTTCCTATCTGAAAAAAGACGGCAGTAGTGTAGCTTTCTATAAGAAAAGGTATAAAAAAAAATGGAATTCAATCTTCGGTGATAACATGAAAACTTATTTAGAAAGGTCAGATAAATTCCAGCACCATTATCTGCCAACAGTAAACGTAATAAAAGGTAAAGAAAATAATATGTAAACGCCAGATACCAATGTAAATAATAGTTAGCAATTGTGACAAGAAGATGATGTGTTATCTATAAGTGTAACAATGTATGTATGTGTATTGTGTAATTAACGTGGTGTGTCACTGAAAATCTAACGAATTTGCGTCATACATTACAAGGATAGATGGTAGTAACCATCGATATTGAAAATAAGCTTAGATATTTAAAATATGCTTACATTACGTAGTATGTGCATAAATACGCGAACAATGTTTTCATGTTTTTGGAAAGGCTCTTGACCTTTTTTATAGACATCAAAGACATTTTTGTCTAGTATTGCTCGGTTTAATTTGGCTTATTTTAATTTAAACCAAGTAGGCACTGTACTCTTTTCCCCGTTCATTTATGTAAACATACTTTTATTGTATGGTATCGCTGATGAAATCGTTTCTATAATAAAGAGAGTTACTGGTACTGGGACTAACGCCATACGCACTATAGGAACCTCATTTAAATCTGTTGTGGTTTTTTAACGAGTGTACCACAGTGTACTCCTCATTTTAAAAATTAATGCAATCAATATAAACTCTTTTGCAAATAAAACGGGCACTTTAGATTTTAAAAAAGTAAAAAAATTGTCTTTATTGCCGACCACTTCTTATTGTTTGGGCGTGTACAATGTACATCGGTTTTAAAGAATCCATCTTTTTTTCTTTTAATTGCTCGAATTCACTTCACGCGCATTAATTTACACGATTATAACCTTAGGTGCCCGTTTTTTTTGCAAAAGAGTGTAGTTTCGGAAATCTGTGATAAAAAAGTAAATCAAATTAACAAAAGTGTTCTTTAGCCAGTCCTGGATGCCCAGCCATAGACGTTCTCATTGATATATGTTCATGAAAACACACGGAAAAGCTAATTTTTCGCAACCTGCATTTACAGCAGGTTTATAGGGTTTAGCGGTTTTTTTTAAACGTGGGTGCGTTTAAACAATTAAATTCACATACGCAAACATCCTGACCCGAAACAACCATCTGTAGGCCATACAAATTTGTTCCGTGCGAGAGTCGAACCCTCGACACGCCACAGCACAGCAGTCAATCGCTCAGCCACTGCGCCAACCGTGCCGTCAAGGTTCTAGCTTTGTTTTGCATAAACAATCTTAATTTTAAACAAGAAGAACATAACAAGCCTATAAATCCCGAAGCGTTAGGCAGTAGTGTAGGTAATAGTACACATACATTTCGCCAGTTATATTTGAGTCCCATGTAATAGGGTGCGTGCATATTGCCATCAGTTGGTTCAAATTCAGACTCCATGACACCTACTGAGAAATTCCTGTTGGAAAACCCAATAACACTCTGCCCGACCCGTCAATCGAAGCCAGCATCTCATACGAGGCAGTTTATCTTAGTTTTAGTTTACCATCCATAAATTACGGCACACGTTAATGGGGAGGGGGGGTGGGTCACTCAAATAAAGTGGGACATTGTCCGACACCGGGGTGGGAAAGGGTCTTAAATTTCGTGATCTCATATTTCAAAATCGAATTGTATTAAAAAATTAAATTATAGCTATTCAAAAAGACTAAGAATATTTACAACTCTTCATTTATTGAGGTAATATGTAAAATAGTTGACGTCACACTAGGGAGGGAGTCTCACAAAATGTAACCAGCTGTGACAAGGAGGGGGAGGGGTAAAAATCATAGAATTAATGTGACGTAATTTGTAGATCACTAAGCTTTTTAAGAGGCCATATTGAATAAAGAAAAGTAGCACAACTTAGATCTGACTATTATACTGATACCATTTCGATAACAAAAAATAAATACCAATCCCGAATAATATTGTACTCATCAAATTTTGCTTATCATCACCTTCATCCGTTTAATAGTTATTCTTTATTATGAGTACAGTAGGTACCATTGCAGTACCGGCTGTTATTTGTACAGACGCCTGCACATCAAGCTACTACAATCTGTGAGATTTCTTTGATAGATTTTCGACTTTATTCCTAAAGTATTAGGTTCAAGGTTCATTGGGAAAAATTGACAGTTTCGGGTAGCTTGACCTGCAGGCGTCTGTACATCTTTCACAGTTGTTATAGGCACTCAGTAACCAGAAAATCTTATAGCCAGTCTTACAAGGAGAATCGTATCACCCAGTGATTACTAGGTTGTGCATTCAAACTGAAACTAAGGTTGTTTATGGTTAAAATAATATGCAGCGATATTTAAATGAGTGAGTAGTACGGATAGTATTTCTAAAATCTGCAAAGCCTATGCTGACTAAGAACCCAATGAGAGAGACCTTTGCTATATTAATTGCTATTTTATTTTCAACTAGCTTTTGCCCGCGGCTTCGCTCGCGTTAAACTCGGGGTAACACATTTCCCCTTGCGCCTTATTAGTTTGTAATAGCAACGCTAAGTTTTCCGTATTCTTCCCTCATTCTCCCTCACATCCCACTTAAAAAAAAGCCTACATCCCACTTAAAAAAAAGCCTATGTCCGTCTCATGGTTCCCAACTATCTCTGTACCAAAATTCATCAAAATCGGTTTAAATTTTGAGATTAAATTGTGAAGAGGTAACAAACAAACTCACTTTCGCTTTTATAATATTAAAGGATAATATAAAACCAATTCATATGTACTCTGCTGACCTAAAAGTATTTCAAACTGTTAAACAACTGTTAAATGGGTCATACCCATTAGCTGGCTGTGATATGCACGACGACTATCTAGCCATAAAAAAACTAATTTATGCGGATCTCATAGTTTAGAAATATATTATATAGCTTGATGTGTCGCCGTGTGCACGTTTTTTCAAATTACTCAGGCCCAGCTGGTGGCCATGTTAATCGTGACGTCAGTGGCGCTCACTAAGCTGACGCGGTGTAAACGTCACGTTAATGTATCAATTGGAATCGAAAATACAACAAGCTTACAGAATTTTAATTAAATTATTTACAACAAGCACAATCAGTGTCATACATTATTTGTGAAACGATAATTTTAAAATCGACCTATTAACGGAACATGCTAGATAGAGTCTCTGATTCGATAACACTACACCGGGGGGAAACTTCGCTGTTGCGGTAAATCGCAGCTAAAGAGTGGCGATAAGTCCCCTCTTTGAGGAGCGGTTGGAGAGGCGCCATGGCATCCTCACCTACTACCTCACCGGAACGAACATCGAAACTTCAGTTAAAGTAACGGTTAGGCCAAAAATGAGTTGCACCATTTGACAAATAGTTAAATGACGTCATAACTTTAACCGTAACGGTAACCGATCACTTTTCGCTGGCTAGTGCTATTGTTTGTGTTAAATTAAGCGTCAACTGTCAAACGCGTTGAATATAACCTGTAAACATCATGTCCCTACTCCATGAAATACTCGCGGAAACCAGTTCTGAAGACGAAATCGATGATCTTGTCATTGTAAATAGAAAAAGAAAAGTGTACTTACCTAGACCCGATCGTTTTGCCACATGGGACGACGAATGTTTCTTGGCGAGATTTCGAGTCTCTAAAAACGTAGCTAGGTGGCTGAGTTTACGATTGCACCGCTGGTTAAAGCATCCTACGATGAAGTAAGTTTCCTTTTCTAGCATAGTTTTTAGTTAGTGGCTGTCTATCATATTTTTGAAATGCTTTATTAATTACTATAGGTATGGTATCTTTATTTTTCAGAAATAAAGCAGTAACTCCAGTACAGCAAGTACTCATCGCATTAGAATACTATGCCTGTGGTTGATTCCAAAGATGCGTCAATCTGGCGATACAGCTGGTGTTCATAAATCTACAGTATCACGCATAATACTACTCTGTCAAGAAATAAATAAATAAATATCTTGGGACAACTCACACACGGCTATCTGATACCAAGCTAAGCAGAGCTTGTGTTATGGTAACCAGACAACTGATATACATACTTATATAATTTATAAATACATACATATTATAGATAAATCACACCCAGACACAGAACAAACAATCATGCTCATCACACAAAGTTTGTCCTGGGTGGGAATCGAACCCACGACCTCCGGCTCAGCAGTCAGGGCCACTAACCACTAGACCAACAGGCCCGTCAGAAAGTACCGGGAAAAGATCAATAATACACAAAATGTCTGTTATTCATCCAAATTTATTTAATCACCTTCAAAGTATGCTCCTTTAGAAACGATACACTTGCGCCAACGAATTATCCATTCATCAAAACATTTTTTAAACGCTGCTTCCGGAATTGAGTTCAGTTCTCGCCGCGAATTCTCCTTTATGTCTTCTATCGATTGAAAACGGGTGCCACGAAGTGGTAATTTGAGTTTAGGAAAAAGAAAAAAGTCAGCAGGAGCCATATCTGGTGAATATGGTGGTTGCTGGATGGTATTTGTTGAGTGTTTGGTCAAAAATTCGTTCACAATGATAGCCTTGTGCGAAGGCGCATTGTCGTGGTGCAAAATCCAAGAATTTTCTTTCCACAAATCTGGCCTTTTTCGTCGAATTTGCTCTCTTAAACGCCGCATAACGCTCAAATAATATTCTTTATTTACCGTTAGACCTTCCGGTAAGAATTCAGAGTGCACAACACCGCGATAGTCAAAGAAAACAGTCAACATGACTTTGACTTTTGATCGACTTTGGCGTGGTTTTTTCGGTTTCGGTTCAGTTGGAAGGCGCCACTCCGAAGCTTGTTGACTAGTTTGCATGTCAAACTCGTAAACCCACGTCTCGTCACCAGTAACAATGCGTTTCATGAATGTTGGGTCCGAACTGACTCGTTCTAGCATGTCCTCAGCGACTTTCATGCGATTGAGTTTTTGGAGAAAATTCAGATCTTTTGGGACTAGCCGAGCAGCAACATGTTTCATACCCAAATGATTAGTTACAATGGTACGGATCGACTCGTGAGATACAGAAAGTTCGGCGGCTATCTCTCTCAGAGTTGAATGGGGATTTTCAGTCACTATTTTCTTCACTTTTGCGATGTTAACTTCAGTTGCAGACGTTGACGGCCTACCAGAGCGAGGCAAATCTTCCATCACATCTCGACCGCTTTTGAACGCTTCGAACCACTCATAAGCACGAGTTTTTGATAAAGTCGATTCACCGTAAGCCTTCTGTAACATTTTCAGTGACTCCGAACACGAAATTCCATTGGCGATGCAAAATTTAAGACAAACTCTTTGTTCGATATTTTTGTCCATTATGAAATTCGCAATACACACTATATATGATATTACTAAAACCAGCTCTATATTTAATATAAATAACAGATGCAACTCAAACTCCGCGCCAAAATGGAAAACAGTTGTGCCAATCTAACAACTACAAAAAAAACAAAAAAAATAATTTGGAACCATAAACAAATCATCCATTCCCGATACATTTTTGACTGAATGTATATAGGGTGAGCCGGGCAATTGCAAGCATGCGCGCAGAGTGGATATCCATGCCACAGACCATTGAGGAGATGGAGAGGACAGCGACAGAGTTCTATGATTTAAGTGCTTTTCCGAAAGTAATCGGAGCAATTGATTGCACTCATATACCGATAAAGTCTCCAGGTATATTATTACCACATTAACAACCTAGTCCATGAGGCATATATTTTAATCAATTAGAAGAGATAACACACCTAATTACTTTATTTGCAGGTGGCCCAGATGCAGAAAGTTACAGAAATAGAAAATTGACTTGTTCTATGAATGTTCAAGTTATTTGCGATGCAAAAATGTACATAACTAATATTGTTGCACGTTGGCCTGGTAGCAGCCATGACAGCCATATATTTAACTCCAGTGTCATCAAGGTAGAAACATTTATTTATTAATACAAACTTACCATATATTACCTACCAGTCAAAATTTTAAAATGCTTTGTTTTTAATTTTAGGGCAGACTGGAAGATGGCGAATTCAATGGATACTGGTTGGTTGGTGACAAAGGCTATGCAGTTAAGCCATATTTGCTAACACCTTTGCGTGAACCAGTTTCTGACGGAGAAAAACTTTACAACGAGAGCCAAATCCGAACGAGAAATGTAGTAGAAAGGGTGTTTGGATGTTGGAAAAGAAGATTTCCTGCCCTGTCTATGAAAATAAGAACACATTTGGAAAGAGTTCAGCCTATCATAGTGGCTACTGCTGTACTGCACAATATTTGTAAAAAATATCGGGATCCTATGCCACCATTATTGGCACCAAATATTGATCAGGACACTGAACCAACTAATGAGGAAGTTTTAGTTTATACAGTGGCAAGGAATGACGATCGTAACAGGTCTCAATTAATAAACAGTTATTTCAATAGGCTTCGTCAATAATTAAACAATAAAAATTTGAATATAAAGTATGTACATAATTATTTTTATTTAATTTTCCACAGACTTTTTTAATATTCTTATATCTAGTTGTAATTTTACTATTTCTAATTTGTGCCGCTCTTCATTGTGGCGCAGCGTTTGCTCATGGAGCTCCTGGGCATGCCTGATGGACTCTCTAATTCTTTGGAGCTCCAGCTCCTGCAGGTTATCCATCACTGATAACTTTTTTTCCCGCAGCAATTGCCGGACAACGTTTGTGTTTTGATGATCTGCAGTTCTTAGTTTTTTAGCTCGACCTGTCAATAAGAAGAGCACTTTATATAAATACATTCCTCTATATATTTAAGCCTATTTGTGATGATCATTTACATTACTTTTCAGTGGTGATGACATTGGTCTTTTGAGTGAGCTGTAGGGTGTACTCGGATCAAAGTCCCACATCTCATTATTTGCATCCTCGTTGTTTTTTTCATTATCAGGAATCTGTAAAAATAAGTACACCTCATTGGTATAATTTACATTGATTCATGTAGGTACCTAATTTAAGACCGATATTTACATGTAAATTATGGCTATTAATGAAACGAAAAAGTAACAATATTGATTACTGGCATCAAAACAATAATATATGTCAACATGCCTGCCCTATTATGGTGACAGGTACATTGATTGATATGTTAGGTGTTTTTATTTTAATATGTAAATAATACCTTGTTTTGAAGATGAGCCTCCTCAGTCATGTCCTCGACAAATTCAATAATAATATTCTCCGGACGAGGCTGTAAATAGAAAATTGAATAGATTCTTACTATTTTTGCAAGAACTACAATACCTACATAAAATCACGCCTGTATTCCCTGGTGGGGCAGGCAGAGAGTTAACGGAGTATTAACAATGCATAACAAAATAATAGTGAATAATACCTTCTTTGGTAGATAAGACTCTTGAGTCGTGTTGTCCTCAACCACCTTATCGTCGTTGATAGTCCAATGACGCGTAACTAACACTGTCAAATACTGCGTAACTACACTTTCACTGATTTTACAGGAGAGACAAAAAACTAATTTTCTAAAAGACTAATCAACCGATCTTTGACTGAACTTGAGTAGAGGATCATTTTGTTTTCTTTCATATAATATACTAATTTTGAATTCAATATTATCAATATTTTAATTACAAAGTCACTTACGCTGTATAGTTTGAAATGATTTTGGATTATACAGTGAAATTGAAAATTTAAAAAATAATACCACAGCCTCAATCAATTATTTATTTAACAAAATCAAGTATTTAAATGATAAAGTTCAATCACAAATGGTATTTATTAAAAAAAAAAAAACAAATATCAATCAACGAGTATGAAAACATAATTGGAAGAAATGAATAGGGAACATTATTTCTCTTATAAACTTACTAAGATTATAAATGCTGCTAAAATGTAATTATTAACATTATTATGAAATAGAAACCATACATAATTCATACCTTCAAATTAATCCAGTTATTCTGTGTAAAAAAATAAATTTAACTGGTGCGTCACACAAATACTGTACGTTCCTAAACAAACTGGTGCGAATACGCGGTTTTCGTGTCAAAACTTGTTCGTCCAAAGATCCGCGGTATTGTTAATTTTGATTTACTCCTCTTCTTATTGGTCAATTCAAAAATTTGTCGCACAGGTCGACGCCAATCACAATCAGTTACCTACAGCCGCGAAATCTCATTTTTGCTTTTTTTGTAGATACGCGGATTTGAACAATGTTAGTTACGCGTTATTGGACTATCAACGACGTTATCTAAGATTTTATCCATCTTTTTTGCAGGCTGTTAATAGAATTTTACATATAATTTATTTTAGAATGACACAAAAGTAAATAGGTAAATGTGTAATATAAGTACTAGCACTTACAAATACAGTAGGCTTTTGATATATGACATCATCATCATAAATTGCCATATTTCCATCAATTGATGATGGTAGAATTTCCCTCAGCCAGTCTGTAGCATCACTCCTGGAACCAGATGGCGGTGCAGGTGGTGGCCCTCCTCCAGTGCGACGCATTTCTTGGCGCTCTTTGCTAGCTCCCTGTAAACATAAAAAAATGGTTTGTGTATTTACCTATAGAAAATACATAAAGCTTTAGATAAAATATTATTTACCTTCTTTGCTGTTCTCTTCAAATTTTCAAATTTATATTTTAATTGTTTTACTGTACATGGAGTGTCTGCAAGAGCATTGAACTCGCATTCGATTTTACTCCACGCACTTTCCTTTTGTTTTGAACTAACGCCGTCGGTCTTTTTGCAAAATAAAATACTTTTATATTTTGTTAAAAGTGTTTGCAATCTGTCCAATTCTATTTTGGTAAAGTTTACACTTCTTTCCCTGAAACAATAAAATATAATTTAAGACAAAGATATTCATCGTACGTTAAATTGTTCAACCAAAAAATAACACGCGTTTTATAGACAAAGCAATAAAAAGGTAGGTACTTACTTTGTTTGAAAGCTTGCAAGCAAATTTTCATTCATCATTTTGTCCATGTTTTTATTTTCTCCCACAGCGCACCAGAACCCGAAAGATTAGTAAATTAAAAATATTTCTAAGCTTCCTTGAGAAAAATATTTAAAATTCAACTTCAACTTCAACTCTTCATTAATGGCTTTTGTGGACAAGAGATACCACAATTTTGCCAATAACACGTGTACTGGAAATATGCTATCAAACGCTGGAGAACATTTAGCAAGTAATCACAGTAATTAAAAAATATAAAAACAATAAAAGTATTTCTTTGCAGATTTAGATTATCATTTCATATCTAATGTATGACAGAATGACAGAAAAGAAAAGAGACTGTAAAAAAAAAAAAAAAAAAAACGATCCAAAAAGTTACAACTTAATTTTATTAATTTCGATGAATTTACATAGTTTGAAAACAAAACGAGAAAACACAAAAGAAAGAAGACATTTAACAGAAGTTGGACGAGGGATATGAGGAGGAATGATTTCATGAAAAGAGAACCGCAATTTGGGACAGGAGAAAAATAAATGGTCCACGTTTCCTTCATCCAAACCGCATTCACAAAGAGAGCTATCCCTAATCCTAAGTTTGGCCAAGAAAACAGGAGTACAACAATGATTGAACCGTAAACGACAGATAGTCGAAGTAGTTATTTTTTTTCCCAATTGATATTTGAAAAACCAAGGTTTGCGGGGTATCTCAGGTTGAATATCTCCATAAAATTTACCTTTTATGGACTTAGAGATTTGCCATTGATTGGACCAAGACTTAAGCATAGATTGAGGTAATATCGTACAAATGTCATGTGAATAAATTTCAGAGTGGTCGAGAGAACCTGAGAGAACAGCATTTTTGGCGCATGAATCAGCTGATTCATTACCAAGAATACCGATATGACCGGGAATCCAAGCTAAAACAACATTAATATGAAGTTCATGACATTGAAATAGCAAATCTCTAATTTTTAAAATTATAGGAAATCTTGACTTAGATCTGAAAGGGTTACATAAAATGGCTTGAAGGCAACTCTTTGAGTCAGAGAAAATAATGGAGTTATTCAACTTATGAGACAAAACAAATGAAATGGCTTCTAAAATGGCAATTGATTCACCTGTAAAAACTGATGTAACTGAAGGACACTTGTAATTTAAAATAATTTTTGTATGAGGAATCCAAACTGCAGCTCCAACAGGGCTATCATCAGAGACTTTGGAGGCGTCAGTAAATATAGTAGTCCAATTATTATAATGAGACGAAACTTTTTGAGCAAAAATCTTATTTGCTTCCAAGGTGTTTTTGTTAATTCCAAAGTCCAAGATGACAACAGGTTGGAACACCAACGCATTATAAGGAACTGTATATAGATATAAAATAGGGTTTTGAAAAAGTGGGCTAGAAAGACGAGAGAATTGAAGGTAGGCACGAAGAAGACAAGGAAGTTCTATATTAGAACGCCGACAAGAGTCAAAGATGGAAGATAATTGGTCCAGCTTACCAAGCAAGGGATGACCAGAATTTTGCACCAGTTTAAAAATAAATCTATTTGCAAGAAATTGTCTACGAATCGAAAGGGGAGGTTCAACACACTCAACTTGCATAGCATTAATAGGGGACGACTTCATCGCCCCAAGAATAATACGTAAACACTTTGATTGAATTTTATCAAGTTTTTGCAGGCCAGATTTATTACAAGGGTCTAATAAGAACATACCATAATCAAAGTGACTACGAACTATAGCATTGTAAATCAGTTTTTGTGTATATGGGTGGGCACCCCACCAAACACCAGAAAGAGAGCGAAGAACATTAACGTTTCTTTCGCATTTTTGAGCAACGTAATCTGTATGAACAATTCCTGATAATTTGGAATCTAACCAAATTCCTAAGAATTTAACATTGTTCACCTGGGAAATATTTTCTCCGTTAACTTTAATGTCAACAGGTGGAACAAGCCTTTTTCTTGTAAACACGACTACGGAGCTCTTAGAGGCTGATAATGACAAACCGTGTTGAAGGAGCCAAATAGATAGATATTCAAGAGCGGAATTTAAACGATCACTAGCCTCGACCAGAGATTTTCCGGAAAAGTACAATGCCAAATCATCAGCATACTGTAATATTTGACAAAAAGAATCAACAGAGAAATGTAAATCAAAAGTATAAAGGCTAAATAGAAGAGGACTTAAGACTGATCCTTGTGGTAAGCCTTTCCAGATAGTCCTAGGGGGAAGAGAGGAGTCTTGAGTTTTTATAGAGATGGTTCTCTCCATCAACAGATTACAAATGAAACGAACCAATCTCCTAGGTATATTTAATTGATGCAAAAGTTTATCCCTGAGCACCGGAAGTAAAACGTTATCATATGCAGCGGAAATGTCCAAAAAGGCTCCGATTAATAGTTGTTTACGTAGCAGAGAGATACGAATATCAGAAGTTAAGATACTAAGACTATCCATAGTGCTCATACCTTTTCGGAATCCAAACTGGGATGCGGGCAACAAGTTCCTGTTTTCAACAAACCACTCAAGTCTGTGTTTAATCATATGTTCGGCAACCTTACACAAAACAGACGACAAAGCAATAGGCCTGTAGCTGTTTGGGTCTGACGGATTTTTACCAGGTTTAATAACAGGAATAATAGTTTGTATTTTCCAAGGTTGAGGAACCAAACCAGACTCAAAGAAGTTATTCACAAGATCTAAATAGTATTGCTTTGTAGTTGTTGAGGCGTTTTTTAAAAATGAGTAAGGAATCCCATCTATACCAGGAGAGGAATCCACGAGACCGTCAAGTGCCATTCGAAGTTCAGAAAACGAAAATTTGTCATCAAAATTATTTTCGGAAGGAAGAAAACCCGGTAAAGAGGGAAAAGAGTTTAAACTTGGAACTGAAGGGGGAGAAAGTTTATCCGAGAAAGATTCAATCCAGGAAGAAGGGTCGTTGGCTGAAATATCGACAATATTACAGGAGCCTCTGAACCTTTTAATTTGCTTCCATACTAAGGAAGAAGGGGAACAAGGAGATAAACTTTGACAATAGCTGAGCCAACCTTTTTTTTTCTTTTTTGAAAGAAGTCTTATGGTAATGGCAGCTTTTCTTTGGTAAACTAAAAAATTTTGAGGAGTCATTGAATTTGAATAAATATCCTCTGCTCTTTTTCTTTCCTTGACAGCGGAAGTACATTCTGAATCCCACCAAGGAGTAGAGACTTTAAACTTATAGGGTTTCTTTTGGGGAAAATTGTCATCAGCACTAGAGATAATAGAATCTACAAATTTGGAATAACAATCAACAAGATTATTTCTATCGGGAGGGGGAAGAGAAGCTAACTTATTTTCAAGAGAATCAGAATATGACGACCAGCTTGCATCCTTTAATCTGTACTTAAGAGAGGGATTAAAATTACGCATTGGAACAACTCTATCAGAGATAGAGACAAGGATAGGAAAGTGGTCACTACCATAAGAATGAGGCAAGATATTCCAGGAAAGAATGGAAGCAAGAGAGGCAGAGCATACTGTAATATCCACAGCCGAGTTTGGGTTTTGAGAAGGACGAACCCTCCTAGTGGGAGAACCGTTATTAATGACGCATAGATCAACTTCATCAAAAATTTCAAGAAGGGCAAGACCAAAGTTGTCATCATGGCTCGAACCCAATGAGCGATGATGAGCATTTAAATCCCCCATAAAAATGATTGGAGGGGGAACTGAGGAAAATATACATAGAAGGTCTGGAATTAACCTAGAATGGGGATGGGAAATGTATGCAGAGAGAAAAGTTATATTAAAAGCCCTAACAGCAACAATATTAATGTCAGGAGAAGAAGGGGGTAGAGAAATAAGAGAGAAGGGAAGGGAGCGCCTAACAAGAAGAGCACTACCTGCATAC
The DNA here is from genome assembly GCA_905475445.1 of Ochropleura plecta. Lineage (NCBI taxonomy): Eukaryota > Metazoa > Arthropoda > Insecta > Lepidoptera > Noctuidae > Ochropleura > Ochropleura plecta. The sequence goes on along the minus strand of FR997725.1, from coordinate 12,903,535 downwards.
CCATCAGCCCTGTCATTCCGAAGACAAGAGTATCCTGGAACCCGAAAGTGTGAACCAGGCACTAACCAAGACTCCGAAATGGCAATGACTGAGGGGTGAAATTTATTTATTAAAAACAAAAGTTCAGGCTTCTTCGGCCGAACGCTTTGGCTGTTCCACTGAAGAGCGGAGACTGGATGATCCATTATTATGTGAGAGAATTTGAGAAAGTTTCTGGGCAACGTGGGACGGTAGAGGGGAATTATCACGGGATACAAGACTAATAACTAATGATAATAGTAATTCTAAGAGACTATCCTCTTGAGGAGACACTGGGGAGGAAGCAATTTGAGAAAGAAGAGAGAAACCATTGGGCAAGGACGACGGATCCTCTGCAATAATAGCTCTATGTGCAGCTCTATCATAAGATTTACCTAGAGGAGCTCTAGGCTTGGGTGAGGAAAACACAGTTTTCCTGTAAGAGGAAGGAGGAGTAAGGATACCCGATTGGGAAGCAGAGAAAGAAGGCGACGGGAAATTTTGAGCGACTTCAGAATATGATTTTTTTACATTTGGAAGAGACCGAGATGCTTCATCGTATGAAAGATTATCCTGAGACATTAATATTTTTATTGTTTTTTGTCTCCCTTGTTCGGGACAGCCACCGTAGAAGGCAAAGTGACGGCCCAAACAATGAATACAGGTGGAATTGGACTCTACCACGTCACAAGTATCACCCGTGTGAGGTTGTGAGCACTTAAAACATCTTGGTTTGGACCGACACTGAGCCTTAATGTGACCAAAACGGCAACAATTTTGGCATTGAATGGTGGGGTATTGATACACCTCCACTGGAAGTGAAGTATGATATAAAAAGACTCGTTGAGGGAGAATTTGCCCTTTGAATGTTACCACTATCGTCTGAGTAGGGATCCAGGAGGTCTTGCCCTCCTCTTTGTTTTTTCGGTTTAATCTACGCGCCTTCAATACGATTCCACACCCATCTGGTAGAATTAAAGCCTCGACAAACTCATCCATGGACATTTCGACCGGCACTTGACGGACGATACCCATTTTTGTAATGTTATACGACGGAATAGAAGAAGTATATTTATATGTCTCTAAAATCGGGTTAGACATAAACTTATTAGCCGCATCTCCAGAGGAGAATTCGACAGAGATTTTATTCCTGCCCACTTTTTTAACACCATCTCTATTAATTTTACCTATATGATTTTGATGTAAAAATTGGCCAAACTTAATAGGACGAATCGACGTCCCGGCAGAAGGATCTGGTTCGGATCTGGAAACATGGACAAGGAAAGGACCTTTGTCCGATAGGTCGTACGACCCAATCCCGGCTTCCAAAGAAGGGTGGACATAAATAGCTTGTATCGAAGCAACGGCCATGTCTCTATTAATTATGGTTTTTTTTGAAACCACCTCAATGGTTTCAGAGTCAACAATAAGACGTCGCTTACCGAACGTCTTGGAGGATGATGAAACGGCGTCAGGAGGGTCAGGAGGGTCAGGAGGAGGAGAGGAGGGGGGAGAGGATGATCCATTTTTTACACTAAGATTCTGAAAAATTAAGATCTGCAAAGAAATAAATAAAATAAAATGATTCAACTGTTTTAGGAAAAAAATTCTCTCTGACACGTGTGACAGCTATCGCCTTCGAAAGTCGAATCCATATTTAAAATTAACCGACACCGAGCTAACATCAATGAAATGAAGTGACACCGATGTCTATGTCTATGTCGATGTCTGTTTATGATTAGTATTGCCATATTTAAAAATGTTACCCGCATCGAACTTGGGGTAAATCACGCCTCATTTGACTTGCAACACTTTTAACTTTAACAAAGCTAATGAATTCGCTGGTGCAACTCATTTTGCTACAACTGTTAAAGGCAGCGTTACTGTTAGTGTTGACACAAACCTTTACTATAACTTCTTCTGTGGCGCAACCCAGCCTTAGCTGACGCGGTGTAAACGTCACGTTAATATATCAATTGGAATCGAAAATACAACAAGCTTACAGAATTTTAATTAAATTATTTACAACAAGCACAATCAGTGTCATACATTATTTGTGAAACGATAATTTTAAAATCGACCTATTAACGGAACGTGCTAGATAGAGTCTCTGATTCGATAACACTACACCGGGGGGAAACTTCGCTGTTGCGGTAAATCGCAGCTAAAGAGTGGCGATAAGTCCCCTCTTTGAGGAGCGGTTGGAGAGGCGCCATGGCATCCTCACCTACTACCTCACCGGAACGCTGTGTCCTTGTAGAGGCGATCGGTGGCGGCGACATTTCACTTCCGGCCCTGGTGCAGGCCATGGTCTGGAGCGAGTGGGAATGGGAAATGGCGGAGGTGGCTGTGTGTTTAAGGGAGCCGCCGCAGAGACGACTCCAGGCCACCGTGGACGGTGAGCAATGGGAAGATCCGTGACGGCAGACTGTGTCTACGGTGTGTTCGTGTTTCACGAGCATCACAAAGAGATGTCAGCAAAGCAAAGGGGCCTGCCAGGGCAAGGAGGGCCTGGAAGGCAGTGGCCTTCCAGGGTTGCCAGTTGTTAGAAAGTAAATACCGTGGCCCTGGAACCGGGTGACGGTCATAGGCTAACTTTAAAAAAAAAAGAGAAATGAGGGAGAAAGTGGTAAGGAAAGGGAAAACTTAGAATTTCTATCACAATAAATAAGGTGCAAGGGCAAAAACTAACGGTAACAGGTACCTACAAATCAGGAAAGGGGAACTGTGTTACCCCGAATTTAAAGCGAGCGAAACCGCGGGCAAAAGCTAATTATTAATGAAGCAAACGTGGGAAATAATAAATGATTCTTTTTGTGATATGATTCGTTTTCATTTTGCTGATAACGATAGCGGGTAATTGAATTAAATGTCATTGAAATTAAGTATAAAGCAAAACATTTCCTGAATTCCTAATACCAACAGCGATAGCTACTTATAATAATGAACGGGAACATGTTTATTTCTGGGATACAGTAGCTTTACATTTGTATATACTTCAGTCAAAAAAGTATCGGGAATGGATGATTTGTTTATGGTTCCAAATTAAAATTTTTGTTTTTTTTGTAGTTGTTAGATTGGCACAACTGTTTTCCATTTTGGCGCGGAGTTTGAGTTGCATCTGTTATTTATATTAAATATAGAGCTGGTTTTAGTAATATCATATATAGTGTGTATTGCGAATTTCATAATGGACAAAAATATCGAACAAAGAGTTTGTCTTAAATTTTGCATCGTCAATGGAATTTCGTGTTCGGAGTCACTGAAAATGTTACAGAAGGCTTACGGTGAATCGACTTTATCAAAAACTCGTGCTTATGAGTGGTTCAAAGCGTTCAAAAGCGGTCGAGATGTGATGGAAGATTTGCCTCGCTCTGGTAGGCCGTCAACGTCTGCAACTGAAGTTAACATCGCAAAAGTGAAGAAAATAGTGACTGAAAATCCCCATTCAACTCTGAGAGAGATAGCCGCCGAACTTTCTGTATCTCACGAGTCGATCCGTACCATTGTAACTAATCATTTGGGTATGAAACATGTTGCTGCTCGGCTAGTCCCAAAAGATCTGAATTTTCTCCAAAAACTCAATCGCATGAAAGTCGCTGAGGACATGCTAGAACGAGTCAGTTCGGACCCAACATTCATGAAACGCATTGTTACTGGTGACGAGACGTGGGTTTACGAGTTTGACATGCAAACTAGTCAACAAGCTTCGGAGTGGCGCCTTCCAACTGAACCGAAACCGAAAAAACCACGCCAAAGTCGATCAAAAGTCAAAGTCATGTTGACTGTTTTCTTTGACTATCGCGGTGTTGTGCACTCTGAATTCTTACCGGAAGGTCTAACGGTAAATAAAGAATATTATTTGAGCGTTATGCGGCGTTTAAGAGAGCAAATTCGACGAAAAAGGCTAGATTTGTGGAAAGAAAATTCTTGGATTTTGCACCACGACAATGCGCCTTCACACAAGGCTATCATTGTGAACGAATTTTTGACCAAACACTCAACAAATACCATCCAGCAACCACCATATTCACCAGATATGGCTCCTGCTGACTTTTTTCTTTTTCCTAAACTCAAATTACCACTTCGTGGCACCAGTTTTCAATCGATAGAAGACATAAAGGAGAATTCGCGGCGAGAACTAAACTCAATTCCGGAAGCAGCGTTTAAAAAATGTTTTGATGAATGGATTATTCGTTGGCGCAAGTGTATCGTTTCTAAAGGAGCATACTTTGAAGGTGATAAAATAAATTTGGATGAATAACAGACATTTTGTGTATTATTGATCGTTTCCCGGTACTTTCTTGACAGAGTAGTACACTGCTTAGGAAAGCCTTTTCCCAGCTTTGAAAAAAGAACTTAATCAGCGATGCAGCAGCTACTTTTCGAATGATTGTGTCGAAGTTATTTTTAGGGTTCCGCAGCCAAATGACTAAATTAAACACATGTAGATTAGCCTTGTCCGTCTGCCACAGCCGTTTAACTCCGTGTCACCTCACATCTGAAATTCGGAGAGTAGGTGTCTTCTACATATCGGTACATAAAAAAAGGTTGAAAAAAACAATGTGTATAGTGTAACAATGTGTATTACTTTTTTTGCGGATAGGAAATCATCAAATAACTTCCCCCGCTCTGTGCGTCGCGGGAGTGTCAGACTTGTACCGACTAAAACCCTGGGTGGGTTTTAGTCAGTACAAGTTCCTTCTATTGCCCTTTACGTTCCGGGCCCGCGGTATCTCTTTGGAACAACCCGCAACCCCGGTTTAATCGTTTCTTTGGCGTCATGTTTTTTTTTAATTTTTCTGATCATTTTTTTATTATTGTATTTATTCAGGAGAACCTTCAATATTGTTATGAGTTAAAATGATATAAGGCTTCTTAATACTCTTTTTTAAGACAAATCTGCTTCGTTAGTCTTTTGGTTACCAGCGTGGCTGCTAAACTTGAGTTCCTAGATTCGATTCTCTTGTCCGATCTTCTAAAATTTCTCAATAGGAGCCACGGAGTCTGGATTTGCTGCTCAGTTGGTGGCAAAGGCTCGCTCCCTATTACATTTGAGGTGTACTATACGGTGCACTACTTTCTAACCCTTTGGCGATTACGGGTGTGATGTTATGTTTCTAAAGCCAAAAATTAAAATACTGTGTGTGCTCTGGTGACTTATGAGCCAGTGATCCCCTGTAGCAACAAAACTTTTTGAAGTAGTTTTGTAATTTTCAAAAAATATTCCCGACAATTATAGAAACAACCAGTTCGAGAATCACAATTGCAAAAAGTTATATTTATTTCATTATCCCGTACCTAATATAAAAAATAAAAAGTTTAAATCTTCAAGGATTCAGAAATCTAATATCATCATGACAGTGTGAATTTTATTTTTTATCATATCTGTAAATTATCTTGAAATAAATAATGCATGTGACGCAGAATTAAGAATGAACATAATTCCAAGTACAGAGTACCTATTAATTTTATTCAAAATATCAATATTAGCCTCAGTATTCACCATCTTCTTGCCATATTTCCATTCACATTTTCCATGGTATTCGTCTGCTCTACTGACAACCACACAATATTCCAATTTGCCTCCTCACAACACGTTTCACATTCTTCCCCATAATATACTCCACACCAAATTGATAACGACACTGAAATTTCATCTACTCCTAAATCTAATTGTGACACACATGACACATTGGTAATTCCATTATCCTACAATGAAACGACTCATATTTTTGGATTATTAACCATTTATAAACATCAATAGTAGACATCATGAATTAGTAAAGAAGAAAATATTTGGTTTGTGTTAATTATTGCACTCTTATATTTGCACACACAGAGATAAGGTTTAATAGCCCCTTTTGGAATGCACCGGACACACTTTCGATATTAACGAGTCGCAGGTACATTTAAATTCTACTAGATTTTTCTCTATATGCTCTACCAGCATCTTGATGTGACAAATAGGGACTTTTTGACAACCACAAGTCTCAGAATTTTTTTGAGAAATAGAATCAGCGGCAGATCCGCTAATAAAAGAATTCCTCTCATTGTCTGTCTGTAGCCCGGGAAAGTAAATGGAATTCGCGAGTTTAACGGCATTTGATCTTCCGGAATTCATTGGTACGGCGATTTGAAGCCAGTCGACTGGATACAAATCACTATTAGAATACATTTCCGCCGTGTCCGAGCTTAAACATTCGCCAAGTCTATTAGCGGCTTGGGTACTGAAATTGTTACTCTTGGGGGAATATTTTAAAATAATATTTTCTTCATTTTCTGCTATAGTCCCAATTTCGTGAGTGGACATGTCAACAATGGGTAATGCAGATTTTGAAGTTTTATCTACTACAACATCGTTCGGAACTAAATGACAGTTTACAGCGTCATCTCTATTGCTCAAGGCAAACTCTTTCCAAACACTATCAATTTTATCATTATTGGCCTGCATTACAGATTTAGTGCAAAAGCAAGGACCGAGGGCACTGTCACAACAACCATCCCCTGTAAATCCAATGTTAGGTACATCACCCGTTGTGTTTTGTACATCTTGTTTGATTTCACCATTTTCACTCATTTCTAATATTGATATTGGCTTGGCTGGTGGTTGTTTGTCTATGCCAAATGTAGGCAATGCACAATGTTCACTCGTATTAATAGATTGTTCTGCGTAGAGATTTACTAAGACTTCTTTATTTCCAAACATTTCTGGAAATTTCCGAAAATCTACTTTATCAGTATTGTAGCAACAGTCACACGTATTATACATGACTCCATTAGATTTGTTATCTGTAAAAATATGGTCCGTTTCTGTAGTTTTTATATTTCTATTAGTAAACGGTCTAGTTATGACACATGATGTGCTTTCTATTCCAAACGTAAGATTTGCTTGAGATGACACATTTTCTTTGGGAATTATCGAGTTATCTGAATTCTGTTCCAAGTACTTTGTATGTATAGAAAATTGTTCCACTTCTGCATCATTATAAATAGCTTGTGAATTATTTGTGTCTTTTTCGGGTAATTCTGTTGGAGGCACAAGATCTCCCATACGTACAATTTTTATACGCGTCTCGCTGCTATTTTTGCATTTACAGATATCTCTTAGGCGTTGAAAATCATTTTCAATTAAATTACATACTTTCTCTAGGACTTCTGGCAATATAACATCTTTTTTGTTTTCATTTAAAACACATAAACATTGAACACGTTTTATTTTAACTTTCAAATATTCTTGTAAAAGCCCGTAAGCTCTGTCCCAACTACCTTTATATGGTGGTACTCTTTTCGAGCAACCACATTTCATGTTATTTGCACAATCTGAAATTACTTGTTTAACTCTTTGCAAAATAGCCGAAAAGAATTTTTGTTCTTCTTCTGGAGGTATGCAGATATTACATGAAAGAGATTTATAATCTTCAAATTTTTGTTTAATGTGGTCCTCTAACAAATGAAAAGCGTTTTCTTCTAAATCTCTGGAATCATCAACATTTACACAGTTACAAGAAATACATGGTTCTATTGTTTTATGTTTAAAACTTTTTTTATCTAAAACTTTATTTTTGTGTGTGTTTTCGAGTAGTTTATTATCTAATGAATTATCCATAAAACCAGTAAATTCTTCAAATTTAGCTTTACATTCGCATTTTTTTTTATCGTCAAATCCTGTTTGGTAATGTCTTTCTCTCGATAAAATATTATGTTTCGATAATGCATTAGCTTGATCAATATTAGGTGACTCCTTCGGAAGTTTCCGTCCACCTACATGTTTCTCATCTGGTAAATCACCGACATTACCATCCACCGCTTTATTGTTTTTATTTTTAACCAAACTTGAATCATCTAAAGTAACACCCAAAAACTTGATACAACATTCACCACCCGTTGAAAATAATTCTGTGTTTTGGGGAACGGTCTTTAGGTCCGATTTTGTTTTCATTTCTGTTTGGTCATTTAAATAATTACTATTTATTGGGCTACTATTAAATTCGTTAAATTTTGGAACATCCTTTGATCGTGTAACTTGACACATATGCGATTGAACTTGTACTTTATGTAATTCTTCAGTCTGAGACCTTTTATTATCTTTTTGCTGGTCTTGATACATTGTACAGCCACAAGTATTTGTATTTATACATTGAAACGGAATATTATTGTTACCATCCTCTTTTTTATCTTGTTCGGATTCAACCAAATTAATTAGGCATTTGCAAAGATTTTCGTGACTCTTATCTAAATAAACTGTTCCCATATATTCTGATTCAGTGGTGACAGGCTGTTTCGAAAATGATCCACTCTGTCCACTGGTCTTCATTTGCGTGTCTTTATAGAAATCACTTGCATTTACTTGTGTGTTATTACTTTCTGCCAAGAACGAGAAAATGTTTTTGGAATCATTCTGGTTCAGCATCTGCATTGCCTCTTGGATTACAGTTGGAGAACATTTACTTAAACAGCTTTGAATATGTTTTATACATGTCTCTCGAGACACCATGTCAAAGTTACATGAAGCTAATACCTGTAAAAGTTTATCTATAGAAGTATTGGATGGTATTTTACGAAAACATTTGCAGTTGCTATTACAAGGTTCTGATATTTCACTATCGTTTTGTAGTAGTTCTGAGGATGGGAGACTAAAGTTGATAGGTTTTGATTGTTTTACAATAGAACTTTTTGGCATGACGTCCTTTAGTGACTTTTGCTTCCATTTTTCACTGTTGTTTAACTGTGCATTTTGTAAACTTTTACCTTTTTTTTGTGGCCCACAAAAACATAGGTTCACGGCATACGATTGCTCGTGGCCTTTTTTTTTGCTTAGTTTGGTGGGTCTTTCGTTAATTGAAACTTTTTTAAATGAATTTTCAGTATCTTTGTTGGTAGAACTCCTAGGAACTACCAATTTGTTTTTAATTGGAGTCTTCGGGTATTCATCCCTTTTAGCAGGTCTTACTCTACTATCTTTGTAGACTTTGGAACAACCTTTTGTGATAACTTCAAGATCTTCATTTTCTAAGACCTTAAAATTTTAGAACATTATCAGATGATTGGTATTTGAATCAACTGGTAAAAAAATAAACTTGTGAGCATATTATTTAAGATGCCTATAATGTAGCTACTTACCGAAGTCTCTCTGAATAGTTTAGAAATATCATCTTTCATTCGTTTCAGATGTTCTTTTCTTACAGAGTCCTGTGTTTAAAAATAAAACAATATAAATGAATAAACTTGACATAATACATCAAGCTTATTCTATCACTGTGGGTATTTATCATTAAAATCCATTGTTTGGCTCTAGACAAAGGTTGGCCGATGCAAGGAAGGCAAACCTATTTTTTTTTTGGGTGGGAAATCATCAAATAACTTCCCCCGCTCTGGGCGGAGCGGGGGGGCATGTCAGACTACTACTACTTTTACTGACTAAAACCCACCCATGTTCCTTCTATTGCCCTTTACGTTCCGGGGCCGCGGTATCTCTTTCGAACAACCCGCAACCCCGGCAGGTGGAGGCTCTGGCAAGCCCCTCTGCTTTGCTGACATCTCTTTGAGTCGCGCGTGAAACACGAACGCGCCGTCAGCAAACCAAACCTACTCAGGTGGAGATTAATTGAGGACTCAGCCTACCCTGCCCAGGCTGCCCTGCCAAGTGTAGATGTGGTGGTTTCTCACAAACGATGACGCACTGTCCTGCATGCAGTAATTTGTTCAATCACAGGAACTGCTAGATGCAATTGAAGTATCCAAAATCTTTACCCAATTGTGGGTCAACTCAATTTATATTGCCATTGAAACGCAAAGAAGAAGAACGGGCTTTGTGCGTAACGAAGACTCAAAAGTGAACCTGACCCATTTCTGCAACCGTGAAGAAACGATGAACAATTATGTTTAAAATGTACCTTTTTTAAGTCTTCTATCTGTTGTTTTAGCTGCGTGACTTCCTGAATTGTTTCTGCCCAGTTTGCAGGTGGCATCACATCATTCGGCTGGTTGGGTGCTAATTGACCGGTGTTACTCGTAGGACTCGGAGTAAACGGCGAGTTCTCATGCATCAGGCACGGATACAGCGCCGCTTTAGTAACGTCATCAACATGATTAATAAATATGTAAAGTATGAAGTAGGTTTGCTCATAAGAATATTTTTTTAAATCACATCATACATTGCATGTAAACTATACCTACATATATTTGAGCTAAATTAAAAATACAAGGATGTGAAATTTGCCAACTAATACGGTACCTCAGAGTATTATTATCGCAACTAGAAATATAAATCTTAGTTGGCATATTGAGCTCAGCTAACATGATAAAATTAAACATTTGTTTAACATAAAAAACAATATTATATGAAATGATTTTGGTGAAGAGATCCTAGTACCGATAATAAATAAACACCATCAACAGCAGATCGCACGATCAGGTGTCCCACTAAAGTCCAGAAAGTAAGTGATAACGTGAAAAATATGTTTCACTCACTTTGGTTTGTGCAGCATTCGGGAACACACCCTTCAATTACTGGTGTCGGTGGTTTACATACACATGGCGGTGGTCCTGCTGTTGCCCTCTCTATAGCCCGCTGTTCTATTTCTTCAGCTCGCTCCTGGAGCAGTTCCTCGGCAAGCTGACTGGCCATCTGCTGGGCGCGTCTCTCTATTGCTCTCTGTTGCCATCCTTCTTTAAGGTTATCTTCTAGAGTTGGTATCATCTTTGCCGCATCAGCACACGCATTTCCAACCCACTAGGTATGATAAACAGATTATTAACTTTTAAATTAAACATCACAAGTTAATAAAAGCTTGTAAACAATTACTCCAGCTTCAGATTGTTACCATTGAAGTATTCCTTTATGAAATTTAAGGGCCATCGCGGAATAATACTCTTTGAAACAAAAAGGATTCATAAAACAAGAGACAACAAACTTGAGTTTATGGTTTTAATTTCAACTCGATACCTCTACGCGTTCCAAGATAAAAGGTTTTAACAAACAGACAGACGGACAATAAAGGGGTCGAAAAAGGGTTCCGTTGTTTTTTCCTTTTGAGGTCTTGAGGTACGGAACACTAAAAACAAAAAGAAACATTCATACGAATTGATAACGGTTGGCTTTGGGAGTCGGTTAAAAAGGCAACACAATTAAAATATACCTATGTAGTTTTTCAACACGGCTAGTAATATTTAGTATTTTAAATAATTGAGTATTTTACCTTTGCATGGTAGTTTTCAATAGATGTAGCGATAGCAATATCAAGTTCACTCTTTAATAACTTTGAGAAGAAAGCCCTTAAATTGGTTTTTGTATCAGTACGGCGATCCCAGTTGTGGTTGTCTTCTAGACACTTGAGCAGCTGACACGGCATCTGCGAGCCGGCTCGGCCCAGCTCACCCTGCAGTCCGGAAAACAGGTCCGCCAACAAGCTGGATAGTAGTCTATCCCGTAGCGACGTGCACGAACAGGAGTCCTTCAAAATCGAAATCAAAAATTTTATTTCATACTAGCTTTTGCCCGCGGCTTCGCTCGCGTTAAATTCGGTAGCGCCTTATTGATTTGTAATAGCAACGCTAAGTTTTCCCGTTTCTTCCCTCTTTCTCCCTCATATCCCACTCTTTTTTTTAAATAGCCTATGTCCGTCTCCTGGTTCCCAACTATCTCAGTACCAAAATTCATTTAAATCGGTTTAGCCATTAAAGCGTGAAGAGGTAACAAACAAACAAACAAACTCACTTTCGCTTTTATAATATTAAGTAAGGATAGGCCTACATGGGCAATTACAAATATTAATTAAGGTGGGATTGAGCTAGTGATGCCGTAATCAGATTCCTACACTCAAACTTACTAACCATGAAACTTTTGATATAGGTACTTACTTGCATCTGATCTTCAGGGGCACAGTAACACATGGCTGCCAATGACGGCGTACGTTTCACTTGTACCTTTTCATCAATGGGCAACTGGCACTGACACTTCAAGACGTGTTCCTGCAGCTCAAGCAGCTTCTCCTTTTTCTTCATCAAGTCATCCAGCTGTCCCTGCATTTTCTTGTCGCAAATCACCTTGCATCCTTCTAAGTCTTCTATTAGTGTCGCTTTCTCTTTACGAAGTGCTTCATGCTACAAGAATAAAAGGAATATGATAGAACTACTTTATTTGGGAAATGTTATGTTATTTATTTTCATATGAGCACACATGAAATTAAAAAGTCATGAAAAACGGTAGCAAAATTTGGACAACAAGAAAGCATTGGTTATCTTTTGTATTGTATAACGGGCTGATGTCCGCAACTCCACGTTTGAGGCGCGTAATTTGGTTATTTTTTATTTATTTTTCAACACGCCATAATAGAATGAAATACAGTATAAAATCCATCTTAGTCTGTTACATTTATTATTTAAAAAAAATAGTTTCTAAGTGCGAGTCGGCCTCGCGCACCTTTGGTTCCGTACAAACTTGAAACATTAATAATATCTTTTGATTGCGTAGACTTTTTTACAAGATCAAGGAACAACAGTCTTTAGTTTACGGTGCTTTTTTAATTTTAACCTTCACACGTTCCCGAGATAAAGGCTATTGATAATAGACAGACAAACAGGCGGGCATCAAAGTGATCGTATAATATGTTCCGTTTTTTTTTTCCTTTTAGAAACGGACACAAAAGCATTTAAACATGAATGTGTCAGTAGTCAGTGTCATAGTAATTAAACATAATTGGTTCGCAATCCGATCTTAAAGTATTGCAGAATACAGATAACAGAGTTACACACCCTTTAAATGGTTTTATATTTTACTTTGGCACTACTCAGTCTAAAAGTTTATATGATTGCCAAGAGTTGTTTTTAGGGTTCCGTAGACAAATGGCAAAAAAGGAACCCTTTTAGATTAGTGGATCACAGCCACCGTCTGTGGACACCGCGACGATTTAGAGAATAAGTTTCTTTTACGAAGGCCTCGAGGCATGTCACTGAGTGTTGAATAATAATAATTCCAACAAAATATAACAGTGGGATATCAATCGATAGCTCTTAAAAATATCATCGAGGTTCATAAAATGATTTTTAGGTCAATTGTTGATGATATGTTCGCTTCTAAAGCCGTAAACATTGTTTTCTCTCCTCCCTCTATTTTTGGTGTTGAGTGGAAAGGAAAGGAAAGTAAGAAATGAATTACTAAATTGTTTGGTGCTACAGAACCCCTTGTGCGTGAGTTTAACTCACACTTGGCCTAACTTGTTCCAAAAATAGTTTGTTTTTTACATGTTCTAACAATCCAGGTACAGTCGTTAACAAAAGTCGAGAGGCAAAATTGCAACGTAACAGCTTGACGTTTAGTTTGACTTACGACCTTCTATTTTCAAGCATATAGTCGTTGTCGTCAACAAGTGATTGTAGCTCATAATTTCAACTTATAACATAAAAAGTAACTAAATAATAAAGATTTCTGTGAGGTAGATGAACTGCGCGAGCACAATACTGTCAGTGCGTTTGCGTATATGAGTGATGTCTCAACATTCAACAGATAACACACACACTAATAAATTGTAAAACAAAGATAGCAATATTTAATATCAAAATATATTGACTAATCATAATAATCCTTAGTATGTAATATTATAAAAGTGAAAGTGAGTTTGTTTGTATGTTTGTTACGTCTTCATGCCAAAAATTGATTTTGGTTTTTTTTAGAGATAGGGTCCCACCTGGAGAAGGACATAAACAAAAAATTGTCTTTTTATAAAGTGAGAAAGAGGGAAGAAAAGGTTAAACTTACCTTTGTTATTACAATAAATAAGGCACAAGGGCAAAAACTACAGGTAGCAAACCCCTGCAAATCAGGAAAGGGGAACTGTGTTACCCCGAATTTAACTCGAGCGAAGCCACGGGCAAAAGCCAGTTGTTCATAAATTGTTAACTCATGCTTTGGTGACATTTCTGTTAATCTAATCTAAATAAATGTCATGACAAGGTCAATCTCTAATTGTATATGATTGATGAGTAATTTTATTGATTAGCTTGTTGCAAAGAATCTACTGCTTTATACCTTAAAAAGTAAAAGGGTTCCTGACTCCTCTTCGATCAAGTCAAGATAACAATATGCGTTCAACAAACATCCATTTAAAGCAGCCTGATTGATTATATTATCAGGGACCGAAGTAGGTGGATTGATTTTTGGTAATTAATTCGAGATGTGAGTACTTATATGTAAATACTCCCGAGTGTATGTGTTACTCATTACACTCAAGGAAAATTAAATCACGATATCATTGTCAAATTTTGCCTGTTTAAGTGGTTTTAGTACAGATGAAAATCAACACTACCTACTGGATAGCCTGTTGTTTTTTTTAAAGTGCATGTGGGCTCAAAGGGCTCCTATCTAAAACTTTTTAATAGTATAAGCATTCTGTCATCTCGACCTACCTACCCGGTTATCATGTTTACACGCTTAGGTCGGCCATCGCAGAGGATGTTTTGTCCAAGCAATAGTGCTTCCTGTTAAGGCCTTCTGGGTGGCCTATGAATTATAAAACATTGATTAAAATTAGTGTCCGACCGAAAGTTCGGTTTCGGTTTCGGCCAAAAAACAAATTTCGGCGGCAGTTTTGGTTTCGGCTAAAATCCGCCGAAACTTTTGCCGAAACCCAAGCTTACGTCGCAAGTTCACACACGTTCACGCTCGCCTAACTTCGTTTCCCGCGGCAACGCTTGACGGACGCTGTCGGTCCTGTTCAGCCCTGTTCCTTTATTAAAGAGAAAGATCTCAAAATACCAATACTTAGTATTTAATGAAACGGTAACAATTACTGATTTGATTAATGTTAACTGATAAACATTATGCTATGAGAACTTAATTTGAAAAATAATAAAAATGTTATTAGTTTTTTTATATAAATGATTACAACAAACTTAATATACTGTGTTTCCATTTCATGCCCTAATTAAAGCAAAATAATAGGTAAAATGCACCAAATTTCAGTATTTTAAGAAATTTTATACATGACCACGTGAGTTTCGGTTTCGTTTTCGGCAGAAACTGTCGGATCATTTAGTTCCCTTCAAAATGGTTGAGTTGAATGGTGCTGATCTATGCCTCATGTTCGTGAACGGGCGCTGTCAGTTGTGACTGGTCATCTCTCAGTTGCCACTTCTTATTTGAATTATAAATAAAATAAATAAATAAATATCTTGGGACAACTCACACACGGCTATCTGATCCCAAGCTAAGCAGAGCTTGTGTTATGGTAACCAGACAACTGATATACATACTTATATAATTTATAAATATATACATATTATAGATAAATCACACCCAGACACAGAACAAACAATCATGCTCATCACACAAAGTTTGTCCTGGGTGGGAATCGAACCCACGACCTCCGGCTCAGCAGTCAGGGCCACTAACCACTAGACCAACAGGCCCGTCAATCATTATGTATTTTTTAAATTCTTTTTGTTTTACTATGGACACTTTTAATGTGCACGTCTTGCTACATGTTTTCACATAGTTTACCATATTAACACGAATGATGTAACCAAGGTTTTGTAACAATATTCTGATTTAAAAGAGTGTCCATGGAGTTTCTTGCCCATTCTTCTTCATAGAGATCTACCCTTTGGAATGGGCAACTACAGTACTTTCACAGTTATTATGCCTTGTGACAGTCCCACTGTGGCTTCATTTTTATTGTTGTCAATGTTTCGACAGTTCAAAAGTGCCTGTAACTAGCCTACTTGAAATAAATGATTTTGATTTGATTTGATTAACTGTTACGACCGAACATTCGGTTTCGGTTTCGGCCGGAAAACCAGTTTCGGTCGACCTATAATTAAAATATAATTAATCAAAATAATGTGAAGGGATCGAAATCGTGTAGATAGATTGTATAGATAGGTTAACATACCTTATCACACCTGCGTCATATTGAAGACGCATTTTCATTTACACTATCTGCTTACTCTTCAAAAATAATGTATTTGCTTATTTGTTGATGCAATCGCAGGCAATGAATACATACCTCAGTTAAATAAACTAAATGAAAAATATTTCTACAAGCTAGATATAGCAACTATTGTTTTCCTTGAATGACGCACTTTATTGGTTAGGTAATATTGAGAAGTAAAGCCAAACAGTCGTATACACAAACAAAAGCATACACATAACTATTGAGTACGGTCGAGAAACATGCAAATCAATAGAGAGAAAAAAACGGAAAGTTTGTACTGCTTTTCAATATTCCTCTAGCACAACTATAGGCCTTCTCGGTAGTTCCTATAAGAGATAATTATGTTTTGCTGACCTTCATGGTTGGTAAAAGATTAAGCAAATGATAATATTTTTGGTAGACTGGTTATCATCACGTAAATATGCATGAGTTTGAAAAGTAGATAACAATGGCAAAGACGATTTACTGTTTTGAAGAACCATAGAAAAGGAAAAGCAGTTGGTAAACCGAGGCTACAGTCATACCATGCTTTTAAAGTTAGGGATGTATGGCTTCACGTCACTTGGGCTAAATAATATGTCAGAGACTACTAATAATGTAATTTTAAGACACTTAAGATCACGCTTTTAGTTGACGTTTATAAAAAAAAACTAGTTTTCGCCCGCCACTTCGTCCGCGTGGCATAGTTACTTTGGGGTAACGCTTACTTTAACCCGCGTAATGGTCGAAAAAAAATATACTTCTCATTTTTTTTTTTAGCTTATGTCCGTCTCTAGGGTTCCAAGTATCTCTGTACTTACCAAAATTCATCAAAATCGGTTTAGCCATTGAGGCGTGAAGACGTAACAAACAAACAAACTCACTATAACTTTTATAATATTATTAAGTAATAACCTGAGTTTTCCCAGTCAAAATAATTGTATGCCAGGGTTAACTTATAAACAGATACTTAATGGCATTAGTAACTGGAAATGTTTATAGTAAAAATACTGATTTAACTATATTTATAGGAAATAGTTCAAAAATTACAAAAGAAGACATCACAGATAGTGTAACTGAGTTGTTTAAGTTGAACTGTCGTAAAATAATATTGTGTGCTTTTCCATATTTTGAAAGATTATCGAAACGAATTAACAATTATATTCACATGCTGAATAAG
Organism: Ochropleura plecta; assembly: GCA_905475445.1. Lineage (NCBI taxonomy): Eukaryota > Metazoa > Arthropoda > Insecta > Lepidoptera > Noctuidae > Ochropleura > Ochropleura plecta. The sequence continues at coordinate 12,886,426 of FR997725.1, read as the reverse complement.
CATGTTCATTTTTTGGTAGGTCACTATTGTGACAAACTCATGTATCTGGATATTAACAATGTTGTTGATAAACTTAGGTCGACACGGGGTAATGTGTTTCTACCTACTAGTTGTAGACACAAAATAGCTAGGCTATTAGCTTATAATATTCACTCGGACATAAATATTATGTCTATGTTTTCTTCTATTATTAACACTGCGACTTTTAGTACTTATACTAATAAACCTTTTTACAAGGAAGGCGGGGGAGTATTGTCATTCACTCCGGCTCATTTAAACTAGCTAGTAAGACAACAGAAGATATAAATAACATAAGTGTTACACTCACTAACACCAAGGTACCTTCTTGCTCTCAAATAGTTAAATTTAAAAAAGGGGCTAAGCAGAATTCCTTGAAATTATTCCATCAAAATATTCAAGGTTTGTCTTCGAAACAACTAGAGATTGAATTGTTTTTAGAAAAAACCAAGTTTGATATTGTATGTTTCACCGAACATTGGCTAAAAGATCATGAAATGTTAATTAACTTTGAGAATTACAGTGTAGGCAGTTCCTTTAACCGCAAATCTAAGATGCGTGGGGGTTCACTTATCTTAAAAAATTAAAAATGGCATTAAATTTAAAACTCGTAATGATATAATTGATCTTTCGGTTGAACATAATATTGAAATGTCTTGTGTTGAGCTAGATAAGCATGTCATAGTGTGCGTTTACAGACCCCCAAATTATCAAAACTACTCTGTATTTGAGTCAGTAATGGAAGATGCTTTAGCAAAACTTGCAAAAGGTAATAAATTACTAGTTATCTGTGGTGACTTTAATATTAATATTTTAGATATAAATTCAAATAGCAGTAGATTCTTACATCTTTTTAAATCATTTAATTTGATAAATGTCTTTTCGGAGCCTACCCGAATTACTACAGACACTGCTACATGTATTGATAATGTCTTTTGTTGCTGCGACTACTTAAATAAATCCATTGTAAATTACCTTCCATCTAATCACAGCGGTCAAACCGTCGTTTTCGAGTCTTACACACCGTCACAAAAAACCCAGATAAAATCTAGACAAATAACACCCAGCAATTTGAATAAATTTAATAATAATTTAATTAGTAATTTAAGCACTCCGGGATTTAATATTGAAAATGTAAATTTATGAGGAATTCTTTTCGGTTGTCTACACAGAGTTCAATGATACGTTAAAAATAAAAACTAAATCTATTAGCCCAAAGTTTATGTTTAGTGATTGGGCAACTAAGGGTATAAGAAAAAGTAGGGAACGATTGTTTGAGCTTTACGGCCTTAAGCCTTACTTCAACTCAGAAACTTTCAATCACTATGTTGCAACTTACTCAAAAATTTTTAAAAACACCTGCAATGTAGCTAAATCTTTATTCATTAGCAACAAGATTAAATCCGCCGATAAGAAAATTAAGACGGTTTGGAAAATCATTAATAGTGAAACTAACAGAAACAAAAAATGTAATAATGAGATCACACTAGAGTCTTCGCGTGGTCTTCTAACCACTAAAAACGAAGTTGCTCAAGAATTTGTAGATTTCTTTACTAGTATCCCACTTAAAACTACTGAAACATTAAATTCTTCACCCTTGCTTTCCATTGATTTATTAAGAGCAAATGTTTCACCATGTCCGGTTGAGTTTCAATTTAAGCATATTAACCCCACTGCAGTCATTAAAGCTATCAAGCAAATCAAATTAACCGAAGATCTTTGGGGAATGTCTATTAAAGTTTGTCAAGCTATTATTGAGACAATAGCACCGTACTTAGCCATAATATTCAATTTGTGTGTGGACCAAGGAGTTTTTCCGGACCTTATGAAATACAGTAAAGTTATACCCCTTTTCAAATCTGGGGATAGTAAAGACACCAATAACTATAGACCCGTATCCGTTTTGCCGGTTTTCAGCAAGGTGTTTGAAAAGGTAATGCTTAATCAAATGCTCAACCACTTTAACACCAATAAGATCTTACATGAAAAACAGTATGGTTTCACCAAAGGACGTTGTACGACTGACGCTGGTGTTACCTTGTTAAAACACATATTTACTGCGTGGGAAGAGGCACAGGATGCCATAGGAATCTTTTGTGACCTTTCAAAAGCGTTCTCTTGAAACTTGAACATTACGGCCTAGGAAAACTTGCGCTTAGTTTAGTAAAATCATATTTAAATGATAGACAGCAGCAAGTGCAAATAAATGGTGTCAATTCAATGGGTTTAAATGTAAAGATGGGTGTACCACAAGGATCGATATTAGGTCCCTTCCTCTTTTTAGTATATATTAATGATCTACCCCATTTATTTAAAAACCAACCACAAATGGTGTTGTTTGCTGACGATACTTCTTTAATATTTAAGATAAATAGACGTGCCACAAATCTAGACGACTTAAATAACGCCCTATTACAGGTAAATGATTGGTTCACCGCCAATAATTTGGTATTAAATGGGAAAAAAACGAATTGCATAAGATTTGCTCTGCCAAACGTCAAAAGTAGTGATTGTGACATAGTATTGAATCAAGAGAAACTAGAATTCGTCAATAAAACTGTTTTCCTGGGGATAACGCTCGATTCAAGGCTACAATGGGGTCCGCATATAACATCTCTTGCAGGACGGCTTAGTTCAGCAGCATATGCTGTCAGAAAAATCCGTCAGTTTACTGATGTAGATACCGCGAGGCTAGTCTATTTTAGTTATTTTCATAGTATAATGTCATACGGTATTTTACTTTGGGGACGGGCTGCAGACATCGAGTCTGTATTTATTCTGCAGAAAAGAGCCATTAGAGCCATTTATAATCTACGTAGGCGAGATTCTCTAAGAGAACAGTTTAAGGAAATTAACATCATGACAGTACCTTGTCAATATATCTATGAAAACATCATGTACGTCAGAAAAAATTTGCATCTATTTGGTAAACGAGGGAAATAGGGACCAATTGGTTCAGCCGGGTTTCAAGTTAGCTAAAGTAGACTCATCTTTCATGGGGTACTGTTTGAAATGCTACAATAAAATACCTCCCCACATTCTTCAACTGAATGAAACGAAATTTAAATCTTGTATTAAACGCACACTATGTAGGCAAGCATATTATAAGTTGGGGGATTATATTGATGATAAAAATGCTTGGCTCAATGCTGGTCCTGCTCCTCAAGCTTAGGGGTAAACTCATTGATAAGTATCCGAAGCTATAGTGGAAGCTGCAGAAGATTGTAAGACTATCTTTGCAATGTATAGAATCAATTCTCTAGTATTGTATAATTATTAAGCCCATATGTGAGTGCTATGTATTATCATTGACTTGACGAAGCCCTGGTGGTTAATAGTGTCATGCTCACTTAAATGTCTCGCTGATAGTGGCGGGTGTGTCGGTTCATTTAGCTCCCTTCAAAATGGTCGAGCTGAATGGGGCTGATCCATACGTCATGTTTGTGAACGGGCGCTGTCAGTTGGGACTGGTCATTTTTTAACTACCACGGTCATTTTTTTACTTATTTAGATTTTAAATTGAATTTTGCTTTTTATTTACTCTGGACGCTCTTACTGTGCACGTCTTTCTACATCGTTCTCACATATTTGTATAATCTCAACACGAAAAATGTAAATACGATTTTGTAAAAATATTATAATTTAAAAGAGTGTCCATGGAGTTTCTTGCCCATTCTTCTCCATAGAGATCAACGCTTTGGAATGGGCAACTACAGTACTTTCACAAGTTATTATGCCTTGTGACCGGATTGTAGCAGCATCATTTTTTTTTTGTTCTTGTTTTTTTTGACATTCAAAAGTGCCTGTAATGGTCTAATTGAAATAAATGCTTTGAGTTTGAGTTTGAGTTGAGTTTGAATTAGTAAGTCGAAGGAATTTATTTGTCAAAAACATACAATAATGGAAAGTAAAAATAAGGATTAACCACTGTCCTACCAAACCAATCAAATTTTAAAAAACACATACTTGACTGACTTACAAGTAGAAGTTCAGCTGCTCGAGTTCCACTGTCAGACCCACAACACTAAGTGCAATATTTTAGATTCACCAAAACGAATCATTAGATCCAAAACCCGAGTAATTTACTAGTGGGCACTGAAGAATTCCACTATCCACCTCCTGGCTCCATCATCAGACTACCAACACTAAGTGAAATGTATTTAATTCATCAAAACAAATCTTTAGACCCAAAACTCAAGGATTTTGAACACACTAAAGAGTTCTAGTATCCACCTCGTGGGTCTATCATCAGATCAGCTCTATGATACCATATTTTAGTGCTGTCATCCGAACTACAAAATTTCGTTTTAATACAACCATAAGAAGGAGGTTAAAATTGACTTCCAAGATTTGATTACATTGTTTGTAACAAGCGAAGCGAACGTTAGGGTGTTAACTTTTATACAAGTCCATGGATACTTGGGATAATGAAACAGAATCATTAGTACAAGGTCCGAAGTCCTAACCTGTGCAACGTGATGAATTTAGTGACGATTAAACACGGCTTTTAGTTGCAGGGATCATAAGGCGCTATGCTACTTATAAATGACGCTGTGCAACAATAAGCACCCCGACTACAGTATTCTCTCTTATTAAAATAAGGTCTAGGGCGTGCAACGGCCACATTGAGCAATTCCTGTAAAAGTCAATCATTTCGCTCTAGTAATTGAGACAAGACTGATTCGACTAACCTAACGAACGTCAGCCAGCGTTAGAGCTACCTTGATAATACAGGCGCCTTCGTATGTACAGCCGAAGTAAACAAACCATCACGTAGTTCTAATAAACGATTATGATTATTCAATTTAACTTTAGAAACTTTTTTATTTAAGTACTAGCTCTCGGTTAACAATATTTCATAGGTTTTTTCTTTCAATTCCTTCCTTATCCTGAAATTTAAATAACTTATGATACTCCTTATAGTATTAGCTAAGAAACTTAAATTCAAATATTTATTTGTAAAGATTCCACAAGCGATTATATATAGTTAGTTTAGTATCTACTTTATAAAGTAACTTTAATGGCTGCAACATTACCAGAAACGAATATTTGCTAACCACAAATTCGGAATCATCAAACCCACTGCCACTGCGTTGTTATCAGCATTTGGGTAGGCGCCTATTCGAGAACATGTTTATATGACCCACCTGCAGCGCTTTTAGTTCTTAATGTCAAAATATATTAAGTTTTATGATACATAATGTCAAAGTTAATGCTCAGGAGCTCGCGGCTAAATAATAACAGCCGCTCGGGACGATCTCTAGCTTAAGTTTCGTTGGCCTATATTGGTCCGTGGATGGGTGATGGACCACCCATTAAATTCGCATTAGTGCGAGTTTTACACAGTGCGAATGCAGACCTACGCCAAAACGATCTTAAATTGTGAGAACAAAAACTACATGGTGTATTTGACTGCTTTGAGTATAGTTTCGAATTTAGGCTAATATACTTTCCCATATATCAATATCCCAAGTTCATTCATTTATGCCGCGACGTATATTACCTCCACATCCATGCTGCTAACTATTTTTTTAAGGCACAAGGCGAGCCTAATAATCACCACGTACGGTTTTGGCGCGTTATGTAATTGCTAATTCGTTATTTATTTTTTCCATAACTTTGACATGCTATAACTCTGGCTTCTGACTTTAATCTGGATGATCAGTGCACATTAAAAAAACTATAAATGTAACAAATTTTATTCAGTACAAAATTGCACGCTGAATTAAACAATACCGTTATATTGTAAAACTTAGATTAATTGTCATCAAGCTAAATACGTTAAGGATGATTTTAAAAAACAAATTATTCTCTAAAATCATCTTTAACGATTCGATAAGAACTTCTACCATTCTGAAAATTACTAATAATCTGAATATTATTTACAGAAACTTAAATGTTTTGTACAAACTAACGTAAAAATCTTGTACATTATTCAGTTATTCAACTTTCTAAATAGCTTCATTTAATGTATTTAACTGAAGATGAAGGATGATTTAACTGAAGATGAAAATGTAACACATAATAATAATTCTCTATACGACTTATTAACTGACTTAATTTGTAAATTGTTTAGACTTTATTATTTCATGACATTTACTATTTAGATATTTCATTTTGACATTTACTATTTAGATTAATTGCATATAATAATTAATATTTGTACACCAGTCGTGGTAAAACATGTTGATACAATCGATAAGTAATGTACCATCTATAGTAAACATCTATTTTTGCATGTATTATTATGACCTACACATGTTTTGACAAATAAAATGATCTTTATCTTTATCTTTAAAAATATTCTCAAGTGAAGGTGTCGGGATGAGTTTGAATCCCTCACTCAGACCTCTAAACATTATTAATCGCTTCGCTCGGGAACCCCACAATTCCCTATTACGGTCAGAATTAAAAACATACATTTTGAGGTCGCCTTGAGAACGCCATAAGATCACTGCTAAATCCACTCGGTGCATAATCTACTATCAATAATCCGCACATACGTAACCGCTTTGTCACAAATCCTTTAGTATTTTTGTGGTCATGCATTACTTATATGTTACTAGTTTTGCTCGCGGCTTCGCTCGCGTTACATTCGGTATAACACAGTACCTGCTACCTGCAGTTTTTGCCCTTGCGCCTTATTGATTTGTAATAGCAACGCTAAGTTTTCCCTTTTCTTCCCTCGTTCTCCCTTAAATCCCACTTTTTTTTTATAAAAAAAATAGCCTATGTCCGTCTCCTATCCTCTGAACCAAAATTCATCAAAATCGGTTTAGCCATTAAAGCGTGAAGAGGTAACAAACAAACTCACTTTCGCTTTTATAATATTAGTAAGGATAGTAAGGATTTATAAAATGTAACATACCTCTGCCTTAATTTTTAAATTCTGAGCATCTTCTCTAAGTAAGTCTTTGGAAACGTCTTCTATTTGCTTGCGCAACCCAGCCAACTCCGCTCGCATGGCTCGCTCCGCTTCACACGTCAGCGCTCGTGCCGATTCGGCTTCGTTTTGTTTCGATTCCAGCAAACGACGTGTTTGGTCTTCTTGAAACTAGAGGGTTTAAAAATTTGCTTTTTCATGTGAAGTTCTTAATAGGCACTTTATCGTTTACTAGCTGCGCCCCACGATTTCACCCGTGGAGACCGGGAGAAAAACGCCCATGTGTTAATCCAGGGTATAAGCTATCTATATACTTACCAAATTTCATATAAATCGGTTCATACGTTTAAACGTGAAAGTGTAACAAACATACACGCACACATACATTAAAACTTTGGCCTTTAAAATATTAGTGTGATTGAGAACTGTTTAATACTTCGGTACACCGCTTAGATATTTTGAAACTAATTAAAAATGCGACGACAGCCAAACCAAATATAACACAAACAAATAACATGGCAATTACAAATTCAGTTGTTACTAAACAATGCTTAACCACGTAACATGAATGATTATCCCGTCATTATTTATCGAACCACTAAATGAATTCATGTGTCAACGATGAATATTAATGAAGCTACATACCTTAAGTTCTCGTTCGTACTGCGCACACTTGCACAGTTCCTGAGATAGGGCGGCTTCGCCCTTCGCGGACTCTTCGCTCAGTTGCAGCTTAGTGCTCGCTAGGGCACACACCTTCTTCTCTAGCTCCGTTAGTTTTTCCCGAGCTTTTCCCACAAAATTTGCCTTGCAAGACAGAGCTTCAGGGTAACACGTGCCACAGTTTCTCTTATATTGCCCCAGCTCATCTAACATTTTTTTAAGCTAAAGAAGAAAGATAATATCATTGAGTAAATTGATAAAATAAAAACCGCAGCATTGATTTTATCTACTGCTGCAATACTTTTTTTATTTCTAGAAAAAAATATAAAAAATATTTTAATGTGATATCGTTATTTTTTTGGGCAGACTCTTTTGTTAAATCAAGAATCTCTAAGAACAGGAGACTCTCCTCTTCTTAGCATGTCGATAACAATCTAATTTGAGTAAGCCGAAAAATTGGCGATGAATTTAGTGTACCCTTTTCTTAAAACAATGCTGCCTGCCAAATATGATAAGTTTTGACATTCTAGACCCAGTGGTTTAGTAAATACGTAGCCTGCCAGTAAATTAATTTAAAAAAAGTGAAAAAAAAGTTCAAACTTGTCTTTTCAAATCATCTTCTTTTTCTTGGGCCATTGCCAATCGCTTATTGTAGCCAGCTTCGAGTTCACTCCACGCAATTTCAGCTCGCTCCAACAACTGGACTCTCTTTGCTTCTCGGCGGGCCAGCTGACCAGCACGAGCTCGCAAGGTATTGGTCGCTGTATCTAACGTAGCTAGCGCCTCCACGCACGTGGTATCAAATGCATTTGCCTGTAAACTCTCAAAAATTAGAAGAATATACTTTACATTAAAGCGAAGAGCACTCTTATGCAGTTATAAAGGCATCCTTTAGAAGTTGAATGATCTTGTATGCAAGGTATTGGACAGGGACGAGGACGAGTAACACACCTGAAGCTTCAAGATACGCCAATGACCTTGAACAAATAAGGTAAGGACAAAATTAGTTCCTAATACCGACTACCGGTGAGCCACCTTTCAGCGGTATCAAGAGCAGGGGTAAGCTACCGCACGAATAGAACGCCAAAAACAGGAACCTCTTCACAATGCGAGCCTAATCATAATTTTGACGACACGGTTGGCGCAGTGGCTGACCGATCGGCTGCCGCGCTGCGTGTCGCAGGTTCGATTCCCGCACGGAACAAACATTTGTATGGCCTACAAAAAGTTGTTTCGGGTCTGGCTGTTTGTGTATTTGAGTTTAAATGTTTGTAAACACACCCACGATACAGGAGCAATTCATAGTGTGGGGCAACGTTTTTTAATAAAGAAAAAAGAAATAAATCGCGGAGTACTACTTTCTAAACCAAGCCCTTGCGACCGCTTAGCAAGAGCCTCGACAGATCTTCGACGAGGCTTTAGCTTGGTCATCAGGCCATCGACCGTAACCGCACGTTGGCGTACTCGAGTACCAAGTTGCTGGTGTATGATGGTGGTCACTAGACACTAGATTGTGCCTATACAAGCCTTTAGCTAGACGAGAACCATCAAAAATAATATAATCTGGTAGAGTCACCTAAACGGTGGCATGCCTGACACACGGCAACCGTCCCGTTTCTCATAATATGTTTCCTGGTAGTTGGTCGTAAACTTATCTTCCTCCATGATTGCACAGACAAACTTTCGCTTTTACCCAAAAAGATTGCCGAAACTTAACCAGGATACGCATGCTTGAACATCTATTGTGACCGTATGAAGGGCCCATGCAACTCCTTGCTTTGCCATACTTCTTTACTGCCATCGGTAGTAAATACAACAGTGTGTACCATGTTTCTTTAGCCATGGACAACGGGTGAGGCTCTGTCCACTACGACTACATCTCTGAGTATTCCTTGGCTTTTAAAAAATGAGACTGGTTGTGGAGGGTATTCGAATTCGTATTCGTCTCTTTCTTCTTTGGATGTCGACTCTCACATTCAAAGCCTAGAAAGAGTTCTGTTCTTAGTCCATTTGAGTATGGCGCAAGAGTACATTAAATCCAGCATGACTTATCCGTCGGAGGTGGCATTTTGTTCCCACCTAAAAGAAGGGTATTTAATAAAGGTATTAAGGTCACACGAATAAGGAAGGATTCGTGTGCCAAAGAAGCACTCCCTCAGTAGCTTTATCTCAGCTATTTTAATGCTTAACGCTTCCGAGATTAACATAAATCCTTATAGCTTTCGAATGTGGTTTCGTATAAAAGGAACAGAGGTGAATGGAATCCTAGAATAGAATTTCCTGTGATTCCATAATCATTCCTCTCTTTATATACATGACTGCACATTTGTCCACACCAAATTCTATCCTGATGGCGCTACATCAGTCGCGATTTGTTGAGAGCAAAGAGTTTTCAATCCATATGGAGAGGGAGAAATACCTTTTCTCAACCGGTAATCCTATCCTTTCAGTTTTGCCTAGCCCTAAGGCTTAGCGGACTTAGGGCTAGGCAAAACTGAAGCGGATTCATTAGACTATCGCCGTGGGTTTTTCTACATTTAATCCATTTCAGTTTATCAATCCCCTGGATTCGACGAGACGTCCCGTCCATACACGACTAAAGGAAGACGCGTAGAGTCGCATCTATCTTTTACAACTCTAGCACCCTCATGAGCCATGTATGTGTCATCGCATCCTTCTTATAATCAACATGTCGACATAATTATCATTGTACGATTGACGAATCTGCTGACTAATTCTTCTAATTCTGCTGGCCAACAGTTGTTTTTTATTTTCAAAATCATTTTTTATGGCATAAACAGGAAAAATAAAAACCCTACTTGTGATAAATGAACAAAAAATATACGAGGGTCAAATACATTTCATGTTGAACCTAATCGCAGTGTGATAACAGCCAGTTCTTGGGGAACAAAACAAAAATACTTTTACACATCCTATGTGTTTTTATATCATTGTTTAGTTAAATCTTATTGTGGAATGTCAAGAACCATACTTACTTCATCAACTTTTGTCGCAATTTCCCTTTCTACTCGTCTTGATGACTTCCCAAGTCCGCAACATGTGTGCGGATTATTTTCAATTTGCATAATAAACGATTCTACCGGCAATCTAACAATGGGGCCGGTTGTATGTGATCCGAAGCTTCCACTCACTGAAGGTTTATTAAAGGCGTTGTTCCATGGGGTGGGGTGTGAGGGGTTTCGATTAATATTGGTCGATTTGATCGATTCACGAATATTTTTACTATCTTTGTCATTGTGTTTTGCCTTTTCCTCTTTCTTAAGTTCTACAAAACTGAAACATAAACAATTACGTACATTTTGTAAGACCCCAAAGTATTGCCAAACAATAAAAAGAAAGATTTTGTAATTGCAGCCGAGGTGGAATTAGCAACCCGAACCATAGGTGTAAACGTAAACTGGGGGTTCTATGGAGCCGAGAACTACAGTATAAAATGCCCACGTGCATTAAACGATGTTTTTCAATGCACTTAGATGAATTAATTTATATATAAATATATATAATTTATAATAAACACACCAACAGCACTGTCACATGCAAATTCAAATAAACCAGCATCTAAAAACGGCATTTCAGTAACCATGCAAATAGCAGGTATGCATGACATTGACATCATGAATATTAGAGGCAAAATGTTATAACAAAAATTCTGTCAAGTACTTAGACCCAAATCCAATACAGTAAAAAAGAAGTGTTATATAGACATTCATAGTTCACATTGTTTAAATAGGGAACGTCTGTATTATATTATATGAAGCGAAACTCATTCAGAAAACATCGATAGGGAAATCGTCAAGTTGGACCTTTCAATATAAAAGCCTTGCCATACGTGTTAAGGGACTATTAAAGGTGGTTTTTAAGGTAGATGTAGGCAATTGAAAAATGTGATGATGTCGCTTGCTACGTTAGGCTAGTTATGTTAATATTCACTATGAAAGTATGACATAATTTACTCGTTTCCCCGTGCTTTGCCTTCGCAGGTTATAGGAGAAGCAAAGATATAAAGCCGTAAAACAGCATTGTATTAAGATAAGAAATATAAAAATAAAATAAATTACGGCAGAAATAAATGTCTTGATTTAACAGAATTACTTTTAAATAAAAAGTTTATTAATAATATTACGTTCATAACCACAATTAAAATTATCGTATGACATTCAAACCTTAAAAAGATGCGCCTCTTTAGTGTGATTAAAAAAATCTATGATTATGTAGTGATTAAATCACATGAGCATTGGTCACCTACGGTGTGAATCCGGCCTCGGCTACAATGACACAGTTTGGCCACTTGTATCAAAGTGCGCTATATTTTAATAAGAAACTCAAAACTATAAGCATCCCTTTCAACGAATGTTATTGTGGAATTTAAAATATCACATGGCAGGAAGTCGCGTCATCAAAGTGTTTTAAAAAGAAATACGGCGGACCTATAAAGGCTGTCTGCGTCTTGGTGTCCAAGCTTTTGCCAAGCGAGCAGTGCACAGAGCAAATGCTGCTCCTCCGGGTGATCCTTGCTGACGATGCTAAGTTCACGCCCGTCCGCGTTTGTGTCCAAGCGCTGATTCACCGCCCTAATCGAGCCCTGCACAAAAACAGATGATTAAAGAAGATCAAACATCAAACCTTTTTGCTTAAAACACTGTTTACACTACGTTTGATACGTCTACATTTACGGTTCGTAATTTCTTTAATAACATTGTTGTCATAACTGTATAGGCTTACCCATTTCCCCCACGAATGATACGAGCTAATATCTACCCGTGGAGTATTCTATAGCTTGATACTAAGAGGTTAAGATCTTGATACTAAGAGGTTAAGATCTTGATACTAAGAGCTAAATGAAATACAATAGAAGATATAAAATTAAATACATCTTGCTATTAACGTCGAATAAGTCAAAGCCCAAAGCTCTAAGGTACCTTCAGGTCCATACAGGGTCGCAAGTCGAGTGCCTTCGAAATATTCCACATTATGAGACTGCTCATGGATGATGTTTTATTCAATGGTATTGGCTTCTTTTCTCTTTTTTCCATTATTTCTTTCTCTTTTGGGACCTCGGCCTACAAATAGTGCATACTTTTCCTTCATCCCAAAAATAATATAAAGATTTATATATGATAATAAGACAATTGCTAATTTCAGTTTCTAAAAGTAGCACCTCATTCACACATCTTCTTTTACTCGTTTTAATTTTCATTCTTACACTATTTGTTTATTTTATTTTCAAAGTTGAAGTATGGTCAAATTAGCTTCTGTACCGCAATGTCTACCAGCTCGTGGAGGAGCTCGTGGCTAAATAATAGCAGCCGCTCGGGTCGATCTTTAGGTTAAGCCGCGCTTGCCTAGGTTTGTCTGTGTGTCGAGTTTCCTCCGTGCCTCGGAAAGCACGTTAAGCCGTTGGTCCCGGCTGTCATTTGTAGATCTTTGACAGTCGTTACAGGTAGTCAGTGTCCCGAAAGTCTGACAATCAGTCTTACCAAGGGGTATCGTATTACCCAGTACTAACTGGGTTGTGGAGGTTAGATAGGCAGTCGCTCCATATAAAATACTGATATTCAGCTGCATCCGGTTAGACTGGAAGCCGACCCCAACATACTTGGGAAAAGGCTAGGCAGATGATGACCGCAATGTCTACCAGCTAATCAAGTTTTGAAACTCAGCAACCCTTTGGAGCGGTTCATCACCATTTGAACTGAAAGACACCTACTGCAGGACATAGTTGTCTCTCAAGAATCGACCCAATGGACGTTCCTATGCTTGCCCCATTCAGCAGATTTATACGGCCTCAACTAAGCCATCGATCTACCTTGTGAGAGCCCTACTTAACGTTCGAGCGGCTATCACAAAATCAGATTTAGCTGTCTCCGGCTAGGTACTACAAAAACTTTCTAACGATACTTACCTGCATTATTACAATATTTTTCTTTCATTTAGGGCTCTTGTTGGTACGATTTTATTTTTGAAATTTAAACATTTTAATAAAGCTGTCGTAGCCTATCTAACTATATTTTTTTTGACTTACCTTCTTTATTTTTATGATTCTGCACGGTGTATAAGGCATATCGTTTACCTTATGTATTTCTTTCAATATGTCCTTCAATATGCTCTTGGAAACTCGACGCGAATCAAAGTTTCGTCGTGCCTTAAAATATTTGTACATTATTAATGGCACACACTATGAAAACAAACTCACCGTCCTGTCCTATCCATTTGAGTCGAGTTAGTATTGAAATAATGTAATTTAAGAATATTCTGATACATGACGTAGTTGTATTCAACGCTGTAATGAAGTCTTCGCGTCATGTGATCGCTGTGTAGGAAAAGAAAATAGAAGAGGACAAGAACAATCTTCAATTATTTGGAGAGTACTTCACAACAGAACAACACCATAGTTGTGTTTTAGTTTTGGCGTGCAATATATTCTATTCTATTTTATTTACTGGCCAATTATAGAATGGACTCAATGGCCAATTATCGTAAGGACTTTCTGCCTAGGAAGTCCTTTCCAAAGTTGACCCTTCTCCATTTTTAACTACTGTCCTTATGTATTGTTGACCGATATAAGTATGATTGATCTATTTACTGACTTGATCATTGAGTGCTACGAGAGAAACTCATGCTTGACCTACCGGTTCAGGTTCACTTTTATGATCAGGGCTTTTATTTATTCGTTCATGAACACAATATGCCTGTTTATTAGTTTCCATCGCAAATTAAACTGATTTTTGTTTCTTTTTTTTTGTGATAAACCGAAACTTTTATTTCACATCAGATTGTAAAAATATTAATATGAAATTGCACACTCTAGGGAAAATATCATTTAAAATTTTTACACATGTTTTATTTAAAATTTCTTGATAATGTGATTGACATTGACAGAATACACCCTTGACTTTTCTTCTTTTTATTTTTTTCTCATTATCAAGACATTTCAGCCATTACTTGTACTTCTTGGAGCTAATTGTCTGCCAATAAATTAAAACTATATTGTCACGAGAAGGTGCAGCTAGGCATGAAATAGTTCGAATAAATGAAAATAATTATTAGTATTCATAGTTCGCTTAACAAGTTTTATATACCTACTAAATAAGCTTGTGTTTGACCGCAACTCACCTAGTGTGACGCGATGGTACGACCCAGTGTGGAGCTGGTTAGCCTAGAAGAAACCGATGAGTATAATAATACCATATCACAATATTACGAATTACTTTTAATTAACAGCTGTATTACTTATACGAAGTTTAACGTAGTCATCATCAGGATTTCATTATATATATGCCTGCCATCATTCAGTTCCAAAGAATACATTTTCTTCCAGAATAATCAAATGAAATCTAAGTGTTTTCAAAGTTCGATGGCTACATGAGCTGCTGCTGAAGCAAAACTTTATTTCAGCAGAAGTGATAATTATGTAGGTATTCAAGAAAAACAGGAGCATGTTTTAAAAACGACAAAAAGGATCCAGTGAATAGCAAAGAGCATAAACGGCAATGTTACACACAACGATTATCTCAAAATATTCTCATCGTTACAGAATATCATGCAGGTGATTCACCATTACGTTCATTCGAGCACAATGCACTGTGGCTGAAGATAAAACGAGAAAGAGTGATTGCACGGGCTCGGCGCCGGCGCCGCCGCCGCCCGGCTCCCGCCGCCGCTAACGGTCCGCGCCTTCCAAGTACAGCAGAATTAACTACGCTGATGCTATATTTAGCCCAGTCACCATGCCATGTACAGCATTTACCTGTATCCACTACTAGTTGCAGCTAAAATAGAAAAACTAGACTGCAGCCAAGTCACACGACTCTGCGATGCGTATTTAATCATGTTCAGTCAATAAAAAAATCAGTCAGTAAAGATATTTAATTGAAATGATAAGTTAGGGGAAAATTGATGGTAGTAGACAGGTTCCGGCTTTGTAAACACATTATATAGAAACACCGCTTTCTCTGTTTTTGTTCCCAAATGTGAACGAGAAGACGGATCGCGTCTATGCAATAAATCTGATTAATCATCACAATGTAGGTACTTTTCAATACAACATTTTAAATTGTATTTATGAACAGATGATTATTTATAAAATAACTAGCTTTTGCCCGAGCCTTCGCTCGCGTTAAATTCGGGGTAACACAGTTCCCTTTTCCTGATTTGCAGGTACCTGCTACTTGTAGTTTTTGTTCAGCGCCTTATTTTTTGTAATAGCAAAGCTGTCTTTTCCCGTTTTTTCCCTCGTTCTACCTAATTTCTCACTTTAAAAAAAAAAGTTAGCATATGTCCGTCTCCAGGGTCCCAACTATCTTTGTACATACAAAACTGTCTCAACATTCATCAAAATCGGTTAAGCCATGTAGGCATTAAGACGTAACAAACAAACTCACTTTCGCTTTTATAATATTAGTAAGCATTTGCTTATACATAGGTACATATAGCAGTTTTAAATTCAAAAATATTTTATGTTGTGATTTTGAATAAAAGCCTGTTTAGCGGCTCGTATCTTTGTTTCTTCTTCAGCCTGAGAAGAAAATAAACAAATTAAATGATAGTTTCATCGTAATTAAAGACAAAAATTCTTATCGTTTTTTTATTATTTTCTCCGTAACTAACTTCGAATGATTAACGTGGGAATTTGTCACTGCCGTTCTCGGCTCCATAACACCCTCTCCCAAAGGCTGGGGTGTGAATTCCGCCTCGAAACCAATAACAAAGTTCCCTCACTGTAATCAAAATGTACTTATGCTCAATGTTTCATAATATAATGTAAGTATTTTGAAAATGAGAGAAATTAATTACTGTCAAACGGATACATCAAAAATAGAATTGACAAAATTAATTTCGATAAGATATTAATTAGGCCCAATAATGCATTGTCAGTGGGTCACCGGTTCGGAGTTCTCAGAAGTGATTATAAAAACTTTAATTAAACTTGGTTCCCTATTAAACTGCCTAAAAAATAAACTAACCAATAAGTTACACTTGTTTGAAATACGATTATTTCGTCATGGACATTTACATAGGTTTAAGAAGTATTTGTATTGCGGAACTACCTGTGTTTAAATAAGTTTTTGTATAATATATTTAATTACATTAGGGCAAAAAATGGGTGTTTATAGACCTGTTAATAACGTTTCTAATACTGAAATATTATGTTTAGATTCACTTATTCATTTTTTTTTACTTTGAAGTGATTTCACGGCTGAACAAATCTATACTAATAATAATTATACTCCACATATTTTATTTTAAATTATGTCGTTGTTTCTATTTATTTTGCAAATCTAAAACGTAATTACTGAGTGGTTTGTGGTTTTCTAATAGAGGCACGCGCCGAGATCAATGGACAAACTAAATCACAAAAATAACTACGCAGTCATTAAACACTAATTATTAATTAATTAATTATTATAAAATAACTAAAAAGAGGACTTTAATATGCATTAGTAACGCGTTATCGTGGTGACGCTGATAATATCTTAGTCTGTTAGAAATTTGTGGCACGAGTCACGCCGCCGATACTAATAGATAAACCACGACAGTTAATGTCTTATGACATTATCCTAAATAAATGTTCTGCAGCATTTGCAATAACTAGTTTATGTTTAAATAATTTGGCCGGAAATAGAATTCGGTTTATTAGGTAAAATGTGCCTGTCTCACGTTTATGATAAACCAAATGATTTTAAAAGTAACCATGGAGTTTCTTGGAGTAGAACCGGCAAGTAACCATGGAGTTTCTTGCCGGTTCTACTCCATAGGAAACGACCAACCCGAACCGTGCATCTTTTCTCGACGTTTTATAAGTGCCCATTGATTTTATTGCATTGGTTTGGGGTGTCTACTATAACACTTACCATCTAAGAAGTGCCCATACAGGTACTGCGTAATAGTGATGTTGCTTACCAATATGTAAGTATGTTGTGACGAACATGTCACAGTCAGCGAGCACCGAATTACCAATCGGATTAGCTTGACAATCGAGGGCAAAAATTAATCAACGTGAAGATCCGTTATTTGTGTATGAACAAGTACCAATACTAGGTCTCGGTTTTTTCCAGTTCGATTGTACGTATCATATCAATGGTAAGCCATGCAGCGGCCGGCGCGCGACGCGGACACTCGTTCAGACAAAACAATACAAATATGAAGGCCTCGATGTGATTCCAACTTGTTTACCTTTACAAGATTCATGCCACTGATCGAATTCATAAAAAAAATAACTAGAAACAACTAAATGGATTTACGAAATATATAATTATGTGGCAAACGTATTTGAATGAGTAGGTATATACATAATACAAATTTTACGTATAATATAGATTACCTAGTCTTTAAGCATCGTTTTGTAACAAATTCCTTGTGCAAGTAATCCTTCAGTAAGACAGATTATCCCTAGATAATATGTATGTGAACAATAATCATAATAATGTAATGCGGTTTAAACTCGTTTATACACGAGTGCTAAGTGCTAAGTGTGGAACCATTAAATAAAACCATATAATGGAGTGAAATTGGTGATGTAAACATGACCATTATGGCAAAAACAGTAAGCTCGATGTGATAGATTTTAAAGGTTAAGGCCTATGAAACCTCAGAAAGTATAAATGAACAACGATGAGCAAAACCGCAAGACCTCGGTACGTTTGAATACGTAACTCGTTTGTGCGTGAGCCCGAGTGCGTGGCACGGTCGCGCGGTAGAGTTCTGTTCACTGGTCGCCATTGGCCGTCAATAGAGTCCCGTATTGTGTCCGCCGTATTGTTACCGGCTGGCCAGATGACCCCACTGCACGCCACAATAACACTTCAATACGCTGATCACATGCCACCGGAACATTGATCTACTCCGTCAATAGCGTCACCGTGTAGTTAAACCGTCTCACAACATTCTGACGATGCGTAGCGTATACTCTGGTGATCAACGTGAGAAGCTTGGAGGCCAATGACGTAGAGACCACGCCTTCTACTGCCGTTAGCTCACGTTACATTCTGGAAAATATATAACCGCAACGTCACACGCATTCGAGGCGCGAGAAAGATCTTCTCGTATGGCATAAGTCTTTATAAACATAATTGAGTGTTGAGCATAACACTCGTAACCTACATTTAAAACAGCTGGTGCATTAAGAATATACCAAGTATTGTTGAAAAAACATTCGTTTTCAGAACTTCGAAATACATCGAACGTCTGAATAATTAGGTAGGTTTTACTGTTGGTATTCGAATCCTTTTGACGCATCTTTAACGTAAGTACAGCGTAAACGAGTGGAACGCTTGATCCAGTACGTCCTTAATTACTAATCGAAAACGGAAACTTTGCAAGTTTAATAAACTTGCGTAATCGAAGTCCTTTTTTCCGTATTATGTTATTTAACATTATATTTTAGTAATTGTTACATTTTATTAGATGCACAAAGACTCGAAATATCTTCTAAAATAGTTTTTATCATAAAGTAATTATTTTTAAAATCAAATTTAATACTATTTAAGCGGTTGGCAGCAATAAGCTCACCGCCCAAATGTTGGTGTACTAATCCATCGGGAATTGCAGGCGTAACGTTATATTACGTATGATATGTCACTTGTCCAATCAGCATTAGGTACGACTACAATGTACATATTCAATTTCTAGTCCAGCGTTGCCTAATTGTGTTACATCTTCATACGCGTTTACTATAGGTACGCGGTTCTTCAATATCATGAGTATCGTAAGCGTGTTTATACAAATCAATTACCAACCATTATAATAACGCAACATGATCATCAAGAGGACCTTGATGAGTGCCCTCTGCCGTCAGTGCGTTAGTACCTCAGATGATAGTAGTGGGCACTTTTGCAATCGACTGCTCAAGGTTTTCTAGATTCATTTTCTATGCATCCAATAAAAATAATAAACATTGTTTCGTGTTTATGATGCTCAATTGCTTTTTTTGTCCTCAAAATCAATTGTTCGCTCCTTTTTATCCAGCCACCAGTACGAAAGGGGATCGCATTTCATGAATATCTGATACTCGTCTGGTACCCAGTCAGTGAGTCTAGTTTATGTATAAGCCTTTTAACAGAACTTACTTAAAAAATGAAATGAAAGAGATTATGTATTGGGCCGTCATCGTCAGTGCAGCAGGGGTAACTACGCTTCATCAAATATGTCAATTTTAACACGCTTTTATTAACTTTATTTGTTACTTAATTATGGAAAGAAATCTTAAAAGTTATATTTGACCCTCTTCTGGGTTTCAAATTAACCCGAAATTTTGCTTACATATTTAAATTGGATGACAATGCTTGTTAAGGTGGGTCACACCATTCTTATCTTCCAATTTAAAAATAGTATGTTTAATATTTATTTGCGTTCACAAAACGTTTAGGCACAAAATAAAACATTCAAAACATAACAATTTACATTTATGTCAATCAAATTGACAATGAGTATGAATTAGGGTTTTTATAGCATAATAAAAATCTGTAGCCTTACTTGGCATGGTTTTTTAGTCTTATTTTTTTACTTTTTAAAACTTTTTATATCTGATTCTTCTTGGCATATATTGGTGATAATGTTCATCGCCTGAAAACTTCTAAGAATAGTTAGTATATGACAAGAATTTCGCCATCCAAATTCCCACGCTTTTTTGTTGTGATATTCCATAATATCACAACAAAAAAAGAGTACATTTAAAATAAAAACATTTTTATTTCAAGTGGCAAAAAGTCAATGAATTATCAATGTCAATAAAATTTCACAGATTTTAATGTTTTAGAAGCCGGTTATTGTTAGATAAAAAGTTTTTGTTTTAATTTCATTTAGCTACTTCCAGAAATTTGAAAACAACATAATCTTCATCAAAAAAATAATAATACAGTAAAGTGATCAAGACACAATAAAGTCAGTGATGTTGCGGAATCAGTTTAACACGTAACGTAAGCTCCGAACTAAACAGAACAAATAAACTACTTACGAGTACAACCGAAGTACCTATGTACATTTTGAAAAATTAAATCTATTTTTGCAATCCATCTTGATGGCGACGTTGAAGGGAGTTTTTGCCCCTAGAATCTTGCTTGAAAAATAAGAAACAGTGAACTTTCAACCGGTAGGGCAAGTACGGACACAGGTTTGTCAAGTTTCGTAGGGCTTTATCATCGAGTCGTGAAATGAAACACAACGAAGGCGATAGCTATAAAACCGGAATAACTAGAACATGTAAGTTCACTGCCGACAGCTTTTCTGGGCACTGGGTTCAAGTGAATCTGAAACAGTAGTACTACTTATTGATTAATTATTTACGAAATCATTTGTATTTTTAGAGTTCTGTGCCTCAAAAGGCAAAACGGAAACCTTATAGGATCACTTTGTTGTCCGTATGTCCGTCAAAACCCTTTACATCGGGAGCGTATGTAGGTATCGAGTTGAAATTAAAACTAAGGACAGGGACCCCCAAGTGAACAAAAACAAACATGCAAAGATCAAAGATTCAGATCGAGGGCGAGAGCTCCAGATCTTGCCAATAATAGTATAAGTAAGTCTTCAAACGCCTTAGGTAGGTTAGCCGTAGGTACTAAGGAATATCAAAATTCTGTTGCAATTTTAAAAACTTCATAAAAATCTTAGGGGAAAATTTAATGCTTTCTTAGCAAAGGAAAGTTAAGTGACTTGCAGATTTTTTGTTGAAGATTCTTAGTCCAGAAAATTGCTACCTCCCTGTTTTATCTGCTAGACGTCGAGCAGCATTCCTGTGGTTCTATTAAAAGGATGTGCATACCGGCAAAAGTACAGACATTTTGCCATAGGGCAAAATGTCCTGCCACGTTGCAACACAACATATATTACAACGTTGCTACGTTGAAATATCCCATGCTAAGGTTGCCTGTGTTTTACCTGCTGATATATAATAACTTCAGCTATGTACTTTACTCGTATACAAACACAAATATTTATTGGCAATATAAATACATATTTTATTAAGCAAAGCAGATTCCTAGCTAACACATGCATATTTGATACAATTTCTTTGGAACCGAGAATAGCTTCTGTAAATAGAACCTATAAATTATGTGATAGGAAAATCATTTTCCGGAACTATGTCCAGGTACATAATTAAATATAACGCTCATTAAAAGCTTAACATGACGGGGACGAACTACGGCGCCGGCGCCGCCGCCAACTCGTAGCGCTTTTAAGTAGGTATTAATACGCACCGTGTGCGCGCGCGCAACTCAGTAGGAGGCTTGCGCTTGCTTCGTGTCGTTGTTAATCAGGCGCCTAGTGGCCGGCGAACGTGCTTCGACCGCGAAAAATTACTGCACCGACGAAAATGACGATATTCACTCCTAACTAATTTTGTGTGACTAGACTGTAAACACGAGGGTATAAAAACTTTTTTACATTTAAAAATATTTTAATTCATAATTCAAAATGGTTAGCGGCAATAAAGATCCGTGTGATCTTAAAAAAGTGCCTCCAAAGAACCGTGAGAAGAAGACGAACAACTATAAGAGAGCTAATTGGTTTTCAAAAACATGGTTCATCTGGATGATGCCCACTTTCTGGAGAGGGTACAAACGAGACCTGTACGACTCCGACCTCACCAAGCCTAAAGATAGCCACCTCTCCGACAAACTTGGCGACCGCCTCGAAAAGTAAGTACCACTTAAAAATATTTTATCCGGGTTCAGAAAACTGGAAATGAATGCGACAATTACATACAGTCTTATTGCTAAAATACCTGTAAATGTTGACCTTTAACTTTACCAGGTGATGAGTAAATAAAAGAAAATCCACAAAGCAACTTGTTGAACACCGACATTTTACAATCAAGACATGTTTATAAAATCTGTGCATTCACGGCCGCAGGTAGGTGCAGTACCACAAAGATACATGTATTTTATCATCAAATACATATGTCAAAGACAAAGTACTTATAATCTTAAATGTAGTTAGTTACCCTATGTAGCTGACGGTACAAAAGTTTCCACTAACGTACGGTCTGCGGTAGTTTCAAATTAACACCTGCGACACTCATGCACAATACTGAATTGGAATCATATTATTAATATTAGAGTTTTTCTATTACAATATTTATTTCACTGTTGTAGTTATTATTTCTTTTACTTTAAAAATAATTCGTTTTTGAGACCTGAATTTTCTTGCAACTCGTAAGGAAAATAGGTATTCACATTAAGGTATTTTTAGGCATAGTTACTACAAAATAATGAAGCGGTTTGCATTTGTGAGTTTTAAGGTACATTTATGTACACGACATACTTAAACACGAAATTGGTATTTACGCAAATTAAATGACATTCGTACGTCATTTAATTTGTTCACGTCGTCGGTATACATGCAGTGCATCGGAACCATTTCGAGATACTTTCACAATCACATAAAATATGCACTGTGCTTAATGTACTACACATATCCCACCTCTACCTTCAAAGATTTACTTACTGGTTGATAATTATCAACCAGTTAGTAAATAAAAACGTTTGCTCGAATCTTCTCAAGCTCTGATCTCCGCTCAAGATTCGAGCAAAATTAAAAATCCCTTCTATGTCTAAGGTGTCCATTAAATAATTGCGAAAGAAACGGTTAAAGTAATTTCTATGCTATCAGTTTTCCCATTTCCTTATATTTTATAGGAAGCCGCTTTTCGCCGAAATACATTTATCATTTTCTTACCTACCTACCTACTAAGACTTTTTTCACCAAAAGCACAATAGACAAAAATACATTTTAGTAGATATTTGAAAATAGAAAAAAAATATTAGATATACGTCAAATAAATATTTAAAGAAGATCACCGTTTTGATCTCAGGTGGTAATCAACGTGCTTTTCCTTAGTTTACAAGTAGGGGTATAATCTTTATGTTATAGGAACTTTACCTAGCACTTTATTTTAATTACATAACTTATTTTAATAAAGTTATATTTTTAAAATAGACTACAAAAAATCGAATTTTTCTTTATAGGTTTACCACCGTCGCAATTCTATTTGGACAAAAAGTTGAATTTTCTTTGGAATTATATTATTATTATTATATGAAATTGGCGTTTTTCGTACTGGCCACTTTAATCACGAATTTCTCCTCTTTGGTAAGGAATTCCAAATTCAAATTTGTACAGCTATTTACTCATGTATTTGTGCTTCGATGACCGTCATTCATTTGTTTTTTTTCTTCTGTTTTTTCTGTTTGCGTCACTCATTTTACAAAATGGAAAATTTAAAATATCGCATTATTTACGAGTACGAGTTCCGCCGTGGCACTAGTGCTGCGGAAACGACTCGAAGGGTGAATGATGTGTATGGCGGTCATGTTGCAAGAAAACACAGTTCGTTTTTGGTTCCAACGTTTTCGTTCTGGAAATTTCGACCTGCAGAACAAGCCCCGTGGACGGCCTGAGACCCAAGTTGATAATGGAGAATTGAAGGCTATTGTGGAAGCGGACCCATCGCAAACCACGTCCGAGTTAGCTGCAGGCTTCGATGTTAGTGATAAAACTGTTTTAATTCACTTGAAGCAAATTGGGAAGATTAAAAAGCTTGAAAGGTGGGTACCTCACGAATTGACTGAAGCAAACCGGCAAACGCGCGTCGACTGCTGCGTTACATTACTGAACCGGCACAACAATGAAGGTATTTTAAACCGAATCATTACCTGTGATGAAAAATGGATTCTTTACGATAATCGGAAGCGCTCAGCGCAATGGTTGGATCCTGGCCAGCCAGCCAAATCCTGCCCCAAGCGAAAATTAACCCCAAAAAAGTTACTTGTAAGCGTTTGGTGGACTAGTGCCGGTATTGTTCATTACAGTTTTCTCAAATCTGGCCAGACTATTACAGCTGATGTCTATTGTCAGCAATTACAAACCATGATGGAAAAGCTAGCGGCTAAACAACCAAGGCTGGTCAATCGCTCCACGCCACTGCTGCTTCACGACAACGCCAGACCACACACTGCGCAACAGACGGCTACCAAATTAGAAGAGCTTGAATTGGAATGTCTTAGACATCCTCCGTACTCCCCGGACCTTGCTCCAACAGATTACCATTTTTTTCGCAATTTGGATAACTTTTTGCAAGGGAAAAAATTCAACTCCGATGGGGCAGTCCAAATCGCCTTCAAAGATTTTATTGATTCCCGTCCGACTGGTTTTTTTAGTAAAGGGATCAATGAACTACCTATAAGATGGCAAAAGTGCATTGAAAACAATGGTTCATACTTTGATTAATTAAATATATTATATTAAAAAATATTCGACTTTTTGTTCCTTCCATACAAAACGCCAATTTCATATGTAAGGACCTAATATTTATAAACATTTTAGACGCTATTTCCATAAAAGTTTAGACAGGAAGTTGTATTTCTCGCTTAAGGTTAATTTACGTTCAACATGTCGAGTGAATCCAATACTTCAACCATTTACTAAAGTCATTAAATGCATTTGATTGTTTTCAACTCGAACATTATTCTTAGAAAATATGATGTAGTTAATGAAATACCTACTGATGACTGCGCCGGTGACAATATTGGAATTATATGAATAATGGAAGCATAATTATGCAAGCGAATTATTAAGCAAATTGTAATACTATTTCGTTTATTCATCTTTACACATATTTTCTGCATTTTTACTTATTCCATTATTAAAAAAAAAACATTTAAAAGTACAAAAAAAATGTAGCCTACCCGTATCGGGAACAGGGTCCAAGCTACCGGCGGTCATGGCTCCAGATACGTGCCGAGTCCAGGATTTTCTTTCCTCTTTCTTTTTTCTTTCTTTCTATACTATTATTAATATCATTGACATAGCTGCTCATTCCACTGTACTGTTAGCCTGCAGCATCCCACTGCTGAACTGGTCTGGGTAATATTGACATCCATGCTTGCGTGTTAATGCGAAGCATAGGTACGTAATCGTTAAGATTGGCTCTCCTAAGCCAATACCGTGAAATTGAATAATATACACATTCAACACGCATTAAGTTACTTTAAAATCATTTAAATCAAATGATTATATGGCTTGAGCTATTTTTGTAGTTAGATAAATGTGGGTAACATTTGATGACCAACGCATTATGGTGCTTCCTTATATTTTTTACATAACATTACGCCTTCACTTTTCCAGAACTTTATAAAGTTCTGGAAAAGTGAAGGCGTACTCTCTTCTAAGTTCGAAGAAATAGGTTTCTTCTAGGCAAGCATGCATTATCTTAATCTACCCCAACATTATTGCTTTACATGTGGCTCGATAAGACCTATTTTGTGTTACAAAACTCAAATTCAAACTCAAAGTATTTATAAATATAATAGAAACAAAATGATGAAGCTACAGTCCCAGTCACAAGGCATAATAACTTGTAAAAGTACTGTAGTTGCCCATTCCAAAGCGTTGACGTATATGGAGAAGAATGGGCATGAAACTCCATGGACACTCATTTCTAAGTCATGTTTAAGACCCATGTATTAATAGTACAGCCTCCATGTTACGTTGTAGGGGGCAAGCCATAGTAGCTGCTACTGAAAATAATCTAGTGGAAAAATTCAGTAACATTTTGCCCAACCTGGAAACCCAAGACGTCATTTTCGTAAAGGTTGTATTCAAAATGTTTATCTAAATACATTTAGGAAATCGATTATATTTTTTCAGAATTACTTAAAATATTTCAAAGGTAAAATATTTATAGTTAAATTATTATTTTAAATATGAGTACCTGATGAAGTCGAAGGATCATCCCCCACTTATTACTCTTTTTTTTTTTGGTATGGGAAATCATCAAATAACTCCCGTGTCAAGACTAGTGTCAGACTTTTACTGATTAAAACCCACCCATGTTCCTTCTATTGCCCTTTACGTTCCGGGGCCGCGGTATCTCTTTCGAACAACCCGCAACCCCGGCACTTATTACTCTTAGGGACTTAAAAAATCCCTTTCAACTAAAGCTGTTACTTGTGTACTTTTTGAGACACGGTTTCTTCGACAAAATACTATTAAATACAAACTTATTAAAAAAAAAACTAACCGTAGGTACCCATTCAAATTAATTAAATAACCTTAAGTACTGACTGAGTAAATAAAAACAAATCGTCAAAAACCTTTTGAACAACGCTGTCAGCTTTGCCTCTGGCCTCGGTAAAATCAGCCCTTTGGTCACGGGAAGCTTTAAACGAATCGTTTCAAATCAAATCAAATCAATTAGACCATTACAGGCACTTTTATTTTAAAAAAAAAACGTTGGCCCTCACTAGGAATTTCTCCTGTATCGTGGGTGCGTTTACAAACATTCAATCTCACATACACAAACAGCCAGACCCGCAACAACTATCTGTAGGCCATACAAATATTTGATCCGTGCGGGGATCGAACCCGCGACACGCAGCGCAGCAGTCGATCACTCAGCCACTGCGCCAACCGTGTGTCGTTTTGAATGTCAAGAAACAAAATGAATCTACAGTGCCGGTCACAAGGCATAATAACTTGTGAAAGTACTGTAGTTGCCCATTCCAAAGCGTTGATCTCTATGGAGAAGAATGGGCAAGAAACTCCATGGACACTCTTTAAAATTATAATATTTTTACAAAATCGTATTTACATCATTCATGTTGAGATTATACAAATATGTGAGAACGATGTAAAATTTGTTTGTAGTTTGATATTTTACTAACTTATTTTCGAAAATATCAACATTGTGCATGCGTATTAATCCAGACTACGGGACCCTTCACAGTGCGTGGTAGCACGCAGTTTGTCATTTTGTAAGTTGTTCCAGGTATTCTGAACCGGTTGTGTTTAAGGACTTCGTCTGACATTTCCGTGTTTTCGTTCTTAACTAATTTCGTGATAACTTGACTCTTCATGAACACATTCACCTTGTAGGCACTTAAGAGGACGATATAAAAAAACTATGTCCAATTTAATACCGTAATGTTGTAATTACGTGTACATAGAAGCCGGTATTAAAGGAAAAGCGCCATAATAGCAAGCAACTTTTTTTTTTTAAATTTTGCCCCACACTAGGAATTTCTCCTGTATCGTGGGTGCGTTTACAAACATTTAAATTCACATACACAAACAGGCAGACCCGAAACAACTACCTGTAGCCCATACAAATATTTGTTCCGTGCGGGAATCGAACCCGCGACGCGCAGCACAGCAGTCAATCGCTCAGCCACTGCGCCAACCGTGCCGTCATTCAATTTTTGTTATGTTTTTCAGTGTTCCTAGTCATTGTATGTTGATTAAGATATGATTCGCGATCGTAATAAATATGGCTTTACTGAATTAAAATCATTAAAAACGTCAAAACAACCCTCTAAGTTAATTTAATACCATGGAATAATTTTTTTTAAATTAAATAATCATTTTAATAGGATTAAATCAACTTATGAGGGTTGTATTGCTGATTTTAATAATTTAAGCTAGCCTGGCGCTGCCCCCTTACACGGATTTGAATGTTACACAGACAAAACAATGATATATATAAAAATGCAATGCCTTTAAATATTATTTTGTATGTCAATATCTGTAACTCAATCATCTAACTTGCCTCACTTTAATGACATATGATTAGACAATGGTCTTCTACCATTGCTCATTAAATCACTAAGGCCGCACTCGTACTCTTGACGGATACCTGTTCTCATTGAATCGATAAATTACTATCATCGTCATTCTTGAAAATTTCAAAGCGTACTTTATTTACCTTTATTTATAAGATTTTCTCGGTAGCCCGGTTTCTTAGAAAACAAAGCGTACCTTACCTAATGCAATAAAGGTACTCGAACAAATTCTATAAACTGCATGTTGCATAAAAAATGTATAAAACTAAAATGATGACGATATGTTGTGTTGGTATGCGACTCGTGCTACAAAGATTTATTCGATGTATACGTATTGAATATGAATAATCCTCGTGCTTGATTAATTACTATAAGAAACATAAAGCAAAACTCATAACTTACTGGTCTACATAATACAGTTAATTGCCTTCAGAAACTATCATAAAAGCTCACCTATTCAGAACACAACTTATATCTCGAGGGACGCGCTAACTTTCTGCCTGCTCCTTAGACCTCTTTGCGGCTATCTTGGAAACAACATAGGGATGTAGTAATCTGTTAGTTTTCGGCTACTATCTGAGTAGATCTAGCTCATCACTGTTGCGCGATTCTCGATTTTATTGACAAAATAGCCATGCCTGACTGAGCAGAACATACATAAATTGCGAACCGCAGAAATTCATATTCCTTTTCAAATGTTCAACCTTTCGCGAGTTTGAACCGAATTCTCAAACCAGTATCATTGTATTACCTTAAAGGTTTACGCATACTGTATGCAGTACATTCCTTCTCAAATTCTTTGGAAGTCATTCAGTTGTTATCAAACCAGTTAATCACGTGCAGTGGTTACGGCGCATCGGACAAAACAACAAAAACAACTGCATGAGGCCTTACCGAATGTGTGTCAATTTTTTAAGGTAATTTATTAATAATTATTGGATTTTAATTTCTATAAATCTATAAGTTTGTATTGAGTATTTTTTATTAACATTATTCTATGTGTTTAGACACACACACACACGATGTCGTTTTAAATCGTTCTCGATGATCATGTACTAACACGAGACTGCGTTACCCTTCACCTTCCCCACTTGAAGCCACCGTGCACCGTGCCGGGTACTCGTTACATTCACTTACTACACAACCAACGAATGCATTGACGGAGTCGTGAGCAACGTTCGTACTTTGCAATAGTAGGTACCTTTGCGCTAGAGAAGCTTTCCCTTAATTTAAAATTAAACCTTGACTGATTATAGAAAAACGCATTTCAACTGAAATAACTATAGTATACACTTCTTAGTCTAAGGCTATTACATTCCTCACTGGAAATATTAGCAATTTTTTTACGAATTATAATTAATTTATTAAAATAATTGCACAAATAGCTTATTACAGTAGCTTGCTAACAAATGTTTAGTTGTGAACGGCAGCAACAAAACTGGATACAGAGATAACAGCACAATAAAAAGTTCATTTGAAAACTATTCACACCACTTAATATGTTTTTAAGGTTCCGTATCACAAAAGAAAAAAAACTGATCCCTTATTGGATCACTTTGATGTCCGTCTGTCTGACTATCAAGACCCTTTATCTTGGGAACGCGTGGAAGTATCGAGTTGAAATAAAACCATATACTCAACTCTACGATCCCTTTGTGCTATGATAAAATCCACCCTCTAAATCTACGCAGTCATAAGATGACTGTCTATGTCGCAACTTTGTACGGAACCCTCGCGGCCTTGGTGCGCGAGTCTGACTTGGCCGGTTTTTTAACAAGAAATCAATACTTAGTCACATAGTCTTGTACCTAACAACAGGACTGTAATAGATAAGACTATTAATACTTACTAATTATAATGCAAATTACTGAATGAGGTCTGTTCTACTTTTCCGTATATATTTACAGATGATTGGTTAGAGTTAAGCAACCAGCAACATTGCAACCAGTGTTTATAAATACTTTACACTACACAACACTTGACCAACCAGTCACGCGAACTCACGCAGATTTTAAGACCATGGTCAAGATCAAGAAATGTAGGTAAAGGAGGTCCAAGGTTCAGTACAAAAAAAGAACTAAAAAACGTTTTCATTGCATAAATTGTTCCTACTTACCTATTTGTATGTTTATAACAAACCATTAACGCAGATTACTTATCGCATTTTACGCTAAATTAAAACAGTACCAGTCGTATAATTTTATTCAGACAATGATTTTGATGCACGTTTAAGCAAAAAGCAGCCAAGTGCGAGTCAGGCTTGCACAGCGAGGGTTCGTACAAACTTGCTAAAAAGCCTTATCTGCCTCGATACCTCCTCGCGTTCCCGAGATAAAGGATCTTGACAGAAAGACAGACGGACAACAAAGTGATCCTGTAAGGGCTTCGTTTTTTCCTTTTGAGGTGCACCCTAAAAAACCAGCCTTTCTGCTTTTGACAGATCAGATTTTGATAAATTATTAACTTATTTCACAACAACATAGCTAATTTTATATCATTCGAATTACTTATGTTATAAAACGAGAAGGATAAGTAGTTATGAATAAACTTATGAGTTTCTAATTGGTTAAAAAGCTTCCGCGCTCTTTGTATGAGATTTGTATTGGACAATACTTAATGAATGATCATCCATGGACTGGCGACGCAATAAAATCTGTAATTAAAAATGGCATCATTTCTTCTGGATTATGCTACTCTAATTGGATCGACAACTCCAGACGGATAATTCATTATAATCGTCTAAGAGCTTGATTGACAGTACAATAAAAATAAAAGGTATTGTTAAGACATAGATAACTACGTAAAAAAATAGGTAAACAAGTATTTAATATAAACCCAAAGGGCTCGAAAGAAACCTGCAAATACCATCAACATTTGCAGACGGTTGTGTACAGTCTTAAACTGTTCATAACTTTAGCTGACGCTGCGATCGGAACGAACGTGCGTCATATTATTTAGGTATTTAAGGCCCATTTCAACTAATTAACGGGTAGTGTGACACAGCTAATAACTAAGTAAACAACCAAGAAAGGAATCGCCAACTGTGCATTATTGTATATTACTTGGGTACATTAAACTATTCTAAGTCTTATCAACGCCGTGATCTTTTCTCTCCACACTCCAACAACATCAACAACTGTGTAAGTGTACGACGTTACGAACCGTACAGGTTGCAAATGGGATATTCCTAAAAAAGGATTAGAAATCGAGGAATCGAAACTAGGAGTACATGCTCAGGATTAGAACAAGAAAAGAGTAAATCATTTCATATATAATCATTTAAGTTTAACATAATAAATAATGTCTCGGTAAATGACTTTGCAAACAGATACACATAATTACGAGTGTATCGCACCGAATATTACGCATGTTAGGATCGAACACAATCGAGTACACAGTGATAAACACAAACTTGATTCAACATTCGACAACGCAGTCATTTTGGGTTTAACGCCTCATTGACGACCAATGACAACGATGACATACGATGTTCACATGTACATTTGTGTAGTTTCCAATAAAAGCTAATTGTTCTAACTAGTATGTCTGAAAATGGTCAGTGCAGTGTTACCTCCATGTGTGAAACCAAAATTTGGATACTCATTGCATGGGTTTTTATCATTGTAACGCAATGGGTATTCCGGAACACACTCCAGAATAATCAATAAAAAACGTGTTTTAGTATAATCGATAAACAAATCTATGTTTATGTTATTTGAAAGGATCTTTTATTAGTGGTTAGTGCAGGTTCCAATAATTGTA
This sequence comes from Ochropleura plecta, assembly GCA_905475445.1. Taxonomy (NCBI): domain Eukaryota; kingdom Metazoa; phylum Arthropoda; class Insecta; order Lepidoptera; family Noctuidae; genus Ochropleura; species Ochropleura plecta. The sequence continues at coordinate 12,854,527 of FR997725.1, read as the reverse complement.
CTTTACTTATGTTCTTCGTATTGCTAAGGCGTGACTATAAATATGTAATCAATATTACACAGAATTGGATCACGTTCACATTCTGTTCCATAAATTCCCATAGCTCTATTAATTAATGTCCTTACAATAAATATAAAGGGCTATTACACTATTGTTGTAGGATAAAATTAAAGAATAATAGCCATATTAAATCTTTATAATTGTTATAGGTAAAGGTCAACGTCATTTATTGCCAATGGTGCAATCAAAAACGGTTTGTTGAAATCAGATCTGTCATGTTTTTATTCCATGGCTGCAAAAAAGTATCCCTATATTTACTACAAATTATTATTACTTAGATAAATAAATAGGAAATAATAGGTGGTTAGTTATTTTTAATCCTACAGTGATTGTGAGCTACATGAATATGCCACTTCCTTATTGAATTGACGTGCAAATGCAGCGCACTGGCAACCATTTTTTTAGGATAAGGAAATTTTAAATTCTTATCTTTGTGAATTTAATGAAAAAGTGGAAGTGTTAGCACTCCTTTATTTCACAATGACTGTTTAGCCACAAAGTTTAACACTAAATAAATTGATGGTAATATTATTAAACAAACACAATATTTTTGGACGACGTTTAAAAAAAAAGTAACTTAATATTTTATCTATGTTTTTACGCGTTTTACTCTGACAATATTTTTAAAATAATTTTAATGATACTTAGTTCCCAAGTTGGTACCTACTATATTTATATTACTTGGGTAGTTTACGAGTTATCTTTTATAATACATACTAGCTTTTGCCCGCGGCTTCGCTCGCGTTAAATTCGGGGTAACACAGTTCCCCTTGCGCCTTATTGATTTGTAATAGCAACGCTAAGTTTCTCTTTCTCCCTCACATCCCACTTTAAAAAATTAGCCTATGTCCGTCTCCTGGTTCCCAACTATCTCTGTACCAAAATTCATCAAAATCGGTTTAGCCATTAAAGCGTGAAGAGGTAACAAACAAACAAACAAACTCACTTTCGCTTTTATAATATTAGTAAGGATTTTTTCACTTTCTGCATGTGGATACAACAGACACACACATAGTCGCTTATAACTTTCATTAGAAATGGAAAACAAATACTCGATAAGAATTTGTGTGAGATACCATCATACCATACCATAAATGAAAAGGCTGAAATTAAAAAAAAATGCAAAAATAACATAACTGGTGAAATGTGGGTGTACTATTATGTATAGCTCTACCTAAAAAAATTTAATGGTTTTTTGAAGTCGGGTTTTTTTTGCAAAATAGTTTTATTTTAGAGAAAAAGAAAACATTATTCCGAAAACAAAATATCGTTGTAAATAACAAATATAAAATTTTGATGTCCTTCAAAATAAAAAAAAGTGTAAATTAAGCAGCGGAGCTTTAATTGATGAAAATCAAGTATTCAGAATTAGTTAAAGTCGTCTCTTACCCGATACATCGATGCACATAACTAAACGACCCCGAAGACGTTGTTCTCAAACAGGACACGTTTTACATTCGTTATTCTAATTGTCAACATACTAGGCATTACGTAATAGCTGTTACAAGTTGCGTTTCCTGTCTAATCCACCGTTCCGGGTAATTGTGATTATGTACCGACCTTCTCATTGGCTAATGTGGACGATGGCGGCGGCACATCGATAACTGTCCCGGGCAACAGGAACCTTCCGTTATTAACCAATTCAACATGAGACTTTGGACCCGTTTCACTTTACGCTTCCCCGAATATTAACCAAACCTGTTTTCCTTATACTTTCCGCAGCAAGCTAAGCGTTTGGAAAAAATCTAATGAATATTACATAATAATATCTTGAAAAATCAATTAACTTTCATAAAGCATTCTATTCTATGTAGAGCGTAAAACAAGATCGATAAGACGAGATACTACTTATTGCAAAATTAGAATTACACATTCCTTATGTGCATACCTTGAATCGGTCATGTGTCAAGTACCATGTGCATATAAACACACCCACCAATGGGTGTGTCCTAATCATATCCACATCTTTAGATTATAAGATCATGATTAAAATCTTAGGCGGCTCACAAGGTTGCATTTCCATTTCAATGTAAATCTGGCAACATTTCATTACCATTAAAAATATGATAAATGCACTATTTGTAAAAGTGTTACACCAAACCTCTGAACAACTGGTTTCAATGTCATCGACTAACTATTAAATTAGTACAACTTTCGTATGCACAAAAGTATTTACTTCGAACCGGACATAATGTTAGTAATTAAATTAATGTTTTTAAATCAAGTGTTAGTAGTCTGGCCTATCTTATAGAAATGGTTAACGTCATTATTTTCCCCATTTTTTAGAGACGGCGAACCATGACTTAAAAATGCTAAATGTACATAGGCACACACTTAGGTACTGAGATATTTACATCACACTAAGAAATTAAGGACAAGTTTTGAACAAATATTCCTTTTATGATGGTCCGAAACACCGCTGCGTTTAGCAGATCGAAATTGGTACTCATTTTGGGTTGGTCGGTATCAACGTTCGAAAGTAGTACCTAATAGAAAATAATCAGTACATACTACATAATTATTTTGTTTCGGGTTGTTCGAATGGGATGTGGCCACGGAATACAAAGGGTAAAACATGGGTTTTAGTCAGTAAAAGTCTGTCACTCCTTTCTGCTGCGCCCAGAATGGGAAAAGATAGTTTATGATGCCCATACGGAAACAAAATGGTACACACTATTTCAAACTAAAACGATATTCATAAAATTTATATTTAACTATACAGAAAGCTTAAGGACTATAAGCTCACGCACGCGACATCCCAACAACATCTCGCGAAGCCTTTGACATGACAGTGCCTACTTGTACAAATATACACTTCTTTGTTTCCTTGCCCCCTTGCATCTTTTTATTTATACAATACTAACCTAAGTGTGACCAAACATTGTTTCTTATTTTGTGAAAAACAAGGTCTCATATCACTTATTTTTTAGGATTTATTATCTCTGCTGAATTATTATTCGCTGGGTTAATACTATACAGAGATAATTGACGTCTACGCGTTGTTAAAGTCTACGATACAATGAATAGGTAATTAATGAATGGACATTGCTGTGCGAACTAATCAATAGGCACTAAGGTCACAATAATATGTAAATTGTTCAAGGAAACCTTTGATTCTACAAACTATTTTATCGATATCGATGATCAGTTCAAGCCACAGTTCACACGTGTTTAACCGGTGTTGTACTTCTATGCGTTTGCTTAAGTGTTGGATGGGAATGGTGCATGTTGCCGTTATGTGAGCCGAACCGGCGGTCGCCATCCCGCCACTCCGCCTGGCAAGTGGGCAAGTCGCATGCGAGATGCGCTGGCGCACAGTGCGCGCAAGTGTGCCATGCATCACACAAAGGCCTAGAATCCCTGCAAATGGGAAGTGCGTAAGACTTGTTAACGCAAGTGCACACACAATTACATTGTATACACGTGGTGTCGTGTCACATATCGCTGTTTAAAGCTTACTCACCATTTCATGTGACAACAAAGAGCAATTGCAAATCCAATTTTTCTATTAAATTCATTTTGAGAGCTGCTGTTGTGTCCGCATTCCGGATTTTCAACGTACATTCGAGCGTACTATAGGTACCTACATATGTTCCACCAAGGGCACCAGTACTATCATCCAACATATACGCTTCAGGTTCTTTGTGCAGTGGAAATGTAATTTTAACAGCATAAATGAGTATTCATGCAGCGTTTCTCCGAATGTTTCGCTCATTTGATTTCTTTGCATGATTATAAATTGCATTATTTACTTAAAATAAGTAATTCGAATTAAGTTAATTAGTAGAACGGATTGGTTCACGATTCGCCCACATGGTCAATCAACCACCGTCAACAACACCGGTCCATGTGTCATGAATACGATATCTTTATGATTCACGTTCGCTTATATACACTTATATGTATCTTACTGCATATAAAATACATAGTCGCTAACGATTTGCATTGTATTTAACACCTGTCATAGCTGCATTATTTACCTTCCCTCAATTAATGCCTATATATGTGTTATTGAAAGACATTATCAATGTACAATTCAATAGGTTCCACAGTTTTTTAAGCAATTTTCGAGAAAACGATGAACGATCATGCAGTTTGCACACAGCTATACGCAGTGGGAACGAGTTTGTAATGCACCTGCAGTTGCAGTAAGTTATAAATAGATGTGAGAAGTTAGAAAAAACTTCTACAGCCTATCGAACGTAAGACTGGACAGTATAAATAAACGCTTTTCTCAACAAGAAATCGGTGAGTTTGGTGCGTGTGTTTGCATAAAGTGTTACTGATCGATGCGTGGCAGCGTGGCCTCCGCGAGGTGCAGCCACGCTCACATAACACGACACACTGCATCCATTACCAACCATTGGGAATTGATATTAATCATTTGAAAGGTTCGATTTGGAATATGGAAATAATTCATTATTGTCAGAGAAAATGATACATCTTTTAGAAAGCTCACGTTTCGGCCATTAATATTGTGGACGATTAGCTTCTGCCCGTGTCTTCGTTTGCGTAGAGTGAGATAAAGTAGTAGAGAATATATCCTTTTACTATTCCAGACTATAATCTATCTCTGTGCCATATTTCATCCAGGTCCGATCAGCAATTCTGGTGTGATTGAGTTACATCAACATTCATCCAAACTGAGATGTCCATAAAGCAAATGATACTGCTGGTAGTGGTATAACAAGCCTGGCGTCGAACGATTGTATGAGATGTTGGGGATTATTTTATCTTCAAGTTCTCTCTTTTCATTTTCTTAACACCGATTATTTATTTTAACTTAAAAACTTCATGCACTTTGGTCCTTAGTGGAGCTTCAATCGGTACAAGGTTGGTGAGAATTACTCGACCGACTTCCTTTGTCACAGTGTTGATCATCAAGTCATTATGCACTGTGTGAACAGTTGTTTGCCAAGTAACCGCACGCTAGTCGATGACCCTAGATGTAATAGATAACTTATAATTATTTCATTTCGTCTAAGAAAACTATGTTGAAAATGGGACATTACCGAAACTATTTACCATGATGACTGTTTCCGATAAGCAGATTGACTAATCACTTCAATCATAGAGCTTAAACAGTGCTTAATGAGGTTAATCTGTGGTGACTATTATTACAGACCCAATTACATCCAGATATCGGAAAAACGTTTAGCTTGGTCCGGGCTGTCATTTTTTAATCTTTTCAGTTCGTTACAGGTAGACGTTGGGCTTTGGCCCGAAACTTTGTCAACCAATTTTAGGTATTCCATTGCATTGGGTCAGACTACCTAACCTTTAGCCTTTTCCCAACATACTTTGTTGGGAAAATGCTAAACAGATGGTGGTGGGACATTGCCACAACTATTTTCCATGAAGATACTTTCCAACAAGCAGACTGTCTCACGTATTGTAATATTAATTATTAAAATCGCTTTGTTTACTAACAAAGCCAATAAGTAAATGTACCGCACTAATAACATCACCACTAAAAGCGTGTCCAATTAGTGGATAATTTAGAAAACAATTGACACCTAAAACCAGAGTCAATTTGCCGTAAAGGTTTATTGTTTTGTGTTAAAAACGTTGCCTGTGTCTAGACTAGACTTTCAATACCATAATACATAGTAACCTTTTGTAGTACATGTAGGTATTGTCAGTATTTATAATTATTTGCATTGTCTCTAATGAGCATTTCTTTATTCATTATTATTTATACAATGCGGCCAATATTTATAAAATTAATATCCATCATGTTAAAGCGTGGTTTTCTAGACTGGCTTAACGTTTTTTTTTTTTGTAATCCATGATTTTGTATAGCTCGCAAACGATGTAGATTAATTAAACAGGTAGGTCCTGTTTCATTGGAGTATCCTTTGGAAGCGCGAATATTCGTGCTTCCCTTAATTAAAATTTTAAACTTAATTAAACTTAATCATATTATTATACATAATTATAATCATATACTTGTCTTTTTTTGATTGTGTAAGTAATGATATGAAGGAGAAAAAAGTAAATGATTGACAGTGACTCCGTGACGTCTGACAGGGGAGAATGGAAGAAGAAAACCTGTAGCGCCGACCCCAAATAGAATGGAACAAGGGCAGAAAAATGATGATAGCATGGACTTTATCGAAACTACTGCGATATAACCTTATGCAATACAATATCCTGAGAACATAATTAGGTATATTGAAGTTTTAAGTATAGTGTTTTGGGAAACACAAAAGTTATGATAGGTGGTTAGATCAACATGCTAACCTAACTTCAGTTGGACAATGCGTCATCGGCTCTTATTATTCGATAAAATAATCACAAGGACAGGTTCCTTGTGATTATTTTATCGACTTTAACAATCCTACTTTTTTTAGGCTGGTTTGTCTTTTCTCAATGTTGCGCGTTTTCTCGCCAAATTAACGATAAAGATCTCTTATTAAACGTTATATTTGTCTTATTAAGCGAAGATATTTATCTTCTGAAATAACAATAATTCTAGCATCCTTGTGGGCTATTAGAAGATTTCACCTGCAATGTAGTGTAATTACTAGCTCAGGTATTTACTACTATGTTTTATAGTTTATCGGGAAAATTTAGCGTTCATTAATTTGTTTATGTGATTAGGATGACGCTTATTAGGTACTTATTGCTAGCACAATGGTAAAGCAATTTTCAAATATATTGATCTAGTTACCTTTGGTACTGTAATATGTTTATTAGAATAAATCTTTGTGAGTCTAAGACATACCCGTATTTGATTAAATATAACATTATCATTATTAATTCGTTTGAGTTTTCATTTTACCAAATATTTTTTATAATTTTATGTATTTCTTAAATTAAAAAATATAAACAAGTAGCTTATACCCGCGGCTTCACTCGCGTTAAATTCGGGGTAACACAGTTCCCCTTGCGCCTTATTGATTTGTAATAGCAACGCTAAGTTTTCCCTTTTCTTCCCTCTTTCTCCCTCACATCCCACTTTAAAAAAAAAATATGTCTGTCTCCTGGTTCCCAACTATCTCTGTACCATAATTCAACAAAATCGGTTTAGCCATTAAAGCGTGAAGAGGTAACAAACAAACTCACTTTCGCTTTTATAATATTACATTACAAATTCAAAATAAGTAGCCCACCGGTAACGGGAACAGGGTCCAAGTCAAGAGAAACAAACCTCCCAACAATATGAGCCGTATGCAAGAGTATCGCTTTCTAAATCAAGCCCTTGGTCCAGCTACCTAACGAGAGTACCTGTGCTCATTGCTCATAGTATTAGTTATTAAACTTCGCTACAGCAAAATATTCGCAATGCAGTTAAGACATTGTTGCCCTTTTTAACATCTCAGACTAGCAACCTAAATGAATGTCTGACGTTAGCTTAATCAGGAATAACTCATTGGGAATAACTGTAGCAGAATCGCTCCTGTGCAATGCAATGCATTATTCCTACAAAACGAACGAGCTGCCAAAGCAATGGTAATACAAAGGTAGTATATTTTAGAACCCACTACTACTTTCCCTTGCACTTCTTCTTAGTTACAAAGCACGTGTTAACTACCATTATTGTTATTGAGAACAAGGACTATAGTATATATAGTATATAAGTATAAATTGGTTACAATATGCTATAAAATCTTTATAGTCAACTAATTAAAAAGAACAAGTCACTTCCTTCTTACTTCCGTGTTGCATGTTTGTATTCATAGTGTAATTGTATATAACAAGTGATGAGACTGTGTAAGATTGCGCGAGAGTGCTCCGCTCCGGCATAGTCGTTCACCTGACTTGTCGGGTCATAGCCTTCGGACCGAACAAGTTCATACAGTGCTGTTCACATCCTTGTTTACACCTTTTTCACCTCGGTAGCTCAAACATGCAAGTTTTGATGTATGAAAACAGTAAGCAACACGCGATTTGGCTAACTGCGAGAGACAAAGTAACATTTTAATTTTCATAGTTACGTTCGGAAATGCGTAATAACTAAAAATTTAAAGACTGTAAAATAGATAGTATTATTTATTTTTATGTAAATTATTGAAATTTAAATTTATTATTGTTTTTAAACGATATTAATAATTATTGCAGCAGATATTACTGATACTGATATTTAAACGGAAAATAATTATTTCTACAAACATCACGAGTACCGTTTCAGAACGTGTTTATAAACGTTACTTTAATTCAGTCCTGTCAATGCCTGTTCATTGTTTTATTTCGGTTATGTATGCACTAACCTTAACCTAAAACTTTAGCTTGAGAATATTATAACTATTATATTATATGACCCTATTCGTTGTAGAACGTTATGTAATACCTCGCCGCCGCTCTGGATTCTACTTTAAATTTTCTCGCCACGCTCGAGGTTCAATCATAGAATACCTCGCTTGGTGGGGGCTCAAAATGAACAATCGCAGAAAAAAAATATTTGGTCTCTCGTTGCACTAATAAATTTTAAATAATCGATCGATGCAACCCTAGGATTAATTGATGAATCAGGATGATTTAATATCGTTTTAATATAATATACTTCGGGTTTAAGAAAGAAGCCCATAATTTGAAAAGATTAAAACAAACTCGTTAGTAAGACTTTTTTCCACGATGGGGTACGTATAACGACATAATAATTTCATGACCTAGATAGGAACTCTACGTTGTTAATATTTTGAAGTGAGTATTTTATTTATTAAAAAAAACTAGTAAAAGAGTAGAAAAATTAGATTCTTAAATTTAAATTGGAGGAAGCAACTTGAAGTTATTAATATATTAATTTGATATGCTAGATGAAATATGTACCATGTGTGTGAATATATAAACATTTGATAATAGTTTCTAAGTTCCGGAAACATATTGTAAGGATGTGTTTTGCGCCCTGTTCAGTGCTTTCATATAACCTTGACCAAAAGTCCAAGACATTGGCATTGAAACTGTCAAAACTTCAAAACTAACCTTAACGTAGAGTGTGTTGTTTTTTCTTGATAAATTCGTATGCATTAAGTGGTCTGCGTCAGGAAACATTATTTAATTAAATGATTTAATAAGTTTTCATATTTAACTGACAGATTAAGATAACAATTTGTCAACAACTACCTGCGAGTATAACCTATTGTACAGGCGTATTCAATACTCTTAGGTATTTTATGATAATAAAAGGCCTGATCCAACATTATAGGCCTTATACGGAGAGTACGTCACATGATTCATTTTTTATGTCTTTTAATGTAAGCTGTGCCCTTTTTTAGTAAAAACGAATAACAATAAAACCACATCCTACTTGTAATTCAGTATGATCGCGGATTAAAGGTGCATTAAATGTTGATTTCTTTTAAATAATGTTAAACCTGTACATACAACTTTTGGCAATTAAAGGAGGCTTCAAGAGTGCGAAGAACCTTGTAATAACAATATTCAATCATTAGACAGATTGTGTAAAATGACTGAGACGTTGTGATGAGCTGAAATAAGGACAAGGCGATGCCTAGCATGGCCGCGGTGACGGCCCTCGGAGATCGTAAGGAGGACTGTCGTGGTCATATGACTACGATAGATTAACACATCACAACATTTACCTACCTACACGAGAGTTCATACGAACGTTAATAACAAACAATAAACCAGCAATACAACAGCAATAAGAGCAGCAATCTAATTATAAGTAAATTATCTTATCTTCAAGTTGTTATCATGAATGCCTCGTCGCACATTTAATTACAGTAAATTGTTTTTCCGGTGAAATTCAAATAAATTAGTGTGTCTGTGTCTGCCAGGTTGGTGTTGAGGTCGCAAACGCGACTACTAAGCACAAGGTCCTGAGGTCGATTCCCGGATTGGTCAAATTGTTATTAAGTTTTCCATCAGGAACTTAAAAGTAGTTCGATTGATAACGGGGCGCACTTATTACATGGGACTTAAAAACATAACTGGCGAAATCTTGGTGTAGTAGGTACGCCTCTGTATAATTTTTCTGGGATTACATTCTGCCCCCGATAGTTAAAAAGACGTATCTAACACTTTTTCTAATTTTGAGTTGCCGGAATCAGAAAAAAAAGCCGCATCTGCCGTTATTTTTATTAAATTTAGATACTTTTTGTTAGATACGTCTTTTTAATTATCGGGGGCAGCATTATACATATTTATTCGTATTAGTTCAATTTGCACAATTGTTTTATTTCAATGTTTAGTTAATTATTTCATAAATAGCGAATTCACGCAGATTTTGTACACGCCTATCTAGTTACTTCTTTTCGTAATTCCAGTCGTTACCCAGCTTCACCCAGATATCAAGTTAAGAAGTAATTATTGCGAGACTTACTCAGTTCTTTAAAAGTTCGAAATTTACCCTAATGTGCGATACCAAGGCTCTCGTAGTCGAATACAAAACTCATAAGAAGCTGCACGACCTTAGCCTTCCATAGATTTTCCAAACTGATAAGAAGCTGCACGACCTTAGCCTTCCATAGATTTTCCAACTTTTGGGAATTCATTGAAAAACACCCCCAGCATTTTTTTTGTGTAATTGGGAATGATGATTCAATTATTTTGCGACACGGTTGGCGCAGTGGCTGAACGATCGACTGCTGCACTGCGTGTCGCGGGATCGATCCCCGCACGGAACAATTATTTTTATGTGTCAGTTTAAAAGTTTGTAAACGCACCCACGATATAGGAGGAATTCAAGTATGGGACAAGTTAAAAAAAAAACGTTTCATAAGTGATAAACCGAATGTCTGTGATTAAAGCCCCTTGTTTAACCCAAACATTTATTGCAAAATTCCTTTACGAACATTCCATGTATCTATCTACCTGTTTGCTTAACAACGAAACTAATGAAAATACGTCGTTTAAATAGAAATATTCATGACCAAAATTATTCTTTTTCCGCCAACCAAAAAGTGTGTTACAAAAAAAAAATCATCTGCGTCCTGAATCCTCTAAGAGACTGAAATTAAGTTATATTAGCTGCGCCTCGCGTTTTCACTGAACTCACACGAAGGAAAAGTATCTCCACAGTTTACGAGTGGCATCCTGGAATACGTCGCAGATTTTTTTCCCATTTTCTTGACACTTATCGTTATAATTTGGATAATATACAATTTATCTTTATGAATATGTCTATGTGTTATTCTTATATGTAAACTATATTATTATGAAGTTTCATCAAAATCCATTCAGTATTTTTTGCGTGAAAGAGCAACAAACATACTTACATACATCCTCACAAACTTTCGCTTTATTAATATTTGTAGGATAACATAATATTACTTTTTCTTCTCAAATCTAATCAAAGTCTAACTAGGTATAGGTATACTATTTAAAGAAATCGCCAAGCGGTTGTTCGACTCATCTCGTGACCAGAGCGCTGGCCTTTTTTTTGGCCTAAAAATTAACATTGCCATCCAATGCGATAATGCTGCCAGTCACAGTTTTCTGGAATTTTTCTGGACAGTTTTCTGGATTTTTTTGACACCCTGTAATTATTTTATCATTTTTATACTTGTACATATTTTTATTTTATTCCTTTGTAGTTTGTAAATATTTTTTTCATACACAACTGCCGCATAGTATCATTATTTTTGTATCTGTTCAGATGTCTGCATCGGTCTTCATAACTAAATCAACTGCGCGTGAGTGGGTAATCATCGAGTTTCTTCCATCACATTGAACATCTGACTGTCGCGGACGACTCTTTGACAGCGCTTATTCAATGTATTCATTGTTATAACACGTATTGTGCACGATTACAATAGTATGTTCGCCCTGTATTAATTTCACTCACTTTCACAAGCATCGTAATATGATAAATGCAAAAGAAAATAGTGTTTTAACAACCCGTACTGGCTTCAAGGTGTGCACGTGAAAATATCACCGGAACAGAAAGTGAACCGTAAAACATTATATGATTATCATAGGAATGCCACAAAGATGCCATTCGCGGTTGTTAATAAATGATTCCGAACGAAGAGAGTGTTATCTCTCACAGTTAACACCTACTAAGTATTTTAAGGGAACCGGTTAAGTGCATGTTAGTGTCATTCATTAAGATTAAGTGGATAGGTACCTATAATTAATTGATGGATGGTACCTTTAAATTGTGATAGGTACAACCGATGGGTCCCAGATTTTTTGTCATAGCTTTGGCCTTTGAATATAACGTTATTGTTTAATTATTGAAAACAACGTTATCCTTATTTAACACCCATTATTATAATGTTTTTGTAACATGATTCTCGAGACGATAGCTTCCTATATTGTATACGCTATAAGTGACGGACAATGTACAGGTAGGTTAGCACAGGTACATTCAGCACTGGCTTGATAACTAATTGTTGGCTGGCCACCTGAGTGGCATCATGACGCCACTAATGTATGTCAACGATCGACATGGGAGTGCGCAAGCGCGTGCGCACGTACCGGTTACCTATCGACTTCATTCAAAAACATCGGATGTGCTTTCACTTGTTTGTACTTAATTAAAAGGGTTTCTTATCTATGAGATAGTACCTTCCGTACATTAATTCGAAATATAAGGTCTTCGCGATATTTCAATCTAAATGCCGATTTCACTATCAGAAAAGACATCGACACAGACAGAATTTGAATACGGTTAATATGTGACCATCATATTTAGTTCCAAGTCTATAATGCTAGTTTAGGTACCTTCATTTGGAGAATTTCATTACATATTTTTTTAGCCGAGGAGCAATGTTTGTTTTTCTACGTTGGACCCCCACGTGCTAGCTTTTACAGACAGAATAAGGTGGGTTTTGGCGTAATCTTAATCATTTTCTTTCAATACCTCTTACAATGCAGTGGGAGATTCTTTACTATGAAAAATTTAGTTTTTAAACTTACACATACACCATACATCGGCGCACTGTCATCATAATGGATGTGTCAATTGAGATTAGTCCGTTTCTATTATGATTACATGTGTTCCGAACTAATCAATTGACACACTTTTTATGAGCTGTCAAAACTACTATTACTTTAAAATGGTGTAGGATACAATTACCCAAATATTAGACACTTATTATGCACCAAGTTGGGGGCTAAACCACTTATTGATTTCAAAACAACCAAAAATATACAAATAATTCAAAATTATTCGGGAGTTCAGGTCTGAAAACAAAGTTTTATTTAAAAAAAAGTTTTTATTGGTATCAACTACCAAGTCGTTAAATTAAAAAAAAAATAAAGGTATATAATAATGCTAGGCTCGCCTCGGTTTGAAGTGACATTCTGACATCATAATTTTTATGGTAGGAATACCATTACAATCATACCATAGCAAGCCTTTTTACATGGTTCATTGTCGTAAGATCATTAGTTAGATAGTTAACTTCAACTGAAAACCGACTGATTGTTCTTAAAATGCTATGAATTTCAGGTTTAGTTTCCTGATATTTTCATTAGGATGACAAATTAATTACAAATTGACATTATTGTGTTCTACAAAGTTGATAGGGATAATTAATTTACTAGTATCGTAGTTATTTCAATAAAAAGTAAAGTTTCTTCTCTTGAGATCGCGAAGATTTCATTCGAAAACTGTTTAAAAATAATGATCTAGCTAGTCACATATTTCCCATTTGTTAAGAAGGAAATCGTAAGCCGCCACAACCAAAACCTCAGTTTGTGTTACTTAAGCACTTAACTGAAGTCGTAAACAACCGACATTTATTTTTGCTAGCTTTATTGTAATGGGTAACTTTGTGTTTTCTCAAAAAATAAAACAGCTTGAGTTGACATTTGCCATGCCTTTGACAGATTTGATTGCCTTGACCTTGGAATCAAATAAATCTAATGAAAAGCGAGAAACTTACAAACCTGAATAAAAAACCATTTTTTTTCTAAAACAAAATTTAGTTTTATTAGTTTTTTTAGTTGCACTTCTAGGCAAAACTGTGTGTGTATTATAGAATTTTAATAAAGTCTATAATCGTTTACGGAAATCACACGTTAGCGATATATACTGGAAACATTGTCCTACTTTTTAGACCACCGTAATATATTATCAAGAGCTTCAAAATTATCGGGTATTTTCCGATAGGTTCGTTGCAAACAAATGAAGGAGTCAAGTTTTTCTTTTCAGGTTAAAAAATCACGAGCGCGAAGCGCGAGTGATTTTTCCTGAAAAACTTGACGATTTTATTTGTTTGCAGGGAACCTATCGGGAAATGCCAGATAATTTTGAAGCTCGTGTGGTATTCGGGGGATTATTTTTCCGTCCCAAATGTCGGCCAATAGAATTGCACAAACTCCAAATCGACTCATTTTCATGCAAAATCTCCAATTTTCACAATTGAATTCAACCTGTCAGTTTGACGTGTGGTTAATTTGACTGGATGTTTTGTTTTTTATGCATAACAACGACCAGAGAAAATTTTCAAAAAATTTTCAGTATAATACCATGTAGGTTGTACCACGTGACGTCGAATGGTGCAATTCTATTGGTCGATATTTGGGTCGGAAAAATAATCATCACAATTTATAGAATTTAATTTAATGCATGAGCATTCTGAATAATTTATTCAGTCATGTGTGTGCACGTGGTAATTACTTATACTGTGTTTATTTCATTACCTTTGACCAATGAGCGATTAATCGTCTAAATACACATATTAACACACACTAACTTCACCCGTAGGTAACTATGTAAAAAATTATTGCTTTCATAAAGAAGCCTCTCAATTCTGGGTTTCCCACCCTTAAGACGACCCACCACCAAAACAAGTATCTAATAAAATTATCAGAAAAAAACTCTTTTTCTGTAAACATTACCTATTGTAGCATACTTACTCACATGTTCATTTAACAATAATGCGAGAGAGAGGAACTCTCACGATCAACGACTTGTCGTATTATATAAACAGTGTCACGATCAGGAATCGCGCAATTCGCAACGCGTCGTACTGACTTCCTGAGTAGCCCATAGATATTTCACAGACACCTAGCACTGTGTATTGCTCTTTAAACCCGACAAATGGCGTATAAGTTATAGTACAAAGTAAAAGGTACTCGAAACACTATTAACTACAATCGTTAAAACTGGAGCTCTTACAAGTTGAGGGCGGCTTAATGCCGCCAAGGACGACTGTGACGCAACCTTTATAGAACTAAACCCATCTAACTTCTTAGGTAAATAAATAGTACTAGTAGTAATTGTGTAACCTTACTAATAACTACCCCGTTGGATCTAATTCGCCATATCCATGCATTTAGCATACTGCATGTTAAGTAAAAAATGAAAATAAGGACATCAAATACAATTCATTCAAAACGTGTAATGACGATACATTAAACAGAAAAGATCAAAACCGTATAAATATTTAAATGATGAAAACTTACGGTGTAATGTCTGTCAGCATAAGGTCAAGATATCATATCAACAACGTAGATGATTGGGCCATATTAAGTTGTCACGTGAACCTTACCAAATGATTAAGTGCAAAATTGATGGAAAGTTTTGGACGTAGCAACTGAAGTGACATTGAGCAATATAACACGTGATCTCTAAATATAAAGGGAAATATCGCAGAAAGGACAGGAAATAAAAGCGGTTTTAAAATGAACAACACTATGTTATAGACTATTTGCTCGACTAATTACTAATGAGACACTTTGTTACAGAAAATGGCTGGAAGAAATTGCACTAGCGAGCAAGCAGGGCCGTAAACCATCTTTACTTCGTGCAATGACCAAGGCTTTCTGGATGAGTTACGCTCCTTCCGGCATTATGTTCCTCATACAAGCACTCGTACTCAAGTGAGTAATTTCGTTAGCTATTGGTATTAGTCACGCGAATGTAACATTATGTCAATTACTGATCATCTGGTGGTGTTTGTGAACTTCCCCAGTTATAGGTTGCACCTGGAAAATTATACAATTCAAGGCTATAGCTTTTATGGAAAATCTTAAAAGGAATCAGCCGTTAAAATAGAATTTGATTTAAAAAAATCGAAACATGGTACGCTTTTAAGCTTACCTAAGATTACAGTTTTCATAACTATTAATAAACCTACCCATGCCCTATTTACAAACGAATATGTCACAGACTTGTTCTCAGTAAATACGTTTTTTACAATTGTCTGCCTTAGGCCTTTCCAACCGGTTGCGCTGAGCTTGATGCTGACGTATTGGGAGCCAGGCTCAACCATGACCTACGAGCAGGCAGTGTACTGCGCCACGGCCGTCATTATGATGTCCCTGGTCATTGCCTTCCTCAACCACCACGGCACATACTCCACGCAACAGTTCGGAATGAAAGTTCGCATTGCGGCCTGCTCACTTATTTATAGAAAGGTAAGACTCCACTGACTTAAAAAGTACCTACTTGATGAACAACCACGAGCACTATTATGAATCCGTTTAGCAAAATTCAAAATCCATTTCCTTGTGGCATATCGAATTAAACTATGAAACAGTACCTGTTCCGAGCTACAGCATTCAATAGCACTCAATAATAAAAAAAGTGCATTTAATGAATAAATAAATAAATAAAGCAAAAGAAAAACAATTCTAGGTATAAGTTGCCACTAACCTTAGATCTATATCTAAAAGATGCATTAAATACATACATACCTAGAATTTGTAGAAAGAGCTAGTATTATCCGAATCATTGCACCCTATAATTTAGATTTTAAGGAACTTGTATTTCTAAATGATAGGCAGTAGGACGTGGTCGAGCATGATTTCACAACAACTTCGACGTAAAACTATGAAAGTAGACTCAACAAAAGAAAATTTTGCCGACCATTTGGTTTTTTATGACCGTTTGACGTGAGAGTTTAACGTCGTTCGATCTAAGACGAAGATAAATATTTAAATAATAATATTAAATTCACAAGGAAACAAGCTTAAGATTTTATTAAATTGGGTACAATTATTTTGAAAAACACTTTTGTTAAATGAATAAGATTTTGTCAAAATTGTTTAAAGTAAATGCTAAAAACCAATATTTAAACAATAGTTCTACTTACTTAATTTTTATATGAGCCTTGTT
Organism: Ochropleura plecta; assembly: GCA_905475445.1. NCBI lineage: Eukaryota > Metazoa > Arthropoda > Insecta > Lepidoptera > Noctuidae > Ochropleura > Ochropleura plecta. Next base: position 12,837,489 of record FR997725.1, on the reverse strand, counting down.
TTGGAACACTGTTTTGATGATAACCCCTAATAATTTATCATTTTCCTGCCCTTGTCCCTTTCTATTTGGGGTCGGCGCAACACGTTTCCTTCTTCCATTCTCCCCTATCAGACGTCACGGCATCATTTACTTCTTTCTCCTTCATATCATTCCTTACACAATCCATCCATCTTTTCCCTTTACCCCTAATAATTATTAGAAAAAAAATGGGACATAACTAATCAGAGCATGGTGATGTAATATTACATAGGTAGATATACAATGTGTTTTTCAATCAAAAAAATCTTCATCCAATTCCTCTAGGTAATGCGCATGAGTTCAGGTGCACTCGCGCAAACTACAGCGGGACAAGTCGTCAATCTCTTGTCGAACGACGTGAACCGTTTCGACTATGCCTTCATCTACACTCACTTCATCTGGCTACTCCCCCTGCAAGTCATCGTGGTCTGCTACCTCATATACCTGAAGATCGGGTACGCAGCCATCGTAGGAGTCATCGGCATTGTTTTGCAGACCATACCGGTTCAGTGTATGTATACTTTTGATGCTATTGTTTATCCAGGATGTTGAAGGAATTGTAGTGGCAAAATCCGAATGAGTAGCGGAACTGCTTTAGTGATAATTTCAGTAACAAGTGATACATTGTAAAATGTATATTTCATTAAAACATTCTTGGCTAAGTTAATTCACATAATCATGAAATATTACGGCACGCACATTGATCATTATCTTGCGGATTGGCGATTTCAGACTTATAATTAAAAGTCCAGGTTTCCCCATGATGTTTTCTTTCACTGTTGTCTGTGATTTCTTAGATAGAGTTTATAAATTACATATATGAATTGAGAAAGTCACGTTAATACTTGCCCGGATTTGAACTCATACATGAGAGGCGCTTAACCTCTGGGCCATCACGACATGATATCACCACAAATAAACCAAAAAGATAAATATAATTGCAAAGTTGCCGCTTCGTGTTATGCAATTACAGTAAAAGAAATATAAGGCCCTATAAATTCTCGTCGCCGATCCAATCGATGGGCAGCGCATGTTTAAAGAAAGGCAATAAACTTAATATTAATTTATTATTATTGCAGCTTACATGAGTAAACTGGCCGCAAGGTTACGGATGAGGACCGCGTGCAAAACGGACGAGCGTGTCCGAATTATGGATGAAATTATTAGTGGCATGCAGGTACGTTGATCTGGATTTTCAAATATGATAATTACATATTAAATATTGATCGAGGTCAATAGTAACAATAAAACGTTGATGCACACAATGTTGGTTATATTTTGTATTATTAAGGAATCATTATTTATCTGTTACATTATCTGCCTAGCCTTTTCTAAACTATGTTGGATCGGCTTCCAGTCTTACCGGATGCAACTGAATACCAGTATATTACATAGAGCGACTGCCTATCTGACCTCCATAACGCAGATGGCACTGGGTAATATGATACCCCATGGTAAGACTGGTGGTTAGACTTTCGCGACACTGTTTGTAATGTACCTAAGTCCTCCGTTCTGCAGAAATACAGTTTAAAATAATCTTATGAAACGTTTGACCCTCATAATCTACATACGTATGAACCGAGCTTTCGATTCTTTTCGATTGCACCAAGATAAAAACAAGGAAAATTGCGCGTATATTTATGTCATTAACTGACATAGCGCCCTTCATTTTTTACAAGTGTATGTTGGTTAAGTCACTAACCGAAACCTATTTTTGCGTGTTTACTAAGAAACCCCAAGAGATAAACAAAGTATGAATACAAAATGGGTTTAACTACGTACATCAATAAGGTACCTTCAATTATAAAGGTTAAGGATTTCAATACATCTTCATGTTTTTGCCGATAATATCCATTCAGTCATATATAAAAATAAAAGTATTATTCATATTTTTTTCCTAATTACCTAAAGTTTAATTTTTAGGTCATCAAAATGTACGCCTGGGAGAAACCATTTGAGCAGGTAGTAGCTCTTGCTCGCAAGAACGAAATAAAGCAAATCACGTCAGCGTCTTACCTCCGTGGGGTGTACCTCAGCTTTATGGTGTTCACTGAGAGACTCACCCTGTATATCACTCTGCTTTCCTACTCGCTGTTCGGGTACCAAGTTACTGCAGACATTGTAAGTACATCAAACATATTTAAGTATGATGTTTTAAGATTCATTATCTATTCAGTATATCATAACTGTGGCTAGACTTTGTTCGTGGTCCTCATGGACCATAAACGGTTTGCAGTCCGGCAACCAAACCAGAAAATTGCATAGAATGAACATCATTCTTTGCAATTTTCAGATTCTGTTCAATACTTTCTAGAAATAGCTTTATATTAAAGTTATCTGATTGTTTTTAAATAACTGTTATGAACCATTGCAGTGTACATGTATAATTTGCAGGTGTTCCCATTGGCGCAATTCTTCAACACCCTACAAGGAACGCTATCGATAATCATGTCGAATGCTGTGTCATTTTTGGCAGAGGCGCTTATATCTGTGCAGCGTCTCGAGGCATTCATGTTGTTTGGTACGTGAGACCTCTTGGTCTCGACCTCGCACTAAGTGCATGCGCTGTCGACACTATCCTTCTTCTACGAGTCCAAAATTATGACTGAGACTCGACGCTATTAATAACACTAATATTTAAATTAATCTAACGTTCAAAAGTTTATTCATATGTTTCTTTCCTACTAGTGCCTGTACCGACTATGTTATTTAGTCAAGACATCTAACTACTTTTACCCATTCCGAGTCAATTGGTTATTAGAACGTAAACTGTGTAAGGACATGACATTTTGATAGCAATTGATAAAGGGTTTCATCTTAAAGAACGTCTGATCTATTTATGTCCCAAGTATAGCTTACAATTTATCATTTTCACGTGTTTGAGGGGGAAAAGGATCCTTGTAAGTAACGCTAGTCACGCTAGTGCATTCAATCATCAAGAGAGTCAAAACATAAATGATTTCCACAGGCGTTCCCGCTGTCACAAATATTCAACATACTACAGATGACTCTTGCTGTATATTTGCCGCTAAGCCTTTCAATGAGCATGGAGTCCTATTCCTCTGTTCGCCGCATTGAGGCGGTTTTACTTTTGGGTACGAACTTAGTCAAAAAACTTTTAGGTGTATATGTCTTAAACGATGCACTAGATGCGTCATCATTACTGTTCCAAAGAATATTTGATTAACCGACGTTTATTGTGTTAACATGCATCCTGTGAGGTCATTCTCGCTTCTTATGCCTTACTAACAATCTTAAGCATAGGCTTACATAAGGAGGGTTCCTTTATTGTTTTAAATTATTTATTTCAAAATAATTAAACATCTATATTCTTAAGAAAACAGAAAAAATTGTAAAAAAAAAATAGATAAGCAAAATTATTTTATGCAGACGGATTTTCACTTCGCTTTTCATAAAACCTATGCGATACATGCTATTGTGATAGTAATTGTTAATTTAGACGTCATTTATGTCGATGTATAGAATACTAATGAGTAATACATGTGGTAGAGCGCATCGTGGTTTTTTTGGCATTTGTATGGCGTTGTTACACACACAGACACCAGTCTCTAAGTAGTGATGCTATGAATATGTACTGTTTTATTGTGATGAGATAAATAAACCAAATTTATTATTACTATGTTAGGAAAGCGTCTTTGGTAAACATTTTAAAAATTGGCCGTGGTAATTGTATTGAAAAAACCGATATGGCGGTGTTAGTTCCAATACGCCAGGAGAACCATGTCGCACTTTATGACTCATATCTATATATTTAATTAACATGAACTTGTATTATTTATGACAATAGATGAGCGAGAGGACCTTCGCAGTGTTCCGGACGTAGACATCGCTAAATTAGTACAAATGGTAGAGAATAAGAAGAAGAACAATAATTTGAGTGAAGTGGACCTACGTCCTAACACCTTCAAGAAAATTGACGAGGAGGGCATTTACAACCCCGGTAAGTAAGGAATTACTGAACAAAAGCAAGTTTGTTACGTTACCAATTTTGTTAGTTTTCCTTGCAACACTATTTTGAGCAAAACACCGCACACACTTTTTTAATTTTGTAGTGATGCATGTTGCACGAATTCATTCAGTCGAATATTTGTGATATTCTATCCAGATAAAGCATTTTTATGATTTACCTTCTGTTCGATCGCCTCTACACATGACTAACGCATGTGAGTACATTAAAAGAAATGTCGAGTTCTTTAAACAATATTACTTAATCAGATTAAAAAATGATCGAGAAGGTAAAATGAAAATGGAAAATTGGTGGTTGGTTTATACGTAACCTTGCTAGGTACATGTAGATTCGTATTTACTTTTGAATATAGGTATAGGCTAATTAACTAGCTTTTGCCTGCGGCTTCGCTCGCGTTAAATTCGGGGTAACACAGTTTCCCTTGCGCCTTATTGATTTGTAATAGCAACGCTAAGTTTTCCTTTTTCTTCCCTCACATCCCACTTTAAAAAAAAAATATAGCCCATGTCCGTCTCCTGGTTCCCAACTATCTCTGTACCAAAATTCATCAAAATCGGTGTAGCCATTAAAGCGTGAAGAGGTAACAAACAAACAAACTCACTTTCGCTTTTATAATATTAGTAAGGATTACGTTACCCACATTTTTGGCGGTTTTTGGTTTGGATACAGTGTTTGTCTATATTTTCGGTGCAAGCATGCATTGACAAAGTTTGTGATAGAATAGAAATAAGAGCAATGTTAACATTGACATACCCTATCGATCTTACAGGTCTATAATAATTGGTCTATTAAACACTTGCCCATTTTGTCCATATATCCCATTAAATATAACAGCCGCCAATGGAAGTTCGCGGAATCGGCATTCGGCTTTCGTCATTGCAAAATAAAAGATTCAAAGGAAAATTCCGAAAAACTCAATGTTTATAAAATACTCACACATGTTAAACTTCTACGCCGATCTGCCGCACGTATCAACAAAAAACACGGCGACCGGTGTTTGCCGCATTGAAGGGGTAACCGATTGAATCAATCGCCGAGACTCGTATTATTAATCCAATGGTTTACTATTATCCTTTGTAGTCTAGTTGGGCAATCATTGACATTCGGATTGATTTTACAACTATGCTGCACGTTTCAAATACAGTAATGTGCTCTGCATTGTAATACTTGTATAATACAAACCTAATCCACTTTAAAATATAATGGTTAATTACGACTTACAGTAACGTTCCAACGTTTTAATTAACGACACTTTATCCGACCCACAAACAGTTTAAATTGGATTCTATGTCAACCATTTTTTCCTAAATTTGTAGGATTTGAGTGCAACGAAAAAGGCCTGATGAGTTCGACTCTGTGCCCTATGCCGGTGAACCCAGATGTGGGCATCCTGATCCATAACGTGAGCGCTAGCTGGACTGACGACGGACCCATCACGTTGAAGCAGCTAAATCTTGTGGTGCCTAAAGGGAAGCTGTGTGCTATCATCGGCTCTGTCGGATCTGGGAAGGTTTGTTGTTTAACATTAAATATTTATTGCATATCACGATAACACAGCAGCTTATGTCTAACTGTACTTACCAACAGCAGAAAAGTGGAACTAAGTAGACACGTTAGGTCGTGAACTCTTGGAAAGTTTCCACACAAGGTCAAAACACGTGATAAAATCGGTCATCAGTCAAATGAGGCTTCTAGGTAAACTTATGCAACTGTGAACATATGCGTAACTTATTTCCGCACTTACCAAGTACCTATCTCAAAAGTTACTAAACGGACGTGAATTCACGTAAACGTTGAAAACGACGCCTGTTTCAAATGTGCCAACAGGGTAAACGAATTAAACGACCGATATTGATTCAAAAGTTAATATTTAGCACAACCCAAAAATGAATGATTGTATGACAAACGTTCCATTTACACGTCGTTGCGAACTTCTACTTCATTTACACGTTTCAAGTGCAAATTAACATATTATTATAAGCCTACTAACGTCCTAATATATAAAGTCTTTTATGTTTGTAGAGTTCAGTTCTTCAATTACTCCTGAGTGAACTTCGATCGTCCAATGGCCGGATCTACCTATCGGGGCCTTTGTCTTACGCATGTCAGGAACCGTGGCTATTCGTAGCTACGGTCAGACAAAACATCTTGTTTGGCTTGCCCTATAACTCCAAAAAGTATAAAGAAGTAAGTCCTTTGAAAACTTGCTGAAATATTTGAGTAACATTTACACACAATGACGGTAAGTAATTATAAAAAGAGTTTGCATAGTAATGTATCAATTTAATTCATTTTTTTTATTTATCCGTATCAATACCGCTTCCAATCATCTATTAAAAAGTGGCCCTTTAATTATATTCTCAATATTCCAGGTGGTGAGGGTGTGTGCTCTTCAGAAAGACTTCCAACAGTTTCCTCACGGAGATCAGACCCTCGTCGGTGAGCGAGGAGCCTCCTTGTCAGGCGGGCAGAGAGCCCGTATTAATCTGGCCAGGGCCGTGTACAGACAAGTATGTTAAAAACATTTTCCTATACTATGGTACTGTATAATTGTATACTAAGAATGGAACGAATGTAATACTTTATGGGTAAATATTATTCCATTGCACTGTAATCAAAATGGCATTGCTGTAGTGGGACTTCCTCGTCCAAAATCTAAATAATCTTGCCATAATACCATTTAAAAACACTATCAAGTCCTTAGTTTGTTTTCAGATAGGAAATGCTAAGATTTTACACCCTGTTATAATCCTAGCAAGCGCTGCACTCGCGCGACATCAGAGTAATACTATAAAATTACTCTCTGTCCTGAAAATTAACCGACAGAGCTTACCATTAACTTTTACTACCGCTTAGGTTAAGTCGTGCTAATGAACTGACTTATATTTCGCACTACGGCGCCTTTAAAACGAATGGTCATTGAAAGTTAAGTAGATAAAATGCAGAAACAGCAGTGCATTTAAACTCTTAAACCGTGACAAAAAATAATTATTTTTTCAAATATATATTTTTGTAAGCAAATGTGTAATCGAAATGAGAAACGTTAAAATGAACTGTGCAGCAGTTTGAAGTTTTTAAGTAGAAGCTTCTACTTCTAAGAAAAACCTAGACGGCGAATTGCATATCATACGGTCATACCTTACCTCTTAAAAGCTGTAGCTCCTGCTTTAGAGAAAAATCTTTAAATATTAGTAAGCAAATATTAAAATTTGTTGTAAGGAAGGAAGTTACTTAATACCTCTATCGTTACCTATTTCAAGTTTTAGTAATAAAACCATCTCTTCTGTTACCAGGCCGACGTATACCTCCTGGACGACCCTCTCTCGGCCGTGGACGCGCACGTGGGCCGCCAGCTGTTCGACGAGTGCATCAGTGGCTACCTACGCCACACCACGCGAGTGCTCGTTACGCATCAGCTGCACTACCTCAAGGCCGCCGACCTTATCGTCATCTTGAATAATGTAACGTAAATTTTGATATTTTTTTAAGTCATTACCCTTCTTTAGATCGAGTTCCTGACCATCGCACCATCTGAACTATTTCAAGAGCGATGATTACTTACATCATCACAATTAATAACGTAACTTACACAACTCGCAGAAGAAGCATGAATCCACAAAAAGACTCTCAGGGGATTAAATTTTAATATTTGAAAATAAATCTAAAAATATTAGTTTTAGTCTGCGGCGTAACACAAACATTATTGTCCAGTCACACAACCATTGCACTGCTTCAAGGTCGCCCTGAACATAACTCTTACAGAATTACTGCAATTGTTTAATTGAAAACATGTTACTGATGTCATTCAACTCGTCACTTTTTCTTTGTCGTATGCACGAGTGGCGGGAGTTTTATACAAGCTTACATGTTTGGCTTGCCATTATACATAACCTACTCTTTAAGATGTTAGGGTTTCTGAACAGTTTCCCTACCGTTTTGTTGTCCCCTAGGCACACCACTCTAATGCAGCAGTCGTTAAATAGCCTACCACACAGATTTTTGGCTCAAAATTAAGCAAACGCGATTAATTAATGACAAAATCATTAATTACAGAAGATATTTATTTTTAATTATTACGATGACCTCTCCTCATTGAGATCCTTTTATACGATAAATACCAATATGATTAGGTACAACAATCGACTGCGTCGAATTATTCAAACATGACGCGTCAGAATGTGTGATTAGAATGCCACTGCTCGAGAATTCCTCGGTGGACATCATATTGAATACCATTCATGGACATCAGAAAAAGATTTATTCGATTAAATATAATAGCTTTTTTTTATCCGTTATATCTTTATCGACTTAATTCGCTTTTTGTTTTGATAGGGGTCCGTGGAAGCTAAAGGATCTTACGATGAGTTGGTGACCACGGGAAAAGACTTCGCGAAGCTTTTGTCGTCCAGCCATGATGAAAACGAAGACAAGAAAGACCTGGAGAAGCCTCCGCCGATGTCCAGACGAACATCTGCAAGAGTAAGTGAAAAAAAGTTTAACATAAAATCGTATAGGCAATTAAATATAAACTTGGGTCTTGATCTCCTCAAAAATTAAATCCACAATAGTCTGAAACTAAAAAGTAGGTTCAAAAGTAATAGATGAAATTATTATGTTGTTTTATATTCATACCAAATTGTACATTTTATCAAAGTTCAAGGAGCTATTCTCAAATTCATACCTTAAACAAAGATTAATCATATACAGTACTAGTTTAAGGCTTCTATGGGTCTTTGCCACCCGAAATAAAGTTTATTCATTCAAATAAAGTTAATTCATTCAAAGGTCCATAAGTATCAATTATGATACGTATGCTGAAGCAAGATCTTGATTGAATTTAAATTTATTGATTGGACCTCGGAAATGGTCGGAATGGTGTCGTCATACGCAGTGTAAAAAATTATGACTACTTATTGCTTTTGGTATAAGCTTTTTGTTTTATGTATTCTAAAAGTCATTTTGATTCTGCATAGGTACTTGGCCATTAGTATTTATTACTATAATAATAGCGACTTGATGCAAATTCCATTGCAACAAATTTTGCAATATGCGTCTATAATTAACTTTGCAAAAATCTTGACCCAAAAAAATATTTATATCCAATTCGAGTTCAATCACCACTCATTAAGCGTTACATTGTATTGATGTGAAAAAAAGCAAAGTCAGCTTTGATTGTCTGAGAAGAAAGTTAAAATGCCTGACTTTTTTAAAATTCGCCATTGACTTGATAGTGCCTCCGCAATTGTTTTTATCGATAGTTACAAAAATTCAGCCTATAGCATCAGTAATGATCTCCCTAGTATAATCACAATAAAACATTAATCAGCTATCAACAACGCGTCGGCCGTCACTGTGTGAATCGATGGGCGGGTGCGAGGTGGCGCAGGAGATGGAGGAAGAGGAGCGTGAGTCGGGCTCGATGGGCTGGCGGGTGTACGGCGCCTACCTGCGCGCTGGCGGCCGCGCGCCGCCGCTCATCTTCATGATCGTACTACTGGTCGTCGGACAGCTGTCAGCCACGCTTTGTGATTACTGGGTCACGTTCTGGTGAGTTTAATTCCACCTGTACTATTACTGAGGCTTTATCATCACCTTCATGTCCCAGTCCGATATTACATGGAAACATCGCAACAGTATTTCTTCTTCAATGTCTGTTTGTTTCTTTCAAATTATTTCCTCACGCAATTCATCCATCATTATTACTAAAAGTTATCGCAATCTATAGCTAGAAACTGATTTCTCTGGTGCCATTAATTACTAAACGGAGTAATCATCGTCCCGTGCAACGAAAGTAACGTTGTTAGGCAAATGATGGTGAAAACTAAATTAACCTGTAAAAGGACCGTTAAAATAATAATAATGACATCTATACACTTATATATAGTGATCGTGAAACAATAATGTTCAACCAGTATATCAATGATCTCTTTCACAGGACAAACGAAGTCACGACCCTGAAGGAAGCAGCTAATAACAGAACGACAAAGGACTACCACTTTGATCGCTCACTACCACTTGACAATGGAACTTTCAATTTATCCAGCTATTTCTCAGGAGTTAACCAAGGGCCAGGTAGAATAATCCAAACGATTCCTACCTATTTGATTAATAAGTCCTAAAAGTGACTTCTAAGTTTTATTACTCAATTGAACTAAAAACACATCTATGTATAATATTTTTAATGGTATCTTTGTCAGCTTTGCTTTTACGAATGTTTTCTTAAAGTGTAGGTAATGTGTAAAATGATTTTGTTTTTTTTGCAGACCTGGACATTCACGCCTTCATAGGTCCTCTAGACACGTCACAATATTTATACGTGTACTCTGCCTTGATCGTGTGCTGTATCTTCTTCATCACGGCACGTGCTTTCATGTTCTTCAAGGTGTGCATGACGGCTTCGCGCAATCTCCACAACGACATGTTCCATTCTATGCTCAGAGGAGTTATGAGATTTTTTGATACTAACTCTTCTGGTAAGTACAGATTCATTATAAAGCTTTTGTTGTTATCTTTTGTTGCTTTCACGGAAATTTGGTCCCAAACGGACCAGAACTTCCGAGTATTATTTTTTCAATGTTTTGCAAAAAGTTACCAGTATAATGTTTGTTCACAGGCCGTATACTGAACAGATTCTCGAAAGACATCGGAGCCCTTGACGAATTATTGCCTCGTTTCCTGCTAGAATGCATCCAAATCTACCTAGTGATGTTTAGCATCCTGGCACTCAACGCCGCTGCTCTCATCTGGACCTTGTTGCCTACGACCATAATCCTAATAATATTCTACACCATCCTCCAAATATACCTCAAGTCAGCACAGGGCATCAAACGGTTGGAAGGCACAAGTGAGTACCAGTGTAATAATTACAACAAGAACGTAAGTACCGCAGACCCAAGGTTCCACTGATTACAGCATCGAAACTGACACTTTATTTGAGTTAAATACTTCTGTTTATTTATAAAGGTATTGGATTGAAATCCCGGAATAAACATCAGTTAAACTAATCCAACGATTTTGTTCCAGCTCGTAGTCCAGTATTCTCTCATATGTCTGCGACCCTCAATGGTATTAGCACGATCCGCTCGGCTGGCGCAGAACAGAGACTGATTCAAGAATTCGATAGATTCCAGGTACACCAATCTTGCTCTCTAAGTTATGATAATACTAGCTTTTGCCCGTGGCTTCGCTTGCGTTAAATCCAGGGTAACACAGTTCCCCTTTCCTGATTTACAGGTACCCACTACCTGTAGTTTTTGCCCTTGCGCCTTATTTATTGTAATAGCAAAGCTAAGTTTTCCCTCTTTCACCCTCATTTATTCCTTTAATAAAATAGCCTATGTCTGTATCCAGGATTCCAACTATCTCGGTAACAAAATTCATCAAGATCGGTTTAGCCATTAGGCTTGAAGACGTAACAAACAAACAAACTCAATATTAGTAAGGATTATTTGGTCAGACACTTATAAAACTTCAGTAATCGATCGTTAATCTTTATCCGCTCCATTGGTCTCGCAGTCGTAAGCGCGATTGCTGAGCACGGAGTCCTGGGTTCGATTCCCAGGTCAGACAAAAAGTGATATTGGGTTTTTCCATTAGGAATTTCACAGTAACATCTAGGCAGTATGGAAGTTTGCGGCAACATACCCCGTGCCTCGGAAAGCACGTTAAGCCAATGATGCGCCTGATCTCTTTCTGGTCGTGTCGGATTGCCCTCCCATCGGACTGTGAGAGTGAGGGGTCAGAGAGTGTACCTGTGCCGCACCGATGGCCAATCTCCGCTGAGATTTGCCGCCGCCGCTGTGGCCAAATTGGTCAGAAGGAAATTGAGTTATGCAGCAAAGCTGGAAGCTATCATTTACTATTTGTTCTGACAGGATATCCACACGTCGACGTGGAGCAGCTACCTCGCGAGTGGAGTGACTCTTGGTTTCTGGCTAGACTTCATCTGCGTCATCTACCTCACCATTGTCATCGTAGCCTTCCTTGTTATCGATAGCAGTGAGTTTTTGGTCGACTTTTAAAACATCTGACAAATTGATTTCTTCTGCGTTCATGATTTTTTTCTATAACAGTCACGATTTTAACATTCTTAAGGGTAACGTCTAGTTGTCGCCTTTGGGCGCGAATTCCAATTCCAGTGACTTGCTTAGAAAAGTATACTTTTCTTGAAATGCTTTGTACAGACGCCTGCACATCAAGCTACTACAATCAGAGTCAGATTTCTTTGATAGATTTTCGACTTTATTTCTAAAGTATTAGGTTCAAGGTTCATTGGGAAAAATTGACAGTTTCGGGTAGCTTGACCTGCTGGCGTCTGTACAACTCATTCCGTTAAACGCAAATATGAAACACATAATTATAATCCTAACGGTACATTTCAATCATAGCAATATTAAATCTAATAACAGCACACAAAAGCCATATGCGACAGACATTCTAATAGCGGTAAACAGCGGAAACAACGTAATATCCTGACAACGTAATTTATTGCACAGAAACAATATTCTCTGGAAACGTGGGCCTGGCAATCTCGCAGACGTTGATTCTAACTGGGATGCTGCAGTTTGGCGTAAGGCAGACCGCGGAGGTGATCTCGCAGATGACCAGCGTCGAGAGAATACTGCAGTACACACACATCGAACGGGAACCTAAGTGGGACAAAGGAGGTTTGTGTTTTGCATCGTGTTTGTTGTACAGCAAAATAAAATTCAGGTGATATGAAGTTTACCAGAGTGTGCGTTAATCCAGACAGATTTTTAAAAAAAGTATCTGGCTGAGGTAATTTTAAAGCAGCAAAAAATGATTGTTTTGAAATAACCAAAGAAGAACAAGTGCAACAAATTAAAAAAGGGGGCAACAATATATAGGTATATAGAATCTAGACAACTAATGTCAATTTTTGACAAATTTTGTATGTTAGTTATGTCTATATATGTATATGTATTTGCTCAAAACAGTCAAACCAGGGACATGTCAAATGAAACGGACGGATAGAGCAATGCATACATTTTGTTCTTATAATATAACATTTTGTTGTTCTCTAGACTGAAATTTTAATTAATTTTAACAATCTAATATTTCACAGAAAAAGAGACTCCGAAAGGATGGCCAGCACGCGGTCGTATTCAGTTCAAGAGCTGTTACATGAAGTATACGCCTGAAGACTTGCCGGTGTTAAAGAATCTCAATTTAGTTATAGAAAGTGGATGGAAGGTAAAAATACCTACTGGGCTGGGTTATTCTAATGTGTAAAATGTGGGGTATTTAAGGTTTTTTGTTACCAAGAAGGGACGACCCATATCTATTATCAATATTATTTTCATTAATATTGACTAACTTCTTCATCTAGGGATGGTACTATAAATTATTAGAGCTCGTATGAACTCTGCCCCTGTATAGTGTTCATTATGTTTGTAGGTGGGCATCGTGGGCCGGACGGGCGCCGGCAAGTCGTCGCTGATCTCTTCGCTATTCCGGCTCGCCATCGTGGAGGGAGAGGTGCTCATTGATGACGTCGACACATCCTACCTAGCTCTACAGGTATGCATAATCGGTTTAAAATATTCTTAATGACGCCAAAAAGCACTCGATGTCCCCCTCATCATTGCGGTACATCTTTTTTTTTAGTTACGGAGATATTGGAGAACAAAGTTCGCACTTTTCACTACGTTTTTTATTTTACAAGTTTTGAATGTTTAAACTTGACTTTAATTAATACCTCCTTGTACTATACTCATATCAGCACAGTGCAATCGTGTCATACCTCGCGTAAACGAGTTTTTTCACCCCAAAAAAAGTGTCGTTTCCGAGCAATATTTTTGCGTAGAGTTAGTTTGATAAACAGAACTTGATTTTTTTATTGATCTAGTCTTCTATGTAACTGGACGGTAACCCGCGAATCTTGTTACGTTTTGTGCAATTTTCCAGTTAGTGTCAGACTGTCTGCTGAACAAGATATGATTCGCAACCCTAATGGTTACTTTACTAAATTATAATCATTGCCACAACAAACAGTCATCTTCCTAGCGGAAACAATGCTTACTAAATCATATTAATAATCTTTACAAATCTGTAACATAGAGATTTTTATATCTACTAAGTACCTACAGATATTATAGAACAATGCCTGCATGTAAGAGTACAATTAAAATAATTAACTTCTGTCTCCCTAGGAGCTGCGGTCGAAGATATCCATCATACCTCAGGAGCCGGTGCTATTCTCTGCGACCGTTCGTTACAACTTGGATCCGTTTAACAACTATAACGATGAACAACTTTGGCAGGCCTTGGAAGCTGTGAGTTTGATGTTAATATTTTCACCCACACAAAGCGGCCCTGAAAATATCCATGTTGGGCATAGTCGGTACATTCCGTCTGGATAACATACAGGCAAACCGTGTGAAGGCAAAATTCCCGGCCAGTAAAAATATTTTGTATTTGGATCGCACAGTTGTATATAAGAGTACAGACGACGGCACATCAAGCTACACAAAACCATTTTAACCTGATCTCTCTACTACGGTGTGCGATTCGTAGTAGAGATCAGGTTATAATAGTTTAGTATAGGTTGACCTGCCGTCGTCTGTACATCAATCTTCATCATTATCCAAAAACAGCTCGTCATGCCGATAAAAAAGATTTGTCTGTCAGACCGCTTACGACAGGTATTTATATACTTGTCCTAAGCGGTCAAGTGGATACTGGACGGAAAAATCAGATCTATTGAGATCTTAGATCGCTCTTAAATACATCAATTAGCCCAGGGTTTAAAATACGAAATAATTATTAAGCTGTGTTTTGCAGGTGGACCTGAAGGCTGCGGTGCCAGCACTAGACTTCAAAGTGTCGGAGGGTGGTTCCAACTTCTCGCTGGGCCAGCGCCAGCTCGTGTGCCTCGCACGCGCCATCCTGCGCGCCAACCGCATCCTCGTGCTCGACGAAGCTACTGCTAACGTCGACCCCAAGTATGACACACCTGACCAGTAGCCTACACCAACGAATAGAAAGAACGAATATTTTTTCGCGCGGCCATGTTCAGAACTAACTTCACATCTTATTTCCTCCCCTTTTTCCATTTTATTCTGTCTTTAGTTGTTTGGCCCAAACTTTTGATAGGAGTCCACCTCTTCACGCCATCTCCTTCTTGGCCTACAGCGTCGCCAGCTTCTGTTGTTTGGGACCCAATCTTTTGCCACTTCGGCCCAATTTTGCTGTGACATGCGTGCAGGACTAGTTCCATTTTTGTTTAGCAGCTATGCTGCTATTTAGTAATCCACGAAACACAATCATAGTCGGATTTAAGTTAATTATTTAATTGAGCAATGACTAACAGAAATGTTATTTCTAGGACGGATGAATTTATCCAAAGAACAATAAGAACACGATTCGCGGATTGCACCGTGCTCACAGTGGCGCACCGACTGAACACCATCATGGACTCCGACCGGGTCATGGTGATGGACTCTGGCCGGCTGGTTGAGTTCGACCACCCCTACCTCCTCCTCAACAAACCCGAGGGATACTTCACTAAGATGGTCAAAGAAACCAGTGATAAAATGTCAGCGCAACTATACCAGATAGCAAAGAACACATACCTTAATAATGGCGGAGTCATATAATAGTACCTCTCTATGACTAATGTTAGTTATTTGTTGTTAGTACTTCTAACTGTCATCGTGTTGGGATAATGTTTTTGGCATATAGTTTTGCTAATTTTAAAGACCAGAAGGGTTACCATGACATCTTATAGCAGTTCTTATTCCTGTGTGAGAAAGAGACGGTGCTAGACACTCTGTATAGCTCTGTCTCTTTCCCTCAGTGGAATAAGTTCTGTTTAAAGACGTCATGGTAGGGCAGCTGTAACTTGAAGAAAGTATTTGTCGTGGCAGTTATGGACTTACGCCTGACGCCTATGTAGCACTACCTCATATCCAGTAAGAGCAGTGCTGTCGGTATCGTAATATCACATCACACAACAAACCAACCTACATGATGATGTACCTATTAATTAAGTTCACAATAAATATGTTTTAATAAGTGACGGAGATCATTTTTTCAGCATTTCCTACAACATAAATGTATAATAAATTAGTCGATCAATGTATTATTCTGTAATTATTTATAATTGATAAAAATAATGATAGAAGTAAAACATATACACCACCCTTATCCAAGGTAGTTTTAATGATAGGGATAACTATTCGAAAATTAGAATGACTTGCATGTGGAAATCTCAGCTAGATACATTATTCCAATGCAGATTAAGGAATTTCTAAGTGTGAGTATAGTGTTAAGTACAGTGCAGGAAAAAAACTGTGTTATTTATTTTACTATGAAATTGTATCATATCGGTAATGATTTATAAGTTTAAAATGACCATTACAAATGCCATAGAGGTTACCCTCGGAAAATAAAACATAAGCTTTATAAATCTCGTTTTATTCTTAACCATAATAGACGGGGGGCGCGGCTGGCGTAACGGCTTTGTACCTACCTACTAAGAAAACGTTAGGAACATCCAGAGACGTAGTTACCACCTTAACAACCGTGCCAATCACAGATATAGATAAGTATTACGACCTGTATGAAAACCAAGCGTGGCATTTTTTGATTAGGTACCTACTATGACTTCACTTCACTTATTTATTTAATGGTGTTTGTGGAAAAAGTCCTACTATGACGTCTCATGCACTTTATTTTAGAGTTGTGACGTCTATTTTTTTGATATCTGATGTCCAACTAGTGGCACACCGATGCAAACTGAGCGCGAAAGTAGCAGCCTGCGATTTTTGTTCGCAAGTTGGGCACGCGAAAAAGTTACTCTTGTATCTATTTCTGTGGTGCCAATGATACGACTGCTAAAGAAGTACATATCTTTTGTAGATACGTACGTAATTATATTTCTAACACAGCAAACATAAACTTAGAAATTAATTTATGTTGACCGTTAAGCAATTATATACTACTAGCTTTTGCCCGCGGCTTCGCTCGCGTTAAATTCGGGGTAACACAGTTCCCCTTTCCTGACAAGCGCGGATCCAGGGGGAGGGTCATGGGGGTCATGACCCCCCCCCTGGGCGACAGGCTGGGTCATAGGTGGCCACTGCATTTTTATCTAATTTTATTTATAAACGTAAACAAATTATACGCGAAAGACGCACATAGTCATAATTCTATGCTGGTATTGGTTATATTATAGCTGTTAATAGTGAAAAACATCGAATAAAATTTTATTATTCAATCGGTTGTAAGTTTAAATTTGTCGCGCAGCGCGGCCGCTGTACTATTTGAGAAAAAAAATATGCACAGAGGTCACACCTGGAAAAGTTTCACTGGCTTGTATGGTCGCATAAAGATCAAGCCCTTTACTGTAAATATTGTGTTTTGTTTGCTAAGTTACTGCACCTGGTGGTGGCACACAATCAAAAACGCTTCTAAAACGACTAGTTAAAGAACCTTTGGAAGCATTTGATGATTTTCTAGGTAACAATGGTGTTCTCCTAACAGACCAGCGATACCAATATCACGAAAGGGCCGTCAAAGCAGGCAAAATCTTTTTATTGACATTCCTTAACCAGAGATTGAGGTAATGAATCAAATTAATAGTCAAAGAATGGCGCAAGTTCATGAGAACGCTTGCGACCAATAGTTTTGTTTTCTTTTCCTTATCTTGTAATCAGTCGTGTTGACTATAAGCAGATGAGGTTTAGTCAGTATGGCTTGTCGGGTGCTAGACAGCTCCCAGCGGAGCCCACCCTTCATTCAATGGAGTCGCCTTCAGAATGACTGTTGTAATAAAAAAAATCACGTCGTTTCTTAAGGCGGCGAAGTGTTTCGGGGATGATAAATGATAAATGATGTTTATTTTGCAAGTAGGTTTTAACAAACACTTTTACACGTCATTTTTTTTTTTAAAACTAGTTGAGGCCGGTGTTTCGTACCCGACTACTCTGAGAAGAAACAGCCGAAACAAACTCAGAGGTCATAGTCTCTTTTAAGGTCCAGACAAAATAATCTTGGTCAACTTACATGAAGACTATGCAGATAGTGTCTGAAATGGTCTTTTTAAGAAAGCACCACACAGATTGAGTGGACCTGTCCAGTCAGTGCAAGCATTTGCCAGTTATCGTGTAGCTCAACTCATAACCCAAGGAGCTCAACGACACGACGAACAATACCAAAAAAAAGGACATTTGTGTAGGTCGCTTATAGTACTCAAACTGCCAGACTATCGTCAAAAAACAAAGTAAATAAAATAAATGATCCACATGGTCTTCACATTCACAATAAACAAATAAAAATAAAAAAATACAAAATTAAATTAATGAGATCATAATGAAATCATAAAATGTCATGAATTAAAATAATAAGGAAAATAAAATGTCACAAATAATAATAATAAAAAGAAATGTAAAAATAAAAATAAACAAAGTAATGTCAAATTGTATAAAATAAAGGAATAAACAATAAATAAGTGAAACAAAGGAAAATTTTGACACTCACAGAGCAAATTAAATTGGAGCAGCTTAATCCCAAGCCTTTTTATCTTCAAGGTAATGATTCATATTATAGTAAGCTTTCAAACATAGCTTACGTTTTATAAAAGATTTAAATTTATTGAGGCTTAGTGTTTGAATATCGCTTGGTAGTTTATTATAATAACGTATACATTGGCATGTGAACGTACCCCCTATTTTTTTGAGCCTCGTTGCAGGAACAACAAATTTGTGTTTGTTCCTTGTATTTATGTTGTGGATATCACTGTATTTTTTAAACAATTTTATATTTTTATGCGCGTACAAAAGGTTTTCGTAAATAAACTGAGAGGGCACAGTTAGTATGTTAATCTCTTTAAATTTTTCTCTGAGGGAGTGTCTAGGACTTAATTTATACATTGAACGAATTGCCCTCTTTTGCAAAATAAAAATTGTCTGAATATCGGCGGCATGGACCCACAAGAGAATACCATACGACATCACACTGTGGAAATAACTAAAATAAACTAAACGGGCTGGCTCTAAATCAGTCAAATCACGAATTTTTTTAACGGCGTATGCTGCAGAGCTAAGCTTTTTTGACAACTTATCTATATGAGGGCCCCACTGAAGCTTAGCATCCAAAGTTAAGCCTAAAAACACTGTGTTATCTTCCGGTTTCAACTCTTCATCCTTGATTAGTACACTAGTTTCCACTTGTCTAACATGAGGTAACGTAAACTTAATGCATTTGGTCTTTTTCTCATTTAGAAGTAAATTATTAACGTTAAACCAATTAACGACCTTTACCAGAGCGCTATTAACATCGTCACTAGCTAGCTGCTGACGTTTTAGTTTAAATAAAAGAGAAGTGTCGTCTGCAAACAACACTACATCATGATTATCCTTTATGAGGTAAGGCAAGTCATTAATATAAATAAGAAACAAAAAAGGACCAAGAATGGAGCCTTGAGGTACTCCCATGCTTACTACAGATCCGGGAGATCTTTTCCCGTTAACATCAACTCTCTGAATCCTACCACTCAAATATGACGTAAGAAGATTCAGAGAGGCGTTCCGGATTCCGTAGTGGTGTAGTTTTCTGATTAATGTTTTATGGAGAACGCAATCGAAAGCCTTGGACAAATCGCAAAAAATCCCCAAAGCATCGCTTTTATCTTCCCAGGCATTATAAATGTGTCCTAGAAGTTCAACACCGGCATCAGTAGTTGAACGACCCTTTGTAAAACCGAACTGTTTATGATGCATTAACTTATGTTTATTGAAAAATCTTTGCATTTGATCTAAAATTATTTTTTCAAAAATTTTACTAAATGTTGGTAGCACTGAAATTGGTCTATAGTTAGTAGGGTCTGATGTACTACCCGATTTAAACAATGGTATTATTTTACTATTTTTCATTAGATCAGGAAACTCACCACGGTCAATACAATCATTAAATATAACAGCTAATGAAGGAGCTACAATGGTTATAATGGACTTAGCAACGTCCACAGAATGACCCCATAGATCAGCGGTCTTCTTAACATTTAACATATGAAATGTTTTAATTACATCATTACAGTTAACATATTGAAAATTAAATTCGGAATCATTAAATGGAACGTTTTCCTTTAGTAAAGCATCTGCAGCCGCAGGCGACGAGTTTAGCGATTTAGTAGTCGATACAGGAATATCCGCAAAGAAATTTTCAAAAGCTGTAGCAACTTGAGTATCTGATTTTATGATATTATCGCTGATAGCAAGGCTGTAGTCACTATTTCGCTTGCAAGACCTTCCTGCTTCGCTATTAATAATGTTCCAAGTCGTTTTAATTACGTTACTACTATTTTTAATTTTTGAACTCAAATAATGTGACTTAGCTATAGCACATACTTTTTTAAAAACTTTAGAATAATTCTTAACATACAAATTAAATTCTACAGTATTAATACAAATTCGCTCTTCATACAGCTCATAAAGCCGTTTTCTACTTTTATGAATACCAATGGTGGCCCAGTCATTGAAAGAAGCGTTATTATTAACCGAGATAGTCTTAGGAACAAACGTGGTATTAAACTGTGTGCAATACATACTAAAAAAATTGTTATATTGTTGATTGGGGTCATCACTAGTTGACAAAAGTGGTAATTTAGTTGAGAGTTTAATTTTAAAAGTTTCTAGGCGACTTTTAGTTTTTGGGTTGACAATGATATCCATTTTAGCTACTTTTTTGTTTACATTTGGAATTGTGATCAGTTGCCCGCAATGATCTGAATCTAATAAGTTAATAATTACTTTGTGGGTTGGTATAACATCTGTATAAATATTATCTAGGCAAGTGGCACTAGTCTGGGTTATTCTAGTGGGCTCCAAAAATTTGTTTTCAAGGTTGTATGACTGAAACAGGTTTGTAATTTTAGTACTTAACACAGATTTTTCTAGCAAATTAATATTAAAATCACCACAAGTGATTATAGATTTCTTTGAGCTACAGATTTTATGCAACACTTCATCCATTACCTTTTCAAAACAATCATACAAACCTGAAGGGGGCCTATACACACTTAATATGATAAACTGCTCCAATTCTATACAGGCTATTTCCATTGTTCTCTCAACAGACAGGTTTACAATATCCTTACGTTCTTTAAATTTGAGCTGATTATTTACTAAGATTAATGCGCCGCCATGTATAGCATTTACTCTACTGAATGAACTACCAACCTGGTGATTACTAAAATTAAAAATTAATTGATGACTTTTGAGCCAATGCTCTGTGATACAAAGAATATCTATGTTGTTACAGTTCAGGAAAAGCCCTACTTCTAATTCTTTGTTCAAAAATCCTTGAATATTTTGATGCACCAGGTTGATACAATCAAAATTCCCAATACTTTCACCTGATTTACTATCTGGCTTCCTTACATTATTGCAAGAGGTTGCCTCTATTGTCTCAATCTCTAATTTAAATGATGATCGGATTCATTAATTGTAAGCAAACTATTGGCTGAGTAATTTGACTGAGTATTGCAATGTTCAATAGAGGCAACTCGCTTAGCCAAATTCTTGGCTGTAATAGTAAAAAAATATGATAGCGACACACGATGGTCAGCTGTCCTACAAGCTGATTTGGGTGTTTTATGAGTTTTGATTTATAGCTGGACCCATATGAGTTGATTACTTCTTGAACCATTGGTAGGTTAAGAAATTCGTGGAACTCTTTTGTTTTGATAAACCATGGCGCATTTGAAATTTGTCTTAGGATATAGTTTTGCGCCCTTGGCATTATCATTATGCTGAGCCCCACAGTACAATACCATAAGTCCAAATAGGTTTCAGCATGACATAGCATATAAGGATCCTTTTGTCCATTGACAGTTTGAGTCTCTTCCCAGTAACCAGTATTATAAGCCCCAGTATTTGAGGTTGATCTGATCTCTTTTTGCTTGCACATGCTTCTTCCAAGTGAGTCTGCGGTCCGAATGCATTCCAAGGTGTTTGATAGAGTTCTGATGAGACAGTTGAGTACCATTTGCGAAGATTCACACTTCACGTGAACCGACTTGGACTCACTAGCTGCGATTCTCCATTTGGCCAGATGTATACAGAAAGTATAACACCGGTCCAAGAACCGACCCTTGAGGCACTCCTGCGTCGATTTTGTGGAAATCTGATGTGCAATCATTTTCTTTGACTTGGAATATTCTGTTAGCTAAGTAGGACTTGAGTGTTCCGAAGTACGTGTGTGGTAATAGGGATTTTATTTAGCATAACAACCCCTTGTACTAAATCCTGTCAAAGGCCTGCTGTATATCCAGGAAGGCTGTGGAACAGTATTCCTTGCTTTCAAATTCCTTCCTTATTACTCTTGTCATCCTGTGGACTTGTTCTGTAGTCGCATGTTCTTTACGGCAGCCTAACTGGTGGTCAGGAATTAATGATTTTTCTTTCAGGACTGTGTTAAGTCTAAAGAAATATTTTTTCAAATAGTTTGGCAGTAAGCTAATATAGGGTGTTACTTTGTGCACCAATTTGCCGGGTTTGTGAATCATTATGATTTGGGAGACTTTCCACAAATCCGGAAAGTTTTCTACCCGCAGAATGGCATGCTGCATTACGCGATAGCTCTTGCAGTTTTTTTTTCAATGAGATCAAACCCCGGTGCCTTATTTAAATGTTGTCCATGGATTTGAAGTATTTGACGATTTCTCTCGGTGTAATAGCTTTGAGTGGTAGATCGACTTGTAAGTCTTGGTCGAGAATAAGGTCTACATCTGATTGGTCTTGGTTCAGACTAGCATCGTTTGGTTTTAAAACTTGACTGAGGTGGTGTGCAAATACATAAGCCTTTTCTTGTGCGGTTTTTGACCAGTTTCCATCATTGTCGAGAAGAGATGGTTTGTGGACATCTGGGGGATCATAGTGTTTGCATGCTCTCCATAGTGAATGGTTTGTGGCTTTTGTAGGTGTTAGACTTTCCAAGCATGTTTCCAGGGCGACTTCATTGGCATCATCGTTATAAGGATTTTCTGTTCTTTGGCTGCTTTGTTGAGCGCTATTTTATCGCTTGGATATCTACTAGTGTGCCATACCCGACGGAGTCTGCGAAACGCGACCAATAGTAAAAACGATATTTTTTTGTGGTCGTTAAAATATACCACTCCGAGGCCATCGTGATAATAGTAAATTATTGCATGAAGAAACCTCGGATGACAGGTGCAACACTGGCCAAGATTGTTGAAAACCTCGGCCTCAAATTCAATGTAGATTTAAATCAGTGTGTGGGCTTATTGCTTCAAATGCAAAAGTTGCAGTACACGAGCTGGCAAAAAAAGCATCGCACGCCAAACGCTCCCCGTGCGCCAATCATGCTTTAAACAACTCACTGGCTAAGTCATCCGACGTCATTTCTTGTCGCAATACCTCAGGCACAATGTGAAAACTTGTAGTATTTGCCAATGCGTTTTTTGTGCATTTTGGCGTAAAGAAAGTATTTTTCCACACTAAGAAGGGTCAAAGCTTGGCTTAGGGCGTATATGGCAGAAGACCGCCTGACGGGCTTAGCTCTTTTGCACGTGCATAAGTCAATAAATATAAATGACGGAAACCCCACGAAATCTTATCCGTTTAGCGGTTTCAACGCGAAAAATTTACGAAAACACTTTCACGTTCCTTTATAACATTAAGTATAGCCATATCTATCCAAACTAGACTGCGGAGACAAGCTGTTTGCGACATGGTGACCCCCCCCTGATAAAAAAGCTGGATCCGCCCTTGTTTCCTGATTTGCAAGTACCTGCTTCCTGTAGTTTTTGCTCTTGCAACTTAATTATTGTAATAGCAATGCTAAGGTTTCCCTTTTCTTCCTTCTTTCTCCCTCATTTCTCACTTAAAGAAAAATATAGCCTCTGTCTGTCTCCAGGGTCCCAACTAACTCTGTACCAAATTCATTAAAATCGGTCTTGCCATTTAGGCGTGAAGACGTAACAAACAAACAAACTCACTTTCGCTTTTATTCTGTTTTTTTTGTTTCCATCAATTTTATCAATTATAGCTTTTACCCGCGACTTCGTCCGCATAAGTTTTTTTGTTTTCTCCCGGCTGTAAGTCCCCCTGCAACAATGTCCCACTATCGTGTTCCGGTCCTCAACTTCACATCAAAATTTGTTCAAAAGCAACCTAAGCACATAATGGATAGCTCCGAATGTTCACTACGACGACGTATGATTTGAAGGTTTGCGTTATACTGAATTATTTTCCCTCGTTGAATAGTAAACAAACTAAGTGTAGGTGTTATAATTTCGGTGATGAACTGATTACCTATCCGTTTCTTTGTCTAAAATGAGTATTAACTTATCACTATGATTGATTACTGGGCTTAAAGTTCGTATAAATGTCTATCCCATCAAAAACAATACTTGTCAAAAAAACCAAGTCTCGCAACTCAGTTGTTCTGCGGTAAAAAGTTGTGAGATCCATGTAATACCAAGTCGGTTATTAATTTATTCAGTCTCTACTTAAGCGACTTTCTGTCTTAATACGTCCAGTCTCTAAGACCACGATCGCCTGAAAACACGTGTAAATTCAATCGCCTGAAAACACATGTAAATTCAATTATTTAGTGCGATGGCCAAGTCTCGATATATTTATATAAAACATTAAAGAATTTTAATATTGATATGCGTCACTATAAGATGCTGTTAATTATTACGTAACAACTTAATGCTTCGAGTACGGAGATTCCAGACACAATTGATTTTCAATTGTTATGGACCACGATCGTGGTCTTAGAGACTGGACGTATTAAGACAGAAAGTCGCTTAAGTAGAGACTGAATAAATTAATAACCGACTTGGTATTACATGGATCTCACAACTTTTTACCGCAGAACAACTGAGTTGCGAGACTTGGTTTTTTTGACAAGTATTGTTTTTGATGGGATCTCATTTCTTTTTGTATTTTGTAGACAGTTCTACTTTTTTCCTTTTCGTTACCTTCTACTTATTGTATATCAACCCAGTGTGGACAAGGCTGATCATTCACATACAGTATTACTGAATCCATTGCGACTACCTACAAGTTAGATTGCAAAGTTATTTTTATGCAGAAATACGATTAGGTAATAAGAAATTTATAAATACTTAGGTACTTAAAGTATCAATATTTAATTTAAATTATTTATCCGAACAACGTCCAAATTGTAAGCAAATAATATCAGTAAACTAATGAGAGTAGCCTTTAGTCGTCAAACTAATATAGCAATCGAAATTATCAATGAAAATCGCAAACTTATAGGTAAGAATTCTGGGCACATCCGAACAGCATTGGGTCGCTCGCACGTATGAGCGCGGCTGCTGCTCGCTCGGCGACATTCACCTTTCCGCGCGCCCCGCCACTATCCCCGCCCCGCGCCCTCGCGCTAGCACCGCGCAGCGCGTAGTAACGGCCCGCGCTCACTCGCTAGCATCGCAGCGCGTGGTATAATAATTAATTTACAACCTTACGCACTCGTAATAAGTACGAATACGCACGTAGGTACGTTTTTTGCATTAAATAATTTAATTTACACGTGTTTTCATGACGGGAATACCCATTTTTTGCTCGATTTGGCAGGGGCACTAACCATGCGCCTATTTTTATATGGGACTAGCTTAAACCCGCGGCTTCGCACGCAATTATAATAACTGCCGTAAATAAAACATCGTTACGAATAAAGCCAATATTGAAAAATTTAACTGAAGACTTGGCTGTATGGGCTTAATTTTCTTTGCGGTCTTTTCTAGTCTAGATTTTTTAGTTTTTCCTTGATTCATACACCAAACACTACTTATATTCCAAATTTGAAGCTTCTAGGTCTGCTAGAAGTGCCTTAGAATTTTGATGATCGGTGAGTCAGTGAGTGACAAAATTAAGAAATTTGACCCGTTATAATTCTTAAAATACTGGTTCAAATTGAATGAAATTTGAAATATACCGTGTCTTTACAATGCCTGCATGGTTACTGAAAATTTCAGTCTTCTAGTTTTACCCACAACGAAGTTACAGGGGGTCGAAAATGGTCTGAATTGCTTCGAGAAAAGCATGGTACGGCCGTGACGCTTTTTTGCTCGACTTGGTGGGGGCACTGCCGTGCCCCCAGATCTAATTACCTCCTCAAGTTTAAAGCGTAGCTAGTTATGTGGTACTATATTAATTCTGTGGTGTAGGTAATTAGATTTTATCTACAGTATGTAATGTAACAGTCAGTTGAATAAAAAATCGTATACAAATCAGATCAATAGTTTTGGCGTATTGTGATTCTAGACATTGTTTTAATGTTGTAGATAGGTAGCTATGTAAGGTTCCTGTGGGAATGAGATATTTTCCCGAAGTAAAAAGTAGTCTGAATTTTGGTACCTTCCTACCCTATAAGTTATGTAGTGTGATGGAATGTCGCTACGTTTCGATCCAAGTAAAACTGTTGAATAAAGACAGTTGCATCAAAATTTTATCATAAATTCCCTAAATTATGGCGCCTACCTACCCTCTAAGTTAGAAAAGTGATCAAATACTAACGTGAAGTCTTAGTAACACTCAGTTTAAAAAAAAAAAAACATCAAAATCATTTCAGTAGCTATGGCGTCATGCGCTTCTTGACACGATCACGCTAGATTTCCGCGGGAATGAGGTATTTTCCCGCCGTAAAAAATAGCCTGTGTCCGTGCCTAGGATCCTATCTTTAAATTAACCAAGTCTTATAAAAATCCGTTCAGACGTTAAGGCGTGAATGAGGTAAACTTTTAAAACAAACGATTAAAAATCACTAACTTAATTAGTTTTCTGCCTACTGCCTACGCCTTAAGTACGATAGCATGAATATTAATAGCCCATATCTTTTTCTAGGTTACTATCTATCACCTAACTAAATTTCATCAAAATCCGTTCAACCGTTTAGGCATGATAGAGCAAAACTCCCAGCAAAAACCATAAAAAAATCACTAACTCAATTCAGTTCTCTGCCTACTTCCTACCCCCTAAGTACGATGACGTGATCATTTTGATCTTATATCCGTTTTTAGGTAACCATCTATTAATTTACTAAATTTCATCAAAATCCGTTCAGCCGTTTAGACGTGAAAGAGCAAAAGTCCCAACAAAAACGACTAAAAATCACTAACTCAATTTAGTTATCTGCCTACTGCCTACCCCCTAAGAACGATGGCGTGATTATTTATAGCCTATGACCATTTCCAGATTATTATCTATCACCATACCAAATTTCATCAAAATCCGTTCAGCCGTTTAGACGTGAAAGAGTAACAGACAGACAGAGTTACTTTCGCATTTATAATATTATATATAGTACTAGCGGACCCGACAGACGTTGTCCTGTCTACACGTCTTTAATTTGAAAATTTCAAACTTTTTTTAATAAGCTAATAAGCTGTCTAATTTGACACTGCGATGGTAGCGCTGTCTGTCGGATCCAATGTAAAACATTCCAAAATCAACAACTACTAATAAATTAAAAATTAATTAAAAAAACATTGTCCAGCGGACAAAATTGTGAATCTAAACCATTCCCAGATCCCCTTGAACACACACAAAAAATTTCATCAAAATCGGTCCAGTCGTTTGAGAGAAGTTCAGTGACATACACACTCACAGAAGAATTATATATATAAAGATATATAGTATAGGTATAGTATGGATTCGTTATAAATATATTCCTAATAGCATAACCTAAACATGCGATCCTACACAAATATCTTCAGTAGGTTACATGGATAGCTTGTTTTTGACGACTTATGATCAAATGAAATCAAGCACGTTAATAACACCATGGGATCTGGAAGCAATAGTCCTCGCGCGCCTGTACGAGTGGCGCGCGGAAGCACTACACCGGGGGGAATCTCTGCTGCCGCGGCAAATTGCCGCCCAGCGGACAGAACTCCGGTGTGATCTCATGGTAGCATGGAGAGAGCGACTATCGCAACCCCGTGTAAGGCACACCACAATAGTGGCGGTAAACCCCTCTTTGAGGAGTGGCTGGAGAGGTGCCATGGCGTTCTCATCTACCGCCTGACGCAGGTCACCGGACATGGAAGTTTCGGAAGGTTCCTGCACATAATCGAGTGGGAGGAAACGCCCGGGTGTCACCATTGTGACGATCGCCCGGAGGACACGGTGGAGCACATAGTGGCGGTCTGCCGAGCTTAGGCGGAGCACCGCCGTGCCCATGTAGAGGCGATCGGCGGCGGCGATCTCTCGGGTCTGGCCCTGGTTCAGTTCATGGTCCGGAGCGAGAGGGGATGGGAGGCGGTCACTTCCTTCTGCGAAGCAGTCATGCTAGCGAAGCAGATGGCTGGGCGTTTAAGTGAAAGAACCTCAAACCAACCCAGTCGCCGCGGGAGACGCCTCGGGCGTCGGGCGCCACGAGACGACTCCCGGCTACCGTAGATGCAGGCCTGCAGACGGTGAGCAATTGGTAGCTCACCGTTCGTCCGTCTATTGACGACAGGCCGTGACGACGGCGACGGCGCTTTAGTGTTCGCACGCGCGCCTCAAAGAGATGTCAGCAAAGCAAAGGAGCTTGCCAGGGCCAACGCTTGTTCTCTCCCACAAACGCTCGGCCACCTCCTTCGCTAACATGACTGCTTCGCAGAAGGAGGTGACCGCTTCCCATTCCCTCTCGCTCCGGACTATGGACTGAACCAGAAGAGGGGACTTACCGCTACTATTGTGGCGCGCCCTGCACGGGGATGCGGGAGTCGCTCTCTTCATGCCACCATCAGATCGCACCGGAGGTCTGTCCGTGGCAATTTGCCGCGGCAGCAGATATTCCCCCCCATAAGATCCCGCCTCCGGCAGGAGGCGTTTGGCCCTCTCAGATTGGGTAGGAGCCGCTCGTAAACAGCCCCGGACCGCTCGAGTTTGGGAGCCAGACGTCGGAAATGCTCCAAGGAATTCCACCGGCTGTCGAGGATGATTCCCAGGTACAGTCGGGGGCACAATTGGAGAGGCAAAATTACAACGTAACAGCTTGACGTTTAGTTTGACTTCCGACCTTATATTTTCAAGCATATAGTCGTTGTCGTCAACAAGTGATTGTAGCTCATAATTTCAACTTATAAATTAGAGTCAGGATGGCTTACCGGTTAATCGGGTTCGGACAAACGTGTGAATCGATTAGCCGTGAGTTCAAATCTAACGCAAGATTGTAGACTTTTGTAACTTTTTATTTGGTTGGTAGTAATGGGACAGAAATATTTTATTCTTTACGTTGTTTGCTTTGTTCACACAATAATTCTTTAAGGTGAAAGCTCCAACCTACCCGCGAAATTCAAATTTTCTTACGTTTTTTGCAATTTTCAGGCCAGTGCTAGGTTGTATGTTGATTAAAATATTATTCGCGGCTGTAAGACGTATGTAATTATAGAATTATAATCATCAAAATCACCAATACAACCCTCCAAGTTCATAAAGGCGTAGGAACAAAAAAAAACAGAAAAAGTCTTTCCTACAGCTTTATGAACTTGGAGGGTTGTATTGGTGATTTTGATGATTATAATTCTATAATTACATACGTCTTACAGCCGCGAATAATATTTTACCTACCAATAATATTTTAACTTATTTTATCTAAGTTGGAATGTGACGTCACAATTCTCATTAAAGTTTGTTAATTTTAGAATAAAACGAATAAACATTTTTATTATCATTCAGCACGACTTTTTTATTTCCACCTTCGAACACCGAAAAGATAAATTTAAAATTACATAAATAGTGAAGTAAATATTAAAATAAGTAATACACTTCTGGACACATCTATTGGCCCACCTTAGAGTTTAGGTTTCGATGGCCCCTACCGAAATATGATTGCTAGATTGAACAAAAACTGTTGATGCAGTTTTAAACCTGATACATTTTACCATCTTTTTCGATCGTATTGTTTTAAATTTGAATTCAGAATACCATACGACATGGAGCTACGCCTAACAAGTCGGATATGCGCCTTGTTAAAGGCAATTGATTTTTGAATAAAAAACATGTTTTATCAAATAAAGGTTTAATTTAATAACGCGTGTTGCCTCCATGGGCATCTACCACAGCTCTCATACGATTAGGCATAGAGTTTATCAACCGCTCTATGAAATTTTGAGGGATCATCTCCCATTCCTCTTCTATGGCAGTTTTCAACTCCTGCATCGTCTGGGCAACTGGCTGACGAGCCCTAACACGTCTTTTTAGCTCGTCCCACATGTGCTCAATAGGGTTCATGTCTGGGCTTCTGGCTGGCCAGTCCATAACTGTGATGTTCACATCCCGAAGATATTCCCTGACGATGCCGGCCGCATGGGCTCTTGCATTATCATGCATAAAAAGGAAATTTGGGCCCACATAGTCCGCGTATGGCATCACGTGAGGTTCTAAGCACTTACGAATGTACCTTTCAGCATTTAATGTTGGCAGCCGTGGTCCTGTAACAACCTCAAGTTGAGTTTTGCCGCTCGCGGATATACCGCCCCAGACAGTCCATGAGCCACCGCCATAAGCAACCCTCTCTTCAAAGCAGCATTGTGCGAAACGCTCTCCCTTACGTCGGTAGACCTTCTTCCTTCCATCATTGCCATGTAACACAATTTTAGACTCATCAGAAAAGAGTACACGGCTCCAATCTTGCTGTGTCCAATTTAAATGACTGCGTGCGAAATGAAGGCGCGCTGTTCGGTGGGCTCGCGTTAGTTTGGGCCCATTAGCTGGCTTGTGTGGTACCATATCGCGTTCTTTTAACCTTCTCCGAACAGTTCGAGCGCTTACAGATACTCCGTGGAAGTCGCGAAGTTGGTTTTGTATCTCAATGGAGGTAAGGTGACGATTTCTCAAGCTGGTCGTCACGATGAATCGATCCTGCCTTTCAGTTGTGACCCGAGATCGTGGCCTTCCTTGGCGACGAACAAAGCCGCCAGTCTCTAGGTACCTCCGATAAACATTTCGGACCGCAGATCGACTTAAATTAAGTTGAGCACTCACGTTTCTTTGGCTGTGTCCGGCCTGAATAAGTGCCACAGCTTGGGCGGCAATTTCAGGTGAAGTATCCATAGATTATTGATAGAACCTCACCTTAATGTTAAGAATAAGTAATGTTTGTTGCAAAACCAAAGATATCAATCACTTTTTCAAGAATTAAATCCAAGTAAACCAATAAAACCTGATTTTCTTAGTATTCGATTGTTTGATATCAACAAACAGGCTCCAAATTGTCTTTTGTTTCTTTAAATTCTGTGTTCGAAATTCAAAAAAAGACTATTGAATGAAATTGTGAATGTGCCAGGTTAAAAACTGCATAAAAACTTTTTGCTCGACCTAATATAAAATTTTAGCTAGGACCAAACGAAACTGAAAATACAAGGTGGGCCAATAGATGAGTCCAGAAGTGTATATTTAACTTCATATAAATAAACATAAACATTTTTTTGATTAAAACCTAAATATGGTTTTAAAGAAACAAAAACAACTACACCTTTTGAATGATATTCGAACTCGGGACACAATGATCGCTAATCCATGGCTAAATCCAAACAGCTAGCAGCACATATTAAAACCAAGCGAATTTTTTTACAATGTAACGAACGGGTCGCCACTATAACGCGTAAATGCAACAGATATAATATAACGTTATTTCGCTCTAATGCGACTACAATTTGTGGTCAGTGGGTAGTCTTAGGGGCGGAGTGTAGGAGTTGGAGTATACGCTTAGGGGCACTATGAGCAGCAAAGAAAACGAAAAAAAAAATATTTTTAGTTAAAAAAAAATTGGACAGTCAAATTTTCGGAGTTTTTTTTTTTTAAATTCGATCATTTTTTGCAGCATCGGATTAAGCTTGGCCATAGAAACCATTTAGGAACTGAGAAGTATGGCCCTACGACGCACCGTTTCCGAGTTATGGGCCTTTAACTTGTTTTTTATTTTATATAAAACGATTTATATCTCTAAAATGGTAGCTCGGATGAGATTGTTTTCGGGAAAGAAATGGTTGCTCTACTCAAAAGCCATGCGATCATGTAAAAAAATTAGCAAAAACTTCGAAAAAAAAAACATCAAAAATTTTCTGTCGGTCGTCGACAGCTAGTGTATTCTTAGGGGCGAAGGACAGTCAAATTTTCGGAGATTGTTTTTTTTTAGAATCCGACCATTTTTATTGCAGCAACTGATTAAGGTTGGCCATAGAAACTATTTAGCAACTGAGAAGTATGGCCCTACGACGCACCGTTTCCGAGTTATGGGCCTTTAACTTTTTTTTTATTTTATATAAAACGATTTATGTCTCTAAAATGGTAGCTCGGATGAGATTGTTTTCGGGAAAGAAATTGTTGCTCTACTCAAAAGCCATGCGATCATGTAAAAAAAATTGCCACTTGTCCCCGCCGATAGTGTAGGAAGCTTGGCCGACGTGGCCTGGTACTGCATGTGCACAGTATAGCCCTATATGGGTCTAAATATTGAAAGTGCACGCCCTTACAGGTATGGCCCTAATCCTAGTCCTACCAATACTTTTCACAAAGTCACAATCGATACTAAGTCACGTGGCGTCATAGTAGCTAAAACTAAAAAACCGGCCAAGAGCGTGTCGGGCCACGCTCAGTGTAGGGTTCCGTAGTTTCCCGTCCGTCACAATAAGTGTTCCCACTTATGAGTTTAAAGGTGGTGACTTGTGTCAATCAAGTTCAAAATGATTTTCATAGAAAGTCCTTATAAAGTTCTACTTTTCAGATTTTTTTCATATTTTCTAAACTTATGGTTCAAAAGTTAGAGGGGGGGGGACACATTGTTTTTTACTTTTGGAGCGATTATTTCCGAAATTATTGACATTATCAAAAAATGATTTTAGTAAACCCCTATTCATTTTTAAATACCTTTCCAACAATATATCACACGTTAGGGTTGAAATTAAAAACAAAATCACTTCCCACTTTACATATAGGGTGGCTACCCTAATAAAACATTTTTGCCAATTTTTATTTTACCACTTTATCGGCGTGATTGATATACATATTGGTACCAAATTTCAGCTTTCTAGTGCTAACGGTCACAGAGATTAAGCGAGGACGGACGGACGGACGGACGGACAGACAGACATGGCGAAACTATAAGGGTTCCTAGTTGACTACGGAACCCTAAAAAGGATGAAATTAAATAATAGAATCAATTCTCTAGTATTGTATAATTATTAAGCCCATATGTGAGTGCTATGTATTATTATTGACTTGACGAAGCCCTGGTAGTTGAAAGTGTCATGCTCACTTAAAAGTCTCGCTGATGGTGGCGGGTGTGTCGGGTCATTTAGCTCCCTTCAAAATGGTCGAGCTGAATGGGGCTGATCCATACGTCATGTTTGTGAACGGGCGCTGTCAGTTGGGACTGGTCATTTTTTAACTACCACGGTCATTTTTTAACTTATTTAGATTTTAAATTGAATTTTGCTTTTTATTTACTCTGGACGCTCTTACTGTGCACGTCTTTCTACATCGTTCTCACATATTTGTATAATCTCAACACGAATGATGTAAATACGATTTTGTAAAAATATTATAATTTAAAAGAGTGTCCATGGAGTTTCTTGCCCATTCTTCTCCATAGAGATCAACGCTTTGGAATGGGCAACTACAGTACTTTCACAAGTTATTATGCCTTGTGACCGGGACTGTAAATTAGTTTTGTTTCTTGACATTCAAAAGTGCCTGTAATGGTCTAATTGAAATAAATGGTTTTGAATTTTGTTTTTTTTTTTAATATCTCGTAAACGGCGCGAGGCAAAAAATAACCAAAATTTTACCTCCCCCTATAACCCCCAGTTCTAATAGCAGCCCAACATGAATTTAAGGAATAACACCGTTTTTTTTTATTTTTTTTTTATGGCTGCTAGTTTTTTTAATGACTCATGGCTTTTGTGTAGAGCAACAATTTCTTTCCCGAAAACAATCTCATCCGAGCTGCCATTTTAGAGACGTAAATCGTTTTATATAAAATAAAATAAAAGTTAAAGGCCCATAACTCGGAAACGGTGCGTCGTAGGGCCATACTTCTCAGTTCCTAAATGGTTGCTACAGACAAGGTCAACCCGATACTGCAAAAAAAACTGAAAGTTTCGGAAAAAAAAAATCACGAAAAATTTTTTAAGTCCTTGCTCCATAGCGCCCCTAAGGCTATGTTATCTGTTGAATGTTAAGGCATCACTCATGCACGCACACGCACTGACAGTGCAGACAATCCTTAGCGATGCTTGAAAATATAAGGTCGTAAGTCAAACTAAACGTCAAGCTGTTACGTTGTAATTTTGTCTCTCCAATTGTGCCCCCGACTGTACTTCATCGTCGACCCGACGCCGATGCGAAGTTCGCATCGGCGTCGGGATCCCAGCTGACATTAGGAAGGGTTCGCATTGCGAACCCTTCCTAATGTCAGCTGGGATCCCGACGGTGGCGTATTCCCATGGGACCTATATATATACCATGACCTCGGATTTGTACAATGCCACCTCGAGACCCAGTAGCCGGATCCGCTCCGCGACTCGCAACCCCGCGTGTCATTATTTCGGCCGCCGCCTGGTGCGAGCCCTGTGCTAGGACGAGCGTGTCGTCAACGTAGCAAACTACACTGACGCCGCTAGGGAGGTCGGCGTGCTGCACCCAGTCGTAACCGATGTCCCACAGGAGAGGACCCAAGACCGATCCCTGTGGGACACCGCACGACATCTCTCACCGGTTCCACTCTCCAGAGCGACCGGGGTAGATGGCGGCCCTATCCGTCACATATGCCCCGACCACACGTCGAAGGTAGGTCGGCATCCGGTGGTACCGGAGTGCCTCCCGGATGCAGCTCCAAGGCATGGTGTTGAACGCGTTGGCGATGTCGAGAGACACCGCCACGACAACCCCACCCCTGGACACTGCAGTCCACGTCATGAGGGCTCTCACGCGCATGATGGCGTCCACTGTCGAGCGCGCCTTGTAGAAACCATACATGTGCTCCGCAAGATCTGGCCCCGTCCCCACATGGAGCCCGACGAGGCGGTTTGCAAAAACTTTTTGAAAGAGCTTGCCCACCTCATCGACCAGCACGATGGACCGAAATACGGACGGAGAGTCCGCAGGGCGCGGAGGGAGAAAGAGGGAAGAAAAGGGACAACTTACCATTGCTATTACAATCAGTATGGCACAAGGGCAAAAACTACAGGTAGCAGGTACCTGCAAATCAGGAAAGGGGAACTGTGTTACCCCGAATTTAACGCGAGCAAAGCCGCGGGCAAAAGCTAGTAATATATAAATAAAAGTAAGGATTCTTTAGAATCGTATTTCCCAAACTTAGAAATTGCCTTGCGCATTAACTTATCCATTATGATCACTAACTGCAGTGGCGAACGTTCATTTTCAACATTTAAACGTATAAAAAAATGAATTAAGGAACACGATGGGCCAAGAACGTCTTAATCATCTCACATTGTTGAATATAGAGCATGATTTGCTTAAAGAAGTCGACATTGAAAGTCTTATCTAAATTTGCCCATATTAAATCTAGAAAAGTCTATTTGCAACAGTTTTGTTTTATTTAATACCCTAAACTTGAGAACCTAAAGCAAACCAACAACAAAAGCAGTGCCGGATTAAGCCAGCGCGGGGCCTGTAGCAAATTTTGTCAAGGGGCCCCCCTTACAATAATACAGGTACCAGGTCAGATGTGTGCAAGGCCAGTTATGTGGCGTATGTGTATTAGGTGCAAAAATCATTAAAAACTGAAAATAAATCTTAAAATAGCCCCACTTTAATGACTAAATGACTATTTGAGACTCCAGAGCTAGGTATTTGGAACTTGTGAAATAAAAGGCTTAGGTAAGTCATTTTATTTTAAGATAGTTAGACTCGTTGAAATAAGCAGTACCTTTGTGCTCTTTTGTCTGTGTGTATTTTTCCATTAAAAGTGTTGTGTGTAGGTATGTACATAAATAAATGAAATAAATAACTAGTACATACAACTAATACCGCTGTGTTACCAGCGAAATTAATAAGTAATTAAAAAAATATTTTATTTCAAGTTCCAAATAGCCCGGAGTCTTAAATATCCCTACTTAACGGTATTTAGTCCAAATCATGCATAACAACCGATGTCCGGACTATTATGTAGGCCTGAGGCCGGAACCGAACCAAACGCCCCCAGCAGGCGCCAAAAGCTTCAGTCTTTGTTTGGATACACGCACTTACTATAACTACAAACAAACCGGTCTTTTTACTATATTTTTTAATAAAATTGTTAGTTTGTTTTACCTAATCTCATTCTCTTTGTGACAGCTTTATCTATTGATAGTTAAATATGGTCATGGAAAACGGCATACAATGTGTGAGATTATAAATATTATGGGCATTCCATCCATGGACTTATTATTACCTCTCTCAATGGAGGTTAGAAACATAGATTGAACAGATTTACATTAATATTAGTTATTTGTATTAGTATCTGTATAAAAACATACGTTTTCGATAACAAATAGTTATAGATCATAAATATTGTGCTTATATAATATTTATACCCCATCACAATGCTGTCGTATTTTACCCAAAGGTTGACTGGTAGAGAATACCTTATGGCATTAGGTCCGCCTATGTATGTATACTTATATCATACAATTGTACATGAAGTTTAAATAAATAAATTTACCCTTCTTGGCAACATTGAGACCGGTTTCCATGACTGACAGACATTGTCAAAGTGACAGATCTTGCCTGCCTGCCTGAACCGCTGAGCGACGAAAAGCAAACGTTGTTGTCAAGTAAACCCAAACGCGATTATCTTCCTAGGAATCCATATTTCTGTAAGTAAAACACTAACTATTTTAACGTGATTACTAAGTTTTGTACTAGTATAACAAAACTTTTATTTCAGATAAGATGACATCTGAAATATTTGCTACACCTCCATCGGTTTCATGGGCGCAGAGAAGTGCTCGTGTGTTTTTGACGTTTAACGTAGAATGTGAGAAACCAGATATTAAAATCGAGAAAAAAGCGGTCTCATTTAAAGGTATTTGTACACCAGACCAGAAGTTACACGAGATTGTTATACCATTATACTCAGATATTGATCCAGACAAAAGTTCTTATACAAACAAAGGGAGGTTAATCGAGGTAGTGTTGGCCAAAGCTAAAATTGACGATCCTTTCTGGCCTGCATTAACCAGTGACAAAAAGAAGCACCACTGGCTTAAAGTTGATTTTAACCGTTGGCAAGATGAAGATGAGAGTGGTGAGGACTTTGATGATATGAATGACATGTTTTCAAACAAATTGGGTAACTTTGGCGATGAAAATGAGAAAGAAGACACCAGCTCATCTGATGAAGAAGATCTTCCTGATATAGAGTAAAAGGATCTCATGTATTGCATAGCCAAAATATTCAATTAGTTTTAGAAATTTGTAATTATGGACAATATTTGTGCTTTTATACAAAGAATAGTGTGGTAGTGGTAGCTCCTAAATGTATTATTTATAATAAGATTAATAGGAGTGTGGTCTGCATAACTGCATTCATATTGAGACATTATAGATTCTACTAATGAGTTAATCCAAAAGGGGCAATAGATACCCGTTTTAATTTCTAAGTGTCAAGAAATTTACAATATTTAATTTAAAATTTTAATTGGCAGTAATTTCTTATTTAGTTTTGCTTTATTTGGTAGAAATATCTGTCAAATTGTTTATGGTAGATACTTTACTATATTTACTATAAATAAATTCCTCAAACATTCAAAGGTCTGTACTATAAGTAACCTTATACTTTTAATGCATTATGGTGCACATGGGAATCTTATTTGCTCAATTTACATTGGTCAAATGATGGCATCTTCAAGCATGCGATGCCAACATGAAACAATTGTTAGTAAACCATAGTGCTATGGAACAATTTGCTGAAGCAGATGGTGCCAAAAATCCTGCTGCTAGCAATCATTGTCTGTGTATGTCCAGCTTTATATTTGTACTCAATAACTCATCAGTAAAATATGTTGCATCTGTGAACAAACTAGAAATAATAATCATTGTTTTAGACCAACTCACTTTATCTTCTTACTCAATTTAAGTTACATTTTTGTTACGGTCTGCTAGCCAGTTCCCATTACACATTTACTATGTTATAACAAATTAAAAGATCTTTAATAAACTGGTATTGGTCAAAATTTTAGTTATAAAATCTAATAATCTAAGGCAATCTTTAATTTTAAAACACCAACCAATAATGTACATTCCAAAGATTAAACTATGGCTGCTATAACAACTATTGTTTCTTTTTACACCTAATAACACTCAATAGCCTCATTTATGTATGATAGTTATATATTTGTGTAGACAATTTATTCTGTTATAACCATTTTGTAGTCTACTTGTTGTTCAACATATTATTGTACCAAAAATTGTATTTTTTTTTTCAATAATGTTTCTTTAAATCCACTTTCTAGATCTATTAGTGCAACTTTTTTCCAAATTGCTTGTTCTCAGTTTGTCAAAAAGAAAATCTCATCATATATTAAATTATGTACTTTATGTAAAGCATCTTTTATTTTTATAAACCACTGTTGTAGTGTAAGTATTCCTAATTACGTGCTAAAGGAAGTAAAATCATAAATGTAGGTATCTATTGATGTTTTTGGTTGATAGAGTACTGGGAGACCTCCCTAATTATTATTATTACACTCTTTGTTTTGGACTGAGTAGCGACGGCGACGCAATAAGTGTGCATTTAAACATTTCTAACCAAAACGAGAGGTGAATTGGATTGCCGGCGCCAAATTATGCAATACGAGATGCTAGCACCACAACTTAAAGGAAGTCCCTGTCTGACTGACGTCACAACAAAAACATGTACATGTTAAAGGCTTTGGAAGATTTGCGTATGAAATATAAGCTATCTGAGTTGTGCTGTTGGTGAAGATTGTAAATTTGATGGTTTATATTCGGAAACTTGACGCTATAGAAAAGGTCTCCTACAAAACTTTTTTGTATTGATGCCGGCTAGCATTAAACAAGTATGATTCATCATATAGCAGTGATAGCCTTGTGGTGTGGCCGTCGGAGTGCCAAGTCATGAGTTCAAACAGAAGTTCGACACACCTCTGATTTTTCGGATGCATGTGCGTATTGTCTATTGTATAATAAAAACATGCGTCGAAGAGAGATCAAAAAGATATCTTCGATGGCATGTTAAACCAAATCTCAGCGGTACTGACCCAAGCTGGACAGACCCTCAGCGTGGGTGAGTACCGCTTTGTCCTCGTAGAGGCGACCTTTCGCGTCCGTCCCTGGTTCAGTCCATAGTACAAAGTGAGAAGGAATGGGAAGCGTTCACCTCTTTCTGCGAAGCATTTAGGGCCGGGACACATAAACACGATACGACGTCGTGTCGTACCACGATAGATTCCTATCTTCCTATTATCCCTTTAGTATCCCGCATCGTGGTACGACACGACGTCGTATCGTGTTTATGTGTCCCGGCCCTTAAATATGCTAACGAAGGATGTGTCTGGACTTCTGATCAACCCAGCTGCCGCGGGAGTCGCTCCGGGCATCGGGCGCCGCGAAACAAGACTGCTGGGGTTGCATTGCTGGTTGTTCGAAAGAGCATGGGTGGTTTTAAATCAGTAAAACTCTGACACTCCTCTCGCCCCCCCCCCCCCTTCCGCCCAAAGCGGGGGACGCTATTTAATGATTACTGCAAAAATAAAGGGCGTCATCATAGAATCTCTGACACCAGAAATCTTTAATGATTTGCCATCCGCAAAAATAAAGGGCGTCATCATAGAATCTCTTACACCAGAAAATCTCAGTTGTCATCAAAGTTCGGTGTGAAACCGAAGCCACTGACAATCAGACAGATAGCCAATAGCCCTGCTGGTTAGGCACGCCAAATAATTTAATATTCATCACTAGCATTGAAACAAGGGTCGTATTAATATTACTTATAGAAAATTGGTAACTATCAAGCGAAGCCACGCGATTCGCTGAAATAAAAATTATAGGGTCCCATTATCAATGCAGCAAGTAAATGTCCAGGGCTATGTCCAGCAGTGGACTAATATAGCCTGATGATGATGATGAAGTAAATGTCCGAGCACTTCCTGTTCTGAGAGGCAATCACGCTATTTTTCTTCAGCGATTTTGCAATTAATATAGGTATCACAACATTTTTAACGGTTCGTATAGCGATAAAAAAATTACTGCAAGTTTGCACTTATTATAATTATAGTTGTAACGCTTTTAACTACGTTTTTTTTACAATAAACTACAATGTGTTCTGGGTTGGTGACAAAAATATTTCGGTCCATTTTCTTTCCTATCTCTACATTTTTTGGGACCCACCGATTTAAGTTGGTTTTCCTAGCCGCCCTGACAGTATGATTTCATTCACATTCCACCACTGACTTTTAAACCTATGGACTGGCCATACCTACAGATTTAGCGTGACTACAAAGAGTATAATAATATATCGGGTAAAGAGAGCCCTCTTCAGGCTTTATAAGGCAATCCTGTTTGAACACGAGCTCCATCTGGATTTTGGAGGCAAAACTAATCATAGTATACAAATACATACCTACGTATATATACCTATATATTTTTATAATAAACTAGCTGTGCCCCGGCATGCGTTGCTATGCAATTTTCTACCTTTCTACCTACCCTACCTACCCTACCTACCCTACCTTTTCTTTGCTATAAACCTCACGGAGCCCGAGACCTTTCCAACGAATGCAAATCCGTGGAAATCGGTTCGTGCGTTCTGGAGTTATAGCGTCAGGAAGGAAAACCCGACTTATTTTTATATAGTAGATTGTCCATAGTTTCACTTCACGGAAGGGATCCAATCCACACAGATAGTTATGAGAATTTAACCGTATAGTTCGGTACGGACCCCTTCGGGGGCTCGACATTCAAACCTCCGCTGGCTCGGTGCTGGCTCCGAAAGGGGTCGAACATTTAAGTCATACGACCTCCTCATTATTTTTGTAAATATTTTATTTTCTGGTTAAAAAATAATATGGGTGTGCATTCATTAAGATAGTAGAATAAAAATCTCATATGTAAACGTCGTTAGAAGTTCTTTAATTATTGAGCAAGTTTCTTAATTAACCTTTATAAAATCCATGTGCGTAAATTTCGATCATAGCCATTTTGATGGCAGTGTAGGTCGACGCTAAAAATCATAAAAAAATGGTTTTCGGACATTTAAGCTCCACATTGTTGGGCATGATTAACGTGTCCTTTTATTACGTGCAGAAATCATTCGTAATTGAACTTAAATTAGCAGTGGTAATGATACATTTTGAAATCTAAAGTCGAAGATTCGCGCCAATCGTGCTTGTTTACATTTTTCATTCCACATTATATCACACGGACGCGAATAGATTCTATAACAAATGAGACAAATATCATTGCAAATATTATAAATAACATGAACATGCCCAGATCTTATCGTAATTTGCAATAATAGGACCATTAACACGTAATATTCATAACCACTACTAAATTCACTTTCGAAAATGACGTCCATTTCTTTTTTTTTTTATTTTGTGATGTGTAAATGCGATTATTTCAATCGATTATTTTCTTGTAAATCAATCAACTCGAATAATTAAATTAAGGAATATCAGAAATTGATAGATAAAAATAAGAATAATTTTGTAATACGTGTAAAATACTATAAATATTGATAATAATATTTTTACGCCACTAAAACCGACTCAAAAACAAACAGTAGGAACTGATCTATGGCTAAATTCGCGCCAATTTTATTTTCAGATAAAAATTCAAATAAGGAATGCGCTCGCTGTTCGAATTTATATTAAAATGTTTATTTGCTATTTTATTAATAATTTGGTTTTGTACCTACTATTTGAATGTGAATTGCAAATAG
This sequence comes from Ochropleura plecta, assembly GCA_905475445.1. Classification (NCBI taxonomy): domain Eukaryota; kingdom Metazoa; phylum Arthropoda; class Insecta; order Lepidoptera; family Noctuidae; genus Ochropleura; species Ochropleura plecta. Next base: position 12,795,572 of record FR997725.1, on the reverse strand, counting down.
AAAAAAATAAGGTTGAATATAGAACGCCCTTATTTTGATCTTGGTAGGCACAGTTAAAAAAAATCAGCCAAGGTAAATTATATTTGTTCGACAAAATTGTTTGTAGTATGGTTGGATTAGTTATTTGGAAAGCGTTTTCATTCTTTCCTAAAACATGGCTCGTAGGCCAAAGTGTTCTTGGAGTGGTAGCCTTGGGGTAAAAATGGCCTAGAGGGAGACCACAATTGAGATGGAAAAAAAACCCCGGTACACGACATCCGTGTGTACCGGGGTTTGAAATCAAACCCCGGGGTTGATTTGGGGTGGGAAATCATCAAATAACTTCCCCCGCTCTAGGCGAAGCGGGGGGGAGTGTCAGACTTTTACTGACTAATGTCCACCGATCGATGTTCCTTCTTTTACTCGGGGCCGCGGTATCTCTTTCGAACAACCCGCAATCCCGGCAGGACCCTACCGGGGTTGCGTATCTGACACTTCCCCCCGCTCCGCCCCGAGCTGGGGAAGTGAGGCGCCACGGCATCCTCACCTACCACCTGACGCAGATCCTCACCAGGCACGAAAGTTTCGGGACGTTCCTGCACATCATCGGGCGGGAGGAAACACCCAGGTGTCACCAATGTGACTATCGCCCGGAGGACACGTTGGAGCACACAGGCAGTCTGCTCTTTTGAGCGGAGCACCGCTCTGTCCCGGAGGAGATGGTGATGTTTGAAGGAGAGAACCTCAAACCAAGCCAGCCACCGCGGGAGACGCTACAGGGGTCGGGCGCCGCGAGACGACAACGACTTTTTGTTAAAAGTTTAACAGGAGCGGATATTTGATGATTTCCCATCCAAGTGGCGCAAGACCGATATAAATGGAGGAATTTAAAGTAGGCCTCCTTTAAATTCCTAAAGAAGTCCTTAAATTCCAAAAAAGAGAGATATACTATTTAAAAATACTTTTTAGGGTTCCGTATCTCATATTAAATAACAGAACCCAAATATCAAATATGTGGTCCCTTGAAGCTGTGAAAAAAACAACCCTTCAAGTCTACGTAGAGAAAAGAAATGACCGTTTATGTCGTCAGTTTGTACGGAACCCTTGGTGCGTGAGTCCGACTCGCATTTGGCCGGTCTATTTTTAATAGGCTGAACCGCTTACTGCTACGCAAAGGTCTCCTTATACCTTTCTAATTTTTTTATCCAACCAATACTTTTAAGTGTCAATATTTTAGAGCCCCGATGTGTACTTGTGTACGGAGTCCCTGTATGTCTAAAACAAGGCTCTACTGCGGAGGCATGGCTTTCTAGGTGCGGTACGGTATGGTTGTGCCGGCTGGGCTGCCTGACTGGCTACCTACAGAATTAGCATGACCTACAAAAATGGCCGCCATTTTCATTTATCGTCATTCAAGAAAACAGCCAAAATCTTTTACCGCGAAACCGTTTGACAGCAAATGTACCTCAAATCTGGGCGCATAAAAAAATAATTATAGCATAATAAAGCACGTGACAAAATGTTGTTGTCTTTCTTTTATTATCGATATCGTAGATATTTGTACAACTATAATATCTATAGTAGAATATTATGCCACCTCCATAGGTAAATTCCTCAATGGTCCCAAAACTTTTTTTTAAAGTTTACTCTATTACGATTATCGATTAGGTTGAATGCAACTTTTTAATCGTAATGATGAAACTTAGTTTTACGGTCAGCACTAAGAAATGTCATATTGCAACATTTTGTAGTATTTTTTGTCGAGATTTGTATCGTGTTTTTTTATTTATTTATATGTAAAATGGCAAAAATAAGAATGCAGATGGAATGTGACTGTTTTTATTTTGGATTTCCGATTTTATTTTCAAAGGGTTATCTTGTGTATATACATTATTTCCAGCGTTTTTAAAGTACCTAATTTTTGGAAGGGTGTAGTAATATGTATTTTACACACATTTTGAAATAGATTGACGCCGTTTTATCGACCTTATGAGGTTTTTGGAAATATAAACTTCAAACTTATCGTATGAAACATCCCCTGTGATTTATTTTTAATAACAAAATTGAATGCTGTAAATTGATGAAAAATCTTGAATTTCATGACAATAATTCGCGTCACCCCACCGATTCAGCTGATGTGTCATATGTCAAAATCCTGTCGTGCAGAGTGGTTAATCTCTAGTCGGACTAGAGATTAAATTCTCATAACTACCACTGTGTGGATTGGATCCCTTCCGTGAAAGTAAAGTATTGACGATTGTTAGCGACTTCTTCATGTTGTAGCAAAACCAACCCACACAATTTATTGTGAATAGATGTTGTAATAGTTTTAAATTTGATTTTGCCACAACATACGACCTAAGAAATTTAACTGGAATGAAGAAAGGAGAGGGTAACGTAGTATTCACAGAGTACATTCTAAGTAGTATTAAATAAAAAAAGATTAAAACGTGCGCACTCGCAAGAAGTAGCCGCCATGTTGTGCAACTTTTTGTGAGAAGTGGTGTGGCAATGTTTGTCACAGGCAGTGCTACAAATTAGAATATTTATATGTATGATATATTTATTTATTATGTTTAATAAGTAAAGTAAGTTTTTTCTTAAATATAATGCTTTATTAAACATACTTTGAATACATAAAATATGTGAGGAAAAAATAATTTACGAATGCAGCGCCATCTGTACAATTTTTGAGTACTAATGATAATTTTAGTTACGGGTGCCAAGTTTCAGATGGAGCTACCATCTTTTAGAACTGTCATTTGTTAGGCACTGTCCCCCCCCTGCGTGACTACCTACAAACCTCAGGCGCTCAAAATGGCTGCCTTTTTATAGGGTTGTAATTTAAAGCCACATGAATACCTAGTTTATATCGATATATTAGACCAATATCAATTATTCGAATATGTTTTATTAAAGTATTTTTAAAGATTCATGGCTGATTTTTCAATCGTCAGATACCTTTTCTGAGGAACATAAATATGACTGACAGCTTTATGGCTTCTGTATCATAACCTTTTCACCGCCACGGACATCAATAGAAGCTCCGGATTTTCGTGCCACCAGCGCCACGACTACATTAGAAGCCCTTCATTTTATCTATGTTATAAAAAAAAATTACTGAATTTAACAGGTTTTTTTCATTTCATAATTTAAAAGCACCGTCTAATACCCTGTTTTTTTATTTTTCCACACAAAAGAAGCCATTAATTGTCATAAAATTGGCAAAAACAAAAACTCCGAAAATTTTTGATATCCCCAGAACGCCAAGGACTTGATATATAGTCGGCCAGTGATGTGACGCGAAAGTTAACACTGTTTGATTTCACCCGATGAAATATTTAAAAACATTATTATCGAAAACAATTTGAGGTCAGTAAAATATGAACTTAGATAACTACATTATAACAAAGGGAAAATAGATGAATTTCGTCCGTCGGATAGGTGCCGAACCGTAATTAAATAGTTATTTGCAATCCTTATCGATAATTATATTCACATCTCAATCTACAATGAAAAGTTCTGCCGGTTTTGTACGGTAAAAATGTTGACAGAAGTAGTGTAAAAAACACGGCAGTAAACAAACATCGAAAAAAGACGACCTTAGACCACATCCCTAATCAGAATTGAATTTAACGTGTTCTGAGCGCCAAGGACTTGAAATGAAGTCAAAGGATGACGACATGAAACAATTAGTGATGTGCCTCATTTCTTAGGGCTCTAATTGAGTTATGTATTATTTTGTTTCTTTGATATTTGTTATTTATATTGTTTTTCTTATCAAGGATACTGGGAAATAAAACAAATATGGCAATATTTAATCGGTTTTTATTTATATCCGTAAAATTATAAATAAAACATAACTTAACGTGTATAATTCTCATTCATCGATACCTACGACTATCGACGCTACCTTCATCACTACTGTTTACTATACATTTCGTTATACATGTATAGCTTGGCGTGAGGTGAGGCATCGCGTTCTGTGTACGCTGGCGGTGAAAAGGTATGAAGTCGGCCCGCCTATTAATTCTTCGTTTATAATATTTGACGGTTGCAATATAAACCGTTAATCTAAATGAATTAAAATTTTCTGATATTTTTATTAGCTCTGCTTCAGATCGACATAATATATCTGCTGCTAGACATAGGGCTTTCCAACTATCTATTACCACAAACTAAATCAACATCTTATACAGTGTAATGGTACTTCCATCTTCCTAAGTGAGGTATGTATTTTGTTTTGTGAAAGGGTTTTTATTTTACACTTTTTAATAGTGGTACCTCTCAGCATAGAATATAATCATCCAAACCACTTGAAATTGAATATTGGAATTGTCATGCTATGTAGGTACATATTTTGAAAATTCTAATAGGCCCAAACACGGCTAGGATATATTACATATTAGCTAGGATATATTATATAGGATTTATTACAGAGTACCGTTGCTTACCTTCCGGTTTCATCGTCAGTTCAGTTAAAATTACTCCTTCACCATCTTCTTTCAGTCAGTTATTAACTAAAAGCAATTGATTTATTACAGAGTACCGTTGCTTACCTTCCGGTTTCATCGTCAGTTCAGTTAAAATTACTCCTTCACCATCTTCTTTCAGTCAGTTATTAACAAAGCAATTTTACTTGTTACGACAGTTTTGCTATGATCGTATGAGAAGTTCCATTCCATGTCTTTGAAGTTCATCATAATATGATGACAATATTTATACGAGACCAATTCCCGAGTATCTTTCAATAAAAAAAAAAAACATTTTTCACAATAAAATTGACTGAGAATAGGTAAATACATACAACCGAGTTAAAAATTGAATAATGCGAAATCTCTTGTCACATTTAGTTACATATAGTTTCTGTAAGGGATTTATTGAAATAAAAAGACCTTTCACGTTAAAAAAACATGTTTTTATTTGTGCATAAAAAGAAAAACACTTTAGAAACACATAAGTAAGTAGTAAAACATTCGCTTTTGTGTTTTATTAGTGCTAGTTTTATCAACCGCCATTATAATGTCAGTTGATATTTATTCGTTTCTGAACAAAATTAATTTGTTAAAATAATTTCTATATGAAATCTTGCTTGATGTAGGTTGTAAAAAAAAGATTGATTTAGGCTGAAAAATAACAATATTATTAGTCACACAATCTAATAACCTACCTACTTCATTCCTTAATTACTGTCAAAATATGATCAAATTAGCCTTTACAAAATTATTTTAATTTAACATCGTAAATGGCTCTTGAGCCATTTCAATTGAAAAACATTTGTTTTATTCGCCTCATTGTTTTTTTTTTGTCATCCCTGACAATGTTTAGATGTGTGGAGGCATAAGATTATTTAATGAGGCAGCACAACATTAGCTTTCTTGAGTCTCCTAATATAATTCGGCATCAATAGTGAATGTGAAAGGGAACAATATTAAGGTGGTTCAGGATTTTTTATTTATAATAAAACAATTTAAGGTGACATGAGGTTCACCCTGTCATCTACTCAACAAAATAAAGTATACATAAGAGAAAAACCTACCACTAGAGGACGAGGGCACTGCGCTGTCACGTTACCTTGTCACATCGAGAGTTTTATTAAAGCATGATTTGTCGAAGTGCAATGAGCAGACATACCACATTTTTGTCGGGGGTTAATATTTCCAATGCCATATATAATAATAGCTAACCATTTTTTCTTCAAAATTTAATTTACTGGGAATCTGTCGAACAAAAAACCATATCAACATTTTACACAATTATTACATTTATAGATATTATCGATACTTCGACATCGCTGATTGTAAGCGTCCATCACTAAGTTCACTATGTATGTAAACAATGCAATGAAATAAAGAAAATAACAACGTTTGAAGCTATACAAAACTGGCACGTCTCAATGACCTTTCCAAAGATCATCTTGTAACAAAACATCATACCTAATTCGTGAAAAAGCAATGAAAACTTGTCACTAACCTGTGAATGGTCAATTCAGGCTGATTTTTGTTTTTCCTTGCACCACACTGTATTATGCAACACGAAGGCATGATTAATTGTTTATAGCAAAGCCCAGTGCACCACAATAACTACTTTAAAGCCGTATTTTTCAATAGAACAACAAAAAATATCTTGGCGCGCAACTGTTTAACAGTTGATGTACCACAAAACTCGGCGCAAATCATGGAGAATCAGTCATGCTGTCATGCATAGATACACCCAAAGAGTATAATAATATAGAGGGTAAAGAGAGCCCTCTCGAGGAAATTTTAAGCATATCGATTGAAAGCGCCCCCTGATATTCTGAACAAGAACTAACGCCAATATATATACCCATACTATAGCTATATGTAGGTATATCGCATAGGCCTTCTGATAAGAGTTATTAATGTTACTTCCCAAAAAGCTATTTTGGTTTAGCAAGTTATAGAGACTATAAATTACTAAAACATAATAGCTTTGGGAAGAAATACACACAAAATGAATACGAAACAAACAAACGCAAGCGCAAGTCGTGACGACCATATTGTGTGTGCCAGTGTTTACATTACCAAAAAATATTAAAAAAAAAAATAGATTGCCATTATAATAAAAATATATATGCTTTCATTTTAAATTTTAATACAGCGGCACCTATCGGCACTGCCAAGAGAACCAATATTTATTATCGCTGTTAAGAATAACAGATGTCACTAGTATTTTTACTTTTGCTACTGATGTTCTAACTGTACCCCCCCTGGATACACCATAGATAGGCTTATGACGTCACATGAAAGTGTTGCCAAAATGAGCACTTGACAAACTATACTTGTCTTTCTTTCCTTAGGCAGCTACAGCTTTATTAAAAAGAGACAACACTGTTTTTCACATACGTGTGTCGATTTTATAGATATTTGTATAACTATTCTTTCTATAGTAGAATATGCCGTCTCCATAGGTATATCTCAATGCATTCCACACCACACTACTTGACGTATGGATGAATGACATTGACATTTGACAATATGATCGATGAATCAAAAAAATAATCAAATGAAACATAAATGGTGTTTGGTTTTGTATTCAGTTTAACACGGTTTTTTTTATTTACGTGAACCTATTTGATAAGGCTTCCACAAAAATAACTAACTAACAGTTGAAATCAAAGTACTTACCTACCTATGTATAACTTAAAATTTTTATAACTGAAAAACTATTTTCAAAACATTTTAGATTAACCAAAAATGGATGGAAGCCAAGTACTTGAGAGAACTCTTCAATTGAATTGTCCATACATAGTGGGATATATGAGCGTCGATGTCCGACGCGATTATCATCATGACTTATCGCAACTAAAATATTTAACTACAATTCCCAAAAGGAAAATTTCGTACAATTTAAACCACAACATTGAAAAGGCAGTTAAGCGTACTACTGACGACAACAACGAAGGAATATCTCTAATGCTAAAATTTCTCCTTGATCAAAGACAGCACTTAGAGCACCTGAATAACCAGCCTGAAACAACTTTTATAACTTATCGCAGAAGTCTAATAAGTGTAATGTGTGCCAGTTATAACCATGAACCTGTAAGCATTGTGGCAAGCCTACTTAATAACTGCATATACTTGTGTTCCATTGAAAACTCACAAGTTAAGAAAAGTCATCCTAGTGATCGGACTGCCAGGTTTTGTGCATGGGGTTATAAATTTGAACAATATATGTTATCAGGTAAAATATTGTTAGACTTATACAGTCTTTTAGAATAAACAGTTTCTGGTTTCTAGCTGTAAGATAAAAAATAAATTGTTGCAGCTTGACACAATACACTAGACCATGGTAATAAATTTACCTTTTTGTAAAGGTAAATTTACCTCCTGGAATTCAAGATTTGTGCCATTACATATGCCAGTTACATACTGCAAATGCAACCAGTTTTAATTATTTAATGCAGTAATCACACCATCAACACTTTAAAAAAGAACTGTACATTGAATAGGTAGTTCAAGTTTTTTTTATTTACAGATAAACCCTGCCAGCAACCAAACATAGAAAACTCTGTTGTTGAGAATGAAGAATTTTCTATTTATTACAGTTCTCAGTTAGGAAAGCACAGGCTGTTTTATGGTGCTCAAATAGACGGAATGTTAGCAGAAAAAACATCTTCAGGGCCTCCTGACCCAAACGATTTAAATGCCAATCTAGAATATTTAAGGAACAACAAATTTGTAGAGTTAAAAACAAATAGAGAAATACATAGTCAGCGACAAGAACAGAATTTTAAGTAAGTAAATAGCCATATGAAAATTTTCCTCCATCCTATGAAACTATAGAACCTTTCACTAGACATAGCCCATAATAAATGCACCTATATTCCAACACAACACAGACAGTAGGCCCCAAAATGTTGCTATACAGTTGAGAAAAGCATGATGGTGAAGTGGGGGCAGAGTCAATCAATGCAAATAAGCTATGGACTAATGAAATTATTATCAACTAGCTCTCACCTCTAGCATTATGGGTGGAAATTATCCCATAAGAATGGTTTAAATAATAGCTAATAACACCTGAGAGTAGCATCTTAATAGTAACAGAGTTTACAAAATTGGATCAGTTGAGAAGATTGCCTCCTATATCTAAACTTACATACTTTACCCCTGTATAATGTGTATTTTTCAGAAGATACAAAATGCTGCGGTGTTGGTGTCAATGCTACCTGGCTGGGTTAAAGGGATTACTTGTAGGCTATAGAAATGATGGTGGCATAATACAAAGAGTTCAATGGTTTGATACTGATGACATTGTGAATTATTGTTGGGTAAGATCACTTTTTTTTTATTATGATATTATTTCAAACTATTACATCAAGCATGGGAAAGATTCTGATTAAAAGAACGTGAATGGAGGAGGAATATGAAATCTACGCAAAAGTACTCTGTGATTTGCCTACGCGGATCGAGTCGCGGGCGGAGTACCTACTGTTCACTTGAAATAAAATTAAGCTTTGTGGTTGTGGTTTTGCACTCCCCTATATCGTTCTTAGCCAGAGGCATCTCTACCCAACCCCATAGTAACTTGATCAGCTGATCAGTCATTTTGTATGCAGAGATTTTTTTTACATTACATTATACTTATTTACATGTTCACATGAGAACGTTTCGGCTAATTAGGGTGTTTACTAAACACCTTATATTTACAACAGTGAATGGAGACTGACTACACAATCAGTTATTCAATTCCACACGACAATACGCAAACCTACATGTTATATAATTATAAGTAGGTCTAATAGTAGTAGGTACATAATGTGCAACCACATTAACTTATATGTCAATCTGCTTTATTTTTTACTAGCTTCCTCCCGCGACTTCGACCGCGTGGCATAGTTAGTAGTGAGTGCAGTGCTATGCGCGATCAAGTACGGACGTGCCTTCGCTGCTCGATACGAATTTCATACATTGTTACAATACAGAAATACAGGTAAAAATAATTTTTCATCACCAGCACAGTTACTCATGTCTAGGAACTTAAGAGATAACATTCCAACATCATATAAGAAGTTGAAGCCAAAAGTGGTAACATTTAAAGATTACAAAGAGTCTGTCAAGAAAAATGATAAAAATAAGTCAAAATACTACAATAAAAATGCCAAGTCAATGTCTATGTTACATCATAATGATCATGTCTATTTTAAGAGAAACCCAAGTAGCAACTGGGAACAAGCTATTGTTAAGCAAAGATTGTCAAATAATAGATCATATGTTGTTGAGGATGTCAATGGAGTTAGGTATAGGAGGAATAGAATACACTTAAGACATAAATATTCTCATAATTGTGCTAACCCTCCCATGCAATCCAACTCGTCACAAAGGGGAGAGGAAGGTGACAGACAGGAGTCTAGGCATCAAGAATCCTCATCTCAGCAATCCTCAAATGTAACAACTAGGTCAGGTCGTATTGTAAAACCTACCAGAAGGTTAATTGAAGAAATGGATTAAGTTAAATTATAAATAGAGTCATAAGTAAAGTTAAGTAACTATAAGTATAATTAAGCATGTTGTCTTGTATAAAATTAAATAGCATAGCACTTATATTAATTGTCAGTCAGGGGTCTAATTTGAACTCAACAAGGGGGATGTTGTAACATCACTATTTAGTATGTTACTAATATGGTCTTCACTAGTAAATGTATTATCTGTGGTCTGCGGCACTCTGCCACACTTCATGTCACGATGTAGAACTGTGTGTATCTCTCGTCCTGTGTCTCCTAACAATAAACCTGTATCTTACCCAACGGACTATCATTCATAAACATCCAACATAACATGGTGTCAGAAGTGGTTTAAGAAGAATCATTCAAGAAAAAGTCGAGGTCGTCGAACAAAATGCCGGACCAAGCGGACGTCAGCCATGATGGTGAGACAAATTTTCAAACACGTGTGAAACAATTAAATATTTCGTCAGATACCACGAACAATAACGCTGAAACGTGGAAAAGATGGTGGCAACAACTTGAGTTATATTTGTTAGCCACAGGTCTAGATAAGTCAAGCGAGAAACGGAAAATCGCAATTCTCTTACATTGCATTGGAGAACGAGGTCTCAATATATTTAACTCATTTAACCTAAAAATAGACAAGAGCACGCTCGACGAAGTCAAATCGAAATTTGACAGATTCTTCGAGCCAAGAAGAAACGTGACCATGTGCAGGTATCTATTCTTCACACGCAGGCAGGAGAAATCCGAAAGCATCGACGAGTTCCTCACGGATTTGGAGAATAGAAGCAGAGAATGTGAGTTTGGCACGCTCAGGGAATCGCTCATCAAAGATATTTTCATTGCAAACCTCAATTTAGACTTGTCACATGTGCGTCAAAGGTTACTGCAAGAACATGACTTAACATATCAGAGAATGCAAGAGCTAGCGAGGACGCTCATCGTCGCACAGCAGGATGCTGAGAAAATAGTCAAAGGAAGCAGCATCGCCAGTCAACGAACGTCAGAAAACGTCATGCATCTCAGTCGGAGGAGCCGTAGTCGGGGAGATCGTCGACAGCGAGCTTCCAGTCGCAAGTCAGCTTCGAGCAGTCGCAAGCCAGCTTCAGGCAGTCGCGAGTCACCTTCAGCTTCAGGCAGCTTGAAGACATGTAGCCGCTGTGGGCAGTCTCATCGCTACAAGTGTCCAGCCCAAGGAGTTCAATGCAGGTCATGTAAATCTTACAATCATTTTGCTAAATTTTGTCACAAAAATAAAAAAGTCAGTCAGTTGCAATCGTTTAATTCAGATAATGGTAGTCAAGATTATTTCGTTGGTATGCTGAATAGTCAAAGTCATAATGGTCACAGTCATAATAGTAATTCTCACAGTCAGTCACTTAGTCAGCAAAGTCATAATGGTCACAGTCATAATAGTCATTCTCACAGTCAGTCACTCAGTCAGAGACACAATCAGTCACAAACACACAGTATGACATCACATCCCTATGAGGAGAACAGTGACACGTCGGATAGATTTTTTATCCAGTCAAATAGTCAGGGTCCCAATTCATATCACATGTATGAAAACAATTACATGTCGGATAGATTTATTATCCAGTCAAATAGTCAGAGTCCCAATTCATATCACATGTATGAAAACAATTACATGTCGGATAGATTTTTTATCCAGTCAAATAGTCAGAGTCCCAATTCATATCACATGTATGAAAAAAATGTCATGTCTGAGAGATCCAATGTCCAGTCAAAAAGTCAAAAGAAAAAATGTCAGAGTCTCAATGATGAAATCAGTCACATGTCTGAGGGATTTCACAATAAGGCACAGTCGTCCAGTCAGTCACACAAAGGATCATCAGTCGTCAATACTTTGAATCACTCAAAGCAGTCGTGGGAAATTAGCTTATTGGTAGGTGATACAAAAGTTAAATGTATCATAGACTCAGGTGCAGATGTCAATATAATGTCAAAACAAACATTTAAAAATGTTAAAAGTCAAAATAAGCTGTCAAAATTGTCACTTGTCAAATGTCAAGTAAATGTCACAGGATTTGGTGGAAAATCCATTCCGATTTTAGGCAAAGTCAACTTAAGTTGTAATTTTTGCTTAAACAATAAGAACATTGTTGAGAACGTAATGTTTATTATACCAGATATAGAGTGTCCAAATGTCCTTGGTCTCCCAATTTGTGAAAAGTTAGGTATAATAAAACGTGTCTTTTCAGTGTCAAAACAAGACTTTTGTGAGCAAATTCATACACAATATAATGATGTATTCCAGGGTCTTGGCTGTCTGCCTCCAGTCTGTCATCTGAAACTCAAGCCTGATGCAGTACCATGTGTGGATCCGCCCAGGAAAGTCCCATTCGCATTACAAGGGAAACTGCGTGAGGAGTTGGATCGCATGGAGAAAATGCAAGTCATAAAAAAGGTTACAAAACCTACAGAGTGGGTTAATTCAGTCGTTGTAACAGTAAAAAGTTCAGGTCAGTTACGAATTTGTCTTGATCCCAGAAATTTAAATAAAAATATCATGAGGGAACATTATCCACTCAAGTCAATTGATGAGATTAGGTCTCAGCTCGAAGGGGCTGTATGTTTTTCTCACTTAGATGCATTTTCAGGATTTTGGATGCTACGTTTAGATGAATATAGTTCAGAATTATGTACTTTTCAAACACCATTTGGTAGATATAAGTATTTAAGATTACCCTATGGCATAAATGCCTCGTCTGAAATATTTCAAAGAGTCATGATGAATCTATTTGGTGACATAGAAGGCGTACTCATATTCATCGATGACATCTTAGTCTATGGACCAAATGAGTCAGTTCATAATGAAAGATTACATAAAGTCATGCAAAGAGCTCGTCAAGTTAATTTAAAATTTAACAAGTCAAAGTGTAAATTTTCACTGTCAGAAGTATGTTTTTTAGGTTATGTCTTCAGTAAAGACGGTGCAAGGGCAGATCTTGAGAAGGTCAAAGCAATTGTCAACATGCCTACACCGCAAAATGTCAAAGAGTTACAGAGAATACTAGGTATGATAAACTACCTAGGACCCTTTATAAGTAACCTGTCAGAAAAAACACAAGTATTAAGAAATCTTTTGAAAAAAGATTCAGTCTGGACTTGGGATGAGAATCATAGTCAATGTCTGAGGAAACTGAAAGATGAAATCACAAATTCACCAGTTTTAGCTCATTATAATCCCAAGATTCCATTAGTCTTGTCAGTCGATTCGTCAAAGTCAGCGTTAGGCGCAGTCATTTTACAAAAAAATAAACCGATAGCATACAGTTCAAAAACCTTAACTGAAACCCAGGAAAGATATGCTCAAATAGAAAAAGAGCTGCTAGCAATTCAATTTGGTTGTGAAAAATTTCACCAATATGTATATGGTAATAGAGTCACAGTTCATACTGATCACAAACCTTTAGTCTATCTATTTAAAAAACCATTACATGATGTCCCAGCTAGATTACAGCGTATGATGTTAACTTGTCAAAAATATGATTTAGAAGTTATACATGTCCCAGGCAAAGAAATGTTCATATCAGACACATTGTCAAGAGCAGCTTTGAAAGAACATTATAGGCCTGAAAATGAATCAGAAATGTCTTGTCATGTCAATCTAATGTATGCTAACTTAGCAATTACAGATGAATATAGCACAAAATTGGCTCAGGAAACTAAGAAAGATGAAACCCTGCAGCTATTAATAAAGTATTATAATGAAGGTTGGCCAAAAACCAAAAATAGTGTCAGTCCATTAATAAAACCATTCTGGAATATACAAGGAGAAATCCATAAAATTAGAGATTTAGTATTCAAAGGCTCAAAATTAATAGTACCACAGTCAATGCATAAAGAAATGTTAGTAAAAATTCACAAAGGTCACCAAGGTATAAATAAATGTCTAAACTTAGCTAAAGAATCTCTTTATTGGCCAAATATGTCTAGTGATATTAAGAATTTAGTAGAACAATGTCTAGTGTGTGCAAAATTCAAACCATGTAACCAAAAGGAACCACTACAGAATTATGAAATAAGCAAATATCCATGGCAACAAGTCGGTATTGATTTAATGCATTTTGATAGTTTAGTATATTTAATTGTCACTGATTATTATTCAAAATTTATAGAAATTGCATTATTAAATAACAACAGTACATCAAAAAATGTAATAACTCATTTAAAGTCCATATTTGCTCGTCATGGAATACCATTGTCACTGGTATCAGATGGTGGACCTCCTTTTCAGTCAGTTGATTTTAAAAATTTTATGGAAGAATGGGACATAGAACATATTGTAACTAGCCCATATCATTCACAGTCTAATGGACAAGCAGAGAGTTCAGTCAAAATCATAAAAAACATGCTAAGAAAATGCAAAGAAAATGGATCAGATCCATACATAGCATTGTTACAATACAGAAATACAGGTAAAAATAATTTTTCATCACCAGCACAGTTACTCATGTCTAGGAACTTAAGAGATAACATTCCAACATCATATAAGAAGTTGAAGCCAAAAGTGGTAACATTTAAAGATTACAAAGAGTCTGTCAAGAAAAATGATAAAAATAAGTCAAAATACTACAATAAAAATGCCAAGTCAATGTCTATGTTACATCATAATGATCATGTCTATTTTAAGAGAAACCCAAGTAGCAACTGGGAACAAGCTATTGTTAAGCAAAGATTGTCAAATAATAGATCATATGTTGTTGAGGATGTCAATGGAGTTAGGTATAGGAGGAATAGAATACACTTAAGACATAAATATTCTCATAATTGTGCTAACCCTCCCATGCAATCCAACTCGTCACAAAGGGGAGAGGAAGGTGACAGACAGGAGTCTAGGCATCAAGAATCCTCATCTCAGCAATCCTCAAATGTAACAACTAGGTCAGGTCGTATTGTAAAACCTACCAGAAGGTTAATTGAAGAAATGGATTAAGTTAAATTATAAATAGAGTCATAAGTAAAGTTAAGTAACTATAAGTATAATTAAGCATGTTGTCTTGTATAAAATTAAATAGCATAGCACTTATATTAATTGTCAGTCAGGGGTCTAATTTGAACTCAACAAGGGGGATGTTGTAACATCACTATTTAGTATGTTACTAATATGGTCTTCACTAGTAAATGTATTATCTGTGGTCTGCGGCACTCTGCCACACTTCATGTCACGATGTAGAACTGTGTGTATCTCTCGTCCTGTGTCTCCTAACAATAAACCTGTATCTTACCCAACGGACTATCATTCATAAACATCCAACATAACAGGCTAATTAGGGTGTTTACTAAACACCTTATATTTACAACAGTGAATGGAGACTGACTACACAATCAGTTATTCAATTCCACACGACAATACGCAAACCTACATGTTATATAATTATAAGTAGGTCTAATAGTAGTAGGTACATAATGTGCAACCACATTAACTTATATGTCAATCTGCTTTATTTTTTACTAGCTTCCTCCCGCGACTTCGACCGCGTGGCATAGTTAGTAGTGAGTGCAGTGCTATGCGCGATCAAGTACGGACGTGCCTTCGCTGCTCGATACGAATTTCATATTCGCGTTTTGCGCGGCAGTAGCCGTTGCCCGATTTTTGCCGCTATGAATCAACAACTCATAGCCAACGAGTTGTTGGCATTCATAAATCTCCTCAAAGGAGAGTTTTGGCCGAAGGGTGTCGTGTATCGACTTTTTCGTGGACGGATACCGAACTCGCAGCGAAACACGAAGCCGTCACCTCGTGTGCAATAGTTTTTAATTTTATAAAATATGTATTAGTTTATAAATTTTAGATTATTTGTGTATAGTATGTATGGGCCTTCGATGCCTGAAATAAATTGATTTATTATTATTATAGTTACTTTGGGCTAAAGCTAACTTTAACCCGCCTGATGATCGAAAAAAAAATCTTTCTCTCCCCTTTTCTTCCCTCTTTCTCCCCTTTATTTTTAGCCTATGTCCGTCTCCAGGGCCCCAACTATCTCTGTACCAAAATTCATCAAAATCAGTTTGGCCATGCACCAGAACGTCTGGAGACATTATTAAATAATGACTCCAGACGTTTAAGAATACAAAATAATAAAATAAGTAATTATTATTGCTTTTCAGGATGAATGGGAACCACAAGTAGCTATAAATTATTTAGATTATTTTCTATCATATGTGAACAATTGTTTTAAGTCTTTGAAAGTCACTCCAGATGATGATTTTGGATCTAAAGAATCAGTAACATTGAAGTTCGATATTGATAGTAACCAAAAAATAACTGTCAGCAAGGATATTCATGAAGAACATGTGATATTACCCGAGTGGTACGTAGGAAATGTATGTAAATAACCTCCGGATTTTATGTAATACACGATTTCAATGTACAAAACTTCATGTTTTTTTTTCTCATCGAAATCCTAATTTTTTAATATTAAATCACTTCACTTCAAAAAAAGGAGGACGTTCTTAATTCGTCGGAATCTTTTTTTTATGTATGTTCACCGATTACTCAAAGACAGCCCAAGTGGTCCCATATCAATTTTATTTATATCGCTTAGGTAGTTTATGAGTTATCGTCTTATTTTCCCCTTTTTTTAGGGTTCCGTAGTCAACTAGGAACCCTTATAGTTTCGCCATGTCTGTCTGTCCGTCCGTCCGTCCTCGCTTAATCTCTGTGACCGTTAGCACTAGAAAGCTGAAATTTGGTACCAATATGTATATCAATCACGCCGATAAAGTGGTAAAATAAAAATTGGAAAAAAATGTTTTATTAGGGTAGCCACCCTATATGTAAAGTGGGAAGTGTTTTTTTTTTTATTTCAACCCTAACGTGTGATATATTGTTGGAAAGGTATTTAAAAATGAATAGGGGTTTACTAAAATCATTTTTTGATAATGTCAATAATTTCGGAAATAATCGCTCCAAAAGTAAAAAACAATGTGTCCCCCCCCTCTAACTTTTGAACCATAAGTTTAGAAAATATAAAAAAAATCTGAAAAGTAGAACTTTATAAGGACTTTCTAGGAAAATCATTTTGAACTTGATTGACACAACAGTTTTTGTACAAAAAAGACAAAAAGTTGTATTTTGTACAACTTTTTGTCTCTTTTGTACAAAAACTGTAATGTTGGAGCGCCTACCGCGGAACGTGCAACATTGCACGCTCCTCCACCTTTAAACTCATAAGTGGGAACACTTATTGTGACGGACGGGAAACTACGGAACCCTACACTGAGCGTGGCCCGACACGCTCTTGGCCGGTTTTTTTTTTGTAAGTAGGTTTTATTTTTTACAAAAATGCCACCGACTTTCGGAAGTAAAGATATTTTCCACTTTTGAATTCTTGCTTTGCTTCCCATTCCCTCTCGCTCCGGACCAGGGACTGAACAATCGCCTCTACAAGGACACGCACCTTAATAAGTTTCTTGCTTCTACCCTAATGTATGTTATGACAGCTGTCAGGTATCAAACAGCTAATAACTCAGGGAGATGAGCCATATTGCATTATATCCATATTGCATTATATTCCTTAACGTGGTACTAAATAATAATATATGCCT
Source organism: Ochropleura plecta (assembly GCA_905475445.1). NCBI lineage: Eukaryota > Metazoa > Arthropoda > Insecta > Lepidoptera > Noctuidae > Ochropleura > Ochropleura plecta. Next base: position 12,778,048 of record FR997725.1, on the reverse strand, counting down.
AGCCTACTAGCTGGCACCCGCGACTTCGCCCGCGTGATGATCGAATAACTACCTACCTATAATATAATCTTGAATGACTATAATCTTCCAATGTGCCAAATTTCATCAAGATCCGTTTAGCCGTCTTGACATGAAAGAGTAACAAACATCCATACATCAATCCTCACAAATATTCGCATTTATAATATTAGTAGGATGTCCTTCCGCAAGTTGAAATATAACTCCTAGCCAAATTTCATTAGATACGACCCGATTGGCTGTTTAGTTGTGAAAAGTTAACAAACAGATAAATAAGAAACCATGCATTTTGTACTATAAACTAAGTAATTCTACGCAAAAATGATTGCTGGGAAACTTTTTGGGTGAATAATTACAATTTACGGTTGAATTCACTGTTATGCATTTAAAACATTGTGCTGATTCATTGTATGGTGCTTTACTATGCCCAGAATTGTATTTAAAGTCAAAGTCAAGTTCAAAACTTATATTAAAAAAAAACGTTAAAAAGTTAAAACTTTAACCCCAATATCTCCCTAGATATGGTTCGCATTTGTCATGATGCCGGTTTTGTATTCGACTTAGCCACCAAGCGTAAAAAAAAAAACAATCTATTCGCGAACCTTTTTTTTGAAGTCGTATAAAAATGCAAAAATGGCAATGCTTTTATTGATGCGAACATAAGTAGGTAAATGGTGTCTTTTTCGAAAATAAAATATTAACAGAAAAGATTTGATTATTTTGTAGTTACCTAATTTATTTGAGGGTCCTATTGAATTTAAGCAGCGATAATATGTAGGTACTCTTAGATTTTCCCCCTTCCACTCTAAAATTCTTATGTAAGTACGCTGATGACATCAAAATATTCAAATCCTGTGAAAATATGCAGGATTGTTTGCTATTGCAGGATGATCTATGCAGACTTTCGCAATACTGGTGATGGTTATGATGCTGTATGGCATACCTACGCAACAATAGGTTCAATTATGCAGAACTTGCTAATAGATTATGTTATGTTATGTAGTACCTACTGGGATGCGAGCTCCTCGCCGTAGATTATCCGATACGTACAACTCACATTTTATAAATTTAGATATATTCGCGCACAATCAAATGAAATTTTAAAAAAACCGGCCAAGAGCGTGTCGGGCCACGCTCAGTGTAGGGTTCCGTAGTTTCCCGTCCGTCACAATAAGTGTTTCCACTTATGAGTTTAAAGGTGGAGGAGCGTGCAATGTTGCACGTTCCGCGGTAGGCGCTCCAACAGTTTTTGTACAAAAAAAACAAAAAGTTGTACAAAATACAACTTTTTGTCTTTTTTGTACAAAAACTGTTGTGTCAATCAAGTTCAAAATGATTTTCCTAGAAAGTCCTTATAAAGTTCTACTTTTCAGATTTTTTTCATATTTTCTAAACTTATGGTTCAAAAGTTAGGGGGGACACGTTGTTTTTTAATTTTGGAGCGATTATTTCCGAAATTATTGACATTATCAAAAAATGATTTTAGTAAACCCCTATTCATTTTTAAATAACTTTCCAACAATATATCACACGTTAGGGTAGAAATTAAAAAAAAAACACTTCCCACTTTACATATAGGGTGGCTACCCTAATAAAACGTTTTTTTCCAATTTTTATTTTACCACTTTGTCGGCGTGATTGATATACATATTGGTACCAAATTTCAGCTTTCTAGTGCTAACGGTCACAGAGATTAAGCGAGGACGGACGGACGGACGGACAGACAGACATGGCGAAACTATAAGGGTTCCTAGTTGACTACGGAACCCTAAAAAGGGCCATAGAATTACTTGCTGTTCATCCTTCATGATTGTTTCACAAAGAAAAATGAATAAATATTCATTTTTATTTTGTGATTTATGATCCACGTCTTAACGGGGTACACTTTCCAGAATTGGTTAGTGTGACCTTTTATTCCGTGGACAGTGGTGTGGGTTATGCGTTTTCAAATATTTTTTTATTGTACTTAAACTAATTTCAATATTGTTACGTATAGGTAACTGTTTTTTGGACAAAATAAATAAAAATTAAAATACCAATATACTTGGTTCGAGTGGAAATGCATAGAAAAGCACGGCGTGCTGTCAACGGCTCTCTTCTCTTTGGTTTTCAGAAGACGACGGAATGATTATTTAGTGTTGATAATATAATTCTGTTTTATTTATTATTTACTTTTGTGTTTGGAGGTGATTAAAGATAATTTGTAAGAAAAATTAGTTTGAGGTACCTACCTAATTAGTAATTTGCCTTATACCTACTAAGGATATTTCGTTTCTGGTCTCTGTGAGTACCTACCGTAATTATAATATCATACCAACATATATTTCACCTTTTTGGTAGCGGAGCTACCTCCCAATCTTCTATGAACATTCTTTGCTAGCCAGTTGACAATTTCTTGTCAGGAAAACTCAAAAATGTCAAAACTCCAGTAGGTACTTACAAACACAAATCCAATATAATGTAGATTTTAATTGTTTACCTACCTAAAACTGCAATAAAAAATGGCTTCGTACAATGAAAAACTAAAAGAATAATACAAACATGGGTCACACAGATGTTACAAGATCAGCCACAAAAATGACAAGAAGCGTATCGCTTGCACAGAAAAGCTCAAGAACCAAAAAAAAAGGCTCGAGCTTTGTGGATGAACCTTTATACCTCTCCGATGCCAAAGTTCAAGTTGGATTGCTCGTTATTGTACTGATAATAGTATTTTTGGCTTATATGATTCGCAAGCGCTGCTTTCGTGTTAATAGACGACGTTCATGCTAGCAGGTAGGACTTTAAAATTTATTTTTATATGTGCAAATTGTGCAATGAGTACCTACATACCTAACAATGGGGTTATAAATATTTTACTCCTATTACACTACATGGGTACTATCAGTCTATCACGCCTGTAATCCTAGGAGGTTTAGCTGCTGAGCAAGGAAGGGCCAATTTCTTCCATGAACTTTTCTCCCGCCACTTCCAACTAGACCACACAATACGCACGTATGCCATCTAGCCACCGCTTTCTGATCCTCGATGGCGCTGTCTATTTCCCCAGCACTTGTCATTCATGCGGCATGCGTGACCCCCATTAATCCCATTTCAGCCTAGCAGCCCGTTTGCCAACGTCCACTATACCCGTTATGGAACGCAGCGCAGTGTTACGAATGTTTTCTTTTGTAACTCAGAATGCTGCTTTCCATTGCCCTTTTGGCAAACTAGAAGGCGGGATTTCTCGACTACTCTGTGAGCGACCATGTATGTGTGCGTTCGCGCAGCGGAATGTTGTTTAATTTAAAGATTTTAATTATGCAGATATTTAGTGTATGACGTCGTATAATTGTGTATGGTAAAAAAATTGTACACGCAGCCATTGTGGAGAAATTCACCAAAAACTGATTCCGCTGGGCGAACGTTGTCCTGGCGGAACTTTTTTTAATTTATAGACATTAGAAGAAAAGAGATGTGTCCAGAAATTAGTGTGTATTTGTGTGTAATTGTATGTATGAATAAAATTAGTGCATGCATAAACTTCGGAGAAATTCAAGTTTCCGCTACGCGAACGTTTGGCCATTAGCTAGTTTTCATATAAAACGCTTACCTACATAAAGAGCTGTAGATTTTTACATACATTGTTATGAATTTGTTTATATTTGTTTAAAAAACAGATTTCGAAAAAATCGTAGGGCTTAAAAGATAAAAATATAAACGTAAAATACGCTTATTAGGTCTTAGTTCTTAAAGTATGCACTTTGGGGTCTAGATTTTTACGTTTATACAAACCTTGTAAGTATCTGCAACATGTTGCCAAGTATCAATGATGTTCCGTTAGTAATAAAAGAGTTATAGGACAATTTACCATGAATAGATCACTGTTTACATATAAAGCAGTCAAATATCACGACGTTCTATTAATTACATGGTAAAATGTAGGTATACCATTAATTAGTGTATTCATTCAACTATTCACATGCAAAATTTCATGTCATTAAATTCAGTAATTAAAGAAAAACAATTATAATACTTAACTGACGAAGCATCGAAAACCTACATAACCCGACCAAGTTCGGATGGCTACAAAAAAGCGACCGCGCAATATATTTAGGTAACATCCCAAAATATAGAGTATAATACCGGTATTGAAAATGGTATAAGTGATAACACAATTGTTGTTTCGATATAATTTATAGGTCATTTTTGTACACCTACTTTTTAAAATGTATTTAACTATGACAGAAAGTAGGTACTATTTACGTAGGTTCTTTATTTAAGTATGCGCTTGAGACTTGAGATATAATCTAGATATATTGTTTATGACAAATAAAATTTATACAGCTAATTTCTATTGAAGATTTCACGGATCAGTCTAGTTATGTGATGTGATTTTATGTTTTTATTGAAGCTCGAAATATTATACTTACCCTTATATTCATAATCGTTTATTAAACCTATTTTAGTTAAAACACATTTAAGTCTATTGCTGTCGTTGCAAGCGTTTGTTAACGTTATTATAATTACATAATTAAGTATTATATGTATTTAAAAATATTTTTGTATATTTATATAGAGAAGTAGGTACCTACTTGTTAATTGAAGATTTATTTTAAATATATTATTATAAATATATTTTTATTCAAGAAATGGAATTGTTTTATTTTTTCCTAACGCTTGTGTACGCAGCTGTACCATATTAATAAATACTATATTGGAAAGTTAGAACGTTTCTAGATATATGACACGGCCGCTTTTTTGTAGCCATCCGAACTTGGTCGGGTTATGTTGGTTTTCGATGCTTCGTCAGTATTATAATTGTTTTTCTTTAATTACTGAATTTAATGACATGAAATTTTGCATGTGAATAGTTGAATGAATACACTAATTATTGCTATACATTTTACCATGTAATTCCTTTAGAACGTCGTGATATTTGACTGCTTTGTAAACAGTGATCTATTCATGGTAAATTGTCCTATAACTCTTTTATTACTAACGAAACATCATTGATACTTGGCAACATGTTGCAGACACTTACAAGGTTTGTATAAACGTGAAAATCATACCCCAAAGTGCATACTTTAAGAACTAAGACCTAATAAGCGTACCTATTTTACGTTTATATTTTTATCTTATAAGCCTTACGATTTTTTCGAAATCTGTTTTTTAAACAAATATAAACAAATTCAAAACAATGTATGTAAAAATCTACAGCTCTTTATGTAGGTAAGCGTTTTATATGAAAACTAGCTAATGGCCAAACGTTCGCGTAGCGGAAACTTGAATTTCTCCGAAGTTTATGCATGCACTAATTTTATTCATACATACACAATTACACACAAATACACACTAATTTTTGGACACATATCTTTTCTTCTAAAGTCTATCTATAAATTAAAAAAAGTTCCGCCAGGACAACGTTCGCCCAGCGGAATCAGTTTTTGGTGAATTTCTCCACAATGGCTGCGTGCACAATTTTTTTTTTACCATACACAATTATACGACGTCATACACTAAATATCTGCATAATTAAAATCTTTAAATTCAACAACATTCTGCTGCGCACACACCATGTATGAGCACCGTAGGTTAAGACGGGCACGATGCAATTGTATCACAATGAACTTGCAATTCAGGGAGATCACCCTTTCCCACTATTTCTATCATATTTTGTTGACATTACATGGGCTTTTTTTAGGATAAAGATCCTAAAAAAAAAGCCCATGAATTGTATAAGTATTATTGTTGACAACAACAATAAGTACCTATTATTTATATTGTATTTAAAAAAAATAAAGAGGATAAGGATCCTCTAAGAACCCTTATAGATTCGTCATGTCCGTCTGTCTGTCCACCCGTAGGTACCTATGTGACAGCCGTTTTACTCCAAGACTGTTGTCACCACACAGTTGAAATTTGGAGAGTAGTTATATACCTTGCAGTAGCTATGCACCGTTACACAAATATGAGGAAATTGTGAAAAACTAAAACAAGTGGTGGCCCTCAACTCAACACATCCTGAGGATGGATAAATAATCGACGTTTAAGTATCTGTGAGGGGTAGGGTGTCTGACCGAGAACTCTTCAAAAGGATATTGAGGGTTCTTAAATATTTTTTCTCAAATCTTATTTCTAAAGTAAAACGGCGAAAATTTTGAAAAAAAAAGTAGCAACGGAGCAACGACACTTGGATAAAATATTCTACTTCTACAAAACGTAGAGGTGAGATGTTTAATATTGACAAACCTGAGAGGCAGTACTTCACTCAGTTAGTATTAAAACGCATCATTTGAGTCTTAACACGCGTTTGGCACAAGGTAGATGCCGTACACTGTTGAGAAGTTCTTGCGGGTTGGGTTTCGTGCCTGGTCCTGTTGAGGCTGGCGCATCTGGTCAAATTATGTATTATCATTCTTTTGTAGCTTATATCGTTGATATTGACAGGACCTTTTTGATTTTTTAAGACTTTACCCCACTTTAGGAATTTTCCTGTATCGTGGTGCGTTTATAAACATTTAAACTCACATACACAAACAGCCAGACCCGAAATAAACACCTGTACGTCATGCAAACATTTATTCCGTGCGGGGATCAAACCCGCGACACGCAACGCAGCAGTCGATAGCTCAGCCACTGCGCCAACCGTGCCGTCATTGATTGAATTGATAATATAATAGCTTCACCCCGCGGTTTCACTCACATAGGGCAGTATTTAGAAACAAATCTCACTCGTGTTGAGAAAAACTCCGTCTCAACGTCACTGACTGTTGCCTGTACATCTCTTATAGGTAAAGATAAGATAAGTAGGTACATAGATAGAAAATAGATCAAAATTAAAACGATAAAGTTTATTCAATCTTTATTATAGGAATGAAGTATGTCAAGTAACAGTATTATTAAATTTATACGTTATTTCAGAATACCAGTTCAGTCGGTAATAGAAAAATAGACGAAGCCATGTTCGAAATCCGCGCCAAGCCAACTGAAGTTGTACCACGGACATCCTGTAAATAAACGAGTCTTTATGAATTGTCAGCAATAATGAAACGCTGCAGTGTTGCGTTACTGAATAAAATTTGTAAACTGTAACAGTAAATAATAGACTGTCCTATCTAGTTTTAGTTCATGGTGTGTATGATACCTACCGTTATTAGATATCTATTGGGGATCATCATCCCATGGGCCGCTACCGTCGCCCCAATCAAAATCTTCATTTGCAAGTACGCCCTGACCATCGGCTTCTATAAAAGAGGTTATTGGTATTCACTTTAAGTTTAATATGCCTGCTTACTGCTTACATTACAAAATCTAAAGAAATATATCTAGCGTAAGGCGGAGTGGCTGCCACACTGGGAAAAATAAACATTACATGCGAACCCTTTGCTTGTAATATTTCTTTTTCTGATTCGATATCATCAGCGAGTGACGCAAATTAAATTTTACGAGGCTTAGAAACAAAAGTAATTGGTATAAACCATACAGCATGAGTCTCCATGTTACCTTTAGTTTGACTTAGATCTGGACACTAAAGACTGTACAAAATAAGAAATTGAATGTTTCGACAGATTCGATATACATTTCATTCAGACGATTTTATCGCCTTCTAAATCATATGTAACAAATTTAAGACTCAATGGGGTTGTTGTATCGCGGAATACGTCATACATGACGACGAAATAGATGAACGTTGCTTTCCATATCACTTCGCGTGTTCGCACTTATCTTACGGAGACAGTTTCGCCGAGCACCGAGCAAGTTCGTAACAAATGCATTGTTCCTGCATCTGGTACGCTGTAACTGATGCAATGTAACATAAGATGTATTGAAGTATTGCGTTGGTTTTACGCAGAATTTACAGAGACGCGAAGCGTCGCGAGTCGCGTACGGCGCGCGGACTGGCTTCTCGCAGCACGCTGCGCGTATTGTTCTCGTGTACGGAAAAGCAGCGGATGTTAATGCTTGCCGCGCGAAGACGCGACGTCAACGTCGTGTCTGCGCAGCGTTGGTGCTGCGTAGACGTTGGAGAGACGCCAACGCTGGTAAAACGCAAGTGGGATAGCGGCCCAATTTAAGGCGCTGTACAAAGCAAACACTTCGTAAAACGTCTAGATTTTCGTCGCAAAGTTAGCCGTATCTGTACATGCCACTAGCCAAAAAAAATTACCGTGTATAGTTCAATACATAAAGTAAAGACTTACACAAAATCAGTTTACAAAAGTGGTCTAGTACTAAGAAAAAAAAAATGTTTAAAAAGACCATGGAAAAAAATTTTTCGTCTCGAAATTCTCAATTTTTTCAGCGACAACCATCATATTTTTTATATCTATAACAAAGGAAATTGTATAGACTAAAGAGATATCTAAAATTTCTCAAACACGGAGCTATATTTTTTTTTATATTCAATTAAAACTGCAAAATGACCTACATTTTGGCGGACATGATATTCACTTATAATACCACAAGAGCTTCAAAATTATCGGGTATTTCCCGATAGGTTGGATTAAACAAATGAAGGAGTCAAGTTTTTCAGGTTAAAAAATCACGAGCGCGAAGCGCGAGTGATTTTTCCTGAAAAACTTGACGATTTTATTTGTTTGCAGGGAACCTATCGGGAAATGCCAGATAATTTTGAAGCTCGTGTGGTATTCGGGGGATTATTTTTCCGTCCCAAATGTCGGCCAATAGAATTGCACAAACTTCAAATCGACTCATTTTCATGCAAAATCTCCAATTTTCACAATTGAATTCAACCTGTCAGTTTGACGTGTGGTTAATTTGACTGGATCATGTTTTGTTTTTTATACATAGCAACGACCAGAGAAAATTTTCAAAAAATTATCAGTATAATACCATGTAGGTTGTACCACGTGACGTCGAATGGTGCAATTCTATTGGTCGATATTTGGGTCGGAAAAATAATCCAATAAAATCAAACACCGAAATATTTTCGACCTTATTTCTATTCTTTCGATGCAATACTGTCGTGTACTTGTTTCAGACCATGCCTAGTATGCAGCTAGCCTCACTTCCGCGAATACCTAAAGATTAGCTTGTTACCGCGCCTTAAGACAATAATCTACTGTGTTGGCGTGTGCGAAGTCGCATGCTACGCTAAGTCGCAGGTGTCCTAAAACAAATGTTTGATTTTATTGCGGACCGTACCGAATAACGCGCGGCGTCTTCGTAAAGCCCTTCAAGCCATTAGCCATTAAAAAACCTGGCATTTTGCAAATCGAAAACAATTTAATTCATGTTACGGTCGACTAAATTTAATGTGTACCCAGCCTGAGGGCACGGACTAAGGCCATGCATGCTTTCTCCTAGGCCTCAACAATAACGTCCAATAGAAGCCGTTCACTTAAAACTTAGAGGGTATTTTTTTTCAGTCTAAAAATTTAATTCTAGTATAAAAAGTTTTTACCTTTATGCGTTCCGGGGGTTTCAGCAGGTTTCGCTGTAACAGCAAATGATTATTTTATAACAGCAGCATTAATTCACAATATAATATTGTTTAAAAATCCTGTACATTTTAAATAAATATAATAAGTATTCTTATATGTGCTGGATTTTGCAAAATTCATGTGTATAATAATAAAGTGAATGCTCATAAAGTGAAAGCACAGTAGACTTAGGTTATTACGCCGATAAAGGGACTAAGTATTACAATGTAGTCGTTACATTCAGAAGCATGAGTGGACTAGACACTCAGGTATTGTAATAGTAAAAATAACAAAAAAAAACAGCCAAAACCGAAATCGTCGTTCAATCCGAAGTCGGTATATAAACTAATTTTAAGAGACGTGGATGAAACGTCACTATTATCGCAAATCTATTACCAAGACAGTACACAAAATTCACACAGTACAGAAAATTCGATGCACTTTTTTTACACTAGCTGCACCCTGCGGTGTTACCCGCGGCGAAAAACCATATTTGCCTAATTGAACATCTCACGGGAACACCGCAATTTTTCGGTATCAAGAGTAGCCCATGTGTAAATCCAGAACATAAGCAAACATTTTTTAAAAGCTATCTTGATACCAAATTTTCATCCAAATCTTTTAACCCTTTTGGGCTTGAAGGTGTAACAGAGATATACACACATACAAACTTTCGCCTTTTTAATATTAGCGTGAAGTGTGACTTACATTCAATTATTCCGTCTTCCATCATTTTGAATATATGATTTTTTTCATTCTTAAGGTGCTTTTTGCCGTTGAGGTGCATGGTCATTTGTTCCATGGTGGTAACCGAAGTCTGAAACAATTGATTATGTAGCTTTTAGGCATGCAGCATTTATATATAAAGTTTGTATTATCGTGACACAAAAGAGAAAGTCAGCAAAACCAGGCTGTAGTTCCGTCTCAACCATTTTCATACAAGTCTTTTATTTAAATCTCATTTTTATTTCATATTATGTAAATAGAATAGAATATTTAGAATGTGACTTCAAAACAAAAAGTTGGATGTTCTCAATTCATTTTTTTTTTTGTATTTTTGTGATTTCTCTGTCGATTGTGGGCCGATTTTCAAAATTAATTTTATAACCAAAGGTTATACTCCCAAAGGAGACCCATATGAAGGTGTTCCAGAAATCGGTGGTAAAATCTATGGATCAGATAAAAGTCACCGACTTCCTGAAGTATTTTCCGTCTTTATAGAGTTTTTTTAAGTCGGTTTTTTTGACAAAATAAAAATATTTCAACCTTTTTAGTTGTGGTACGATGGGGCGCTCACCAAAATTTTTATCGAGTATTTTTATATACTTAACTTAACAACCTCTACCTCAACTCAGTGATCGTCGCACATTTCCGATTATTTTTTTGTGTAAAAGTATTATTTATCTGGTTATGAAATCTTTCTGGTTTTTTACCATAAAGCAACTATCTTCCGTGACCGTTGACTAACAACTAGTCTAGTACATGTGATTAAGACTTTCAGATAGGATTCTTTTAGTGTGCAACTGTGTGTAACTACATCATTTAATATCCAAATAACTGGCAGAATAAAATTCCGATTACTAAAACCTACCATTAAATATTATAATGGTTTTTTTTTCCGCTAGGCGAACTGTGGACTGTATTTTACCAAGGGTTCAGTCGAGATGCAACACCAAGTATTTTACGAAATTGAGATCGTATTCCCATACGATAATTTAACATCGTTCGAAATATCTGACGAGATTTTGAATTTTTGAGCGAGTTGTATAAATAAATAAATATCTTGGGACAACTCACACACGGCTATCTGATCCCAAGCTAAGCAGAGCTTGTGTTATGGTAACCAGACAACTGATATACATACTTATATAATTTATAAATACATACATATTATAGATAAATCACACCCAGACACAGAACAAACAATCATGCTCATCACACAAAGTTTGTCCTGGGTGGGAATCGAACCCACGACCTCCGGCTCAGCAGTCAGGGCCACTAACCACTAGACCAACAGGCCCGTCAAAAGGTCAAAAGGTGTATGCACACAATGCTTCTTGAGAAATCATATAAACAATGGACTCATTCACTTTTACATACGACATTACTGGCAAAATGAGGGTGTACTACCTATAAGTACACCGCTGCCTTAAAGTATCTATAATAAAAACGAAGAGTACTACAGTACCTGGCAGATATCACAGTACAGCTCCGGCGAGGTGAGCTTAATCTGTTTCTTCGCTTTCTCGTTTGCCGCAGTCTTATTATTATTTTTCAGGAATTTCTTTTCGCGGCGAATAAGTTGTTCACTGCGATGCAACGACATAATTATAATAATACAAAAATAAGTTTTGATTCTCTCAATTTATTCTTATTCCTTAAATGCAGACAAAAATTGCAATTTACTGATTTTCTTTACTTACACACGTCCCCGCATGTTGGCTTGTAGCAAGAAAGGATTCTTCAGAACCCTGCGACCTGCGACAATCCTGATAGGGACATAATAATCATAATAATGAAATAGAAAATAAAATTGGGCTACGTTTTCCACCATTCACCTTATTCATCATCAACCTTTGTTTATCGACACAACTCTTATATGATAAGAGCTAGCAAAGCATACAACTGGGATCGTCAGTATTGATGGATTACTAAATAAATATCATGAAAAATTTATTTGCAGATCAAAGAAACTTGTATCTTATCATGATTCTCTCAGAGTGCTTTCTTCTTAAAGGAATGTAATGTAAACTGTTAACTTACGCATGGTGTGATCGCCCCGCATAGTGCGACTCCGCGTGACTCTTGGACGTGATATAAATGTCACACAGCTCGCAGTACAGCTCTCTTGCTCTCATAGGAATCTGGGAGTAAATATACAATCCAGAGTCAGGACTAGTGGTAGCAAGTACTACTGCTGAGCATAAGGTCCTGAATTTGAGTCCTTTTTCAATACACTTCCTCGAAATCTGGCTCTTATTGCACTACGATTAGGTTCAACATGCAAAATATTCCACACGCGTGTTTTTTCTCAATAAACGCAATGCGGGCTTTAATTTTGTTCTGATTTCATTACGTATAACAATAAACAACTGTTTAATTCGTTATAGTTGGCGGTGATTTTTTTAGAGCAAGGATGCGCATGTTTTTGTTTCCTTCATACGTTATTTTTTAAATGACTTTATCAACAGAATACCATCACAGATGAAAGTGATCATTTATAGAAGAATTTACTTGTAATAAATTGATAAGTGTTTGAATTCTAAATTCAAAAATATTTCTTAATATTGGCTGTCTAGCAGTGTCATACCTTTGTTTCTACTTCAATCTGAGAAGACAAAGCGCGGGGTAAAAAAACAAATTAAATTATCCTTATCTACTAATATTATAAAAGCGAAAGTGAGTTTGTTTGTTTGTTACCTCTTCACGCTTTAATGGCTAAACCGATTGTGATGAATTTTGGTACAGAGATAGTTGGGAACCAGGAGACGGACATAGGCTATTATTTTTTTTAAAAGAGTGGGATATGAGGGAGAAAGAGGGAAGAAACGGGAAAAATTAGCGTTGCTATTACAAATCAATAAGGCGCTACCGAATTTAACGCGAGCGAAGCCGCGGGCAAAAGCTAGTAGTTTCATAAAGTACCTATTGTCCTGTTATTTAATTTATTCGTAACTCGTAAGTGTATTGAAAATCTTCGTTTGATTCAATTCGCGTGAGAATTTGTCACTGCTGTTCTCGACTCCCTCATATAATAATAACATCCTCGATATAACACCCTTAACACCTCGTCTAGCCTAGCAAAGTTACCAATGATAAAGTTACCAATGATAAAGTTACCTCACTAGAATCAAAATGTACATTTGTTTTTACTTAAATCTCACTTTAATTAAAATGTACTATTTCCACCAGGCATTCCTCATTATAGCCCGGAGTTTGGATTCGAGTCCGGGTGATGGCAATAGGATTACCCACATAGAACTAAAGCATAACTGGCTGGATCGAGTGATATTATTTGTGGACTGATTTAAACTTACTGGCTCAGCAGCGCGGGCTGGCTCTTGCAAGGGACGGGTGGGGTTTTGGTCTGTCTGTACCACACCCTTAAATATGACCCACCTTTAAGCGTTCTATAGGATAACGTTACTAGTTACCCTATGAAAAAAAAAATAGGCGTGTGAAGTTTACGTTTCGAATGTGTCTTACCTTGTATAATCATCGTTGTGGCAGGACTGAGTAGAATAACTACACGTCGTTAAAAACGTGTAGCCGGACAATTTGTTACAATGTAATGTACTGTTCGGACGACTACGTTCACATAAAGCTTGCTTGGTGTTTGCCGTCAACATCACACACGCAACATCTGATGGTGACGGCATCACAAGTAAAAGTGTATGATAATATTTTTTTCAATACTCTTCCTCTAAATCTGGCTCTCATTGCACTACAATTAGGTTCAACATGCAATGTATTACACACGCGTGCGTTTATCTCATTTATCACGAGGGCTTTATTTTTTTTCTGATTTCGCCACAGGTATAAGCAAATCCTTACTAATATTATAAAAGCGAAAGTGAGATTGTTTGTTAAGTCTTCACGCCTAAATGGCTAAACCGTTTTTCATGAATTTTGGCACAAAGCCCTGGAGACGTACAGACGCCTGCAGGTCAAGCTACCCGAAACTGTCAATTTTTCCCAATGAACCTTGAACCTAATACTTTAGAAATAAAGTCGAAAATCTATCAAAGAAATCTGACAGATTGTAGTAGCTTGATGTGCAGGCGTCTGTACATAGGCTATTTTTTTATTACAAAAAAGATTGAGATATGAGGGAGACAGAGGGAGAAAAGGAATAGCTTAGCATTGCTATTACAATAAATAAGGCGCAAGGGCAAAAACTTATGTAGCAGGCTGTAAATCAGGAAAAGGGAACTGTGATAGGTACTCCGTTAATTTAACGCGAGCGAAGCCGCGGGCAAAAGCTAGTTATTTTATAAATGATCATGTTTATTTAAGATGATTGAGTCCGAACATAATTTTTGACTTTTACGTTATATTTTCTTACACATGAATTATGTGAAACACTAATGTCGACAGAATTACCTACTTGAACATTACATTGACAAATTGCCCATTTACCTCTTTGGGATGCTGAGACCCAACTTTAGCTTGCAGTACAAGCCACCTTTTTTGATTCTTGCAGTGATTTTTGGAGGTATAGTGTGCACGAGCTGCAAAACATAATTTATTTATCACAAACAGTAGATTTTGTTGCCAGCAATAAAATACACTTTACGAATATTTTGTAATTTTGTAGGTATGCTGACTCGAATTTAACATTGTTTAGTGGGGGTGTACCATGGTAGGATACGCTGGAGTAGGGGGTGTTTTATAATTAGGTTTAGGAAATATGCAGCTTTGTTCCTGACTGGTAATTACTGCTTGCTCATAATAGCTGTATAAAAAACTGACACTTTTTTAAATTGGTTTCCGTTAGTTTATTTGATTCTTCTGTAGCTTTATAGGTACACACGACGACAGATCAACCCATACAAAACCAGTTTATGCGGATCTCTCATTGTACTTTAAATCTATGGTGTACGATCCGTTGTTGAGAGAGCAGCATAAACTGGTTTTGTATAGGTTGATGTGTCGCCGTGTGTACTCGACTACTCTTTACCATCATATTAAAGTTTAAAAACAAACTTGTATAGGTAATACATGAGTTATTTTCTTGTGTTATCTTATTGAACTGCGCGAAGCAGTGGAATGTGCTTTTGTGGGTACTTTAGTTCCATGGAATATGAATTAGCCTACAAAGGTCACTCTTTTCTTTTAACTGTAGTCTTTTTTTTTCTTCAAAATTTGTTTTGTGGCCATTTTGATGAATGCCATAACATAAAGGGGTTGGCAGATTTTTGTATGAACTGTGGCCTGCTTAACTTACTTTTTTTTTTACTTATTTTCAAAATAGCCGCCACGCAATGAAGTAAGGTCACATAAAACCTGTGTCAATCCTAACATTGTATTAGACAAATTCTAAGCAAATTATTTCCGTATTTAGCTATCAAAACTGTGCTGACAGCAAAGATTACCTGTAAATTTATCGATCGATTTTATCGCGGAAACGTGGTTATTAAAAATAAATAAAAATAACTGAAGTTAGGCAGGTCATATTACCAACTTGCCCATTTGCAAAACTTGTCAAAACATTCTTCCAGAACAACTTTTTTATGGTTGGAACCCGCTTTATTCATGTAAATATATGTAGGTAGATAGTAGTTAATGCTATTATTAGTAGTATTACGAACCTGAATCCAAATTATCAAAACTCATAGCACAAACACCACAGTATTCTGGTTCCAAAAGGTTAAGTAGGATGTCAGGAAGTCCTTTTAAGGTACTCTTTATAATACCGCACTCTAGGGAAAAATTAGGTACACAATTACACATTAGGTAATCTAAATACTTTTAATGTCTTTTAAACTGCAACCTATACTATAATACATGACATTACAGAGATGCTAATAAAGCATTACTATACATTGGTTCGTCTAATGGTCGCAAGCGCAACTGCTAAAGATAAGGTCCCATCAGATATTTCTTAGTAGCAGCCAAGAGTCTGGATTTGTGTCAAGCTAATGACACAAGGCTTACCCCAACCCCTAATACATGGGATTTAAATTAATAGTGAAATGTAGGTGTACTATTAGGTAGCTCTCTGCTATGAAAGCACAGGAAATGGAAAGTCAAAGGTGAATTGCAATTAGTTGTTGACATCATACAGAACTTACTTATTAGAAAGCCGGCATTTACATGCTCTCTGGGAGGTCTCTGATGGATTGGAGGGCCATGAGGGCCATGAGGGCCATGAGGACCATAGCCTCTTCCCCAAAATGAATGTAGTCTAGGATCTTGCGATGAGTCAGGTTCTCTAAAACCTGTTCCAACATTTCTGTCATCACTTCCGCCACTTACATCATTTGAAATGCAAATACTGAAAAATATATTTTGGTTAAATATAAAACTGTTTCTTCAGCATACCGTGGGAGCTTAAGGCAATTAAAAGCTGTTAGAAATATGTTGAAGTTTGTTAAACACATTAAACCTACTTCAATAAAAGAGATAATCCTACCTACGCATTGACATGTTAAATCATAAACAAAGAATATGACATACTATTTAGAAAAACTGGCACATTACCTAGAATCATCATTTTCCAGCCCTTCAGGATTGTCACCTAAACATATGATGTCATTATTGTCGTCTGATTTCAAACCAGACTTATCAATGTCCATATTGAGTATCTGAAAAAGTTGTTTTACAAAAAACAATACACTACCAATACATAAAACTAAAGAAACAGCTATAAATTACATATATGAAACAATTCCCAGTGCAAATGGGTTTTAAGGTACATATAGCACAAAAACAGTCTACTCTGACCTGGTGGTCTCAAGCACAACTGCTAAGCAAGTGGCCCTGGGTTCGATTCTCAACTTGGCATAGTGCTAATGGGTTTGCCCAAGAATCTCTCAAGAATTTCTCGGTAGCACCAATGATGTCTCAGGATTTGTATCCAGTTGATGGCAATAAGCCCCTACTACATAATACTTAAACATAAGTGACGGAATGTGGATTTACTATTAGGTACTCCTCTGCCTAAACCTTTGGGAATTACTGGCTTGATTTTATGATGTTACATCACTAAAAGGAGAGAAACGGCAGTTTCTATTGTTTTAGATCATACCGTACTGATTATTAGAAATTCAAAATTATAAGCGTGAGAAATAATATCTTGTTTCAAATTGCCGTTTACTTTTTACATAAAACCGAAAATTTAATTAGTTTGGCATAATTTTGAAGACATGATACAAACTAAACAAATTATTTAGGTTGAACGCTGAACGTTGAACTAACCTGTGTGATTTTATTCAAACTTATAGTAACAGTTTATTAAACCAAGTAGAAATTAATTCTCTGAAACGAAACCTGAAAACACAACACAAAATTCCACAGATCAATCATCAAAACTTCCTTCTAGGGATGTGTCGTATCGTATTTACCATTACCATACCAGGTGTGAAAACCAGGGCTTTGCTTAGAAGTACGGTGCCCTGGGTCCGGGCTGAAAAAACTAGCAAGTATGTAAGTATTTGCAATACTTGTACAAGAAATCGGTTCATGTTACTTCTATAAGAATCTTATTTGCAAAAAATACTTTGAAGTTTTTTTTTTTTGGGGTGGGAAATCATCAAATAACTTCCCCCGCTCTGGGCGGAGCGGGGGGGAGTGTCAGACTTTTACTGACTAAAACCCACCCATGTTCCTTCTATTGCCCTTCACGTTCCGGGGCCGCGGTATCTCTTTCCAATAACCCGCAACCCCGGCAGGCGGAGGCCCTGGCAAGCCCCTCTGCTTGGCTGACATCTCTTTGAGGCGCGCGTGAAACACAAACTCGCCGTCGATACGGCTTGTCGTCAATAGACAGACGGACGGTGAGCTACCCATTGCACACCGTCCACAGGCCCGCATTTAGGGTGGCCGGGAGTAGTCTCGCGGCGCCCGACGCCCGGAGCGTCTCCCGCGGTGGCTGGGTTGGTTTGAGGTTCTCTCCCTCAAACGCCCGGCCACCTCCTTGGCTAGCATGACTGCTTCGTAGAAGGAGGTGACCGCTTCCCATTCTCTCTCGCTCCGGACCATGGAATGAACCAGGCCCGGACGCGAGAGATCGCCGCCGCCGATCGCCTCTACGAGGGCACGGCCGCCCAAGCTGGGCAGACCGCCACTGTGTGTCACGATGGTGACACACGAGCGTTTCCTCCCACCTGATTATATGCAGGAACCTCCCGAAGCTTCCGTGTCCGGTGAGGACCTGCGTCAGGCGGTAGGTGAGGACGCCATGGCGCCTCTCCAGCCACTCCTCAAAGAGGGGACTTACCGCCACTATTGTGGCATGCCCTGCACGGGGTTGCGACAGTCGCTCTCTCCATGCCAGCATGAGATCGCACCGGAGGTCTGTCCGCTGAGCGGCAATTTGCCGCGGTAGCGGCGTTTCCCCCCGGTGTAGTGCCTCCGCGCGCCACTCATACAGGCGCGCAAGGACTATCGCCTCCAGATCCCACGGTGATACTTTGAAGTTTCAAGTATTTTTTTCGCAAATACGTATATTATAAAGGATGGTATTTAAAAGTACTTCAATTTATTCCCAAATTATATCTCATATTCTCATCCCTATTTCCCGCACTTCGCTTCGGTAATGTCAACCACCGACCACAGAGCATATTCATTATTTTATTTTGTGTTTTGGATGCTGCTAGAGCTGCTAGAAACGTCTATGGTAGGATGTTGTCCGCAGAGCATACCCCAATAGCACTAGAATTAGCATAGCTGGAAATGTCCCCTCTATAAGCCAAGAGCATTCAAGTTTTATAAAACTAGTTTATATAATAACTAACTCAACTACGTATCATTTTATGACGGGGAGTTTTTAGAAATGGTCAATTGTATGGTTTCCTGGTGTTTCTGGTGTTTTGGGAGGATAGAGCGAATCACCGAACACATACGACACACTACGGGAATTTGTTTGTGTTTTTCACACTCAGAGAATGCATGAAATAATTTTCTTACGACAACATAGAGCTAGTTGGTTAAATGGAGGTCATTGAAACAAAAAGGCAGTCGCTCCATCTAAAATGCTGTTATTCAGCAGCATCCGGTTTTTCTGGAAGCCGACCCTAACATAGTTGGGAAAAGACTAGACAGAGGCGTCATGGTCCTAAGGAAAGGCTCAAACAGGTAAACAATTGAAATTATCTTCGAGCATCTATGGTTATAGGACGTTCGCACACGAATTTAAGTTGTTTTATAGATTTTAGTGCGAAACTTTTGATTGACAACAAATGTACATTTGTTTGTATGTATGTACAACATACTACAAAAGTCACAAGTTAGGATGAGGTTATGACGTCACACGGTCCATATGAAAGCGTTTTCAAAACAAGTACTACACAAACTATAGTTGTCTCTCTTTTCTTACGCAGCTGTTTTTCTCTATCTCTATATGTGTGTGTCCATATCTTAGATATTTGTATAATTATTGTTTCTATACTAGAATATGCCATCTCTATAGGTGTATCTTAACTCTCAATGCATTTAGTCACTTTTAAATACCACTCATTGAAATAGGTGTACTATAATTAAACTTTTATCTCACTCTTCAGGTGGACATACAACTATTGTGATGTCTTATTTCTTTTTGATGTCATATTTGTACTGTTCAAAATTGTATGTATGTTATTTACATGTCGGAAGTCAAGAAATCCCCAATTAACAAGGGTAGGAAGATGATGATCTTTTATTGTATATTTTATTTTTTGAGAGTCAAGAGACACTAGCGACACCCGTGGCTTAATTGTAGCGTCTGCATCTGTGTACAATCGGCTTAAGTGTTATCATCCAACATTCATAAAAAATCTTTGACAGCGGGTTGGGTTGGGCACCTATCACCATAGCATAGAGGAAAGTAATAATATATCGGGTATAGAGAGCCCCCTTGCACAACTTTTTGTGAACCGCTAATGTCAATTGATCGGGTAAATAGCGCCATCTGGTATCGCCATCCACAAACTTGTGTTGTATTGCTATAGGTATATAAGCTATATATATAGATATATAGCTATAGGTATGTATACCTATACAATACTACTTATACTTCACCTTCCTTACTAATTTGCTTGTTTTAATTTGATACAAGTATTACCATGATTTGTTAACAGAAGCGAAAGAATAAGATTACGTAAAACTTGTCAAATTAAAAACAAGCAAATTAGTATGTAAAGAAGTATCAATTTCATTTGAATGGGTACAAAAAATGACAACTTTTCTTTAATATACTTTATTGTACACTTTATATAAGCAGAACAAACAATAGGCGGTATTATCACAAGTGTTTAGATCACAAAGGAAGCACAAAAGTAGCGTCCAGGTCGCAAACAAACGATTGCACTAGACTGGCAGAGGAACTCAAAGCTCGTCTCGCACAATAACTTCGGATAATTCGTACACTTCACTACGGAGGAGAGGTCTAAACTCAACGTGGATCAGCGGATAAATTTCACGAAGAAAAGCACATACATGGAATGAAAACTACCAACAAGCGCATACGCAAGGAGCAGTCGCCATATTCGTTAGCTGTCAATCTGATAATCGAAATCGACAAGGAATCAATAATTCACTCTGTTGCTATCGAAATTATTATGGAGCGTGTAAACTACACAAATATTTACAAATAGTTACAAGACGTGTTAAATAAAATGATTAAGTAATGAAATTATCATTACTTAATTATTTTATTTGATCAATTAATTATTATTCATAATTGATTAATTTATTTTTAGTAACAAATTGAACTCGTTTACATGGTGTCGCCACCTTTGGTGATATAAAGTAACTAATTGTTTCGGATGGCGATTACAGATGCCGCTTTTTGAAAAAAATACCCTAAATCTGTCAATGTATGGAACTGTCCTACCCCTGCACCATAGTGAAAAAAATAGACCTAGAAGAACGGATCGAACAACACTGAAGTTTATTAGTATTACAATACTTTGCAAATTGAAGGAAAATACATGACACCTTTAATTACTGCTATTGCCACAGCATTACCTCCAGGCTTAGTCAATGTTCTAAGTGTATTATTCCTTCTTATCTATATGCTCGTGCAACATACTAATGCACTGATAGCTCGTAATAAGTTTTATAATGAGTTTATGTGAAATGGTGTCAAGTTATCTAAAGTAAAATGTTTAAGAAGTTAAAGGACAAATTGGCTGAGGAGGTGAAGTCATCGCCTCAAAGGATTCAGCAATTCGCTCAAGCTGCTCAGGTTATTTTAATTTATCGTAAACAATCAATAACATACCACTACTAGTGACTTCAATATTTTGACGTATTAATGCAAGTTAATATGTATTAACTAATAACTCTACACGTAAAATTCCATAACCATATTGGGTCATTTGATTTAGCATTAATATGCTTTCTATGTAACAAGTATATAAATTTTGTATTTAAAATTGGATTAGACTTGGTGTTTTAATGTTAAAAAAATGTATTGATACAGGCTGCTGTCACATCTGCCTCCAGTAGCATAACGGATATCACAAATAATGATTTGTTCTCAATTGGAGATAATGGTGAGTCAATAATACTATTTACTTTAGAGTTAGAAGATACCAACATTTAGCATATTTCAGTAAAATAAACAATAGTTGGAATATAATTTTAAAATGAATTCAACATATTACTCAAAATTATTGGAACAAATATTTGTATGACCTGCAGATAGTTGTTTCGGGTCTGGCTGTTTGTGTATGTTAGTTCTTTTAAAGAAAAAGAAAGAAAAGTAAAAATTCCTTAGAATTATTTTTATTTTCCAGAGAGCCAAAATCCTCGCTCTGGCAAGGCACAGTCATCATCACAAAGCAGTCAGCAGAATACATTCCAAGATGTAGCCCTGGTCCAGCCCTTACAGCCAAATGAGTCGGTAGATTACATGTCTTCGCATGATATACTTGTAAGTTCAATCAATTGTGTAAATAAATTATTTTAGTATTGCCACTTCCAGATGAAGTACTTAAAATTATGTTGATAGCTTATCAATAACTTCACTGTTCACTGCCTATACATAAACTTGACATGATAGGTTCACTATTGACAGTGATTTTATCTTTATTGATGATTGTAAAGAGTTTTTACTAAGTATGAATTTCTCAGTTGATTTACAAACAATTTCCAAACTACTAAAACACACTTAAAATTACCTTTGAATGTTAGTTCAAGATCAACTCCACTAAAATGTTTTTATAAATTGTGTGACATACAATTAAATGATTTTTTAGTTTATGGAGAAGCTGAATACAGTTTGTTCAGAATAAGTAATTGAATTGATTCCAATAATTTTTGCTAAGCATTTTTGTTAAGTTAAGCACAACAGAGGTCACAACAGGTCACAGTGGCACATGTTTTTGTACAGACAACCAGGGGGGTAAACTTGGCAGCTTTAGCAGAATTATAATAGAATATTAATTACAGTCAAATTCTTTAAATGGTTACAAAGTGACAAATAACAATGGTCATTGTAAATTGACACTTTGTAACCATTTTACGAATGGTGAGATAATAAGCTAACATGACAACTGGGATTTTTCATGATATGGTTCTGAAATTTTGTATATTCTTTACACAAAAATACTTAACACGACTTTGAGGTCTTGCATAAACTAAAACGAATGTTGTTTATTGCTATTCCTTTATTCATTTGTAACACTTATAAATACATTTTTAAATATTTCTTTAAAAAAAATATAAAAACATTTAAAAATATAAAAATAGGTCTCCGCCGGTATCGAGACCAGGGTCCAAGCTACCGGTGGTTAGGGCTCCAGAGACAGGAACCTCCTCACAATGCGGGCCGTATCGAGGAGTACTGCCTTCTGAATCAGGCCCTTAATCCAACCGCCTAAGGAGAGCTTCAAGAGATGGTCGTCTATGCTCTTGGCCATCAGGCCATTGGCCGTAACTACTATCGGCACAATGACAGCCGAGCTCACATTCCACATATCGACAACCTCGTGTGCCAAGTCAAGATATTTGAGTTGCTTCTCTTTCTCAGCTTTCACGAGGTTCTCGTCATGTGGGAGACAATAGTCCTGTCAGTAATGATAGACCGGTCCCAGTACAGCGTGACATGGTCTTTTTCGAGAACTGGGTCGGGCACATACTTGTAGTTCGGTACCTCAGATTCCACAAGATAAGGCAAGTTGCTGGTGAATAATCTTGGCTACTCGCCGTCAGCTAGACGAGAACAGCCAGAAATAATATGTCTGATGGATTCACCCGGACGGTGGCATGCCCGACACACGTCAACTGTCCCGTCCTTAATGATATATTTCCGGTAGTTGTTCGTCAGCATAACTTCGTCCATAATCGCACAGACAAAACCTTCAGTTTCCCCAAAGAGGTCACCGAATCGTAGCCAGGACACGTATGCTATAAAATCTACATCGGGCCCGTGGAGAGCCCTGTAGAGTGTAGAAGCGCCCGTGAAGCTCCTTGTCTTGCCATACTTTCTTGCGGTCATCGGTAGTAAGTACCACAGGTTTGCGCCAGTTCTCTTTAGCCATGGACAGCGGGGTGAGTCCCTTGTCCACTGCGACCACATCTCGGTGCATACCCATCTCGGCTTTTAAAAAATATTGCCTGATACTACACACCTCTCGGTTATGGAGGGTCTTCGCGTTTAAAAGGTCTCGACCCCCGCACTTCCGAGGGATATACAGTCACAATACCAATGATCTTGATGCATCCGGTTTGCGGTCAGCAGTGTACGGACTCTCCTATCCAGGGTATGTTCAGTCTGAGTCCATTTAAGTATGCCGAAAGAGAACATTAAAACCGGCATGACCCAACTGTTGAAGGCGCGCACCTTGTTCCCGCCGGACAGAAAGCTATTTAATACCTTCTTCAGGCGACCAAAGAAACGCTCCTTCAACAATTGCTTCATGTCAGCTACATTAATGCCTAACGCTTCCGACATACCCAAATATATATTTTGACGACACGGTTGGCGCAGTGGCTGAGCGATCGACTGCTGCGCTGCGTGTCGCGGGTTCGATTCCCGCACGGAACAAATATTTGTATGGCCTACAGGTACCTAGTTGTTTCGGGTCTGGCTGTATGTGTATGTGAATTTAAATGTTTGTAAACGCACCCACGATACAGGAGAAAATCCTAGAGTGGGGCAACGTTTTTTAAAAAAAAAATACTTATAGCTTTCGGATGAGGAAAGGGATCTGAGGTGTATGGAATCCGAGAGTGGAATTCCCTCGGATTCCATAATCTCCCCTCGTTTCACATACATGACTGCACATTTGTCCACACCAAATTCCATCCTGATGGCGTTACTAAAAGTTTCAGTTACTTTCAGTAGCTCCACCAGTCGGCATTTGTTGGGGGCAAAGAGTTTCAGATCCATGTAAAGGTGGTGGGATATGACCTGACCACCTCTTTCTCAACCGATAGCCTAGACCTGAATCCTCCAGCAATGTGCTTAGAGGATTCAGGGCTAGACAGAACCAGAAAGGATATCGAAGGACCGTCTTCCATTGTCCCATACACGATTCAAGAAAGGCGCGTAGAGTTGCATCTATCTTGTACAACTCTAGCACCCTCTTGAGCCATGTATGTGGCACTGAGTCGTAGGCCTTCTTATAATCTATCCAACATGTCGACAAATCTTTGCGGGACCGACGAACCTGCTGGCTAATGGCCATGTCGATGAGGAGTAGCTCCTTAGTAACGCGGGACCCGTTCTTACATCCATTTTGAGAGACACATAATAGAGTTACTGGCAATGTGTTTGTTAATTTTCGTTCTCAAAATGGACGTAAGAAGTTTTTAGACCGTCGATAAACACGTGATCGGCCTATAATACTTGGGTTCCACGGAACTACTTGACTTATAGAGGAGGTGGGTAACGCCTGTTGTTAAGAACTGTGGCAGAGATCCGGACTCTAGGAATGACTGAAATTGCGATGCCAGGCGAGTGTTTGTAAGGATTCATTATGTAAAGGGTGTGAGTGTGCCCACCTACGCAACCTGTTATATTATAATGTCACCGAACGAGAAGCCAGCCACCCAGAGCGAAATAATAAGCACTTAACCTTTATAAATAAATTGCATAATAAAAGTTATCTAAGAAAGATGCCGAAATGAAATTTTGAATAAAAGGATTCATCAACAGAGATATTAGATATAATGATATCGGTTCTCTACCTACACCGACAATGAATACGGTGATATGGAACGAAAATGGTGAACATCGGCATCGGTATAAGAAACTGAAAGTTATCGATAGATATAAATATTAATAGGTTCCATTCTTACATGGATCGTAAACAACACAATGAATGGACTTAAATAGAATCGGTTAAAAGACCGATTTGTTTTACTGATCTGAAATGTATTAACGTCTCTAATATTTATATCATTAATATTTTACGATCTTCAACATGAAAAACATACAAATTATCGTACAACCTATCAAACTACTAGTCTACTACCTTAAATGGCGTCACTGGGATTGTTTAGTTGTATTTGTTGTAAAGTTTCGGCATAAAATACTCTTCCCTCGTCTTGATGCCACATTTACCAATATTTACTTAATTTGTCTTTCCCTTCTCATCAAGAGTCATCAAATGTAACATGTAAAATGAGGGTTCAACATATCAACATTAAATAATATTTTCAAAATTTGTTTTCAGGACAATCAAAGACAAAGGCGGCTTTCAAATAGCTCATTTGCAAGTGATGTGTCTTTCAGACTACCAAGCTATGAGACGCCTTCTATGTACCATCTACAGGTTAGTTATATTGACGTTTAAATTAATATGGTAACCTCTATAAAAGTGGCTCGTTCAACTGTTTGGCTCAATTGAGAGCTCTCCCGAGTTGTTAGCAGTTGAGAGCAAGCAAGTAACATTAAGGCTCTCTCAAATTCGCTGTCTCAGAAACTGGCCAGAGTGTACAGCGACCATAAAGTATAAATATTTAAGTAACTCTGCTTTTTTTACTAATACTTATCTTTTTCAGTCCGATATGGAGGTTTCGGCGAGTGAAGCTGAAGAGCGAGGTTTCTCGAGTGGTAATGTAAGTCTTGATCGGGTAACAAAGGAGCAGTTGTATGCTGCTTATCGGCGGACACAAGATCGATACACAAAGTACAGAACACAATATGGCGATCTAGCTCGTCATTATAAATTACTAGAGAGGGAAAACGCTAAAGCAAGAGTAAGTATTTAAAATAAAAAAAGTTATTTTTATTTACAGATCATCAAATGTCTAAACTATCTATTTTAATTAATGTTTTCAGAGTGTTTTAGTTGAAACCCAAGACAAAGCTTTAAGGAGAATATCAGAGCTTCGTGAACAGTGCGCTCTGGAACAAAGTGCAAAGGTAGGTTATAGCTTACTTGAGAAACACACTGTGATAGAAAGTTTCACCCTACCCAGAAGGGATATATTTTTAATTGTTTTGTTATAGGCTCACCTTGAAAAGGCCCTTCGTATGGAAATTGAAGAAAAGTGTATGAAAATAGATGCACTTAATACTAAAGTGCAATTATTGCAAAGTAATTCTAATATTTCTAGTAGTAATGATAAAAATGAGAACATAACTAGATCAAGTGAAGGTGATGGCGATGTACAACTAATAAATCTATCTCATGATAATGACGTTAATCAGATAAATGAAGAATCTTCAGTAGCAGAAATACTTGGGTTGAATAATAAGATTGAAAAAATGGAACAATTACTTAACAAGTACAAGGAGTCACTAAAGTCAAGTAAAGAAAAAAATTCACAAATCAACACAGAGATGCAAATTCTGACAAATGATATAGAAAATAAAAACAAAGAAATCGAACAACTCAAGCTTACTACTGAACAGTTAGCAGAATCAAAGCAAAAGATTCAAGAATTAAATAATATCAATGAAGAACTACAGAATAAGATTAATGTCTATGAGTTCAATCAAACAAGAGAGTTATCGACTCTAGAGCTTGATTTTCAAAAATCTCAAGAAATAATAGCAGAATTACGTGGCAAGATTGAAATATTTGGGAAGAGAGAAGAAGAATATGCATTTTCTTTAGCAGAAAATAAATTAAGCATTCACAAAGAATTAGAAAGTAAAGAAGCAGAAATAAAATCGCTTAAAGATCATCTTGAAGCAAGTAAGAAAGAAATACAATCATTAAATATAGTTGTAAATGACTATAAAAATAACGTATCATTATTGGAAGCAGAACGGTCTAAGCTTAGTCAAGATAGCTCTGAACTAACTTCAACGAAAACTAAAATACAAGAGTTAGAGTCCCAAATAGAAGATCTAACTAAAAAATGTCAGAACTTAGAACAAATAAAAACAAAAGCTAATGAAGGTTATAAATGTCTCCAATTACAAATGAAACAGGAAACTGCAGAGAAGTTGGCTATGATTGACAGAAACACCTATTTAGAAAATAGAAATTCACAATTAAGTGAAGAAAACAGTAAGAAAAGTGCTCAGATAGGACATTTAGAAAGTGAACTTCACAAAAGAGACAAAAATCAAGCTTTGGAAGAGTCTCAGCAAGATGAACTTCTTAACGAATTAAGTATGTGGAAAGATAAATATGCAAAATTAGAATCAGAAATACAAGAAGAAAGAGATGAATTAATTAAATTACAATCAGAAATTGAAAAACTATTAGCAAACCATGAATTACTGCAAAATCAAAATATAGAGTTCCGTCAAATAGTTTCTGATTTGGAATCAGAAAATGCCATCATGCATGAAAAAGTTGTTAGAAATAACAAAATGAAAACAAATTGTTTGAGACTTGCAAATGAAATTAAGGAAATGAAGAAACTTATTTGCTTATTTTCAACTGAAGCGAAATCCTTTCAAACAATTAATAACGAAGCATTTTTCTCTCTTACTAAGGAAATAAATTATGCATTAAAAAATACTTCATACAGTGAATCTACCTTAAATACTAACAAACTAAATGAATTAAAACAGGAAAATACTATGTTGCAAGAACAATTAAAAATAGGTATTCAAAAATTTGAAAGTCTGTCTACAGAACTAAATGGTTTAAGGGACGAAAATAATAATTTGAAATCAACACTCAATGAATTTCAAGTAGAGAAAAGCATTACTGATGAAGAAATTAAAAATATAACGGATCGCTATGAGGTGGCTATGAATGAATTAAATTTTATAAAAGCAGAAAATGAAAATTTACTTCATAAGATTAATGAATATGAGAACAATTTTCAAAATTTACAAATAGCCTTAGAATTTGAAAAAACAGAACATTTAAATTCTAAAGAAAAGCTAAAATCGTTAGAGAATGCGACACAAACTTTAACAGAACAAAATTCAGATTTGGAAGAAAAACTAAAATCGTTAGAAAACGAAAAACTAATTTTAACAGAAAAGCAATCAGACTTTAAAGAAAAACTTAAATCGTTAGAAAACGAGAAACAAGGTTTATCAGAAAACTATTCCGATTATAAAGAAAAGCTTAAATTTTTAGAAAACGAAAAAGAAGCTTTATCAAAAAACTATTTCGATTTTAAAGAAAAGCTGAAATCGTTAGAAAATGAGAAACAAGCTTTAACAGAAAAGCATTCGGATTTAGAAGAAAAAATAAAATTTACAGAAAACGATAATCAAACTTTAACTGCAAAACTGGAATGCTTAACAATCGAAAACAATAAAACCAGACAAGAATTAGATACATT
The DNA here is from genome assembly GCA_905475445.1 of Ochropleura plecta. Taxonomy (NCBI): domain Eukaryota; kingdom Metazoa; phylum Arthropoda; class Insecta; order Lepidoptera; family Noctuidae; genus Ochropleura; species Ochropleura plecta. The sequence goes on along the minus strand of FR997725.1, from coordinate 12,749,252 downwards.
TAAGGATTTGCATAGTAAAACGTTGGAACAGTTTGATGCCATGAAAACCGAATACAACAATTTAATAGCTCAAGCGAAGAAACTAGATACAAAAATTGCTAACTTTGATAAAATACAAGAGGAAAACAAAAAAATAATAGCAGAAAATATATCTTTAAAAAGTCAAGCTGAAAGCATTGCTGATAGTTATAAAAACATGGAAACTGAAATCGATGACCTACGAGAATCACATGCCGTAATTGAATCAGAAAAAAATCATTTGAACGAAATAATTGAAAAACTAGAAAAGAATTCGTTTAATAAGAAAAATAATGGTAGTCAGACAGATGATACATCAGCATCTGATCAGGACTTAGGCAAAATTTGTAAAATAAAAATAATTGAGCCAAAGGGAACTAATCCACAGCCAAGCAGTGGTACAGATAGTGAACTTCCAAACCAATACAAATTATTAAAAGCTGATTATGAAACATTAAAAGAAGAAAACAGACGTTTCAAGTCTGATATTGAAGGCTTACAAACCTATTTAACAAAAATATCGAAAGAAAACAGTGTCTTGAATGACACACTCAGAGAGCTAATAGCAAGTGAACATTCTACTGATAACAATGACATTTTAATCGATTTAGCAGAACTGAAACAAGAAGCTCAGACGAGGAAAGAGAAAATTGATGATCTTTTAAGAGAAAATATGTTATTAGTTGAAGAAAATTTGGAGCTCAAAGATCAATTACAGTCCCAAAATTACCCCATCCCGGAAATAAATTTATTGAATGAAAAGGATACTAATGCAATAAGGGAAAAGTACCAAAATATATTACAAGTAAACAGTACTTTAGAAAAGCGATTGAATGATGTTGAACAAATGAACAAATCTGTGAATGGTAATATGTTACAAATGCAAGAAAAGAACGAGAAATTAAAATTGTCCAACGAGAAACTTGAAAGGCGACTTGATGAGGCGCTCGTTAGTCTAAGACATTTGCATTCACTGCAAGAAAACACCGAGCTTGAATATTTGCGAAATATACTTTACGAATATCTTACAGGCTCAGGATTACATTCCGTTACTTTAGCTAAAGTATTATCAGCCATAGTCAAGTTCGACGACATGCAAACAAAATTAGTTCTGCAAAAAGAGAAAGAAAGACAAGGATTCGTAAGTAAATTATTATATCATTTTCAATATAAAATTTACTTGGGACAAGCCGTGCAATTATCAGCTGAGTGAGAGTTTTAACCTATTGCACGCTAGCGCCTTTTCACGTTACTTCACCCCCTACGCCAAGCCCAATAAAAACTTATACATATTTGGTATATACATTTACGCTAGTGATGAAACATAGTCATAGTCACGCGACTATTTTGCAAAATACCACATATAATTTTTACTAGGTTTGGCGACTGGGGTGAAGTAATGTAAAAGGGCGCAAAAGGTTAAAAATGGATAATTATTATGAAAGTTTGGAAAAGATTTCTCTATCAGTCAAATAACGAACTTCCATTTAAGTTCGTTATTTGAGCGATATGACAAATCCCAACAGGCACATGGTGTGTCCCATAAGATTAAGTTGTTAAAACAGTTCTGTTTTTTTTTTCAGTTGCGTCAGCTTGGCATTATCTGATACTAAAAGGATATAGAAGATGCATTGTTACCTTTTTAAAGTGGTTTATTATATAGGTTCTTTATAAAAATAATCAAAGTGTACATTTTATAGCAGTTCATAGTTTTCTTATTTGTAAATTATTGTTATTTGAATAAAATTATAATATGTAAATTTAATTAAATGTGTTGGTAAATTAGCCCAGTAGTATGATCGGTACCTAACTTTATTTAATATAATACCTGTTATCTGAATTGTAATTGCGCTATCTCATTTTGCTGACATTAGGAACAACTGGCATAACGCAGTAAGAAAAAAAAACGCGAAAAAATAGATGACCCTATCATCTTCCTGCAAGAAAGCAGTAGGGAAACGAAACAAAAACAGACTGCCATAGACAGAGTCGCGAATGTATAGATTCCAATCTACAATGCCGCAAAAGGAAATCCCATTTAATGGCCCTGCGGTAGATCTCTAAACATTGGAATCTGCATCTTGTTACGACCAGCAAAGAAGCAACTAGACGATGAAATTTACGTTGGGTTAAGATACAAGGTTGTTCCCCGCGTCTTATGTTTATCTTCGGATGAACATAACGCAACACTAGGGACAGTACCTATTTAGAAACAAATCTCACTCGTGGTCTTAAAAAAGAATCTGTCTCGACGTAAGACCATGCTCTTAAGATGTTTCTTAATTAATAAATACAGTATCAAGATCATCTCAGCTCTATACCAAGTCGCACCACATTTGATACGAATTAAAAAGAAAAACTGTAAACAGTTTGAAATGTGATCTTTATTTTACCACAGATAACATAGAATCTGTCATATTATGATCAAAAGGAGTTGCCAGAACCCAGAACGTAATAAAAAAAAGTCTGATATGGAAAAACTATTCCGAAGAAAGTTTCTATTTACATCTTTAACATTTTGTTAATAACTCCCGGTCACACGCGTCACGTCACAAATAACAACGTACCGTACACCAGCCAACTGTCAAACGTGATTTTAACTAGCAGATGGTCTAAAGATAAGGTCTACCATGTCTTGACCATCTTCGCGATAGAACCGATATATTAACACTTTTTCTACCTGTGTTACCCCGAATTTAACGCGAATAAGCCGCGGGCCAAAGCTAGTTAATTATATCGATATCTCAAATGCGGTCTCACGGCCGAGTTTCAGAAATGATATTTGTTTCTAAATACTGCCCTAGCTGTATGAGTAGGGGCGCGTCGAAAGCATCGTCCCCTAAGTCAGACAGACAAATTCACATAAAACCATTGATATCAGAAAGAAGTTTTTCAAATTCCTATGCCTAAAACGCTAACATAGGCAATTGAAATTATTTTCCATGGTTTTATAATAATTGTGGACCAAGTCACACTCACTGGTATAGAGGTTTATATGTGACTTCAATTAAGTTATTCACCTTAATAAAAGTTAAGTCAGGACACTTTAATCCCTTTAGTATGGTATTTTAGAATAATTTCAGGCCTAAACACAGGCAACTAATAGGTAGTATTAAATAAAATATCTGTTACTGCATTTTGCTTGAATAATATATATTTTAAGTATAATATTTTTTATCCTGTTTGGTGTTTGTACCTGAGCATTGACATGGGATGGCACATCGAGTTTTAAAAAGAACACATCAATTTAAGAGATGGGCCACATTGCAGCATACTTCAATAGGCCAGGTACCACCAGTATTCACAATTTAATCTTTAATTTGATGCACTTTCATTCTCTGATTGATAATCCTCATCATCATCAGTAAAATTGAAATCATCATCCAAGCCAATGATATCCATTTTCATCAGCATTTCTTCAATCTGTGTTTTTATCTGTGGTGTTAACTTTTGCTGCCCTTCTTCTTGTTTGTTTATAAGTCTAAAAAAGAAAAATCTGAATTATCAATTTGTTTATAGTTCAGTTTATTAAAAGCAAATCAGTCCTAGTAAACAATGCAAACTAAATATTTAAGTACACAATCATCTAGTCACTCCAGTGGAATATCGTGAAGTATTTTTAGAATAAAATTGACCGTAACAATACCAATTTGAATGCACATCTACTCTCAAAATAGGTTGGTGGTAGTCTGCCGAAGCGTATATCTACGCGTAATTACTTGACATCGTAAACGTTGTTAGTTTAAAATATAATTATTTTTGAAATATTAACACGGACTGCCGCACGCGTACTATTTTCCGCGGTAAATAGCGCCTTCGGTGCGCATTGTCGTCATACGAGGGGTTAAAGGCATATACTTATTCAAATGAAGTCAAGGAATCCCACAAAATTTCAGGTACTATTCTGATCACTGCATGGGCATCATCAGAGGGGACAGCTCCCACCCCCAAGACTAGAGTCAGGGTCAAGATTTCTTTCAATGTAATAATATTCCCATGATGTTTTTATTTTATTTTATTTAACACCCTCTAACTAAACAATGACTTAATTGTCGTGCCTTGAAGGTTTAATAGGCAATTATGGCATACATAAGGTTGCAAAAATAGAGCATAATTATGCATTTATTCAAGGCGAGATATAAAAAAATAAGCAAGTTGGCAAATTCTTGACCCTCACAAATCTGTGTTCTTTTTTACCTACTGCACCTCTTTGCTCATTAGCTGATGACACCCTTGGATTACTGTCCATCACATAGTTACTCAAAATACATTAAAAACACCCTACTAACTAAAGCTCTGGTACTCTTTGTTCTTAAGTTTAAGATAAATTTAATAAAACCCCACAAAAATATTGTAGGAAACCCATTTTGTTAGTTTGTTTTCCTATATTTTCAACAGATGGCTGGTATTAATACAGACCTCATTATAGTTCGACGTTTTCTTTCTGGTAGGTCTTTTAAAACTGCTTTTAAATCTGTGTTCTGAGGCTCCTCTTCAGCTGGTGGGTCTTCACCCTAAAATTATAATAATTAGGTTTACTAATGCAATATGTTATAGTGCAATAAATAGATTTAACAATATGTACCTCAACTGGTTTGCAACACTTAGCACATGTTTTCTTGTCTAAAGCGCACTTAGTACATAGCATGTGGTAAGCATATTTCACTGTTTTCTGTTCGCAAGCCACACACTTGCGAGGTGCAGTCAATGGCTTGTACTTTTTATATTTTATCTTCCATTCGAGTATATCTTTGCAACGATGGCATACACCAGTTATCTCCAAAGAGTTTATAAACTTAGTTCTATGGCTTTTATCATGTAGATCATTTTTAAAAGCAGTTCTATTTTGATGTTTCTGTGGTCGTTTCCTTAAATTGCTTCCCTTTGATGTACTCATATTTTTGGACTAATCAGTTCAAAGGCGTATCGTGAATACTTTCAAATTAAGAATTATAATTTTCTTACGCATTTAACTTCAACTTCAACTCTTCATTAATTGCTTTTGTGGACGAAACGCATTTAACAATAGGTTAGGTTTAGGTTTCTGCATGGTTTCTGTTTGACATTGACAGTTCGACTCTTGACACTTGCAGTCATGCGGTGCGTTCCGAATGACAATTACCCTCTATATTATTATACTCTTTGATGACAATAGTAGATTTTTACACCCATATTCTAAGTTGTAACCTCATGATTTCCTCGACTTAACTCAAACTCACTGAGGTGATTTCATATTCATAGTTGCGATTTTACCCCTCATCTTAAGTAGTTTCCTCAGTGGAGGAGAATTTGACTTGAGGAAACAACTGTCAAATTTAAGGTACGTCGCGATCTACCTTGAAGCTTCCTTGAGGTAGTTATCAAGGGAATTATAACCAAAACACGCGCATTTTATCTGATTTTCATAATTTGTCTTTTGAAGAGTTTATTGAATATTTATACCATAAACCTTACGATTACTTATCGAGACGGTATTTACGAGATGCCGAAAATCCAATTGAGTGTTATGACGAAAATGAGTATAAAATTAGATTTCGGCTCACTAAAAATGTTGTGATGAATTTCTTTTCCGAATGTTGCTGAGCAAGCTGATGTAAAGATTAAATTTCAACGTATTGCTGGATTTCCTGGGGTTATAGGATGCATTGATTGTACACATTCTTACTAATATTATAAAAGCGAAAGTGAGTTTGTTTGTTTGTTTGTTACCTCTTCACGCTTTAATGGCTAAACCGATTTTGATGAATTTTGATACAGAGATAGTTGGGAACCAGGAGACGGACATAGGCTAAGTTTTATTAAAAAAAAGTGGCATATGAGGGAGAACGAGGGAAGAAAAGGGAAAACTTAGCGTTGCTATTACAAATCTATCAGGCGCAAGAGCAAAAACTGCAGGTCTGCTTGGTGTGTTATACCGAATTTAACGCGAGCGAAGCCGCGGGCGAAAGCTAGTATACCAATAAAAATCCCAGTAGGCAAAACGGTGAAGTGAATATTTCGCAATCGCAAAGGTTGGCTCTCAATTAACGTGCAAATAGTGTGTGGATCACAAATGGAAATATATGACTCGATTGATAATTGATATATATGATTCACTTTCGTTAAAAAACTATCTCCCGGTTCCAGCCATTTCGAGCAAGTTAAAACAAGACAAGAAGTACAGCGAATAACACGCACCGATAGTAATGAAATACTGCTGATGAAAAATTTAATATTCCCAAACCATCCACTTCTCAAGTATCACTATATTTTTTGCCCAAGATATGGTTTTTGATTCAAGTTGATAAATTATTAGGGTTTGTTTATTTATAGTCTACTCTCTCTAGTCTACTCTATGCTCTATCTAGTTGAAAACCACGGATAACGCGCTAACAGACTGATTTCAAAATAAGTTTAGCCAATATAACAAACAAGATATTCCTCCAAATAATGACGTATTTGTGACGTATCACCTCGACTCCCACTCATTCGAGGGACCTCAACATTTCCTCACACTGACGACTGTGAATACCGATTTCGAGGATCTTTCGAGGAACGCCTTGAGGTATCCTCGACAGAGGAGTGAGTCGAGGAGCTTTCGAGGTTACAACTTAGAATATGGGTGTTAGACTTCCCACACAATAGTCGACATCGGCTCTAATTGCCATTAAATAAAAATAGAATAGAATAGACAATAGTAGATCAGTGTCAGATATCGCGATTTAGGGCACACTATGTCTATGTTAATGCTCTGACAGCGTTAAGTTGTTAACCGACATTTATTGAAATTGGTTTTCATTATATATAATAATTTAATGTCTATACAGCTCTACTATACACAAAAAACGAACCAATATCACTTTTGACAGGACAATCACAGTGCTAACGCCGCCGGAGGACGGTGTTACCGCAAGATGGCGTCGATGATTACATTATGAATGATGGCGTTGTTGGACGTCCTAACGTCTATTCGGAACGACTTTCGACGCATCAACAGCGATGTTCGCATATCTAGGAACGCACTACAGCGATGTTCGCATATCTAGGAACGCACTGATGATCATCTGCCTAGCCTATTCCCAACTATGTTGGGGTCGGCTTCCAGCCTAACCGGATGCAGCTGAATATCAGATAATTTACTTGGAGCGACTGCCTATCTGACCTCCACAACCCAGTTAGTACTGGGTAATGCGATACCCCTTGGTAAGACTGGTTGTCAGAATTTCGGAACACTGACTCCTGTAACGACTGTCAAAGATCTACAAATGACAGCCGGGACCAACGGCTTAACGTGCTTTCCGAGGCACCACGGAGGAAACTGTATGTAACGGCTGGTCACCCATCCACAGACCAACCTAGGCAAGCGCGGCTTAACCTAAAGATCGACCCGAGCGGCTGCTATTATTTAGCCACGAAAGCCTACCATGAACTAAAATAAAGTGTTTTGCAATTTCATACCACAATATCCTTAATACGATCCAGTTTAGGCTACGCCAAATCAAGTCGGCAATTGGATTCGTCTAACACATAAAAAAACCCATGACAGCTACGCTGTAGGTTTACTTTTAGACAGTCGCTCTCTCCATGCCACCATGAGATCGCACCGGAGGTCTGCCCGCCGAGCGGCAACTTGCCGCGGCAGCAGGTTTTCCCCCCGGTGTAGTGCCTCCACGCGCCACTCAAACAGGCGCGCGAGGACTATCGCCTCCAGATCCCACGGTGGCAGTCCGGCAAGGAGGCTCGCTGCCTCGCCGGAGATCGTGCGGTAGCCCCGGATAAGCCGTATGGCCACCACCTTTTGGGGCGCGTTCAGGTAGTGGGCGGCGCGCCGCCCTAAAGAACGCGCCCATACCGGGGCCCCGTAAAGGGCCATGGACCGCACGACTCCGGCATAGAGCCTACGGCAGGAGGCGTTTGGCCCCCTCAGATTGGGCAGGAGCCGCTTGAAAGCAGCCCCCGTCCGCTCGAGTTTCGGAGCCAAACGTCGGAAGTGTTCCACGAAGTTCCACCGGCTGTCGAGGACGATTCCCAGGTACTTCATCGTCGACCCGACGCCGATGCGAACCCCTCCTACCGTCAACTGGGATCCTGACGGTGGCGTGTTTCCGCGGCCATGAAATACCATGGCCTCGGATTTGTGCAAGGCCACCTCGAGACCCAGTAGCCGGATCCTCTCTGCGACTATCGCAACCCCGCGTGTCATGTTGTCGGCCGCCACCTGGTGCGACCCCCCCTGAGCCAGAACGAGCGTGTCGTCAGCGTAACAAACTACGCTGGCGCCGCTGGGGAGGTCGGCGCGCAGCACCCAGTCGTAACCGATGTCCCACAGGAGCGGCCCCAAGACCGATCCCTGTGGGACACCGCACGACATCTCTCGCCGGTTCCACTCTCCAGAGCGACCGGGGTAGATGACGGCCCTGTCCGTCAGATATGCCCCGACCACACGACGAAGGTAGGTCGGCATCCGGTGGTATCGGAGTGCCTCCCTGATGCAGCTCCAAGGCATGGTGTTAAACGCGTTGGCGATGTCGAGAGACACCGCCACGACAACCCCACCCCTGGACACTGCAGCCCCCGTCGTGAGGGCTCTCACGCGCATGATGGCGTCCACCGTTTTGGCGTCCACCGTTACCTAACCTGGCTTAGGACGCCTTTTCGGTAGAATCGGCGCGTAGGTATTTTGCCGCGTGATTTACTTCACTGTTTACAAGTTTACTTCTCTCGCGCTCAGTGTTCATGAATAATGTATTTTATTGGACAATTACGTCAGAAATTAAGGTTATATGTTTTTTACATATTTGGGACGAGAATCGAATACTGAATACCCTCCCTCAATAAGCTCTGTATAGTGAGTTGTGATAGTGACAGTGAGGAGCCTTTTGTCCCTTTCACTTTATTGTCATTCGGTCACAAATCTGGCAGCACTGAACACAGGTTATAAAAAATCCTATTAATGTCATTTTTTTTTAAATTATTAAGTACTTTATTTATTCATCATATAATTAAATTAATTACTATATATATACAACCTATAGATAGACACAAACTAATAATAAAAATATACAAGTAAAAAATGGAAAATTACAGGGCGTCAAAAAATTCGTCCGTATCGCAGTCATTGTCAATGTCATGCATGTCAAAAAATCAATTCATATCATATTCATTCATTTTCATTCCATACCGAGGGAATCACAGAGTACACACGACGACACATCAACCTATACAAAACCAGTTTATGCTGATCTTTCAACTACGAATCGTACGCCGTAGATTTCCCGTACGACGAGATATCCGCTTAAACTGGTTTTGTATAGGTTGATCTGTCGTCGTGTGTACATTAATCTATAGGACATAGAGTCATCAGCTAACCCTGCCTTGTCGCGCCATCTGGTGACTAACGACAAAGTTACAACTCACTGACCTTTTTATGGTCAATGCAAATTGTCTATGTGTGTACTCGTGTATGTGTCTTGTCTAAGTAGTAGTGCATTCTTGCTGTAGGTAGGGGGTTTCACTTCAAATTACATTTTTTTGTTGTTTCAAAAGGTTTTGTTCAATAAAACACAAATTGACACACCTTACTATTTCATTTATTTTTTTTTATTTACCGATCTTCGTCTTTTCAAATAATATTCTGATGCTTGATTTTGAATACCATCATTTGGATCTACATCCTTAGTAGTGCTTATTCCATTTATTGGTCCATTTACACCAGTTATATGCAAAAAATCTACTGTCCATAATATAATATAAGTCCATTTAGCAAATCCAGGTCGTAAAGTTGAAAATCCGAAACGCATAACAAAAAACACAAGTGACAACGATATTGACAAATTGCCAATGCCAATGCCGGTAAAAAAACAAACATGGCCGTACGTCGTATTTAGTGATGTGTCAAGTACGGCTTGACTCGATTCCAGCTTTGGACTTGCGTACTCGAGTCGGCGAGACAATCGTCGTCCTTGTTAGATGTATGCAGCAAGTGCAGGGAATGAATCACGAGTGACGTCTATGACCTTGAATTCTGGAATCAAATCCTCGACTCGGATCATGGACTGGAGTCCTGGACTCGGATCTGTATTCGAGCCCTGGATTCAAGTCTTGGACTCGAGTCAACATTCGAATACCAAACAGAGAACTCAAGTACTGGGTTCGAATGGTAGAATCGAGTCAAGGTTCGAATACCGCTTAAACTGACTCGAGTCGACTCGAGACTCATTAACAGCGACTCGGCACATCACTAGTCGTATTATGACACTAGTGACGTTCCATTTTACATAGAGGTTAACAGATTTTGCAAACATTTTATGTTTATTTAAATTTACAAAACACCGACATAGAGGGTGATATTAATATTGGTAAGATTTACATTGATACAAATAAAGTAAAAGTAACCAGAAATAATGCCAATAAACTTAGAATTAAACGAGTTAGAATTGTTTAAAAAATGCGTGAAATGAAACGAATTCACCACTAATTTCGTATTGTGTTGCCATTAAGCATAATTGATACTATTTTCTTTATTTTATTGTATTTTCTTTTTTATTTAATTTTAAAGATAAGTTTTAATACACATATTTAGTTTATAAAAAACATTGTTTAAATTTTTTATAAAATTCTATAGGAGTGAATTCGCTATGCATATGCCATCTGTTGAGGAAAGATGAAACTATTGCCCGAGTCTTTTTGTCCATAGAAGTTACGAATGTACTAAGTGAAAAGACCCTGGAGGGAATGATCGGTTGATTGACATCTCATTTTTTTAAAAGAAATGTAATCGGAATACTTTCTTTACGATTAATGTTTTTTTCTATGGATACATATTAAAAGGAAATACTTACCTGAAGTAATCAATTGGAATAATTTATTCCGAACAACACAGGTACTAAAGAACTCTGAATATATTTGTATTTAAAACTTGATAACCTCTTCTTTTTAAAATGACACTATCTACTCGAAAACTTGTACAAATTGCTGCATGGGGAGGTTTAGTCGTCGGAGGTACCGGGTTTTATTTACAGAATCGGATTATCGATAGGGTAAGAGATTATGATTACTATAAAACTGCGTTGAAGCAGTTACGAGCTCACTCTGGTGCTGTCCACTATTTAGGAGAGCCGATCAAGGATAAGCGATTCAAACTTACAGACACTGTCAATAACTACTCTGATGGCGAGACAGCTAGATTTCGAATACCTGTGTCTGGACCTAAAGAAAGAGGTTCCTACTACTTTTGGGCTGAAAGAGATAGTGAAGTATGGAAAATAACTAGAGCAGAGTTAGAATTGAAATCTAAACAAGATGCAAGACTTGTTATTGTGAAATAATTTCTAGGTAGTGTGAATATAATAAATTATGTAGATATTATAACATAAAGTAATAAATTAAATATTATAAAGTAATAATTGTTTCTGCTTGTAAATCTATTTGTAAGTTGTAAGTAAAATACATATTTGGGAAAAGTAACAGGATCATCAAGATAATCAAATAATAAAAACTAGTGATGTTGATGTTTAACTCAAATTCATTGAAATCTTTTTATCAATTTTTTTAAAATAGTTTAAGGGACCACAAGCATTGAATTTCTGGTAAAAGTCATCTATCTGCATTGATTGTATAAATTATTGTAGTAATTATTAGATATTGACATAATCCTACTGCAAGCTCCACTATTTTAAAATTACTTTTCAGATTGTAACAAGCCAGAAATGTTTCAAATGTTTATTGGGTCTAAAAAAGAAACATTCCATTATCACAACACTTTACTGTGCCTTATTAGAGCTATGCAAGGCAAAAACTTGACAGTGGACCTACGTAATAATGATACCTATGTCTGTGGACATGTAGACAATGTGGATGGGTAAGAATTCAATAATCAGCAATATTGTGCTACTTTATGTAAATGATAAACAATAGAATAAACTATAGGTCCCACAATCCCATTGGTTTAAATTATTGTTTTTTTGCAGTTACATGAACATAACTTTTTCCAATGCAGTGTATTGTGATCCTCAAGGAAATGAATTTTATTTTGAAAATTTATTTGTACATGCCCGTAATATTAGATATGTACATGTCCCTGAAACTGTAAGTATATCTTTACAATCAGAAATGCTACTGGTAAATAAGCTTTTAAGCTTTATATTTGTACATATTGCGTAATTTTATTTTTAGACATCAATATTAACGACAATTAAAAATGAATTAAGTGGAAATAAAAAACCCCGTGACGACAAGAAAGATATAAAATCTTCCAGAAAAGTGAAAAAAGCACTTAAGCTGCACATGGAAACCGTAGCTTCTTTGAATAAATGATTAATGTGTAAGCATACTAAATTGTAACTATTTGAACCAGAACAATATCCAGCCCAACTTCTCCCAAATATCCTAGTTGACAGTTTTTACCTACCACTAACCAGCTGCAGCTGCTTTCACATCTATTACTGTTGTCGCTAAAACAAGAAATACTAAAAAATTAAGGGGGCCTACAACAAACATGATTTTTGTGCCGTACTTATAGATAATGGTACGGTACCCTTCGTGCGTGAGTCTGACTCTTAAAGCAGCCAGGTAAAAAGGGACAAATTGCGCGCCGTGAGTACGGTCCATAAGCTTCATTTTGTAGAACGGTCCACCTATGTACACACGACGGCACGTCAACCTATTCTAAACTATTATAACCGGATCGCACACGGTAGTAGATCAGGTTAAAATGGTTTTGTATAGGTTGATGTGCCGTCGTGTGTACAAGGGAGAGCTTTTTCAGTTTTGCCTAAATTTGAAGTTTTAGATTGAATATTATCTATTTGAAATTCTGTTTTGAGATAGCTTTGCGGTATTTTACTATCGAGAAAATGTAATGGAAACGTGTTTTTAAAACTCTCTTACTCTTTGAGAAGTAGCTAGACAGGTTCGACGGCGGCCTTACCTACCGCCTGACGCAGTTCCTTATCGGAGGTTCCTGCATATAGCGCGAGGAGACAATTGATGATTTCTCGTCCGAAAAAAAGGGTGGTATTGATGATTTTTATCTCTGTAAAGCTTTATTTGTTACGGCCGCGGTTTATATTTCGATCAACATAAAACATGAAAGGCCTGTTTTAAAAAAAAAAATACAAAAAAAATCGAATTTCGCGGGCTTGTCCGATTAATTAATTAGGATAGGAATGTATTTAGAATTTCAATTATGAAATGCAGGTAATCAATTCTTACCCGAAAACCAATTAGTAGTAATCATAAATTGAACTAAAATTTAAATTAAAATAATATTCTCTCTATAAACATTTATTTACTAACAATCTTGTAATTTTTATCTTAAAATTATCATAATTCAACATTTTTTTGAGATCTGCCTGGTTTGAATTCTTTGAGGATGGTTTCCATTTAAAATGTGCCATTACACTTTGCGCCTCATCTTAATTCTTAATACTCTACTGTATCATCTGTATCTTTTACTTTTTACAGAATAGCATTTTTGTACTGTTAGGCAAGATTCTGTACACAACAGTTCAAGCTTTTTGTATCTGTATTACATTTTATTTACATGCCACAGTCAACTCAGAAAAATACTGGTTATTTGGGATTAACCAGTATTTCAATTAATTTACTTATGATTTTCATTTGAAGTAGTATTCTGTCGATTTTCATTTGAAAGTGTTTCATCGTCGTTAATGGACATTGGTTGTAAGTATGTGCTGTCATTTGCCTCTTCTTTTACATTTTCATTCTCTTTCTCCCTGTTGGAAGTCATATTGGTGTTGTCAAAGGATGGAGGCCCTTCCTTATGCACGGCTGCTCTATGTACCCCATTGTCAGTAAACGAAGACAAAAAGAATTTCTGTTTTTCATAATTCATACTGTTAATTTTTAATGTTTTTTGGGCTAACAATTCGGTCTTGCTTGTTTTATCATTTTGAAAAATTTCTGGACCATTGTTATAGGCTTGAACAAAATTATTAATAACTAAGTTTTTTAAATCATAGTTTTCTTGTTTCACTGAATTATCATCTCTTTGTGTTTTGTAGGCAACATCTAGTTGTCCATTGACGAGATAGTTCCTCTTTGATTGTGTCACGGTTTGTATGACATTAGTACTTTGTTTTTTCTGTATGATAACAACTTGTTTGAATGAAGGTTTCATAGATCGGTGATTCATAGGCTTTTGGAACACGACATCCTTATCCGGTATTATTTGTGGTGTTGCCGCTGGAGGGTCAGGTGCTTGGCTGCACAAGAAGTTGGACTGGTTGATGCTGCTAATTATCGAATTCGGGCTCGGTGAAGATTGCATCACGTTTGGTCGTTGTACAGCGTTAGGATTTAATGTACCTGAAAATATATAGATTATAGATATAAATTAGAACTATGCAATTTAAAACCTTATCCAAAGTTTTCATTGATATAAAATATTGCCATAATTTTACCAAGAAGATGCGACCACAGACCCAACAGCGAAACCGTCCTACAACGCGCAATGACATGGGTATGACCACAGTACAAGCCTAAGGAAAAGGTTAATCTGCAGGATCACCGAAGCCCTTAAGTTTTCCTGTTTAACTGCATGGCAAATGTGTTAACATGCACATACTCGTACATATTGCATCAGGCATTCTTGTTTGTGTTTACTTTAATGTTTAGCCAGGTTGCTATGTTATTAAGGCATTTTATAAGACAGGTAACCAAAAAGCATCACAAGTTATATATTTGTGTTAACTCGGGGTAAATTCTAGTTTTAGAAACTATTATATTATGGGATAAATACTAAATAGTTTATTGTTACGACAACATTAGCTACAAGTACAGTGTAACGTCATTGATCAAAGTTCACGGGATGGATTGCAATCACACAACTACATGGTTTAGGTCCGTGGTTCACAAGACACTAAACAGAACTCTTTGAATTGAAGAACTCTCTTAGTGAACATTTTTGACCCGTAGAACTTTAGAATAGTGGTAAGATTTTAACCCATCTCGGATGTTTGGATCGATTTCGGTTAATTTACCTTGTGGCTTGTATTTCGCCAGCAGCGCATACACGTGTTTAATGCGTTCGATGTTGACCTGTGACGCTTTCGAGTGGTCCACCATGGGCATGGGGTAGTCGCGCCCGATGATGCACCGTGCCGACTGCTGCACCGCCTCCGGAGCCACCCACGGCTCGTGGATGTACCGCGTCGGCATGTTTTTCAATGCCGGAATGTATCTCCTGTAAACAAAATAGTACTATGCTAACTTGAATGAATCTTCGCATATTTCGAATTTCACTGCATTTTAAAAATGCAGTGAAATATAGAAGTATGCATTTGATTATGGAAAATTTGTTCCAACAAAGGCGTGAAAATACAATAATGTAGCATACGTCAAAGATCATGCAAGCATCACCGATGAGTCACCTACAATACGTTACACCTGCGAACAATTATTATGCAACATATTAGAGACGTAGGTATTTCAGTACATATTAGTATATGACGTGCTGAAATACGTCTTTGATTTGTCTATTGTGTACTTATTAAATGAACAATTTCTTTTTACGACGTGAAATCGTTTAACAAATCAATGGGAAATATCTCCTTTCTTTCTTTCTGGGCAGAGCGGAAGGGAGTGACTAAAACCCATCCATGTTCCTTTGCTCTTTGTGTTCCGGGGCCGCTGTACATATTTCGAACAACCTGCAACCCCGGCAGGCAATGCCCGTGACGGGCCCTGTGGTCTGCTGGTATCTCTTCGTTGACACGACCACAAACTGTATAGACCATCCACCTGCACTTTTGAAATCCAGCGGGATACTACACAGGGGTGTTAAACAGTAGGTACTGCTTAGGGTATAGAAAGAAAATAAAATGTCACGGATGATCACACATTCGCGATTCTTCATTCAGGTCACATTCCGTGATATACGACGCGCATGCTTTGGGAAACTTTAGCAATACCCAGAACATTTTTAGTAATTATAAAATTAGGTTCTGAACCGGTATAAAATTAAGTTGGTGTAGGTTCCAAGCAAAACCATTTAATTATTAAACAATCAAAATGCTGCTAAATAATATACGGAGAAAATCGTTGATAGAGAGCCAACTATGGATTTGTGTCAGCGACAGGAAAGTGTCAGGTACCTAATGTTTATAAACGACTTTGTCATTTGTATACTTAAACTTAGGTTAGATACGTGATAGCTAAGATACGTGCTTACCTACGTACGTCGAATTATTTTAGAAATTTTCAAAATCACAGAAATTGCTTGCTTTTGAAAATTCCTCAATACCAGTGGAACTATGTGGGTGAGCTCACCCCCAAAATGCCTGTCTCTAATGCGAAAACGCGAAAACTTGGTTATAGACTTATTCTGCAATTAAAATGACTAATTATAACATTTAATTACTTACATTCGTCTTGATACTTTGGTAGCATAAATAAGAATAATTAATTCAAAGTGACATACCTTATAAAATCACCATTAGGATCAGTTTTTCGCCCAAAACGGACGGGGCAATAGCAGTGGAAAAATTGCTGGAAGAATGATGAGCACGAGAGCCACATCCACATGCCCGCATTGACGGACCAGTCGGCGTCGAGAAGCAATTCGTCGAACACCTGCAGAACGGGGACTCTCCTCAAATTAATACGTGTCGACGATGGTCACACGAAAGATGTCTCGACTGGATCGCAAATAGCCACAAACCTAAATGATTGAAGTGAGTAAACCAACTAAATATTCTTTTTATATATTTCTCTGGGTTTTGAACCGGATAGAGAAACATGACACGTTTTTGAACAAACATTGTGCAGTAAATCAATAATTGTTCCTGTAGTAAATTGTATTTCAATATGAAAGTCACTGGAATGATTTTAAGTTCCATTCTTAATTAATGGTACGAAATTACTAAACAACGAAGATCTTGCCTTCATTCCTTCTTCCCATGAGATCCACAAGTCGCCTCTGGTTAGGAAGCAAGCCACTGCATGCCTGGCTAGATGGTGAATCCACCCTTCTTCTCTTAACTGTATCATTATGGCATCTATCCAAGGAAACCCGGATTGACCCTGAAACATCTAATATATAAAATTTCCGTGTCACAATGTTAGTTACCGTACTCCTCCGAAACGGCTCGACCGATTCTTATGAAATTTTGGGTACATATTGGGTAGGTCTGAGAATCGGCTAACATCTATTTTTCATACTCCTAAACCTCAGCGGGTGAAACCGCTGGGCACAGCTAGTAATAAGATAAAGGTGATCATAAGTTTTCTAAGGGAGCGTTTTTAAATACTCTTAAAAAAAAAGGCGATTTTAAATGTTGTTCAGTAGTTTTGATTAGATACTTACGCTAGCCCATTTCGCTAAAGCTTCTTGATTCTTTTCCCATGGTATTTGGACGCATATAGGATTTCCTTCCATACGGTCAAAATTAGGGTTGCGTGTTGCAGCGCAATAGAAAAATTCCCTCCATAGTATTTGCCCATGAAGAGACAGCGGTGGTCTTACTCGTTTAATTCTTTTATACAATTCTGTCAATTGATAGTAAAATAATCTAGTTGACAAACAACCAAACCTGTAAAGGAAAAGTGTTTCTTTATTATAACGCTCGAAACGAGATATGGAGAGATATGGTATCAAACGTTATTAATGTTAGTGACCATGTCAGTTAAAAAAGGTATTTTACTTCAATAGTGCGTCAGGGGTATCGTCGCAGAACTGAGCTCGTTTGCATTTAAAATAAAAATCCCGATTTAAGAACAACGGTAACTATTACTATAAAAATAATATTTACCTTAAGTAGGGTGATAACCCTGTTTGACTTGCCAACAGTGACTGTGGTGTCATTTTGGGCCGGCCGAATGAGGCCACCCAAGCTTTTCTTTCGAGATGTCTTTCTAAGCGAGCCAAAGCTTCACTTTCCCCTCCGATCCAAACGGGAGGTTTTAAACCCTCAATCTCAAAACCTGAATTTACAAATATCAATAAGTCAGTCATCGTACGTATACATTAAAAATCCTATAATTAATATCTAACTGGATTAATTGTAACTTACCAAGTTCTTCGAGAGTGGGTACGCCAAACCGATCATCATGGTCATCGGCTACCGGCGTGGTGGCTGTGTTCAGCGTTTCGGCCGATATTGCCGCTTCTGCTGGCGGGGGTGGGGGCATGCTGGCGATCAACGCCTGAAACTGGTGGTACGTGAGAGGCGCTTTGCCACCGTTTCGTTCTATTATTCTGTAAATATAATTGACAGTGTATTAATATTTGCGATTTAAATTTTGAAAGATAAAGAACTCACAAGAACATTATATTTCATATAACTTACTGATCTAATTTGTATAACGTGTGAGAAACACGAGATGTGACGGTGATACCGACTTCGCGACATTTTGACATAATGTTGTGGTCCCGGACTCGGCCATAGGGCTCGGGGTCCTCTTCGAAGGATAACGCGGTGGTTCCCCATTCCCGAAACAGTTTAGGCAACGCATCGGCGGGTTGTCCTCGAACCACGAACAGTCGTGAGTTAAGTTTACGTAAACTGCTATCCAAGTCTTCTAAACATTGCAGCAGAAACCTGCCGAGATAAGATAATCGATTGAATAAATAAAAGTGCATAATGTCGAGCGTAACTTCCTACGTAACATACGAAGTATGTACTATGTATGTCGCTTAGAACGTGTACGTGGGCTGTGACTCAAACATCTCGTAAAAAGATTGAATCATTAATTTAGTTCGCAGAAAAAGATTGTAATTGTAAGTTTTCATATTCAAAGTTTTACCTCCATTTGTTGATGCCAACATTAGAAGAGCTGGCAAACCAAGGATCGATAATAAATATACATCTGAACGTCGCTGCGTCCACCAGGCCATCCTTTAACGCTGGGTTATCATGGAGGCGAAGGCCTTTTCGGAACCAATGCACAAGGTGCTTTCCGCCAGGCCGGCGAGCGGCAGGCGAGAGCTGAGCCGCGGGCGCAGTGGTTGGAGGCGCGTTCGGTCCTACTTTCGGAGCCGGCAGCGTCTCCGCAGCAGCTGACATCTTCATGTATTTACACACATTGCGCCTGGTGTAGAATAAGCTACTTTTGATATCTGGAATTGGTTTTTCAAATGCACAATAGAGTCAATGCAAAAAATCCCTTGTTGCTTGCACATGTTTCTTTTCTTTGTGATGTACGTCGTTATCAAATGTTAATGGTATAGTAAGGTTTAGTTCACATTAGATTGTTGGTTTAAAAACTATACTTAACATACCATTATAGGCAGTTCTAGTAGGATTTTGCGGTAAAGAGTACCTATATATATGGGTATTCAGGTGGATGAGGAAATCAGGAAGGGATGTGCCCAAAACACATGAATATTTATTTTTTATTGGCTTACTTACACGCAATTAATTATAGTTATTCATTAATAGATAGATAGCTGTTATTCCATTATCGCTATGTTTTGCTAACACAATCGCCTAGCTGTTACGTAACTTGATGTTGTCCTTGTTTTGTATCCTACATTTTCTGAGGTTCTGGCTTTCGTGATTTGTAATACAGGTATTAATCACTTATATTGTGGGATCAGTTATTATAACGTAATTATATTTTTCTTAGAATATTTTAATTATTGTAGTTGGTTTTACGATCCTTTTTTTGTCAAGGTTCAATAACTGATAAGTTATTGTTATTTTTTTAATAATAAATAATAGAGTGAGTAAGTCGCTGAAGTACCCTAAATAAATAAAACAA
This sequence comes from Ochropleura plecta, assembly GCA_905475445.1. Lineage (NCBI taxonomy): Eukaryota > Metazoa > Arthropoda > Insecta > Lepidoptera > Noctuidae > Ochropleura > Ochropleura plecta. Next base: position 12,729,533 of record FR997725.1, on the reverse strand, counting down.
AAACGAAAAATAAACTTCAGGGCACCATTTCTCCCAATCAGACGGCAAACGCCCCCTGCCGCGGGTTCTACGCTGAAGTCGTGCGCTCCATAGCCATTTAGGGGGCCCCGGTGTTGACGCATTCTTTCGCGAAATACCTGAACGCGCCCCAAAGGTAACCCCCCTTAGGCTGATCCGGTTCTACTGCACGATCTCCGGCTAGGCGGCGAACCTCCTAGCTGGATTGCCACCGTGGGATCTGGAGGCAATAGTTCTCGCACGCCTGTACGAGTGGCGCGCGGAGGCGCTACACCGGGGAAAAATCCGTGGCCGCGGCTTATCGCCGCTCAGCGGACAGACCTCCGGTGTGATCTCATGGTAGCATGGATAGTACGACTGTCGCAGCCCCGCAGTCGTAGCGATAAGTCCCCTCTTTAAGGAATGGCTGGAGAGGCATCACGGCGTCCTCACCTACTGCCTGACGCAGGTCCTCACCGGACACGGAAATTACGGAAGATTCCTGCACATAATCGGGCGAGAGGAAACTAGGTGTCACCACTGTGACAATCGCCCAAGAACACAGTGGAGCTCACTGTGGCAGTCTGCCCCGCTTGGGCGGAGCACCGCTGTATCCTCGTAGAAACGATCGGCGGCGGCGAACTCTCGCTTCCGGCCCTGGTTCAGTCCATGGTCCGGAGCAAGAGGAAATGGAAAGCGGTTACCTACTTCTGCGAAGTAGTTATGCTAGCGACGACAGGCCATGTCGACGGCGCGTTCATGTTCCACGCGAGCCTCAAAGAGATGTTAGCAAAGCAGGCGGGCATGCCTGGGGCCTCCGCCTGCCGGGGTTGCAGGTTGTTCGAAAGAGACCCGCGGCCCCGGTTTAGTCAATAAAAGTCTAACACGCCCCGAAGTTATTTGATGATTTCCCATCCGCAAAAAAGGACACCATATCTTACATGGTACCTAATCATTATGGTGGAGTAAGTAGGTACTCAAAAAGCAAAGAACATTAATACAAGTTGCGGTTACCTAATGTACCTTTCTACCCCGTCTCAAAAATACACCCGTAGGTCTCTATATAACATTTTTATTTATACCAATTCTACAAGAAATAAACTTAGCTTTTCCTCTTACAAGAATACAGATTCATAAGAAGCCATAATTTGCAGTCATAATTAGAAAAAGTTGAATCATAACAAGTGGTGTAGGAGTTACGAAGGGCTACTGGAATCTTAATTACCGGCCAAAGTTTGAATACGTTTTGTAAAACAAAAAACTTATTAGGAAAGCTTACAAGTTCACCGTGACGTTAAAATCGAAAATATTTTTACCTTAAACATTATTTTTTTACAAGAATCGGTTGTTTCTTAATAAATGGTTCAAATAATGGGCGAAATGGAAATATCTTGATTATTATTAAGGGTAAACGTAGGTGTTTTAAAGATCATTTAGGGTCTAAACATAATAATTTTGAAATCAAAAACTAGAAAGTTTTGGGCAATATTTTCGAATTATGAGTATTTAAATATTATATAATATTATTTACTTACATAAGCGCCAGTTACTAAGTTGATGCAATTTTGGCATTATTTTTTAATATTAACAGCTTGTTAATAATTATTATTGTGCCTGTTTACTATTCAAAATTTTCCATTAGCTATTCCGTAACATACCTAACATAACATCTACGCGTACGTACATTTACTAACCGGGCGAACGAGACAACTTACGGCTGAAAAATACTTCAGCACCCCATTCCGATAAAACCTACAGCCGTCAAAGCCACGTGAAGTACGGTAACTAAAATAGAAACCATGCCAACCCGTTGCCGCTCGGAAGGATCTAAAGTTTGCAAAGGTTACAAATAGGTACCTACCAATATTGTAAAGTATACATTTGAAGCGTAAAAAAAAAATAAGTCGTCCCTATTCAACCGACATTAGCGAACAACGATACGCTTGCTTATTGGTACTTATTTACATAAGTATGCCCATTTACGTACCTACACAACCTACCCACATTTTATGTTATAGGTACACCCGGTTGTTTATCTACCTACACATAATATAAGTACCAGCGTGATTACCATCTTCTTGAAAATCCATAGCAATAAGGTTATATAACAGGAAAATGTAAATTCAGGCTGGATTAGAGGTTAGGTAAACAAAATAAGACCTCGTTCGGACTTAAATTTGAATCATGATAATAGACGTTGGGGAACACGTTATATCTGCGTGAGAACTGACGCGTCACTTGCACACCGAGGCTTTTATGAGACTCCGTACACAATAAGTAAGTACGTACCATGTCATAGGTATTACATAACTTTCTGACCGTCAACAACTGATCCCGACCTAATATAAAAATGTGTTTTGTTGATTCTTTGTTGTTTCACGACATTCGTAAACGCGTGCGGCAAACGCATTGTGTATTATCGCGGCACTTGTTGCCGTGTGAACCACTTCTTTATTTATCGACTCATTTAAATGCGATATCAGTAAGATAACAGCATTTTTATTGCAAGAAGACGAGCAATGCTACCGTTAACGAGTGCAATCCTTGTAAATGTATTAATTTTATGGAGTTCAGCCAGAAAGATACGGTTTGACACATTATTTGGTACCTTTGTTGAGGGAATTCTCATGTCGAAATACCGTCTTTTTTTGTACCCTTATGCTTATAGGCTTGGTTGGGAAGTTTGGGAACTCACTCTATACCTATTATAAAACATTCGCGCGCAGTAAACTAAAGCAAGAGGAATGATAAAAAGCTGATCAGGATTGTGTAGCATCGAGTTCAACAATGGGAATACTGAAAGTAGGAGAAAAACATAATCCACATTTCCGAGATCGGAATAAAATATTAACCCGCCAATATAGTTAACAACTGCAAAATGGCTCCCTAGGATTCAATTTTTATGTTATATGAATATTAGAATAGGATCCAAAGCGCGTATTTTGAGTATGCATGTTAGTCATCTATTTTACTGAATGTAGGCTGGTGTATGAATTTATAACATAAATTACATTTGCTTTATATGTCCCACAGTTAGGCAAAGGCCTCGCCCATATCCTTCCAAGTATTGTTCTTCAGCACAATCAGTGTTATGGTAGGATCATTATACTGTTGCCGTGCCTTGGATACAGCATGTTAAGCTGTTGCTCCTGTACCTGATCTCTCTATTGGACTATAGGGGTGGAGAGCAGAGAGTGCACCTGTGCCTGCACACCCACTTGTGCACTATAATATCTCCTGGGCAGATGACTAAACTCCATTGAGATTGGCCACTGTGGCCAAAACGGTCATGACAACTATATAATATATTCACTGGTTTAACGTCTCTGGTAAAAAAGGTGGCATCTATACCAAGTATAATTTGAGACAAAATGTTCTATAGCATTAGATTTCCGAAATGTATTTCTGTGAATATTCACTAATAGCACCATCAGTACAACTTTTATTACAGAAATGTATTTTTTGACGGTTTAATCTCATTCAATATTCATGTGTATTCATGCCAGCTATTGATTAACATAAGTTCTTGTGTGCCTGCAATATTATTTATATTTTTCTAAATTCTAAAGATTAAATAGGTGAATATTCATGAGCAAGATAAATTGATAAAACAATTAAAATTATGAATAATTTTTGAATTATATTTAAATTTTATTTACTTTTATTATATTATAATAGATTTATATTCTCTAATATCCATAACAAACAAAAATGACTGGACACTATTCTATTTAACATAATTCCTATTGATATTAAACCAGAATGTTGAACATTTTACAGCACAGATAATAAATTATAAATCATTACACAAATTATGGTTGACATAATTATGTGTAATTTAATTAAGATTATCAGATGGTAATATAGTATAATCAAATAAACATACTTACTTGTCATTCCATATTAATTAAATGAATTGGGACTCACCAGATTTTTTTTGCCAACTATAACATGCCACAGTACATTTGAATTTATTTTACTATGCTGAAATATGTGCAAAAGTATCTTTATTTTCAAAATTAAATTGTTATATTAACTAATAATATTTTGAGAATACACTAATATTGTTATATTAGTACTTCTTCATGACAAATACATTGAAATGTTATACTAACATACAAACAATAGTAACTTATCATGAATAAAATGAATAATTCAATAAAACACTCACCTTGGTCAATTTCCATAAAATCTATTGCAGTCACAGACGAGCAAGTTATTGTTACACAAAATAAACACAGGTTGATTAGGAACTGTATCGTAATCAATTTGGCTGATATAAAATACAACTTCGCTTTACCACTGTGCTACAGACTTAATTTTGTTAATAAGTCCAACTGAAAGGTTTTTAAACAGTTATGGTCTTACAAGGATTTGTGAGACAATAATAGCCTGTATAACAGGATTCTACACGTTTTAGAACGTTTAGAATATAATTACATCGATTTATGGGACGAGTTAATCACTAAAGTGGCGTTTAAAACTAGTCTGAAATTATAAGAATTATAGAAATGTCAGTTCTGTCCACGCCACTTGCAACGTGACCACCAGTGACCACCCACAACGTGACCTAAATGTTTGTATTTTGCACACACACACACTATGTTCTTTTAGCTTTCAAGACGTAATAAACGCATATATCGGTCAAATAGAAGTAGCATTTCAGAATAAGGTTTTAAGTGCTAAAATTCTTTAACAAACTTCAATATCCAAACGGCGTTTAATAAGCAATGGTGTTTTTTAAAACGTCAGTTCTAAAAGTCATAATTTCATTGACATTGATGAATGATGACAATTTCTGTCATTGTGACATTGAAAATTTCGTCCAGAAGAGTACTTGTAATTTACACACAGAACTCTTTTAATAGTTGTGAGAGCTCGTGGTAAAATAATAACAGCTTCACGGGTTTATCTTTTAGATTAAGCCACGTCTGCCAAGATCGGTGTGTGGATGGGTGATCATCCTATACGTATAAATAGTTTCCTCTGTTGGTCCCGGTCGTCATTTGAAGATCCTTGACAGTCGAGAAATGTGTTCAGGGCCCGAAATTCCCAGTACAGTCTTACCAAGGGGTGCCTTATTATATTACCCAGTACTAACTTCGTTGTAGGTCTGTCAGATAAACAATATCTCCATGATATTTATTGATTTTCATTTGCATCATTTGAATAAGGTTTGGCAGATGATGAACCACTAATCCCATGTTTTTTGATAACTAAAAATCATTTGAAAAGTTATCTTCATAGAGCAAGTAGCCTGGAGATGACATAGCCTTTTTTTCGGATGGGAAAACAACAAATAACTTCTCCCACTCCGCCCGCTGCTCCTGCAGGGGGGAGTGTCAATGTTTTACTGACTAAAACCCATCGATCTTCCTTCTTTTGTGCAAAACTCTTTGATAGAGCGGTGCTCCGCCCAATCTGGGAAGACCGCCACTGTGTGCTTCCCCGTGTTCTTCGGGCGATCGTCAAAGTGGTGACACCCCGGCTTTTCCTACCGCCCGATTATGTGCAAGAACCTCCCAAAACTTCCATGTCAAGTGAGGACCTGTACCAAGTGATAGGTAAGGACGCCGCGCCGTGGCGCCTCTTTAGCTACTCCTCAAAGAGAGGACTTGTAGCCACTATTGTGGCGTACCCTAGCCTTACCTTACTCACCTTAAAGTGTAGATTTTTAATTATATTTATTCGTTTTAGCTTTACGCTTCATAAGTGTGTATACGGCTTACAATAAAAATTAAACATATATTTTAAAACAACGTTGTTACTTTCAATAAATTACATGTCATGTCAATTTTAAACAAATATTTGTTTATAGGTCAACTAGCTTTTGCCCGCGGCTTCGATCGCGTTAACTTCGGTAGCGCCTTATTGATTTGTTATAGCAACGCTAAGTTTTCCCGTTTCGTCCCTCTTTCTCCCTCATATCCCACTCTTTTTTATTTAAAAAATAGCCTATGTCCGTCTCCTGGTTCCCAACTATCTCTGTACCAAAATTCATCAAAATCGGTTCAGCCATTAAAGCGTGAAGAGGTAACAAACAAACAAACTCACTTTCGCTTTTATAATATTAGTAAGGATATCAGAACCAGGGTATATGTGTTCTGTGGTAACGACACGATGTTTTTATTTAAAAGCATAGATAACATGAGAAGTTGAAGTTCTTACCAAGAGTTTGTAACAATTCTCCCCTTTTTAATTAAGTCCTTTATGAGCCCATTCTATAAAAGCTCTACTCTATTATGTAACATGCAATCTGGCACTGGCCTGCGAATTGCAAAGAACGTAATAAGTTATGAGTTTCGCGGCCTACCGTGGCGCTTCCACCTAAACATGATAGATTCTTAATGGAAAATGTTAACTAATTTTGATTATTAGCAGTCCATATTCTCTGTCAAAAATAAAAAAGTACTAGTGAAAGAATTACTTATATATATGTCAATTAGTTACCGATTTAGAAGTAAAACAAGACGTGGGCTGCTGGTTACGATGAGACGTCATCACACAACATGCTCAGTCTGGCTCATTCAGTCCGCTCGTGGTCGCGCGCCCTAACCGTTGAAATTATAACTAAATCCTTTAAAAAAAAGTCCAATCTAAATACTAGGAAACCATGTGTTGTGCCTAAATGTAAAAATACAACGCGCGGCGCATTGTGAAATGACGTCACAAGCGGTCACGTGAATGTTAGCGGGCTCGATATTTTTCGAAACTTTGAATGCCTATAAAATCAAAACTACTAGGTTTTTTTTACTACAACAAAAACTAGTGTGTTTGTATACATACAGGCTTTACTGAGACAACATTTCAAGCGATTTAGCATACCTAGTAACATTCTCCATAATGGAGAATAAGGTAAGGCTAGGGCACGCCACAATAGTGGCTACAAGTCCTCTCTTTGAGGAGTAACTAAAGAGGCGCCACGGCGCGGCGTCCTTACCTATAACTTGGTGCAGGTCCTCACTTGACATGGAAGTTTCCACTTTGACGATCGCCCGGAGAACATGGGGAAGCACACAGTGTCGGTCTTCCCAGATTGGGCAGAGCACCGCTCTATCAAAGAGTTTTGCACAAAAGAAGGAAGATCGATGGGTTTTAGTCAGTAAAACATTGACACTCTCCCCTGCAGGAGCAGCGGGCGTAGTGGGAGAAGTTATTTGTTGTTTTCCCATCCGAAAAAAAAGGCCATGTCATCTCCAGGCTACTTGCTCTATGAAGATAACCTTCCAACTTTTCAAATGATTTTTAGTTATCAAAAAACATGGGATTAGTAGTTCATCATCTGCCAAAGCCGCGGGCAAAAGCTAGTAATAAATATAATGGAGACTCCATTATATTTATTACTAGCTTTTGCCCGCGGCTTCCTCGCGTTAAATTCAGGGTAACACCTGTAGTTTTCGCCCTTGCACCTTATTTATTGTAATAGCATAGCAATGCTAAGTTTTCCCTATTCTTCCCTCTTTCTCCCTCATATCACAATCTTTTAAAAAATAAATAGTCCATGTCCGTCTCTAGGGTCCCAACTATCTCTGTACCAAAATTCATTAAAATCGTTTAGCCACTTAGACGTGAAGACGTAACAAACAAACTCACTTTCGCATTTATAATATTAGTAAAGATTTTTTGCTTCATGTGTGTATATACTAGGTTTAAGATCAAAAACCCTTTAATTTAAAAGAGTGTTGCTAGTGAAAACAATTTCCGATTGAAACTGTTTGATTTCAGTAAGTGGCAACTTTCGTTTGTTCTTTCAAAAGTGACCGTCTGAGAAATGTACGTAAATTTTTAGGTTCTTAAATTTCATCGAATTTTATCGTAACGAATATTGTAGTTTTATTCTTCATTATCTTAAAATAACAATTGCTGTTTGTGCTCTCGTTCGAAAATGACAAAATTTTCTTTATTAATACATCATTGGATAAATTTCAGTGACGGGACGTAATCATGGGTCGTGTGATTCGTGCTCAACGTAAAGGTGCCGGTTCTGTGTTCGTTTCACATACAAAGAAAAGGAAAGGAGCGCCAAAACTTCGCTCCTTGGACTATGCTGAACGTCATGGTTACATCAAAGGAGTCGTGAAGGTGAGTTTGTATTCTTAATTCATAATTTAAACATCTGTATTTCGTACACAAACTTTTAAAAAGTCACATGGTGTAAAATTACTCTCACAACTTGATATCAGAATTTTAGATATCTGTATTTTAAAATGTTCAACATAACCTTTAAATGACGAGAGTATTCACAGTTATAAGGAACTACTTAGCGCCACCTGTCTATGGTTCATACCCACTGATCTCGTTTTGCATACATATTTTATTGTTCAAAATGATCACCAGGACATCATCCATGACCCTGGCCGTGGTGCTCCTCTAGCAGTCGTCCATTTCCGTGACCCTTACAAGTTCAAGACTCGCAAGGAACTGTTCATTGCCCCTGAGGGTTTATACACTGGCCAGTTTGTCTACTGCGGCAAGAAAGCTACCCTTGAAGTTGGTAAGTTTCTTGTTTCATCCATCTATCAGTGTATTATGGAATAATTTGAGATACATTGATTATTTCTTTGCTTTGTCATACTCAATTTATAGACTTGGAGCAATCTGTGATATTAAATAACCTAAAATAATAAATATGATGAAAAACAATTTTTTTTTTGATGACATTTAATTTAAAATTATATATTGAATAATTTTGTGTCATGTGTCTTTAAAGATATTTGCAATTTACAGGCAATGTCATGCCCGTGGGTGCTATGCCTGAGGGTACCATTGTATGCAACCTAGAGGAGAAAATGGGTGACCGAGGTCGGCTGGCTCGTGCCTCTGGAAACTTCGCCACCGTGATTGGCCACAACCCTGATGCCAAGCGTACCAGAGTTAAGCTGCCCTCAGGAGCTAAGAAAGTCCTGCCATCAAGCAACAGAGGCATGGTTGGTAAGTAAGAGTAATGATTGTATTAGAAATTGTTTTCGACGCTACAACAATTTCGATGATGCATTCCATGTGTAATAATTTCACATTAAATCATAATACTTTTTTCCGTGTTCTGAAGTGCGACAGGATGGATTGACATATTAGTTGGTTGTCAAATCTAATGTCAAATATTATGATTTCGTGCAGAAGATTAATTTGTGACAAAACTTAAGACTTATCAATCTTATTAAAAAAAATAATCGGACAGATTAACAACTGAAGTTAGCTAAAATTAAGTTTCTCGAAGCCGACCACTATTTGTACTATGTAGGTATTTTGTGACTATGCAATTTTGTCGTGTACGCGATTCACTTTTGTTAAGTTTCTGAACGCGACATTAGATCCTCCAACGCGCAAGCGAATTTGAACTTAATGCAGCGGTAATACATTACAAATTGACTCTCCATTTTATTTAGAAAACGTTTGTATGGGAAATAGAAAAAGACTGTTTTGTCCGCCCCTAAGACTACCCACTGACCAGGGTTTTCCCAGCAATTATTCGAATTTTTCTCACCTTTTAAACCTTCCCTAGACCTCCACGAACATTTCAAGATAAGATAAATCCGTTCAGCCATTCTTGAGTTTTAGTGAGACTAACAAACAGCAATTCATTTTTATATATATATAATCATTATATTTTTATTAACTTACCAATTTGGATTTGCAATAGTAGTCATAATTACTGCAATACCATAAAATACAGAATAGTACACACGACGACACATCAACCTATACAAAACCAGTTTATGCGGATCTCTCATTGTACTTGAAATCTATGGTGTACGATCCGTTGTTGAGAGAGCAGCATAAACTGGTTTTGTATAGGTTGATGTGTCGTCGTGTGTACATGAGTAGAAGATTTACTCCAATTAAATCTAAATAAATAAAAATACGTGTGGCACTCGGGGACTGCCGCGGTAAAGCTATTGCATAGCGTTTTTTATCAACTTATGCAATAAATAAAAACAATCTAATTAAAATATTTAAAAAGTATTTCCAATGAAAAGAAGTCGGCAAAAAGAAACATTTTTTTTATCAACTTAAACAATAAATAAAAAACTAAATATAATATTTAAAAAGTACTTCCAATGAAAAGAAGTCGCAAAAAGAAAAACAAGACCTTGGGTTTGATCCAGCGTAATGTCGATTGACTATCCGATTCTCTACCAAACACGCTATTAGAACATTAGAATCGGGTTTGAAATAACTGACCGTATTTGTGTAAACGACGTTAGACAATGCACGGCCTTCAAGCCACACCTCCGTGCCCGTCGGAGTGGGGAGCGTCAGGTTCTTTTTCGTTACGGAATTTCTGGATTCGGTCACCGCGCTCAAGGCCCGCGATAGAAGCTATGCAATAGCTTATAAATAATTGTACTAGTTACACTATTCAAACTCAAGAAAACCTGAACCAATTTGGTTGGAAATTGGTGGGAAGGTAGCTTAGAACCAGGAGAGACAGGATAGGATTCTTTTCATTCTGTTACATAGGGTAGTGTATTAAAAGGTACATTGCAACTCATGCCAGACAGCTAGTAATATATATTTAAATCAGTTTTGCTTAACAACTTGAGACACATAGAAGTGCAATTCAGGTTGTATAGTTCTAATTAACTAGTAATTTTCACATACAAGTTACCTTCTCTTTCCAATGCTTAACAATTTATTGAGTACATTAGGTTTGTCTTCTTTTATATTATAATAATGCTGAGATTGCCTGGTCGGCTTTACTTGTAACTAAACTGAACTCAATGAATACTTAGTATTTTGCTTCTGATGATCATCACTTACCTACTCTGAAAATCTTTGATTACACAAGAGGCTCTTTCTGAAGTTTTATAATTTATTGACCAAACAAAATCTGTTTTATTTCTGTTGTAATAACTATGAACATTGTGCAGGTATTGTTGCTGGTGGTGGTCGTATTGACAAGCCCATCCTGAAGGCTGGTCGTGCATACCACAAGTACAAGGTTAAGCGTAACTGCTGGCCGTATGTACGTGGTGTGGCCATGAACCCCGTTGAGCATCCTCATGGTGGTGGTAACCATCAACATATTGGTAAGTACTACCATTATTACCAACTAATGTTACATATATAAATATATTTTTTAATTATAAACAAATACATTGCCTAATGTATTGATCGTATACTATTACTTTCTCAGGTAAGGCTTCGACTGTCAAGAGAGGAACATCTGCTGGACGCAAGGTCGGTCTTATCGCTGCCCGCAGGACTGGAAGAATCCGTGGTGGCAAGACCGACACCAAGAAGGAGACGTAGACGTATTTTTATGCAAAATAAAATCTATAAATTCCCATCTTGTTTGTTTACTTTCTGCTACTTAATCCTTAAACAATCTATAGTTTCTCCCAGAAAATATTATTTCATGGTAAATTAATCTACACAATGCTGAGAGCACAACAGGTGAGTTAATCAATCTGTGTTAAAGTTATAGATACTAATACTATTAGTACTACAAAGGTAACACAAACAATTTTATTCTTTATAGGTGATACTCAATAACTAATTCAGTACCTGCCTTGACCAACAGTGGGTCCAAGTGATGATGTTATGTCTAAGGGAACACTTTTTTGCGGCGGAAAAATTCCTTGCTTTGTAAGTAAATTAGTTAAAGTAATTCTTAACAATTACATAAGATATCGTATTTAAAAAAAAAAATATACTTAATTATTATTATTTTTTTAAAAAGGCGTGAGCATTTAATTTTCCGAGAAGTACTGGTTTTACAACACAATAATAGAAGAAAAGAACCTAAAATTCTCGAAAAAAAGAAAGTTTTAATATGATGACTTTCACTTACCTACTCTGAAAAATCTTTGATTACACAAGAGGCTCTTTCTGAGGATACCTAAATAATATATTAGTTACAGAACTATCCTGTTATTTTTTTTGTGACAACTCTTCATCATTTTTCTGCAGGAATTGTTAACCAGAGGTGGTCTTGGTTTTGGGGCCAAGTGTTGAAAGCTACCCCTGAAGCAATGAAATTTCACCCTTGGTGAGTAAATTATTAAAAATGAAATAATCTCCTTTAAAAAACTTTTTTTCATTTTCATTTATGATGATTTTCACTTACCTACTCTGAAAAATCTTTGATTACACAAGAGGCTCTTTCTGAGGATACCTATAAAATCTATAGTTACAGAACTATCTTATTTTTTTTGTGACAACTCTTCATAATTTTTCTGCAGGAATTGTTAACCAGAGGTGGTCTTGGTTTTGGGGCCAAGTGTTGAAGGCTACCCCTGAAGTGATGAAATTTCTCCCTCAGTAAGTAAATAAATTTGTTAAAATTAAATAATGTGCTTAAAACATCAAATCTTTTTTGTTCATTTATGATGATTTTCACTTACCTACTCTGAGAAATCTTTGATTACACAAGAGGCTCTTTCTGAGGATTTAAACTAGTGTATAGTAGTAAACCACTTTTTTCTAATAATTGCTTTAACAGAAAATAATTGTTTTTACCAGGAATTCTAAAGAGCCATGCAACAAGTACATAGTTAACAGTAAAGCTTGTTGTTTACATTATTATGCTGGTTGCGAGGCAGCGGCCACAGCAGACATCTATTACTGTAAGTAAAACAACTTTTAAGTTACAGCACAATGTTCTGGTGATGAAAAAATTTTTTTGTACCAATACATTTTTTCTCAACTTTCCTGTGGCTTTTTGAAGTATGACCCTAATTATTATCTAGAGGCACTTCTTGTTTATCATGATAGGTATTACTCCTTAAGTATGATGCACACGAGTGCTTTTTTCTTATTTCCACATAACACAACTGTTCAAATCCCTATAGACGGTGGTGATTTCTTTTTTACAGCTAGGTTGCGCAAGTTTTTAAGGACTTCATATTTAATAAAAAAAAATGAATTGTGTTTATTAATAGAATATCATAAGTATACAGTCATAGTCATACCCGCACGCCGATTGCGGGAAATATCATAGAATACATAAATATGATTATATAACAAATTGGCATTTGAGTTCTAAATTCAAATCATTCGATGTTTTTTTAATATTAGACTGTTTAGTGGCTGCATACATTTGCTTTTCTTCAGCCTGGTTAGGCATAGTGCAGAGATTGATTAATGAAATAAAATATTTTCGTTCTGTTATTTAATTTCTCCGTAAGTGTGTGCATTGAAAAACGTCGTTTGATTCACGCGGGAAATTTTCACTGCTGTTCTCGGCAATGACATTTTCCTCACTTGAAATGTATTATTTTCATTCTGCACCAAAACTAACATGAATCTTATCACAGCAGGTGCAATCAGGAGCAGCTTGTGAACTGCTAAGAGATGACCACATGGCGCCGTATGATTGGTTTTACAGCTACTCGCGAATCAAAACTGAGCACTGGTGTTATTATTTTCATTAATAAAGAAACGTGTTTTGAAGCTATCTTGTATTTTTAATTCGACACGACACTCACTCACACTGATGAATAAAATATTTTAAATGAGTTAAAAGTAATGGCGACTTTTATGAACGTCAAGATGACATTAGAAAAACGCAACATCAATAAATTCCTCATATCCTTTTCGTCTATAATGACGTGTCCGTTACCCTGGCCAGAAGTTGTCGATAATGGTCATTTGAATCTTATAGATAATTAGTTTTGCGGCTTCTGTAATTGTTGCGCACATTTTTAAATTTGTTGCGCTTATAGTTTTTTAATTATTTCACAAAAACATTTCCTGCTGGCGTAACGTTACGCCAGCCAGACCTTTTTCTTTCTAATGGGAATATTTAAATAAATATTAGCTATAAAATTAGTTGTCTAGATAAAGTAAATGTTGTGCCTTATTTTGTATTTGTTCTTTCTTCGGTTGCGAAGTTATTCGAGATTTTGCTGGGGTAACGTTTTTGGTTTTGCTAGATCTTTGAAATGGTTAGGCGGATTCTTATCATATTTTGTACACGACTTCCTAGGACTTAGTTATAATTTGTTCTGCAATAACAAAACCAAAATAATGCATATCTTAAAGGTTATTTCATTAAATAGAAAAACACTTCAATTGGTCCCAGCACTCTCAATAAGAAGTCTAAAGACTTACTTTAAACGTTATTTTAAAGCTTGTAACTGCTTTCAAATGTATGTGAAGTTTCATTAGTATCCTGTTAGTACCTATTTAACAAGTTATGATGATATTCAGTTCTTCACGAGCACGGTCTTGATGCGCGCGGTGTTATTTGGCCACTGGATTGGATATATGAACTGAATGTTATGTCAATTATTAGTTTTTTAGATCAGTTGTATATCAGTAAAATTTCAGCTTAGTACATTGGATAATTAATGAGATAATACGATTAAAGTCATTAGGAAGTGAATGACCGTGGTAACCCGACCAAGTTTAGGTGGTTACGAAAAAGCGAAAACGCAGAACATAATGGTACCTTCTAAAATATGTAGGATAGTGTTATAAATTTTGTACAGACATGTACAAAAGTTTTAAAAAAAATACATGATTATTAAAGATTTTTTATTGAAAGGTAAAAATAATCATTTCAATTGAACTTTACTTATAAAAACTTGTGTTGCTTAGCAACCGATTGAACATCACCTGTCATGGTCATTTCTATTTCAATGAATAGAGATGGCAAGTGACTTAAGAGCTATATAAGTTAATAAGTAACGTTAAGTAACGTTTAATCAGTGTTTATAAGTTAGGGGGTTTAAGTATTATTATACTTATACTTAAAAACAATCACAGATTATAATTACAGATAGAATTTTTGCTTTTTTTTAAATATTCTATTATTTTTATTTAAATTATAGACTTCAGTATACACAGTACACAGTTACAGTTACATTTACAGTTATATACACATATTGGAATGTGTAATGATCACAGACAATAAATAATATACAATGGTTTTTTTCAGTTAACACTAAACTTACATATGTCTACTAATACTTACTTATATCAATTAAAATCACAGATCAATGGTAATATTATATGACATCACAATGTAGTAAAATGCTCACAGTTAGTTCTACTGTTTTGTTGTCTTATTTCAAATATCACATTTTTTTCCTAAGTTTATACACATAAAATGAACTTAAACTAACTAAAAATCACAGATCAAAAATAATAAAATTAAGTAACATTCTCAAAACTCAAAAAGTCAACGTGAGGTACATTCTAAAAATTTGTTAGTTTTTGTATAAAAAATCACAGATCATTTTGTAAAATGAGTATACAAATACGTAAGTAACTTTGTGAAACAAAAGTTGTCATAAACAGAGATCTAGTCACTCTACAAGATGAATTATGTGTTTATGGAGCATGTTTAGTGCGTTATGCAAACAATGTATTACCCCTTCACCCCACCCCTCCCGCGTCCCACCGAACGGCATGCTCTAGCGGTGATTTTTGATAAGTTTGTGCAACTGGAAGATAATAATAATGTTTTCATAGTACAGATAATATTATATTATTATTATATAGGTAACAGTGTACGCGTCTGTACCGAAATTGTAAGGTGTATTATACTAAACATTTCAAAAGATAGTATAATGTTCTGCGTTTTCGCTTTTTCGTAACCACCTAAACTTGGTCGGGTTACCACGGTCATTCACTTCCTAATGACTTTAATCGTATTATCTCATTAATTATCCAATGTACTGAGCTGAAATTTTACTGATATACAACTGATCTAAAAAACTAATAATTGACATAACATTCAGTTCATATATCCAATCCAGTGGCCAAATAACACCGCGCGCATCAAGACCGTGCTCGTGAAGAACTGAATATCATCATAACTTGTTAAATACTAACAGGATACTAATGAAACTTCACATACATTTGAAAGCAGTTACAAGCTTTAAAATAACGTTTAAAGTAAGTCTTTAGACTTCTTATTGAGAGTGCTGGGACCAATTGAAGTGTTTTTCTATTTAATGAAATAACCTTTAAGATATGCATTATTTTGGTTTTGTTATTGCAGAACAAATTTTAACTAAGTCCTAGGAAGTCGTGTACAAAATATGATAAGAATCCGCCTAACCATTTCAAAGATCTAGCAAAACCAAAAACGTTACCCCAGCAAAATCTCGAATAACTTCGCAACCGAAGAAAGAACAAATACAAAATAAGGCACAACATTTACTTTATCTAGACAACTAATTTTATAGCTAATATTTATTTAAATATTCCCATTAGAAAGAAAAAGGTCTGGCTGGCGTAACGTTACGCCAGCAGGAAATGTTTTTGTGAAATAATTAAAAAACTATAAGCGCAACAAATTTAAAAATGTGCGCAACAATTACAGAAGCCGCAAAACTAATTATCTATAAGATTCAAATGACCATTATCGACAACTTCTGGCCAGGGTAACGGACACTATAATGACTGAGTTGGTTAGCAACCACTTTAATTTTTTAATACATATTAAAGGTGTCATATAGTAGATTATTAACCAAGGGGATATAAAGCAGTGTCTTCTGTCGCGGGTGACGATTTAAATCGCGAGCGTAACGAAGGACTCGAGGTTTACTCCCGAGCGTAGCGGGGGTGTTAAAAAATTAAATCACAAGCGAAGCGAGGGATTTAAGACGAGTCCTGAGTGTAGCGAGAGATTTAAGTTCACCCAAGACTAAGACAGCTTTATCACCGAGGAAAATACTCTACTTTTCGTACCATTTGCGAAAAAATTAACACAGTAATAATATGAGATAAGCATTTATTAAAAAAAAAATTGGTTGTTTGTAAAGTAGGTTTACGATCGAGATGTTTACGTGATAACGTCTTATTGGTGATATAAGTTATCACCAGTAGTGACATCTAAAATGAAATTAAGTACTAATTTAAAGTTTTTTTTTCGAGCCAAGTAACAGATGGCGCTACCATCTTTATGAAATGTCGCTTGTGAGGTTTTGGTGTGACACAAGTTTCTGAACATGTCACCCGACTAAAACGATTTTAAAGACGTTATCACGTCAATAATGACAATTAAAAGTAAAAGTTAACATTCGAAACATTGGTCCAATTATTGATAGAGAGAGTTACTTTTTTGTTTCGTACATTTATTGTTAATGAGTATAATTGCGGCAGCATTTGCACTGATGGAATCCGACAATTCACTGTCACTGTCGCTTTGATTTAACATCGTAACGTATTTTTGGAACATTAACTTATTTATAAAAATAAATTAAAATAAACTTTACGTTTATGTATGTAGTATCGGAAAAAGGGCACAGACCGATACCTAAGCGTATTTTAGTTTTAAGTATTCTTTGTAAGTTAGGATGCCGAAAATGACGTATTAAAAGTATGGTGCAAGAAAGACAGAGCAAGAGAGAGAGCGAGTGAGAGAGATAGTTTGTATATTGTAAACTATACAGAGGAGTGGGAAACGGTTGCGAGGGCTGAGTGTTACTTTTCTGACTTGAGTTTGATAGTATAATTTAGGCGTACGACTAGATAAGACGTGCTTTGTATTTTCTTTGTATTTGTGTCATTTTTAATAAACGTAAACAATCTTATCCCCTGTTTTTTACACTAAAATAGAATCAGACAATTTAACGAACATTACATCTTACATGTATGTGAAGAAAACAAAAAATTGGTTGTTTGTAAAGTAGGTTTACGATCGAGATGTTTACGTGATAACGTCTTATTGGTGATATAAGTTATCACCAGTAGTGACATCTAAAATGAAATTAAGTACTAATTTAAAGTTTTTTTTTCGAGCCAAGTAACAGATGGCGCTACCATCTTTATGAAATGTCGCTCGTGAGGTTTACAAGTTTCTGAACATGTCACCCGACTAAAACGATTTTAAAGACGTTATCACGTCAAAATACGACAAATTCCAAGACTAATATTTTTTGTCGGAAAAGCAAAGGCATCAAGCTCTTAAGGCCTCGTCGGTTTTCGTAATTTTATTTAATAATCATAACTGCATAATAAATGCGTATTCCTTTTCCAAAAAGATGTATAATGCTATATATAAAAACTCAATGGTGTAAACACAGATGTAGTTCAGTATAAACGGTAAGTACCTATTCCAAATTTAAATCACATTCTCCCCCTAGAGCATGAATGAAATTCAGTACAATTTTCTTTCCCTGTTTTTAACAGATTAAAAATGACTATTGTTATGTTCGCTTTTTGTGGCATAGAATGTCACTTTTTTGAGCAAGTGGTACGAAAAAGTTCTTTTATAATTGCCTATTAGGTGTTAAATAAGTGAGTGATAATAATGATTAAATTTTAATCTTATTCATATTCTATTCGAAAAACTTGGCAGGCGGCGCGGGGCCATTTTGAAGTTCATCGGTTTTTCAGTAGGATAAACCAATAAATCCAAATAGGGCTGCCAGGTTTACTTTTTTGATTATTACCATAAATTTTGTAAAATCTAATCTATACTAATATTATAAACAGGTTTTTTTTTGTATGTAACGAATAAACTCGAAAATTACTAAACCTATTTCTAAAAATCTTTTACAAATTAGAAAGTTTCATTGTCACTGAGTAACATAGGCGAAATAACATCACGCTACTACCCACGGGAGCGGGGCAGTAACTAAAGACGCGTGTGAAAACGCGCAGAACATTACTGTTAGTAAAATATATAAGTAAATTCGAACGTCAAATCAATCGTAAGTACTCACTTTATACATATTGAGGTCGTCAATAATTGAAAATAAATGTGCTTGTAAATTGAAACCACGGCGCATTTTAATTTATCTTGTTAAAATATACAACCGTCTTTATTTTCACATTTTTGGCGCTATATTCGACAAAAAAATTAAATTGGGGCCACCAGGTGGGTTCCCGGTATCGCTAATGCGACTTAAGTGAACCCACCAGGGGCCTAAGTCTGCTATTACAATGGTGTCAGAATGGTCGATCACTGATCGCATAATGGTTGATTTTGACAAGTTTAGTATGTAGTAGATTACCAAAATTATCAAAATCAACCATAATGCGATCAGTGATCGACCATTCTGACACTATTGTAATAGCAGACTAAGGCCCCAGGTGATTTACCGGCACTAAATGGGTTAAGGAACCATATAATATTTAAGAACTATCGAAAGGCAAGGGAAAAACTACTTTTAAAACTGTGGGGGTACACAGTTATAAAAGTAGTTTTTTTCCCTTCCCATGTATGTAGGGCCTTTTTTAATTTCTCATTTGTATAGCTGTTCATAGAAAGCACCTACCCACTGTGTGAAACCAATAGTCTAAATGAAATTCTGTGGCAGACGGAAAATTCCATTTTGCACACAGTTTAAACGGCGGGCGGTCTAATCTCGGTGTGCAAGGTGATTTTTATTGAAATGATTGAATCTTTTCTATGGCCTTGCCGGGTGCGGTGGTTCTGAGCAGTTATTTTTGATTTTTAGATGTTTCATAGATAAAGCGTCTGAAAGAACAAAAATATACCACTTATGATGAGATCGATCAGTAGGTACTACTCTGGAAACAATGATCCCGCAAAACTCGCAATCAATGAGGCCACTCGAATTAACCAACCACAAGTAAGATTGGTCAACTAACAACCACAATGATGTCATAAGTACTTAAAATAATTATTAGTCAAAAGGCAAGAAAAAAGAGTTCAGTTTCATTAATTTTATGGATATCACACACTTGGCCAAAAAAATAAGTACCTACCTACCTATTCCAAAATTTATTTCATAAAAAGGTGGTGTTTCCTAAGAAAGTTTATCGGTACCTAGCACACGTACCTACCCACGTGTGGACTATTTCATTACATGACTGACAAGTCTTTATTCGATAAGCTTTTTATGAAAATAGCATAAAAGCTGGCTAAATAACCTTATTTATAATTATGATAGATAATTAATAAAACAGCCAATACCTATACATTCAGAATACTTTTATAAATATCATTGATACTTACATAGAGGATAGAAGACTCTTACTATTTTGTACTACAATATTTTACTAAATTATTCATACATTACGACCTTAATATAATTAAAAAGATTCATTCTTATGAACTATACCATCCATGCTGAATTCGGATAAATCTATGTCACTTTCATCTTTAGCGGCTACCCTCATGGGTTTGGGTTTTACAAGAGTTCTGTGATTTATGACAGGTACACTTTCCGAGTCGTCTAGGATTGAGCTGCCGAGACTAGTGTTACTGCCAGTTATGCTGGCTGCTTTAGCCATGGATCCTGCTAGAACATCTATTGCTCCGACAAGGGGGGCCGTAGGCGTGTCGTTACGACGTGCCAACTGTGATTCTATCTTTTCTTTTAATTCGGCAATCTTTGGACTGGTGGTGCGAGTTACATTTTGTATTTTTGTGTCATTCTTCAGAGGTTCGTCTTCAATGCTGTAAAAAACATTTGATGACTGAATCAAGAAGAAATTGTTAGTTGTCCATGCCACTTACCACCACGAACAGGTGAAATTACCCATCAATTAAAATGCTAAACAACCTACCTGGAGATATCCCATTCTTCGCCATCGAGGTTAACTAAGCCTAATTCATATTTTTCATTCCCATCGCTTTTCTCCGTGATGCTTTGTGACGGAGATGCGCTTACGGATTTCATTTGAATTGCATCCATATCGAAAAATACTTTCTTTTTATTCAAAGACGATGCTGAGGATGCATTTTTCAAAACACTTTTCGTTTGTTTTATTGAATTTTGTGCGTTGTTGCCCAAAAAGCTCTGTTTTACTGGAATCCCCAACAATGATTCGGCATCATCGCTGGTGTCTTCTCCGTTTCTAGGTGGTGCGGTTTTAGTAATCTCATTTGAATTTGGAGAACGATCAATTAAACTCGTAGCAGATTGTGTACGCAGCAAGTTATCATCACTAATTGTATATTTTTTGACAGTCTGATTATAATCAGCAGCGGCGGAAGCAGGTCTTCGTGCGGGAGACTTAATCAAGCTCTCGATTGATTTGGATGTCTGTTGTACATTCATTGTATTATAATATTTATGATCGCTTTCTTCCGATCCATCTTCGGAATAACTAATGGCAGTTATTTTTTGCTGTGCTTTAGGAGAATCGTGTACAACATTTTTGACTTTATCATTTGTTTCCTCCTTAGCCTGGATACCTGATCTTGTAGTCACATTTGATGAGCTACGTGAAACGTTTTGGGTAATATTAAATGCCTTTAACGGACTACGCCTGGCCGGAACAGGGCTAGTAGATGCGGATCCTGGCGGAGTTTTCAATAACGTCATGGCGCGCTTTGCTACTTCAGCATTCAGCGATTTACGCTTAAGTTTAACATTTGTATCGTTCATTTTTACCAATGATAATGCTTTTGTTTTGACATTAGAAATAACAGTTGTCAAGTTTTTAAACGGCTTTGAAGCTTTTGTTGGAGATATGTATTCCTGTATTTGTGGAATATTCTTTTTCAGGTCCGTTGTACTGGAATCCAAGTACGACAGAATTGTATGTCTCACTTTTTCATGAGCAGGATTTTTCTGAAATATGAAATATATAATATCAAAAATCTTGTTAAATGAGTCAAAGTTTTAGGGAAAGATTGGTTGAAACTACTACCTTAGCCTTCAGTTCCTGCTGTTGATGTATTTGTAGGCGTTGTTTTTGGAAGACGTTTCGAGGTAGTCTAGGTTTGAGTGGGTCCACGCCAGCCGACACTAAACGACTGTTTACTTCTTCAGTTATTTTAGCTCTTACTACTTTCATCGGACTGTAATTATGTTATTAAAAAGAAGTTATGTTTGTTTATTCAATAAGTAGTTATAGAACCATATTGAAACGAATATAATTCAACAATACCCTTAGGTACATACTAGAATAATATCATGCCATGAAAAAATATACCAAAAAAAATATAACACTTAAGTGAATTAAAAACTATTGCATTATGCTGTGCTTTTGACGTGGCTTGTCTAAAAGATAATGGTGTCGATTCTGATATATAAAATTAGACGTGATTAAGTACATAGATCATTTTAATCTTAGTAAGTATAGTTTAATCTGGTGGTTCATCACAATCGGCACCAATACTTTACCTTGTAGGAGTGACAGCTGGACAATTTTCTTCTTTTGGATGTCTAATATGATTAGACTTCAGTTTTTCTTTCTTTATTTTTGTTGCCCTTGCATTTAAAATCTGCGAATCACGGGCATTTGGCGTATGACTAGTTTTCTCTTCCGCATTTTTGAACTTATTTGAAATTTCTAATTTATTCCTGGCACTTCCTTTTTCTACAGTTTTAATTTGCAATGGCTTGTCATTTTCTACGCTTGGAATATCTGAAGAACTGGAAGATACAGAGCCAATATTTAGCAACTCTTGTGCTTTGCGATGAAGCTTTTCAAGAGTTTTTCGGTCAGCTTCTTGATCAGATTTATTTGTGTTCGTTTTTCTTTTTACCGTGTTCTTCCTGATTTTAGAAGTGTTCGGTACTTTTGTAGGAGTCTGAAATGTTGCAAAATAATATTAAAAATTTCAAGTGACGAAAGGTTCCTTAATTATTGCTTATTCATTCTAATGGATTCTTGGGGACTTACTGGTGCATCGTCCGTACTGTCGATTTGTCCATTTGTTTTAGCATTTATACTTTGTTGCAGTAATACTTGTAACTGAGCTGCTCGTTCCCTCTCTGCTTCTGCGAGAGCCCGAGATTCTTTAGCATCCCTGGCCACATCATTCAACTTCTGTAGCAATTGCTCGTATTGCTTCGACTGAGCTTCGGCGCGATTTGACCAAAGTAATATTTGAGCATCGGCTTCTTTGTTTCGATCAGCGTTTTCTTTTTCTGATCTTATTCTCTGAAATAGATAAATTATAGGTAATAATGTATCTGTATGCACACAATACCTACTATAACAACAAAATAAAGGTTTTGTTGTGAACACGATTCTTAAGTTATACCTACTTACCGAATCTGTAAGTTCTTTTTTTAATACCAATATTTCTGCACCCTGTTGTTTTATTGTTTCATGTAATTCAATGATTACCTTAGTCTCAGTTGAAGTAGGCTTCTCCGTTTCGTTTTCTTTAAAAATCTTAATAGATTCTATAATCTGATTTCTTAATTTGTCCATTTCCTTGTTATAATTTTCATGCTCCTCTTTTTTCCATTCCTCAATTTTGTTTAATAAATATTCTTCATTGTTAGTTGATACCTCAGCGTCTCTCATATCTTTCTTTACCTCTTGGATGATATTATTAGTGGTAGGTTTAACTTCATTTGTGATTGTTTTTGGTGGATTATTTTGGTTGGCTGTGTTTGCAATAATTATTTCCATTTCTTTTAATTTGTTCTTAAGTTCGTTAACTTCTGCACTTAACTTGGTATTTTCGTTGTTCATGGTATTTTCTTGTTTATCTTTCTCAGGAGTCTCTACTAATGTATTCGAATGTCGTCTTGAAATGTGGCTTTTCAAGTAAAGTTGGTTGAGAAATACTTTATCGCAGTAGTTACATTTGTTATACTGTAGTGCATCATTCGATGTGGAGGGAAATATATCTCTTTTATGGGACAGAGTTTTTAAAATCATGGTTGCTATGTTATCATTCCCGTATGGCATAGGAGGCTTGAAACTATGTCTTGACCTTTTTCTCAGTCTTCGTATTTCATCATCCTTTTCTCGAAGATCCTTTTTGCATGTATCCAGGTCCTGTAACGAATTTTCAAAGTTTTTTTTAATTTCCAAAATAACATGGAAAGAAATAGGTAGGCATGTAGGTACCTATATAGCTGCATTAAAAATACTAGATGAGGAAAATTTACCTGTGCTAGAGATGTTAATTCCTCCCGCAAAACGTAGACACTACGATCTAGGTAATGTCGACAAAATTGTTGGTACTCAACAGCCAATTGTGCAAGTCTGAATAGTTTCAGGACACCTTCGTCAAGTATGCGTACATCGAATTCAGATTCAATAACGCAATCTAATATCTGTTGACCAGAGTTGTTATTATTAGAATGATTTCTTACCTAAGTACTTACATAATTAAGCTCACAATATTTTAAGATAATAAAATAAAGGGCAACTGTTATAAGAAGTGTCGTTTCAAGTTATGTCATAATTTCTTTATCAAGCAGTTAGGTATTAGGTATGTTCTTTTACTTGAAAAGCATACCGAAGTTAATGTAACAGGTTGTTTGGGGTTAACAAGGAAGACTTTAATTAGTTTTCGTCCCCCAGCACCCCCCGTAATGGCTATCGAGCTTTAGGAGGACAAATACCTTAAAATTGACTGTTTTTTTCACAGACCACAAAAATTGTAATACCTATCCATTTTCCTAAGAGGTAAGCACCGATAAAGCTTTCTAAAAACACGCAATAAGCGTGTTTCTACTTTATCAGTGGTACTTTTTTTATGATAAACTAGCTGCGCCATGCAGTTTCAACCGCGTAGACCGGGATGAAATAGCCTACATAATATATCTACATATACTTACGTGTTAATCCAGGGTAAGTATAAGCTCTACATACCTTCCAGCTCTTTGAGCGTAAAGCAGTAACAAAAACACACACATACTAACTTTTGCCTTTATAATATTAGTGTGATATTGTATGTCCTTACGTCATTCAAATGTTGTTCGATGATTACAAATTTTCTTTCTTTTATCAAACTTTCTATATCTATTAGTCCTGTAACAAAATGTTTGATTCTTTAAAATGTTTCGTCATACATGCTGGGTTGTGGAGGTCAATTACTCTATGTAAAATAATGGTTAAGACACTGGTGCCGACCCGTGGATGATGGTACAGGTTGTTGCTCAAAACAGCGACTTAAAATCATAGTACCGTAAAATAATTGTGTGGGTACCTACTACACAGTTACACATGAACGACAGTCTAGTAATATTAAAATAAACCAAGCTCAAAATAGTTGCATTTTCTTGCGATTCTATTAAAAAAAGACTCACTAATTTTATTCCAGTCTATGTGAATACGAGGTCGATGTGTGTTGAAAGTAAATCCAGATTCTTCAGCAAGTTTAGGAAAATGGTGATGAAGTTCGAATGATGTCTTGCACGCCATGGTCTTAAATTTAAAATGTTACTGTAATATTCATGAAAAGTTATAAAATAACTCCTTTGCTCCATATTTGACACTGTGATAGCATTGTTTGTTTGTATTCGTTGCCTAGCAACGCTTAACCAAACATTGCCATAGAGTGTGTCATGCTTATGGTGCGTGACATAGGACAGTCGCAGCTTGTTCGGAGCATAGACAGATCTACATGGTCTGGAGCTAGTGCCGCCATCATGTTTCTTTTTAGGGTTCCGTACCTCAAATGGAAAAACAGAACCCTTTAGGGTCACTTTGTTGTCCGTCTCTCTCTCTGTCTGTGAAGACCCTTTATCTCGGGACGCGTGAATTGAAATTAAAACCATAAAGGGCAAAAGAAGGAACATGGGTGGGTTTTAATCAGTGCAAATCTGACACACCATCATCTGCCTAGCCTTTTCCCAACTATGTTGGGGTCGGCTTCCAGTCTAACCGGATGCAGCTGAATATCAGTATTTTACATGGAGCGACTGCCTATCTGACCTCCACAACCCAGTTAATACTGGGTAATACGATACCCCTTTGGTAAGACTGGTTGTCAGACTTTCGGAACACTGACTACCTGTACCTAACGACTGTCAAAGATCTACAAATGACAGCCGGGACCAACGGCTTAACGTGCTTTCCGAGGCACGGACCAAACTAGGCAAGCGCGGCTTAACCTAAAGATCGACCCGAGCGGCTCTATTTATTTAGCCACGAGCTCCTCAAATATATAATATAGCTCGAGCAAATCTGACACACTACAGTTATTTTTTTTTTAAAAGGTAAGTACCCTTTATGTCTAAGCAGTCAAAGGAAATGGCTCTTTAGGTAGTAAGTTTGTTCGGAACTGTTGTGTATCGATATACTAAGCATAGTTATATAAGACGTATTGTTATGTACCTACTAGTGTACGAGACCGACTTCAGTCTCGCATTCAAATAAAGTACTCTGTGCTCGCATTAAACGCCCTACACACCGCACACGCCTTTAATTCAACAGTGGCGACGAGGATAAAACAACAACAACAATAAAAAAAAGTTTTAAAGTGTTTATGTGACTATTGAAGTGAAGTGTGACAAAATGTCGATCGGTAAAGTCCGTGAATTTTGCATAAAAGCGGGAAACTGGTCCGCGTATATTGAAAGACTCGCTATGTATTTTTTAGTGAATAAAGTGGAGGAAGAATTAAAACTGCCGACGTTAATGGGTGAAGAAGCGTATGAACTTTTATTGACTTTGGCCAGTCCGTTAAAACCTGCGGAACTGTCTTATAAAAGAGCAATAGAAATATTGGGAGCACATTTGCAGCCTAAACCTTCCATCATGGCTGAAAGATATAAATTTGCCAGCGACGGCAACTAAACGTCGAGTCAATAGCGGACTACGTCACGGAACTGAAAAAATTAGCGAAGCATTGCGATTTCAAAACGGATAATATTTTTGTGTTCACCAGAAATCGTGCACCAAATATTCTTTCCTGAATGTTTAAAAAATGCGTAGGTTAGGTTAGGTTAAAACTGTGACCCCCTACGCACGACCCGAGCGAGCGGACCGAGCGGTGCCGCGGCAGCGGCCGGCGAGTGCCAGTAACGACTTGCATTAATAGAAAATGGATAAAGATAAATAACCCTTTTTTATTGTAGTGCGCTGATGCTCGTTATGACATATTTTAATTAACATATTTTGGTGCACATTCAGTATATTTGGTGCAACACAGGCAAAATTAGGTAAACGAAATGGGAATAAATTGAAGTACTTTTAAATACCATCCTTTCAAAACAAACCTCGATGACAACCTCAGGGATCAGCTAGTGTGCGGCCTAAGTAGTGAAATGATACGTCAGAAGCTTTTCGCGGAAGAAGAACTATCATATTATAACAGAGCCGTAACTCTGGCGCTGTCCTTGGAGGCGGCTGAGCGTGACGCGCATGCGGTGGAGAACAATAGCACAGGAACAACCGCGGGAATCCACAAATTAAAGGTGAACGAGTGCTATAGATGCGGAGACGGAAAACATCGGCCTAACGACTGCTCATTTAAGGATTATGTGTGCAGTTGGTGCTAGGGCATCTTAGAAGGATGTGTCGAAACGCTCGGAACGAGCGTAACAAAACCATCGAAAGTGAGCAGGAAGCGGAATCTGTCAGACGCGGTCGTGTTACAGGGCGCGGGAAATACCGCGGATATTATAGCGGGCGCAACACGACGAGAGGAACGCGACGCGGTTTGGAACGAGGCGGACGGGCTTCGATGAATTTATTACGTCAACACAACGACGGCGGAGCGGCCGGCAGCTTTGGTGATAACCGATACAAAATATGGATTCCGATGACAGAGAAAGCGACGACGAGCCTGTGTACCAATGTCATTAAGTAATTATAAACCGGTGCGTATAAAACTTAAGGTTCATAATTGTATTCTCCCAATGGAGATTGACACAGGATCGGCCTTATCATGTATAAACAAAGCAGTGTATGATGATTTATTCAGCGACTTGCACATAAACAATGTTGTTTAAATTTAAAATTTTATGACGGCTCAACTGTACAACCTTTGGGTTACATAGAAACCATTGTTAACTATAAGGGCATTGTAAAAACCTTTTAAGTAGGGGTACTACAAATTTATTGGGTCGGCAATGGTTAGCCGAACTTTATATTCCGATAAGAATCGACCGTAAAATAAACTTACTGACTAGCCATGCAACCGATAAAGCGTTAAACAAAGATGAAATAATAAATAAACTTGTTTCTAGGCATAAATTACTGTTTGACGGCACATTGGGTACTTTCACGGGGGGCATAGCTGAGCTACATGTGCGTGAAGGAACGGTACCCATCTTTTATCGTGCGCGGCAGTTGCCGTACGCGCTGCGCCAGCGCGTCGATGCGGAGCTGATGTGATGTATACAAATAAACGTAGCAAGCAACTCGACGGCTACGTCCGATTAGTCCTAAACTAGCCCTCCTGGCGACTTGACGGTCCCTTCGAGTTGCACGCTGCTTACTGTACAAATAGTGTTTTATTTAATATAAACCACCAATATCAAACAAGTGTTATAGTGAACACCACATCGACGCCATGCTGACCGTCGGCGTCATTGACCGGTCCGACTGGGCAACGCCTCTGGTTGTGGTACGCAAAGCAGATGGCGGTTTGCGAATATGTGCCGACTATAAGGTAACCCTCAATCGTGCTTTAGTGATCGACAGATTTCCGATTCCAAGGGTTGAAGATCTATTTAGCGATCTTAGTGGGAACATGTACTTTACAAAATTAGATTTGTCGCAAGCTTATAACCAGGTAATTTTGTCCGAAAATTCTAGAAACTATAAGGTTATCAATACGCATAGGGGGTTATTCAAATACGGTCGGTTAGTTTATGGTCTATCCTCAAGTCCAGGTACCTATCTTTCAAAAGCTCATGGTTAATTTATTTAAAAATAAGCCTGAGGTGCTAGTTTTTTATGATGAAATTTTGATTAAAAGCAGGGATTTGCAGTCGCACTTACAATTAGTAGAGGAAGTTAAGCAAATATTGGAAGAAAACGGGTTAAAAATTAATAAAAAGAAATATGATTTCTTGGCTAAGGAAATAAAATATCTAGGGTTTGTGATCGATATAAACGGCGTACGAGTCGACCCGAACAAAGTGAAGGCTATTGTTGATATGCCACACCCCAGTAACGTTACAGTTCAAGTAAAATCATTTATAGGAATGGTTAACTTTTATGGCAAATTTGTAAAAACTTTGAGTACACATTTAGCACCATTATATGCTCTTTTGAAAATGGAAAACTGGTAATGGGGTCCAAACCAAAATTCAGCTTTTTTGAAGGTAAAACAGTTTTTGTGTAGTACAAGAGCTTTGGAACATTTTAATATAAATAAAGAAACAGTGTTGACTGTTGACGCCAGCGCCCGTGGGCTTGGGGCCGTGCTGGCACAGCGCGAGCCGGGAAGCGCCGACGAGCGGATTGTTGCGTACGCTTCGCGCTCACTGACTATACACGAATATCATTATAGTCAAATACACAAAGGCGATAGTATTTACTGTTGAAAAATTTCATCAAAATCTTTATGGAAGGAAGGTTGTTCTCCGGACAGATCACAAACTACTTGTTAGCATTTTCGGGCCAAATGCAGGCGTTCCTTGTGCAGCAGCTAGCCGTTTACAAAGATGGGTAATCAAATTATCAGCCTATGATTTTTCCATTGAATACGTGAAAACAGACAAAAATACGGCTGACACTCTTTCACGATTAATAGATTCTCAAAAAAAGGAGGTAGCTTCCGAAGATAACGATTTGCCAGAACAGACCTATTTACATTTTGCAACAGACGCTTTATTATTAGACTACAATGTCCTGAAGCAGGAAACGAAGCGAGACCCAATTTTAAGTCGTGTTTTAAGTTAAATAATGGACGTATAGCAATAATAGCCATTACGTTTGTTGCTCAACCGTTTATTATTATGTCACACAGGGTTGATTTGTTTCACAACTTGATACAGAATCACTTAGTTTAGTTTATGTTCTAATAGTGGACTCTTTATACAATGCAATCACGGTCAAATTGGTTCAGCATAAAAGTGTGGAGCCGTTACGCGGAATGAGAGGCGGCGGTCTGTTTCGTGGCTCGCGTTCGCGCGGCACGTGGCGTACTAGCTTGCGCTTACGCCCGCGTCTTGGCGGCAGACGGCGCGGTGTCGCCCCCCGCTTCTCCTCCCGCGCTCGCGCTCGAGTCGAACTAGTGACGGGAACCCGCCACACCACCCACCCACGGAGAGAAATACCCCGAACCAAAAGTAAAATACTTTACAAATACAATGGGTAAGTAGAATACATGACCCAAGCTATGACATGATTGTTAGAAGACAATACTTAAATTATATACGAGAAGTAAAGGCTTATTCTAACACGATACAGTTACATAAAAAAAAACATTTTAAACGTCAACTGGTGTCTTAGCATGCACGTGACGGCCAGAGCGAGTGACGTATTGGGGTATGGTGGGGCTTGGTGGTTGAGCTGGGATATTGGGTGAGGTCGGGACCGGATTTGGAGCAGGCGGTTGCCGAGGTGACACTGTTTCCTCAATGAAAGCTGGCTTAACACGGTCCAGACTAACTTGCACCTCTCTGTTCCCCATGGTTAGGCAGATAGTCTTGTCGTTTCTACGAACTACAGGATGAGGTCCAGTGTAGGGTGGCTTTAACGACGGCCTGACGGAATCGTCGCGTAGAAAAACGTGCGTACAAGTGCTCAAGTTCTTTGATATGAATGTACGTTGTTGGGCGTGATGCGTTCCTGCGACGGGTTTCAACTCAGCCATGTGCTTCCGCAGTTGCGACGTGAAATCATATACGTCTTGAGGGGTGTCGTTCACCGATAAAGGTCCCAAGAATTCGCCGGGTAACCTGAGGGGTTCTCCGTAAACGAGTTCAGCAGCCGACGTCCGCAGGTCCTCCTTCAAAGCTGCTCGCATGCCTAGCAGCACTAGCGGCAGTGCGGTACTCCATGTACCACCGTGGCACCTTGATGAGAGCCGCCTTTAATTGCCGATGCAGTCTTTCCACCATGCCGTTAGCGCACGGGTGGTAGCTGGTGGTGCGGCAGCGTTGCACTGAGCATTCTCTGAGGACCGCTTTGAACAGGGCGGACTCAAACTGTCGGCCCTGGTCAGTTGTTATGACGGAGGGGACGCCGAAGCGAGCGATCCACCCGGCTGTAAAAGTTTCAGCCACTTCTTCGGCTGTGATGCCGACCATTGGCCAAACCTCTGGCCAGCGAGTGAACCTGTCCACTGCCGTTAAACAATACTGGAAACCTTTACTCGAAGGCATCGGTCCGATGATGTCGATGTGGACATGGCGAAAACGATTGCTCGGGGCCGTAAAGCTTCCTGTAGGTGTAACTGTGTGCCTAGTGACTTTGCTGCGTTGACATGGCAGGCATTCGCGTGTCCATTTGCGGCAGTCCTTCCTCATGGAGGGCCACACGTATCGGTCAGCCACCATACGCGCAGTTGCCTGCGCACCAGGATGACTGAGATTGTGAATTCTGTCGAAATAGCTGCGACGGAAGGAAGTTGTCACGAAAGGCCGAGGTTTTCCTGTCGACGTGTCGCAGATGATGGTTATGTCGGAGCCAGGAATGCAGACTTTTTCCAGTTTGAGGGAGCTGTTAGACGTTGCTGTCTGCAACTCTTCATCTGAAGCCTGTTCTGCTGCCAGCGCTGCGAAACTCTCCTCTAGGGTGATGACCTCGATTTTCGACATCGCATCCGCAACCACGTTTTCCTCTCCTTTCACGTGAACTACATCGGTTGTGAATTGGGAGATGAAAGATAGTTGGTTGAGCTGGACGGGGGGAAGCTTTTCGCGACGCTGTGTGAAGGCGTAGATGAGGGGCTTGTGGTCCGTGTAAATCGTAACGTGTTGCATCTCCAATAGGTGGCGAAAGTGTTGTACGCTTTCATATACACCTAGGAGTTCTCGATAGTATTCGGGCCACTGAGATTGCTTGTCCGTCAGTTTCTTGCTGAAAAATGCTAAAGGCTGCCACTGTTTATCGACCTTCTGCTGGAGGCAGGAGCCCACGTGGATCGAGGATGCGTCTGTGAAAAGTCCTAATGAGGCGTCGCAAATTGGATGAGCCAGGAGGGTAGCATTTATTAAGCTGTCCTTGCACTTCTGAAAAGCAATTTCGAGTTCAGGAGTCCAAGGAACTGGGTGCGCTCCCTTGAGCTTGGATGAAGTTAGGACTTCGTTAAGGGGCGCTTGAAGTTTGGCCGCATTCGGGAGAAATCGACGGTAAAAATTGACCATTCCTAGGAATCTGCGGAGGCCTTGCACCGTTTTCGGCAGAGGATAATCCTGCAGTGCCTCGATCCTCTCTGTGGGCGGTCGGGTGCCATCTTTATTGATGCGGTAGCCGAGAAAAATTACCTCTTCTGCGCCAAAAACGCACTTGGATGCGTTGACAACCACACCATAATCAGTCAGACGTCGGAATAAGACGCGTAGGTGCTTCAGGTGATCTTCGGCTGATCTGGAGAATACCAGGATGTTATCGACGTATGGGTAGCAAAAATCAAGTCCCCTCACGACTTCGTCCACGAAACGTCAGCGTTTGCCCTGCGTTTCGCAGACCGAAGGTCATGAAGGGAAACTCGTATGGCCCGAATGGCGTGGTTATAGCGGTTTTGCGGATGTCAGCCTCTTGGATAGGAATTTGTTGGTATGCTTTCACCAAATCAATTTTGCTGAAGATGGTGGATCCGGCAATGTTGTGCGAGAAGTCAGCGATATGCCTGACTGGATATCGGTCTGGTATAGTTCTCGCATTTAGGGCCCGGTAGTCTCCGCATGGCCTCCATCCTTGATCACCTTTCTTGGCCATGTGAAGTGGCGAGGACCAAGGACTGTCAGACGGTCTGGCTGTTCCGCAGCTGATCATGTCCTCGAACTCCTTCTTGGCCGCGATGAGCTTCTGCGGAGCAAGGCGGCGTGGGCGGCAGGAAACTGGCGGGCCATCGGTTGTTATGATGTGGTGGACCGTACTGTGTTTCACTTGTCGTGGAAGGCCCGGTGGTCGTGTCAAATCCGGAAATTCCCGCAGGAGCCTGCAATAGGGTGAGGACTCGTCGACTGATACAGCCTTGACGCTTGCTTGGTTGACTTGGGCTATTGAAGCTGAAGTTGAGAAACTCGAGTTTCCGTCGATTAGGCGTCGGTGGCGAAGGTCAGGCAGTAGGTTGTAGTAACTGAGAAAGTCTGATCCTATTATCGGGGTGTCAACGTCAGCGATCGTGAAGATCCAAGGGAAATCCCGACGCAGTCCCAGGTTCAGTCGTAAACGTATGTTTCCATACGTTTTGATGGTACTGCCATTTGCTGCCGCAAGATCGTATCCTGTCGCTGGAGTGTGGATTTTTGCTAGACGTTTAGGGAAACAACACAGGTCGCTCCCAGTGTCAACCAAGAACCGGTACGTCGTTGCTTTGTCAGACACAAATAAGCGGCGGCAGGACTTATCGCGATCAGTCGCCGCATTTACTGATCGCTTTTGGAGTTTTCCCGCTTCTGATCTGCCCAGGTGCAGGGACTTATGCACTTCTTTGCTTTTTCCTTAAACACACAGTGATACCAGCACAGGGATCTTGATTCTTTGGAGTTTGATTTGGGTCGTTTGGATGACTTGGAATCAGATCTTGATCGCGAATCGAATTTTCGACTTAGCTCCTCCACTCGAAGGCAAAGCTGAGCCCAGTCTGGTGATCCTTTTACGGCATGGACTGTGGGCGTGATTAGCTCAGTTATCCTGTCTGCAATGTCCGCTGCTCTTTCGAGGGTTAGGTTTTCCTGTGCAGCTAAAATGGCTTGGACGTTGCCTGGTAGTCGGCGCAGCCAAAGGTGGCGGAGCATGTCCTCGCTTTTGAAATCTGCTTCAGTCAAAGATCGGAGGTGTCGTAGGAATTGTGACGGCTTGCAATCTCCAATATCTTCATCACCAAGAAGTCGCCGGAACCTGTTTTCGCTCGAAAGCGACATGCGCTTGATGAGTTCCGCTTTGAGGTGCCCGTAGAGGTCGGTGTCTGGTGGATGTTCGATGATATCGGCTACTTCGTCGGCGATCCTAGAGTCCAGCATCGCAACCACGTGGCTGTATTTGGTGCGGTCCTGTTTGATGCCCGATATTTCGAACTGTGCTTCCACTTGTCCAAACCAAACGCAAGGCTTGTTGGCCCAAAAAGCGGGCAACTTCACTGACACTGCCATCGTCCTTTTTCCTTCTTCACAGTCCAGTAGTTTCTGTAGCTGCTCTTGTAGCATCTTGATCTTTTCCTCAGATTCTGCCATTGTAGCGAGAGGGACGAGAGGCGCAAGAAATTAGGACAAGAAAAGAAGAAAAATGCCTACTAACACAAATAAAAATATATATATATATAAAAGGAAGGCTAATACTAGAAACTTTATAGTATTAGTTTATTATTATGGAATCATGAAACAACGGGAATCAGGAAATGCAAAGCGTAACCGGATGTCGTATTTACGGAACACTCAAAACTGGCCGTCGTATATATGGTACAGGACAACAATTGGTACATTTACCCTTATCTGCTGCAGGACAACAATTGGTACATTTACCCTAAAATAGTTTTTTTTTTTCAATGAAGAAATTTATAACTTCTGAGTTAGAAACTTAGAAAAGTTAACAATTGGATTGAAGTTAATTGAATTCTTTATTATGTTATACGTAAATGAGAAATTATTGTTCACAAGTAGGTTATAATTAAACATAGACTATGTGGGTATATTATTGACTACGTAACATAGGTTAAATACTCGTAGGTTGTTAATTAAAAGTAAACAGAAATGTAGCACTGATCGGATAAAATAAGCACGAGCGCCATTAACCACGGGAACACTTTAGGTAGACACGAAAACCACACTCAGTTACGGCGTCTCGAATAGTCTGAAACGCAGTCAAGACGTAGGTAGGTATAGTATAGCGTCCGACCCGTTGGTGTACCAGCGAATTTGCCAGCGGCGTGCAAATGGATCTAGTAGGTGCGTACCATCTCGGCGAACTTTCGGTGTACCTGGTTGTAGCTGACGACAGCAATCGCGTGTGCCGCGTGCCAGCCTGCCCGCGGACGGTGTAGGTACCACGATGACGCGGAGGGTGTAGATACCACGATGACGCGGAGGGTGTAGGTACCACGATGACGCGGACGGTGTAGGCACCACGATGACCCGGCTGGCTGTCAAAGTCAAAAGTCATTTATTCAAATTAGGCTGATAATCAGCACTTTTTGAACGTCACATTACAAGAGACAGTCCCACAAAAACGCCCTGCCCTTCGCCACTTCCTAGTGTTTTAGCTGGGAAGAAGAAGTGGCGGAACAAACTCCCCAGCAACACATCTGTCTGTCAGGTTAGAAGAACCAGATTTTATACAATTTATATTATGACAAAAAATTATAAAAAAAATAAGAAATTATTCATTCATTGTCACTTGTCAGCTAGCAAACACCAATTATATGTAAAAACAAAAAAAAAAAAAAATACCCAAGTCTAAATAATAAATTCACCAGTCTAAAGGGTGTGCCCGCTTACACGTGCAGTGAAGAAGTCACAGGTGATAAACTAGGACCATAGTGCAAAAGAAATAAGCTAAGCATAAAAAGATAAATATAAATAATTATATTCAGTCAATGCTCGAGGTCACTAGTTAACCACATGCCAATAAGTAAAAACACACAAAATGAAACAAGTATATAAACAAAAAAAAGTAAAATATAAAATTACATGACGAAGACATGTAACGTATCAATAAGCTAATTTGGCGAAAAAACATGAAGGAGAAAAAAAAATAAAAATAATCGTCTTGAGTTCAACACAGTGACCAACTATGCTTATCATCTAAATAGTCGTTAATGGAATAGTAAGCTTTTAAACAAAGGTTAGATTTTACTTTAGCTTTAAATGCATTAAATGGCAAATCTAGAAAAGAAGCAGGTAGCTTGTTATAAAAAGTTATACCAAGCCCTACAAATGAATTATGAACCTTATGAAGCCGGTGGAAGGGAGCACGTAGTTTATGCTTATTTCTAGTGTTAATGTTGTGAATATCACTGTTTTTACTATATAGATGGATATTTTGCCTAATATATAAAATGTTGGCCAAGATGAATTGAGAAGCCACAGTGAGAATACCAATCTCTTTAAAAAAATCTCTCAGAGAAACCCGGGCACCTAGCTGGTAAATTGCACGAACCGCTCGCTTCTGCAGAACAAATACATTCTGGATATCAGCGGCTTTGCCCCACAGCAGAATACCATAGGACATGACGCTATGGAAATAACTAAAATAGACCAATCGTGCCGTGTCAACGTCAGTGTATTGTCTAACTTTTCTGACGGCGTATGCGGCCGAACTTAGCCTTCCCGCTAGGCTTGATATGTGTGGACCCCATTGTAATTTTGAATCTACTGTTATACCCAGGAACACTGCTGAGTCTACAGTTTTAAGCTTCTCATTGCCAAGGACAATGTTGGGACCAAGATTTCTAACATTGGGTAGAGCGAATTTAATACATTTAGTTTTATTGGCATTAAGAACAAGGTTATTTGACGTGAACCAATCCGTGACCATTGATAGCGCGCTGTTTACATTGTTAAAATCTTGTCTATTTCTATCTACTTTAAAAACAAGAGACGTATCATCAGCAAACAGTACAACGTCACAAATACCCTTTAAATGATATGGTAGGTCGTTAATATAAACCAAGAATAAAAATGGACCCAGTATCGAGCCTTGAGGTACTCCTAGCTGAACAGGTAGCCCAGAAGATTTCGCGCCATTAACATCTACACATTGGAATCTGTTTTGTAAGTATGAGCCTACTAAATTTAAGGCTTCATTTTGAACACCGTAATGACGTAGTTTCCGTAAAAGCGTGTCATGGTGAACGCAATCAAAAGCTTTAGAGAGATCGCAGAAAATACCGATTGCATTTTGAGCGTTCTCCCACGCATTAAATATGTGCTTTAACAAAGCAACACCCGCATCTGTTGTCGAACGACCTTTTGTAAAGCCATATTGATCATTGTGAAGAAGGTTGTTTAAATTAAAATGTCTCAACAACTGCTTGAGTATTAACTTTTCAAAAATCTTACTAAAGGCAGGTAAAATAGAAATTGGCCTGAAGTTACCCATATCATTTTTATTGCCAGATTTAAAAAGAGGGATCACTTTACTGCTCTTCATAAGGTCAGGGAAAGTACCTAAATCAACGCATTTATTAAAAGTAATAGCTAGATGAGGGGCGACAATGTCGATAATATTACTCAAAAGTTTAATCGAAATGCCCCAATAATCACCTGTGTTTTTCGACTTAAGAGAATTAAAAACATTATAGCTGTAGTGACCGGATTAGGTATTCCACGGTCAGATGCTGGCAGGGCGTCTAACAGAGACGCGCAGGAGTCCCTTGGCGAATGCGCGGCTGAAAACAGCGTTGCGCTCGTGGGGCGGTAATCCAGTTCTGGTGGTGCGCTGGTCGTAGATTACCGGAGTAAGCCGTTGCAGGCGTGCCGGCGGAGGGTGAAATGAGTTTGCGAGTAGATTGTCACGCGCCACGACTCGTCGCTTCACGACTTATCGACGAAACAACACGAACAAAATGGCGATTTGGGATCGAATGTGTTCGCGTTTTTCACTTTTTTTTCACTAATTGTCACCGCGCACTGTTTGATAGTTTGTAGAACATCAGAGACATGCTCGAGTCGGGGTCACCAATATAGCAATAATAGCCATTACGTTTGTTGCTCAACCGTTTATTATTATGTCACACAGGGTTGATTTGTTTCACAACTTGATACAGAATCACTTAGTTTAGTTTATGTTCTAATAGTGGACTCTTTATTCAATGCAATCACGGTCAAATTGGTTCAGCATAAAAGTGTGGAGCCGTTACGCGGAATGAGAGGCGGCGCGCGGCGGTCTGTTTCGTGGCTCGCGTTCGCGCGGCACGTGGCGTACTAGCTTGCGCTTACGCCCGCGTCTTGGCGGCAGACGGCGCGGTGTCGCCCCCCGCTTCTCCTCCCGCGCTCGCGCTCGAGTCGAACTAGTGACGGGAACCCGCCACAGACGGATGGCCGACAGATATTGAAATTAAAGAATTAAGGCCATATTTTAACAGGAAGCAAGAGTTATACTGCGAATTAGGATGCATTATGTGGGGTCACCGGGTTGTCATACCATCATCTTGTCAGAAAAGAGTAATGTCGGAGCTTCACGTTTCACAAATGGGCATAGTCAAGACCAAATCACTTGCACGTAGCTATGTTTGGTGGCCAGGTTTAGATGAAGCGGTGGATACCGCGTGTCGAGCTTGTACAGTGTGTGCCGCTGTGGCTGATGCTGCGCCACATGCTGCCCCAGTCAGGTCAAGACTGCATTTAGATTTCTTAGGGCCTATTGGTGGTTTAACTTATTTAATTGTAGTAGATTCTTGCTCTAAATGGATCGAAGCTATCAAAATGAATAGGACGACCGCACATGCTTTTATAGCTGTATTACGGAGGTTATGGTCGCACGTAGGGCATGCAATACCGGTTTCCCGGTTTTCATTTTTACCGGTAAACCGCCCATTTTCGCGATTATTAAATTACCGGTAAAAAAATTATGTAACCGGAAATTTACCGGTATTTAATAATAAGAATTTTAAGTTCATTTTGATTTTATACGATTTGTTTAAAATATTATCGAGAATGTAAGTTGAAAGTTAACTTGAGTTTTATGTGATCAATTACATTGTGATTGTCGTTTATATTATAAAGGAAACGTTATAGCTGATTGAGAGTTAATTTAAGTTTATATACAAATACAAATACTGCGGAAAATATTAAGTTGAAAATTAAGACTACTAAAATTGGTAGCTTACATACTGATTGTTTTTTATTTGAAAAACCTTTACAATTTGATTGTTTGTTAACATGTGATAATGAATATTGATTAAATTATAAATGTGCTACATTTACCCATGACTGCGCCAAAAGAAATGTCATGTTTTTAGAATTTGTGTTCCTATGCTCATTTTAAGCAATAATATAAACATGTTTACCACCGTATACCTTGTTTATATATTATTTTTTTGCTTTAAGACTACCCAATCATATTGTTATTATATCACATTGAAAAATACAAAAATTACCGTTTTACCGGTTTACCGGTAAAAATATTTCTATTACCGTTTTTTTTACCGGTAATTTATTTTTACGGTAATTGCATGCCCTAGGTCGCAGTTTGGTCTTCCAAGACAAACTGTTAGCGACAACGGGCCACCCTTCGCGAGCGACGAATTTCAAAACTTCTTACGACATAATGGTATAGAACATATTTTTACGGCTCCTTATCACCCCGCATCCAATGGCGCGGCCGAAAGTGCTGTCAAAATATTTAAACGAACTATTAAAAAAGCCTTTAAGCAGAATTTGGATGTAGAGATAGCCCTGGCTAGGTTTTTGCTAGCGTATAGAAATACGAAACATGAGACCGTGGGAGATAGCCCAGCTAGCATATTACAGGGACGCAACTTACGCATGAGGTTAGACAATTTAAAACCAGATAGAGAATCTCGCGTCATAACCCGCCAATCAAGTAGCGAACAAAACGCTGGCGGCTCACAGCGCCTGTTCGAATCAGGAGCACATGTTTGGTACCGAAACTATAGGGGAGCGGATAAATGGCAATCTGGTACAGTACTTACACGTGTAGGTAAATCCAATTATTCCATAAGAACCAATACTGGCATGGAAATCCATAGGCATGTCGATCAACTGAGGCAGAGGGTTACGCACGATGTTGATGGTAACGTTCCAAACAAAATATTAGTACCAGAAATGTCGACAAAACTAGAAATCCAAACACGGTCACGCAAATCGTTGGCGGTTCCCATAACCAGAGGCGAGGACCAGGATCGCACAGGGAACTTGGGGGAGAGTAGTGTAGAAAAGTCTCCTACCCCGGAAAGTCCGCACTCTGATTCTATACCAGCACAAAATGAATCTCCAATTGTACCATGTAACCCTCAACTTAAATTACCTAATGTGTCGGTGAACGTTGAAGGAGGCCTAGCGGAAAATACTGACATCGACATAAACCCTGACAGGACTGTAAGACGCCGTAGGCCACCTATACGTTATGGGTTTGAGGAAATAGATTAAGATTATTATGAAAAAGTATATAAGTTCTTGTAATTATAACTTACTCTTAAAGTTAATTAACCTAAGTACTTGTTAAAATTATATTTAAGTTAGTTCTAGCATAAGTTAGTTACTCGTAGTTTGTATATAGTAAATAAGAGTGGAGGTGTTTTGTATCGATATACTAAGCATAGTTATAAGACGTATTGTTATGTACTAGTGTACGAGACCGACTTCAGTCTCGCATTAAACGCCCTACACACCGCACACGCCTTTGATTCAACAGGAACCCTCGGTGCGCGAGTCAGACTCGCACTTGGCGGTATTTTTTATATACTTAGATAAATACTAAATATGCTTGCGTTTGCGTTGTTGTTGATGTGGCCTACAAGAAATCGATACTATTTCTACAGACAACTTAACCCGTGAGAAGGCGCGCTATGAGCAATTTGCTCACACAAAAATTCAAAGCTAAATTTTTTGGTGATACCGACGCCCTAACGTCTCACGCGCCTAGGTACCTTCCTAACTATTCACCCCCTCCCCCGTGACGCAACTCGCGTGCCGATCAGTCCTGTTGTGACTGCGCAGCTAAGTGTTTGTGGAGGCCGTGTACCATCGTGCGGCAATTTGCTCATCACGCGCCCATCCGTGTAAGTATTTATTTTTCCAATTAAAAAGTATAATTGTATTTTCTAGACTATATTATTTTATTTATTTATATTAAACTGGTTAATTATTACGTAAATACTCTATAGTAATATTTTAATAATAATCTTTTTTGTTTTTAGCTACCAACACACGTGTAAAATGGGCGACCGACGTCAAGAACAAATTTGTTCGTGGCTGGAAGAGGATTCCGGTGATTCATCACCGGAATCCTCTTCCAGCCTTCTAGCCTCTTCCAGCATTAGATGCGGACCTTGATGGAGAACAACATCATAGAAAGCGATGCTTCTAACATTTGCAGCCCTCATGCAACAGATACAGAGCAATCTTCGGATAAAACGGAAGCTGACATTTCAACTCCTGCGCCAACACAACCAAGAGGTAGGACCCCATATTATCCTGGAAAAGATCAATCAACGAAATGGCTTATGCATAAGCCTTTACGTAACGTACGTACCAGGAGTTGTAATATCGTTATCCACTTACCAGGAGTCAAAAACGTAGCCAAGAATGCAAAAGAACCCTTGCAATGCTTTTCATTGTTTGTGGATGATTGAGCTGGTAAAACCACATATTTCACGCCGAATTTGCATGGAGAACATATCGTCAGATCTCAAGTTTCTAATGAAGCGATTTGTGCCAGCTCCTAGTCCTATTTCAGAGCCTACTGTTCTATATGCCCTAGACGTAAGAATAGACGGACAAAAAAAGCTTTCCCTTTGTGCAAGCAATTACTCTGCATCGAACATGCTACATATATGTGTTCGATTTGTTTTGAGAGACACACTTGTCCAGATTACATGGAAAAGTAATTTTTTTAAGTTTTTGTTATGTAAGATTTTTTATAGTGATTTGAATGAAGACTGACAAAATTAGAAAATAAAAATTAGTTGATTCGTTATTTGTTTTAGAAGTTGCATTTATGTTACATATTTTTAATAAAAATACTTGTTTTCTTACTTATTAAACCTTGTTTTATTCATATAAATCCATTACAAGTCAATAACTACCATAAAAGTAGAAATATGAGCATTAAAAGTAGTGTGAGCAATTTGCTTACGCGCGCCTATCCATGTATCAAATAGAGGCGCGCCTTCTCACGGGTTAACAACTGCTTACCAGTTCTTACTAACACCTAACACCAGCCTCTTGATTATGTAAGAAAGAAGCTTATAACTCAGTGGTAACTGGATCTATGTGGATGGTCCGCTTATAACTTTGAGTACATAGCTAACAGTAGAAAATAAATGCTTGACAATTGTGTGAGAATACCGTCATACCATAATTGGAGACTGAAATAAAAAAATCGTTTTTCTGTAGTCAGTGACAAAAAAGTAAATGAAAGTAACAGAAGTCACTGCCATCCGGAAGTTAACTTATTTTTAACTTTTTTGTGTTTTTGTGGAAGTCGATTTTGATTTTTTTACAAAAAAGAATTACATAGTCAGTGGCATTGGCCACTGACTATGTAATTCTTTTTCGAGATTAGATTATTTAAATAAAATCTCTGCTGAGATTGCTCAGCAGAGATTTTATTTAAATAATCTGCGCGGGGGAGGGATATTATACTGCACAAGTATGTGCGCATTCACAGGTGCACTCACTGTTACTCCCTTTCATAGTCTGATGGGACTGCAATCCAACACAACCGGAGAGAGAACATAACGTGCGAATGTTAACGTGGTATCCGAGGCACGATCTCCGAGCCCGGAACTTAGAAATTTGCAGTAAGATACCCCATTTTGTCAAGGTGGTGTCCGAGAGGAGGGGATGTAGTAGGGAGAAAAACAAATTGTTATGTGATTATCAACCACTTTGCTTGCTTAACTTTATTAGTCCAAGATACAGAGCCTGTTTCATCGTAGAGATAATTATAGCAATGCCTATATCTAAGAGGAGCAGTCTCATGGATAAAGGGGCGGCCTGGCGACATACTGCTGATTCTCATTTTTTTTGGATTTTTTTATATGTCGTCGGTCGATATTTAAAGCAAACGTAAGGTCTAAGAAAAGTGTGCAACGTCAACTCGATACCCAAAACGTGAACTCAAAATACGCAAGTGCCGTTTTGTAAGGTGGACAACCTGAATATTTTGCAACCAGCACACGCTCTGTGCTCGAGTTTAAATAGCTTTGTACAAATGTAAATGTTTGCGTATAAAAATAATAAATAACATCGCATTGGCAGAATCGTGTGTCCATATATGAACGAGGCCGAGTCGTGGAGGTGCTGTTGTCGGAGAAGTCGTGAGCGTGGTGTTTAGGCAGCTGGTTTTTCCTCGGAGACGGCGGTGGCACCGGACGCGACGGAGCCACTTTCGTCCGGCGACGCCTGGCACGACAGAGATGGGAACCTCTGGTACAGAGCAGCTCGGTACTTCGGGTGGCTACAACAATAATTGGACGTGAGAATGCGTTGAGTGGCCGCTTGCAGGTCAATTACGCAGGCCAGCGACATCTGAGCCTGATGGAACCGATCTCAGAACGGTCATAAAATGGAGAAACACAGACCTGATGCCATATACAATAGGATTGTAAACAGCGTTAGCCTTGGCAAAGAGTGAACCCCAGATGGTAGCAAGTGGGCTGATGGGCGCACTTTCAAACACACCCGTGTAGTTGATCACGAGGTATGGTGTCCACGCCATAAACCACAGAGAAATGGTCATTAAAGCTACCTGAAACAATATTGGGCGATTAAAAACCAAAGATTTTAATAAATCGTGAAATAAAGTTAGAATAGATTCGACCTTTGCCAATTTGCACTCAGCGCTGGTATTAGCCGCTTCTGAAGACCTGAGTGAAGCTACATTCATCTTCTTAGCTTGTTCCCTCATTCCCTTCTCGTGAGCTGCTACGGCCTGAATACAAAGAAATCATTACCACACATCATCATTTACAAATAGAACCACAATAATCATTAGTGCCAAG
Organism: Ochropleura plecta; assembly: GCA_905475445.1. Lineage (NCBI taxonomy): Eukaryota > Metazoa > Arthropoda > Insecta > Lepidoptera > Noctuidae > Ochropleura > Ochropleura plecta. The sequence goes on along the minus strand of FR997725.1, from coordinate 12,686,215 downwards.
TATTTTCTCTGTATTACCTGGACAATGAAGAAATAAGAGTAAATGATAAGCAGAAGTGGTAAGAAGTACACGAAAACGGAGTAGATAAGGATGTAACTTCGGCTGAACCAATCTTTGGCCAAGTAGTCAGTGCCACACGCAGTCATGTTTCCTTCAGGAACATATCTGTAAATTGTATTGAAAATTATAACCTTGTTGATTGCTTTTTTACGTAGATGAAATGTAAGTTTTCTTACCGATTCCAGCCGAAGAATGGTGCGAGAGTCCATGCAAGTGAGAATAACCAGATGCCGAGGATACGCAGAAGAGCTCCGTTATTGGTCATGGGCTTGGCGGCTATACCTTTCACGATAACATTGTAGCGGTCGAAAGCTATCATTGTCATAGTCCAAATCGAAGCGCATCCAAATAGCGAGCCCGCACAAGCGTATAGTTCACATGCAAGAGGACCTGAGGCAACAGGAAAAAGAATGGTTACATAGAACGTATACAAAAAAAAACGTTACTCTCAACTAATACTTACCCCATACCCATGTTTCGTTGTAACAATTCACCACCATAGCCGGAGACATACAGCACATCATGAGGAAGTCGGAGAAAGCGAGATTAACCACTAGCAAATTTGATGGAGTTTTGAGACTCTGAAAAATAAATCAAAGGAATGATTGAAAGAACAGCTAAACCAAAAGAACCCCTATTTAAAATTTAATCTACCTTCGTCGACATAAATATGTATATGACCATTCCATTGCCAGTGATAGATATGAATCCAAGACAGCCAATAGTGAATCCCAAGAGTCCGTGCCAAAGCGGGTTCATCGGAGGAAACTGGTACCTGAGTCAGAAAAATATCATGAGGGTGAAAGAAAATCTCTTTAAAAATTAAACTTTCTATCGAACACTGCTTCCTTGGCAGTAAGGTAAAAATATTCAGACTCACCAGTGAGGATCTACCATATGAAGCATATCTGGCGGCACCTTGTCCACGACGGTCTGGTTGGAGGCGCCATACGCCGCTACTTGGCCACCCCATGCTTGCAGGGCAGCTATACCGGGCCCGGGATCCAGAGTCAGCGACATCTTCGTTGTCGTTGTCTTCACCTTAGAATTTTACGCACGTTAGCCAAGAATCACTCACAAATTCAAATAAAATTGTGGTAGTTAACCACTTTGCGCTTACTTAAAATTAGGAGAGGAATGCTCCGAGATGGTTATTACAAAAATACTGAAGAAAATCGTTAAACGAACTACTCCAGTCTTAAGTGTATTTTATCCAATCCCGTGAGCGGCGGGGCTGCCGTGGCTGTGGAGGCTACTCGTCCGTCTCAGGTTTTGCAACGTCTTTTATATGGAGACCTTTAGGATTAACAATGACGTCGCGAAGAAAATCAATATTCATAATGAGATATACGTATCTAAGAAGGTGAACACATTACCTATACATTACTTGGAGACAATTTTTCTACAGGGATGGACTCGTGTTACAAAATTAATGTAATTATTTACTTCTGGTAAATTTAATGATGTTGGGCATAGGGGGGAGGGGTCTGGGTGTGGGGTAGGTAACTAGTCCTGATCGTGTAAACCCACACATCCTTACTAATATTATAAAAGCGAAAGTGAGTTTGTTTGTTCGTTTGTTACGTCTTCACGCCCAAAATGGCTAAACCGATTTTGATGAATTTTGGTACGGAGATAGTTGGGACCCTGGAGACGGACATAGGCTATTTAAAGATTGAGATATGAGGGAGAAAGAGGGAAAGAAAAGGGAATACTTAGCATTGCTATTACAATCAATAAGGCGCAAGGGCAAAAACTGCAGGTAGCAGGTACCTGCAAATCAGGAAAGAGGAACTGTGTTACCCCGAATTTAACTCGAGCGAAGCCCCGGGCAAAAGCTAGTTTTATATAAAAATCGGGCAAAGTGCGCTCACGCTCAAAGAGTTCCGTAGTTCCACAATAATAAAATATGTTTTTTTAATAAAATGTACATTTACACTTTATTTTTTTTTTCGGGTGGGAAATCATCCAATGACTTCCCCCGCTCTGGGCGGAGCGGGGGGGCATGTCAGACTTGTACTGACTAAAACCCACCCATGTTCCTTCTATTGCCCTTTGCGTTCCGAGGCCGCGGTATCTCTTTCGAACAACCCGCAACCCCGGCAGGCGGAGGCTCTGGCAAGCCCCTCTGCTTTGCTGACTCTCTTTGAGGCGCGCGTGAAACACGAACGCGCCGTCGACACGGCCTGTCGTCAATCGACGGACGGACGGTGAACTACCCATTGCTCACCGCCCACAGGCCCGCATCTACGGTGGCCGGAAGTCGTCTCGCGGCGCCCGGCGCCCTGGGCGTCTCCCGGTACATTTACACTTCAAGACATTTAGGGTAGGTTTAGGGTTGCGGGTTCAAAATATACCTTTGCCGCGGCCCCGGAACACAAAGGGCAAAAGAAGGAACATGGATACGTTTAGTATAAGTCTGACACTCCCCCCCGCTTTGCCTAGAGCAGGGAAAGTTATTTTGCAGACTGATAAAAAGTCCCATTTCTTAGAGAAGATTCAAATATGAACGAAGATTGAATCAGCGAATCTTATTCAAACTAAAACCTAAATTTTTACGTCTTAAAAACAAATATCCAAAAAATAACCTATAAGTACTTAACATCGACCAATTTTATTTATCTTTGCATGGGATATAATCAATTTGCTAGTATTTTATAATTATAAAGCCCATATGTGAGTGCTATGTACTATCATTGACTTGACGATGCCCTGGTGATTGAGAAAATATCATGCTCACTTTTGTGTGTCGGGTCTGTCTCGCTGATGGTGGCGGGTGTGTGGTGGGGTCATTTAGTTCCCTTCAAAATGGTTGAGCTGAATGGGGCTGCACCATGCGTCATGTTCGCGAACGGCTGTCAGTTGGGACTGGTCATCTCTTAGCTACCACGGTTTATTTTAATTAATATTTACTTATTGCCATTTTTGCTTTTACTCTGGACGCTCTTAATGTGCACGTTTAATTACATCGTTCTCAAATATTTGTAAGTAAGTTTACATAATCTCAACATGAATTGTGTAACCATGATCTTGTAAAATTATTATGATTTTAAAGAGTGTCCAAGGAGTTTCTTGCCTATTCTTCTATACATATAGAGATCAACGCTTTCGAATGGGAAACTGCCTGACGGGCCTGTTGGTCTAGTGGTTAGTGGCCCTGACTGCTGAGCCGGAGGTCGTGGGTTCGATTCCCACCCAGGACAAACTTTGTGTGATGAGCATGATTGTTTGTTCTGTGTCTGGGTGTGATTTATCTATAATATGTATGTATTTATAAATTATATAAGTATGTAGGTATATCAGTTGTCTGGTTACCATAACACAAGCTCTGCTTAGCTTGGGATCAGATAGCCGTGTGTGAGTTGTCCCAAGATATTTATTTATTATTATTAAACTACATTACTTTCAGAAGTTATTTTTGTCCGGTCATTGTGTCTGGGTCCAGTCTGGGGCTGTAGCTTAATTTTTTTGTTTCTTGACAGTTGAAAGTTCCTGTAACGGTCTTATTGAAATAAATGCTTTGAGCTGTTTGTGTTTTTCTATACCCCATATAGTTTTTTTTAACTGTCTCTAACATGTATAGAGAGCATCTATTATATAGAAGGCATCTACTCTCCAAATTTCAACTATGTGCTGCCAATAGTGTCGGAGTAAAGTGCCTGTGACATCCGGAGAGACTTACGGACAGGGCCAATTTATAAGGGTTCTGTTTTAGCCATTTGGCTACGGAAACCAAAAAAGTAAATCTTAGATAACCGCACTGCGGAGCGTATTTTTGAACAAAATCAGTATTTTTTGTGTAAAAAACACATTTTGTTCAAAGCTATAAGGCCACAAAGGCGCCGCGGAACATCTCGCACCAACGAGTTGACGGGACGTGCTGGACCCCAACGATCAATGGTCGACATAGCCCAAAATCGAAACAGTTGGATGTCGTAAGGAGAGGCTTTTGATCAGCAGTGGGATAACAAAACAGCAGGTTGTCCAATGAATTGAGAAGTCAAAACATCTTCAAAAAAAATGTTGATATAATAGTTATAATTTCCATGGTTGCTTTTTGAGTGAATTTTGATGAATTTTCCACCAAGACGGAGCTAGCGCAGCTAGTACTTAGGTGCCTAATTAGCTAATTTAAGGACTCTAAAACCATTTTGAATATAATTTAGAAGGTATTAGGAGTAGGTAAGCTTAGTACTCACTTCAACCCTGCATTACTTATATCCTACTCGGCTAATATCGTTATGAGGCCACTAAGAAGTACCTGCTATAACGTTAACAGGATTAGACCCATGAGCTGTCGTCGCATTTACATGGCACCTTTTACCTTCCCCTACTTACCTACCTATTCTTAGTACCTACATACCTATCTACATTTTATTTAGAACAAAGAAAATAACGATATTTGGTGCAGATGAGTTCAGTTTACAGTTTGATATTGGAACCATTTGTGATCTCCGAATACATCTTGAACAAAGTCCTGGCGAAGATTTATAAAACAATCGATGTAAGTATTGGTCAGAAAGGCACAAAAGGAATTAGCAGAAATGCAAATGATATTGATTCATGCCTCCTCCGGTATTATTATTATTGTGATGTTAAAAGTAGGAAAAAGCAGTATGAAAGTGAGCGCCGGTTATCTATGTGGTGCTGAAGAAGAGGTATCAACATGTCGACAGGTATGTTTTGAGTGAAATAAGTTTTTGGGTGAATGATGAAATAATTAGCTCGAATGGGGGACGATTAGCAAAAACTTCAAAACCTCTGATATTTAATAAATGCTAGCCCTCAGGTAACAGGAAGTGTCAACTAAGCGTTTCGAATTTCCTTGAAAAGTTTGTGACCACGCTGACCTCATGGTCCGATAGAGTTTCAACCCCAAACGGCTCGAAAATATAGTAACCATTATGGGTAAATTTATTAAAAATGACTATATTCACGCCGCTTGGGGTTCACCGCAGCTGTAGCACATCACGATGGGATGGATACACACAGACATACATTTTGCTATCCACTCAAAGGGTTCGGCGGCAATTTTTCATGGAAACAAAGACGGTCCGGTGGACAATAGCGACTGCTGTGCCATTGAGTTCTAATACAGCTCGAAAGTTGACAAAAGCTCGTCGGATTATGTCGTTAATTAGTTTTTTTTCCGGACAACGATAAATTAGAAGAAAAACGAAAATAACAAAAAAAGAATTGACACTATTGACAGTGTGGTGGAGGCATCAGAGTGCAAGAGGGCGTGTAGTTTCTTTCCTCCATCGGGAAAGAAAAACCGAAAAGATGAAAAGATTCGGTTACTATGTGAATAAAAATCTAAGGATATGTTGCTGTCCAGAATTGTTCGTCACCTTGTCATTGTCTGTAAATTTAGTGTCCTCTGTTTTCCTTTGAACACTAAGCATGGACAGGCCACTTAGCCTCGCGCCATCACCAGGGCCGTAGGCAGCAGGAGGGTTTCGGGAGTTCCAAACCCACGAAATCTCCGGCAACTATTGAGAAACCAATGCATCCGAGACGAAAAGCAAAAGTTCATTTCGCTCGCTGGTACTCCTATTTACCTTCTGTGTGTTCTTGTTTGAACAAAAAGAATATATGCACAAAAAGAAAAAAAATATGGGGAATAAGGAGGTATCTGCAAAAAAAATACTTTACTAACGCGACTTTGTACGCAATAGGTTCGCAATTTGCATAAAATATGGTTTTAGTCAGAAGATTCTTAATTTTCTATTTTTACAATAAGTACCTAGGTAGTTCCAAAATTAGAAATCAACACAAATATTTAAAAATAACTTCAGGTTCCTGTAAGATGATTTCCTTCATCTTGCATCCTTGCTTTTTAATATTCCCACGGTGTTTTATGTGAAAATGCTAGAATAATAACTAAGCAGGTGAAACGGATCATGTGTATGACGCTGTCTTTGAAATACTCCAGAGTAGCTGATGCTTCATTGCTAGTAAAGTTCATAGGTATTTCAAACAGAAGCGAGGTTCAGGGAACACCTCTATATTTGTACCAGGGATATGCCCTAACAGATGTTGCACAGAGGGGGACCCGGATAGGTCTATCATGAGAAGACAGTGCCTCCATTATGTGCGGTTTGTATCACCGGGGTGCGGTAAAAGTCCTACACTCCCCGGTCTTATACCCAAAGACCGATCGCCTTTTGAAGGTTTCCCCCCGAGAACAAAAACAGAAGGTACCTACTTCAATGTGGAATCAGAATTTCTATTTAAGCAAAGCGATCCCCTCTCAACTCTATTATAAGTAGGTACCTACTGTTACAAATAACTTTGCGCGATAAGTGTAAAATTAAAAAGATAGAAAACAATAAGTACGATGAGATGAGTTACATGTAGCGTCATTTTTAGAGTTCTTAACCATTTATGGCTAAAATGGAACCCTTATAGATTCGCCCCGGCCCGTCTTTAAAGCTCCCGATGCCTCTTACTTTTCTTGTTGTTTTAGTGAAGAAGTGTTAGGAACATGAATACGTTAAGGAATGCTTTCTCGCGGAGGTAGTGATTGGAACGGGTCTACTTCTGCACTGTTGAAAGAGACCAATATGCTTAGTTATAACAACCAATTCATCAGGTAGGCTCCCATTCACCCCGAAAAGATGGTAGCCATTAAGCTAATTCGGGTACCGCATAATCTCCAGCGAGGTAGCGAGCCTCCTTGCCGAATTATCATCGTGGGATTTGGAGGCGACATTCCAGGCGTGTACAGGCACGCCTGGAATGTCGCGCACGCGGAGACCTTAACCAGGAAAAACTCTGCTGCCGCGGAAAATTGCCGTTCATCTGAAAGACTTCCTGTGGTTATCTGCCCCGCTTGAGCTGAGCACAAGAGTTAGTTAGTTAGTTTAGAGTTGGAGCGGAGTTGTGTCTCAGGCGAACTCTCGCGTTTGACCCTGGTTCAACCCATGATCCGGAGCGGGAGAGAATGGGAAGCAGTCACTTCCATCTGCCAAACAGTCATGCTAGCGAAGGAGGTAGCAAGACGTTTGAGGTAACGAACTTCCAAAAGTCGTCCTCCCAGCCGTCGCTGGCGACGCTCCGGGCGTCACACGATGACCGGCCGGCCAACGCATTCGCGGGCCTATGGACGGTGAGCGTCCGTGTCCGTCTCGCCTAAAGATGTCCGGGGGTTATAGAAGGAACATGGGTTTATAAGTTTGACTCTCCCTCGCGCTTCGCACAGATCGGGAGGAGTCATTTGATGATTCATAATCCAAAAAAAAATAACCTTTGAATCAACTTCCACATCGCACAGCTGTGATAGATACGCATGCTGATTATAACTCCAAGTTCTAACCAGTATATTCTAAAAGACAGTGTTATATCGAAACAGACAATTGATGGCTTAAGAGTCAAAGAAGTTAGAGGCGATCGGCGGCGGCGATCTCTCGCGTCCGGCCCTGGTACAGTCCATGGTCCGGAGCGAGAGGGAATGGGAAGCGGTAACCTCCTTCTGCGAAGCAGTAATGCTAGCTAAGGAGGTGGTCGGGCGTTTGAGGGAGAGAACCTCAAACCAACCCAGCCGCCGCGGGAGACGCCCCGGGCGCCGGGTGCCGCGAGACGACTCCCGGCCACCGTAGATGCGGGCCTGTGGACGGTGAGCAATGGGTAGCTCACCGTCCGCAGTGGCGGCGTAGCATGGGTTGGCACCCGGGGCGACTTTCTATTGAGCACCCTCAAAATAAAACGACAAACACTAAACGCGATTGCGTGATTTTATTTTGCTAAAATATATATCAAAATTTACTGTTCGGTTCTCTTCCATGGACAATATGGAAAGATTGGTAGGTCGTGTTTGGGTCCTTGCACGTCTTAAGTAAGATTTTATTAACTAAAATTTTGAGAAACTTCTTTTACAAGAAGCCACTGAAACAATTGCTTAAAAAAACCTGTGTAGATGCTGCATCTCTTGTATCAACGTTTTCTTTGCTGCTGCTAGCGTCACACATGTCTTCGAGTGTTTATACAAGTTTCTCAAAATATTCCTTAGTGATTTAACAGCATCGTGATGAGCACTCCATGTAGTCTCTACTAGACATTTTCCCCCAAACACCAGCAATTTTCATTAGAAATTCTCATCAATATGTGGATGACGAAAAGAACGAGTTATCTCGCTTCTACTATTCCGAAATATGTTACACTTGAACTAACATTCCCGGAAGAGTTCACCATAGCAATTGATTAACACAAAGCATAAACAACGTTTTCAGCTTGTTCTTAAATTATTGCTTGTATACACCACCATTATTTTCACCATAATTGCATGCATTGCACCATGGTTGCAGCGTTATTATATCCTTGTGCCCGACAAGTTTGACTGCAGTCTTTCCAGCTGTAGGGAAGAAACCTAGAAAACATTCGTTCACTGCAACTTAATTGCCTTCAATATGAACACTGATCTACATGTGATATGTCTGGAGTACTATCGAAAATAATTCCGAAATATTGAACTCATTTTGAATGTCTTTAAATGGACAAAAAGAATCTACCCGTTCACTTTTGCATGTGCTCTTTTAGCACTAGGTCATATTTTGACAATAGATTAACTAAAAAAACTCTCTTTTGTCTAATGAAATCCCCTCTAAGACGAAGATTTTAGCGTGCCAGGAAGAGAAAAACATCTAAAAGGCGACTCAAAATGGCACTCCACTTCTTTTTTCTTGGTCACAACTTTTTGTTGTTCATGGTCGATAGATTTTTGCAGCTTCAATCCATTTCAAGATTTTCCATTTTTCAAAACAGGAAAGTAGGCCTTTAGAATTCGTTATGTTCAGACACTTAAGGATTTAGTTTCCACCATGAATTAAATCCGTTGACGAAACTCTGTCAAAAACAGCATCATTTATTTTTTACTGGAGAGGTATCACCCATTTTCTTAGTAGTAACGTTTAATAAAACCATTCTGAATGGAAATGTTGGAACTTTTTTTTTGTTTTATATACAGATCTTTGGTCAGTATCTACAAATGGGCCGACTCTGCTTCAATAGGATTCACTTCCCGCTTTAACAATTCTAACCCTCAAATCATCACGCATTGGTCTATAACCGACTCGTAGGCTACAAGTTAGATTTCTTAATATTCAGTTATACAGCCATTCGGTCTGGAAAATTATAATGTCAGCCAAAAGGTGCAAAAAACAGCAAAGTATCAAAAATAGACAATAAAAATAAAATCCAAACCAAATATAAATACTTATATCTAAAAAGTTCACATTATGTCGTGAAGCGTGATGATTTGAGGGTTAGAATTGTTAAAGCGGGAGTCTAGTAGCAACATCGAAACGAGTAGTGTCATACAGCTTTTCTTCATCGTTTTCAATTTCAATTTGATGGCTTCTTCATTGTCGCTATTCCGTCCTTTTTAACCGACTTCATATAAAGGAGGAGGTTTAGGGGTTTTTATGTAGTTATGTTACTCAAAGACGCCTTTTTTTTTGGTTGGGCAATCATCAAATAACTTCCCCCGCTCTGGGCGGAGCGGGGGGGGGGGGGCGTGTCAGACTTTTACTGACTAAAACCCACCCATGTTCCTTGTATTGCCCTTTACGTTCCGGGGCCGCGGTATCTCTTTCGAACAACCCGCAACCCCGGCAGGCGGAGGCTCTGGAAAGCCTTGCTACCATCTCTTTGAGGCGCGCGTGAAAAACGAACGCGCCGTCGACACGGCCTGTTGTCAATAGACGGACGGACGGTGAGCTACCCATTGCTCACCGTCCACAGGCCTGCATCTACGGTGGCCGGGAGTCGTCTCGCGGTGACCGGCGCCCGGGGCGAATCCCGCGGCGGCTGGGTTGGTTTGAGGTTCTCTCCCTCAAACGCCCGGCCACCTCCTTTGCTAGCATTACTGCTTCGCAGAAGGAGGTTACCGCTTCCCATTCCCTCTCGCTCCGGACCATGGCCTGAACCAGGGCCGGACGCGAGAGATCGCCGCCGCCGATCGCCTCTACGAGGGCATGGTGGTGCCCCTCCCCGCGCTGGGCAGACCGCCACTGTGTGCTCCACCGTGCCCTCCGGGCGATCGTCACAATGGTGACACCCGGGCGTTTCCTCCCGCCCGATTATGTGCAGGAACCTCCCGAAACTTCCGTGTCCGGTGAGGACCTGCGTCAGGCGGTAGGTGAGGACGCCTCTCCAGCCACTCCTCAAAGAGGGGACTTACCGCCACTATTGTGGCGTGCCCTGCACGGGGTTGCGACATTCGCTCTCTCCATGCTACCATGAGATCGCACCGGAGGTCTGTCCGCTGAGCGGCAATTTGCCGCGGTGTCGGAGTTTCCCCCCGGTGTAGTGCATCCGCGCGCCACTCATACAGGCGCGCGAGGACTATCGCCTCTAGAACCCACGGTGGCAATCCGGCAAGGAGGCTCGCTGCCTCGCCGGAGATCGTGCGGTAGCCCCAGATCAGCCTAATGGCTACCACCTTTTGGGGCGCGTTCAGGTAGTGGGCGGCGCGCCGCCCTAAAGAACGCGCCCATACCCGGGCCCCGTAAAGGGCCATGGACCGCACGACTCCGGCAGCCCCCGCCCGCTCGAGTTTGGGAGCCAAACATCGGAACTCAAAGACAACTGGACCCTGGGAGTTATCGTCTATAATACATATTTTTTTCTCTGTATATATGGATGCTAATCTCCACCTTTCATCTGTGTATCAAGATTGTTAAGCTCTTTTCCGGCGGCACCCCTCATGCAAAGCATTTTGGCTCCTGGTTTGTAAATCATCTGTTTCAATGTCACTTTCAACACCTTGCTGTGGTGTATTTGATACCAGAGAAGCCGAAGGTGCTACGTACTTCAAAATTGACCCAGATAATGATTACCTTGCAAATTAAACGACCACATCGTAGAAACAATAACACTGGTTGACTGACCAACTGTCGACTGTGATTGCTTTGATTGATACATCAACAACTTGCCCCTTCCGCCCGCGCCGACCTTATCGTGCAGATGCGCCAGTGGCTACTAATCTGCGCGACTGGCTTGGCATTCCGTTGTCACCCCTTGATGCTTGGCACCCGGGGCGGACCGCCCCCACCTTACGCCGCCACTGACCGTCCGTCCGTCTATTGACGACAGGCCGTGTCGACGGCTCGTTTGTGTTTCACGCGCGCCTCAATGAGATGTAAGCAAAGCAGAGGGGCTTGCCAGAGCCTCCGCCTGCCGGGGTTGCAGGTTGTTCGAAAGAGATACCGCGGCCCCGGAACGTAAAGGGCAATAAGACGGAAAGGCAATAAGAAGGAACATGGGTGGGTTTTAGTCAGTAAAAGTCTGACACTCCTCCCCGCTCCGCCCAGAGCGGGGGAAGTAATTTGATTATTCCCCCCCCCCCAAAAGAGTCAAAGAAGTAGGTCTCTGGTTCTCACTCACGTCTGAAATTATTGCATTCGACTATCAATGAGTTCAGTTGGCAAAATGCCAGATACTACTAGTCTGTCCTAAATATTACTAAATGTTTCTTCAACCGAATGTTCGGTACGTAAATTGAATATTCGGTCCATGAACGAAGAACTGAACTGCGGCCGAATATTGAAATTCGATATAAGTAGACCAACTTCGGCATTACCGATAGTGAAACGAATTTCGGTGAACAACGGTACTTTACTTCAGACTATAGTCCGGTCAAATTAGACCAAAAAATAAGAGTTAAGTTACATAAATTCCCACCTAGCTGCAAATCGGTAAGATTGTTTAAAATATCATTAAAAACAAAATTTGAAAGTTCCCCATCTTTCCCCTGTAAGGAAAAAAAAATATTCAAGGTCAAAGGTAAAAAAAATGAGTTTTTCGCGATTTTCAGCAAAACGGTAAGTTTTATCATAAAAATACTTCAGACAAAAATTGTAGATCATAAAATTATATACAAAAAATTAATTAATACTTTTTTTCTACGAGCCACCGTTTTTGAGATATAACGATTCTAAAAGTTGTAATCGTCTTAATCGAGCCTCGGCTTAGGGCGTCGCTGAGGGACAACAAGGGACAGGCTGGATCTGAGTGATATTACTTTGGGACTGGTTTAGACTTACTGGCTCAGCATCGCGGGCTGGCTCTTGCAATGGACGGGTGGGGCAATTACCGGGACGTCGCGACGGGCCTCGTCAGCGAGGACGGAATGACGGCGCTTTGCGTCTGACTTTTCGAAGGGTACTCGTCTCCCTGCTGCTCTCCTGAAGCAGGGTTATAGCATCGTCAGGAGTGACGAGGGTATGTCGGGGACGACGAATTTTACTTATTCGCGAGGGATCGTATCGAGCGGCCGATGCGATAAGGGGGTTGCGATGTTTTAACGCGGAGTCAATAAAGCGTTTGGAAAGGCGCTTCATGAATTGAACGACGGTGGGGATTCTTAAGTCTAAGTGAAGACTATCGTTACGGACGTAAAAAGGGGCTCCCGTGATTTTACGAAGGAATCGGTTTAGCAAGGTCTGCATCTTATGAAGGAAACGAGGGTTGGGATGGGCAAACACGACACATGCGTATGTCATGAATCATGATGTGACGGATGACCGCGGTGTATAAACGCAATTTGCACTTAAGTGACAGTTTGCTTTTTGCCTGAATTAAAAAGTGAAGCCTACCCATAGCAAAGGCAGCGCGCGAACGAGCCGCTTTGATATGTGCCGCGAAGGACAAGTGGCTGTCGAGAATGACACCTAAGTATTTGGCTTGCTTCTCCCAGGGGATAGGCTTGCCGTACATAGTGATCGGACTGGACCAACTGGCGTTCAAGACTAACAGTATTTCATTTATTATAGCAGGTATAAGACCTAGCCACGCACACAATTGAACAGGGGACAGATGTTTTCTCAAGGTTACGATGGCGTATAAATTAATTGACTGGTTTTCATTTTACCTGATATTCTTATAGTTATAACTTATGTATATTTTATATAAGTAGTGTAAGTTACAATGACCGATAGAAAAATATTTAAACATATATTACAACTATAGATATATACGTGGCGTACTCATGCATATTATGACGATTACAACTTTTAGAATCGTTATATCTCAAAAACGGTGGCTCGTAGGAAAAAAGTATTTATTGATTTTTTGTAGATAATTTTATGATCTACAGTTTTTGTCTGAGGTATTTTTATGATAAAACTTACTGTTTTGCTGAAAATCGCGAAAGACCTATTTTTTTACCTTTGAACTTGAACATTTTTTTTTCCTTACAGGGGAAAGATGGGGAACTTTCAAATTTTGTTTTTAATGATATTTTAAACAATCTTACCGATTTGCAGCTAGGTGGGAATTTAGGTAACTTCGAATGTCTAAATTGACCGGACTACTACATGAACGCAGCCAACTGAAATTGCCAGAGTTAAGAAATTCTTTTTCTTATGTCACTGTCAAATTAATTGAAGTGAATTTAGTTTAGTGTGATTATTTAAAGGGCATTTTTGCCGCATTTAATATGTGTTTTATTAACTGTTCATCTTTTTGTTATTAATTTGCTTTATAGTGGATTGGAATATATGGAGAAGTTTTGATATAGTAATTCTATTACCTTTTTATCACTATCTTACTCAATGATGGATCTAACTGACGAAAATATTGAACTAAGCGAAGACGAAGAAGAAGAAATTACAGCTGAAGTGGTACTTAAAACTCTTCAAAGTGCCTGGCAAAATGAAAGGTTAGCACCAGAAATATTACCACATCGCAATGATATGGTGGAATGCATGTTGGGACAAATACAACACATGGAGCGCAATATAAACAAACTACCTAAAACAGACCTTCGTGCCACTATACACAAAATGGAATTGAGTAGAATTAAATTTATAATATGTAATTATCTTAAAACTAGGCTAAATAAAATAGAGAAGTATTGTATACCAATATTAAACGAAGAAAGACAGCGGGTGGATTCAGGGACTAACTTTCTAACCCCATCAGAATACAAGTATGCTCAAGAATATCTATTAAATATGGAGAATCACATGAAGACTGTAGTTCTAGATAAGATGCCTGGCAATATGCAAATGTTTGAGAATAATAAAATGTCTGAACATCCAAACATGCAAAGCCATGTATTTCTAAAAGCCAATGAGACAGTAAATGGAGTTGTGCTAGAAGATCTTGCTGGCGAAGATGAAGAAATAGACTTAGAAGGTTTGTAAGCTTAGTGTTCTCTTGTAAACTAGCTATGACTTCAAAATATTGTTTGCATATTTTATTTAATAGTGTTGTATTGGTTTTTGTTGCAGAGGGATCACAACATATTTTGCAGTACAAACCTATTGCTGATCTTGTTAAGAATGGAAAAGTGCAACTTATATAAAATAAAGTCAGTCTTACACAGTAATGATTATTTTGTTTCTTACATCATAAACTAACATTCAATTTTGGGCTATAGGTTTTTAAAACATGGACATAAGCACAGTTCCACAAGTACCTTAACCAAATCATATCTATCTGGAACTGCAATAGGGGCGGTAGCCTTGTACAGAAGTATTTTCTTGCAAGAAATACTACTTGGTTAACTTTATAGAAAGCCTTATCAAAGTGAATAAAGACTGCAAAAAAGCCAAGCAAATCACAAATCAGATATTTAGGTACCTTGGCTCTTATAGGTTACATTTCCTTTTGATAGAGTTAGCCGATGTTAACCACACTTACCGCTGCTCTGCTCCTAGATCTTTATGTATTATTTAAAGCCCAGAACTACTTACGTACTAGTACGTAGGGACTAAGTGCGGAAACCGGACCCCTCCCACAATAAGTGGGATCCACATGAGGAAGAAGAAGAAGCCCAGTACTAAGCATAATCTTTTCATTTTCAGAAAAGGTAATAAAAAGAGGTGTTCAGAAAACATGATAGGTATATATTTTCATTGACACTGATTGTATATATTTATTATAACAGTAATCTCAAATTTTAAGGCAATGTTGCATTATTTCCAGTTAAGGCAAAGTCACACTTAGTACACAATAATATCCAACATATTTCTAAGTACAAAATAACATTTTTTTTTGTAAAATTTAAAAATCTATTTGGAGCTATATTTTTAATATGATACAGAAATATAACTATAGATGGCTGGAATGTTGTTTATTAATGGAAAATCTGTACAGAATTTAAAATGATTGTAAATATTTTGTAACCAATTTCTCTCATGCCTTTCAAGTTCCTACCTATGGTGATACAATGTAAAATTTAAGCACATTTAGATTGTTTAAGTACTCAGTAGTTGTTTCAATAATAGTTTGAATAAAAAATAATAGTAACAGTAATATTGGCAGTCACAGCTCCATCACTGAGGTCATAATAAGTACTAATATAACTTACTTTAGAGGTTTTTAGGTAACAATAACAATCAAAGGTTTACGAACTTATACCTATTTGTGATAAGTTAATTAATATAAAAATAACATTAGCTTTCTTAATTTCAAAGATTTATCTACTTAGTAACTAACTATGCCATGAATGCACACATAATCACACAAAGCTTTATGCTTTCATGCGACAATAATCAACTTTACAGGTTTAATACCTCTTTGTAAATAAACATATGCCTTGTATTCAGTACAATGACGCAAAGCAATGTGTCATGTGCTTACTTGAAGCAGTGAGACATTCAGTAAGAAGCACTTCTGGCAATATCAATTAAAAAGTGCACTTAAGTAGCGTCCGATCGATGATATTATCAATCCCCAGTGATCACCAATTGTTGGACACTCTTATTATCTTTTCAGGTGGTCTACTATGACTTCTTACAGCAAATAATTTTACTGTACTGACGAGCAGAGAAGATAATATATAGGATGTCTTATTCCATCTCTTTCCCACACTGAAGTGACATTAAATTATAGTTGGTGGTACGGGCTCAGGTGATCACACATCAAACATTAAACAACCACCATCATGATGCCCTTTTAGGCATTAACTAATTGCTATGCCTGTATTAAAAACTAATAATTCGATTAAAATTTGACATAAACATTGAAAATTAAGTAGATTGGTCATTGTAGTAAGTACTATTGCGGGTTGTTTTCGTCGGCGTCAACGTATTTGATGTGCTCCGCGTGCGCAGCGGCGGCGAGGTCCCGCAGGCTCTGCTCGGCAGCGGGCCCTAACTGCTGCACCATGCGCGTGAAATGTCCCTCCGGCTTCTGCAACAACTCGTGAGGGTGCCCGCACTCCACTATCTCGCCTGCTTCCATGACCTGGAGGACGAAAAGGTTGATTTGTTGTAGGTAATTGCAGGAGATAACTAGTTTATTTTATGTTACTTAGTTCCTCCTTTGCAAGACTGGGAAACGTAGCCATTTTTGCTGTTTCTGAACATACTCAATTCACTAAAAGATATAAAAAGTATCCTATGTTTTATTCCAGACTATAATCTACCTCTGTGCCAAATTTCATCAAGATCCGCTCAGATACATCCATCCATCCTCACAAACATTCGCATTTATAATATTGCAAACTTTTGCCCGCGGCTTCGCTCGCGTTAAATTCGGGGTAACACAGTTCCCCTTGCGCCTTATTGATTTGTAATAGCAACGCTAAGTTTTCCCTTTCCTTCTCTCTTTCTCCCTCACATCCCACTTTAAAAAAAAAAACAACAAACAAACTCACTTTCGCTTTTATAATATTAGTAAGGATAGATACTTAGTTGGTTATTTGTTTGTTACGTCTTCACGCCTAAATGGCTAAACCGATTTTGATGAATTTTGGTACAGAGATAGTTGGGACCCTGGAGACGGACATAGGCTACTTTTTGTCAAAAAAAACTGAGAAATGAGGGAGAAAGGGGGAACAAAAAAGGAAAACTTAACTTTGCTATTACAATAAATAAGGCGCAAGGGCATAAACTACAGGTAGCAAGTACCTACCTGCAAATCAGGAAGCGAAGCCGGGGGTAAAAGAACTCAAACTCAAACTCAAAGCATTTATTTCAATTAGACCATTACAGGCACTTTTGAATGTCATAAAAACAAGAACAAAAAAATGATGCTGCTACAATCCCGGTCACAAGGCATAATAACTTGTGAAAGTACTGTAGTTGCCCATTCCAAAGCGTTGATCTCTATGGAGAAGAATGGGCAAGAAACTCCATGGACACTCTTTTAAATTATAATATTTTTACAAAATCGTATTTACATCATTCGTGTTGAGATTATACAAATATGTGAGAACGATGTAGAAAGACGTGCACAGTAAGAGCGTCCAGAGTAAATAAAAAGCAAAATTCAATTTTTAAATCTAAATAAGTAAGTTAAAAAAATGACCGTGGTAGTTAAAAAAAATGACCAGTCCCAACTGACAGCGCCCGTTCACGAACATGACGTATGGATCAGCCCCATTCAGCTCGACCATTTTGAAGGGAGCTAAATGACCCGACACACCCGCCACTATCAGCGAGACATTTAAGTGAGCATGACACTATTAACCACCAGGGCTTCGTCAAGTCAATGATAATACA
Source organism: Ochropleura plecta (assembly GCA_905475445.1). Classification (NCBI taxonomy): domain Eukaryota; kingdom Metazoa; phylum Arthropoda; class Insecta; order Lepidoptera; family Noctuidae; genus Ochropleura; species Ochropleura plecta. The sequence continues at coordinate 12,668,702 of FR997725.1, read as the reverse complement.
TAGCACTCACATATGGGCTTAATAATTATACAATACTAGAGAATTGATTCTATACATTGCAAAGATAGTCTTACAATCTTCTGCAGCTTCCACTATAGCTTCGGATACTTATCAATGAGTTTACCCTTTTGCTTGAGGAGCAGGACCAGCATTGAGCCAAGCATTTTTATCATCAATATAATCCCCCAACTTATAATATGCTTGCCTACATAGTGTGCGTTTAATACAAGATTTAAATTTCGTTTCATTCAGTTGAAGAATGTGGGGAGGTATTTTATTGTAGCATTTCAAACAGTACCCCATGAAAGATGAGTCTACTTTAGCTAACCTGAAACCCGGCTGAACCAATTGGTCCCTGTTTCTAGTATTATACTTGTGTCTATCACCTCGTTTACCAAATAGATGCAAATTTTTTCTGACGTACATGATGTTTTCATAGATATACTAGCTTTTGCCCGCGGCTTCGCTCGCGTTAAATTCGGTAGCGCCTTATTGATTTGTAATAGCAACGCTAAGTTTTCCCGTTTCTTCCCTCTTTCTCCCTCATATCCCACTCTTTTTTAATAAAAAATAGCCTATGTCCGTCTCCTGGTTCCCAACTATCTCTGTACCAAAATTCATCACAATCGGTTTAGCCATTAAAGCGTGAAGAGGTAACAAACAAACTCACTTTCGCTTTTATAATATTAGTAAGGATTGACAAGGTACTGTCATGATGTTAATTTCCTTAAACTGTTCTCTTAGAGAATCTCGCCTACGTAGATTATAAATGGCTCTAATGGCTCTTTTCTGCAGAATAAATACAGACTCGATGTCTGCAGCCCGTCCCCAAAGTAAAATACCGTATGACATTATACTATGAAAATAACTAAAATAGACTAGCCTCGCGGTATCTACATCAGTAAACTGACGGATTTTTCTGACAGCATATGCTGCTGAACTAAGCCGTCCTGCAAGAGATGTTATATGCGGACCCCATTGTAGCCTTGAATCGAGCGTTATCCCCAGGAAAACAGTTTTATTGACGAATTCTAGTTTCTCTTGATTCAATACTATGTCACAATCACCACTTTTGACGTTTGGCAGAGCAAATCTTATGCACTTCGTTTTTTTCCCATTTAATACCAAATTATTGGCGGTGAACCAATCATTTACCTGTAATAGGGCGTTATTTAAGTCGTCTAGATTTGTGGCACGTCTATTTATCTTAAATATTAAAGAAGTATCGTCAGCAAACAACACCATTTGTGGTTGGTTTTTAAATAAATGGGGTAGATCATTAATATATACTAAAAAGAGGAAGGGACCTAATATCGATCCTTGTGGTACACCCATCTTTACATTTAAACCCATTGAATTGACACCATTTATTTGCACTTGCTGCTGTCTATCATTTAAATATGATTTTACTAAACTAAGCGCAAGTTTTCCTAGGCCGTAAAGTTCAAGTTTCAAGAGTAGGGTTTCGTGGCTAACACAATCAAACGCTTTTGAAAGGTCACAAAAAATTCCTATGGCATCCTGTGCCTCTTCCCACGCAGTAAATATGTGTTTTAACAAGGTAACACCAGCGTCAGTCGTACAACGTCCTTTGGTGAAACCATACTGTTTTTCATGTAAGATCTTATTGGTGTTAAAGTGGTTGAGCATTTGATTAAGCATTACCTTTTCAAACACCTTGCTGAAAACCGGCAAAACGGATACGGGTCTATAGTTATTGGTGTCTTTACTATCCCCAGATTTGAAAAGGGGTATAACTTTACTGTATTTCATAAGGTCCGGAAAAACTCCTTGGTCCACACACAAATTGAATATTATGGCTAAGTACGGTGCTATTGTCTCAATAATAGCTTGACAAACTTTAATAGACAATCCCCAAAGATCTTCGGTTAATTTGATTTTGATTTGCTTGAAAGCTTTAATGACTGCAGTGGGGTTAATGTGCTTAAATTGAAACTCAACCGGACATGGTGAAACGTTTGCTCTTAATAAATCAATGGAAAGCAAGGATGAAGAATTTAATGTTTCAGTAGTTTTAAGTGGGATACTAGTAAAGAAATCTACAAATTCTTGAGCAACTTCGTTTTTAGTGGTTAGAAGACCACGCGAAGACTCTAGTGTGATCTCATTATTACATTTTTTGTTTCTGTTAGTTTCACTATTAATGATTTTCCAAACCGTCTTAATTTTATTATCGGCGGATTTAATCTTGTTGCTAATGAATAAAGATTTAGCTAATTGGCAGGTGTTTTTAAAAATTTTTGAGTAAGTTGCAACATAGTGATTGAAAGTTTCTGAGATGAAGTAAGGCTTAAGGCCGTAAAGCTCAAACAATCGTTCCCTACTTTTTCTTATACCCTTAGTTGCCCAATCACTAAACATACACTTTGGGCTAATAGATTTAGTTTTTATTTTTAACGTATCATTGAACTCTGTGTAGACAACCGAAAAGAATTCCTCATAAAATTGATTTACATTTTCAATATTAAATCCCGTAGTGCTTAAATTACTAATTAAATTATTATTAAATTTATTCAAATTGCTGGGTGTTAGATATTTGTCTAGATTTTATCTGGGTTTTTTGTGACGGTGTGTAAGACTCGAAAACGACGGTTTGACCGCTGTGATCAGATGGAAGGTAATTTACAATGGCTTTATTTAAGTAGTCGCAGCAACAAAAGACATTATCAATACATGTAGCAGTGTCTGTAGTAATTCGGGTAGGCTCCGAAAAGACATTTATCAAATTAAATGATTTAAAAAGATGTAAGAATCTACTGCTATTTGAATTTATATCTAAAATATTAATATTAAAGTCACCACAGATAACTAGTAATTTATTACCTTTTGCAAGTTTTGCTAAAGCATCTTCCATTACTGACTCAAATACAGAGTAGTTTTGATAATTTGGGGGTCTGTAAACGCACACTATGACATGCTTATCTAGCTCAACACAAGACATTTCAATATTATGTTCAACCGAAAGATCAATTATATCATTACGAGTTTTAAATTTAATGGCATTTTTAATTAAGATAAGTGAACCCCCACGCATCTTAGATTTGCGGTTAAAGGAACTGCCTACACTGTAATTCTCAAAGTTAATTAACATTTCATGATCTTTTAGCCAATGTTCGGTGAAACATACAATATCAAACTTGGTTTTTTCTAAAAACAATTCAATCTCTAGTTGTTTCGAAGAGAAACCTTGAATATTTTGATGGAATAATTTCAAGGAATTCTGCTTAGCCCCTTTTTTAAATTTAATTATTTGAGAGCAAGAAGGTACCTTGGTGTTAGTGAGTGTAACACTTATGTTATTTATATCTTCTGTTGTCTTACTAGCTAGTTTAAATGAGCCGGAGTGAGTGACAATACTCCCCCGCCTTCCTTGTAAAAAGGTATATTAGTATAAGTAGGTACTAATAGTCGCAGTGTTAACAATAGAGGAAAACATAGACATAATATTTATGTCCGAGTGAATATTATAAGCTAATAGCCTAGCTATTTTGTGTCTACAACTAGTAGGTAGAAACACATTACCCCGTGTCGACCTAAGTTTATCAACAACATTGTTAATATCCAGATACATGAGTTTGTCACAATAGTGACCTACCAAAAAATGAACATGCTTATTCAGCATGTGAATATAATTGTTAATTCGATTCGATAATCTTTCAAAATATGGAAAAGCACACAATATTATTTAAGACAGTTCAACTTTAACAACTCAGTTACACTATCTGTGATGTCTTCTTTTGTAATTTTTGAACTATTTCCTATAAATATAGTTAAATCAGTATTTTTACTATAAACATTTCCAGTTACTAATGCCATTATCTGTTTATAAGTTAACCCTGGCATACAATTATTTTGACTGGGAAAACTCAGGTTATTACTTAATAATTTACCTACACCCCTTCCTATACTATCTGAAAACATTACTGAGTGAGAACATTCACAACTATCATATATCTCAGTTTGTACCACTTGTAAATTATTTTGTGGAATATTAACTGCATCTTGGTTGAGTATACAGTCCAGAGGCAAATTCTCAGCCTGGGACGGGTCCTCTATTACCTCAGGCTGGGTAGTGTCATGGTTAGAAACCGTATGGCAACTACATTGACTCATTACCAACTCATTTGCTGCAAGAATATGTTCCCTAAAGCTAGTTATTTATATTGGAAGTATCTTAATCGATTGCCTAATAGACTACACGTGAGTGTCGCACGACTAGTTAATTGGTTTGCTGATTATAGTTCGTTAAATTAATAAAATACCTATCACGTAATGACATCCGTCTCATAACCGTAAAGTCGATAACTGATGGGTTAGGTTAGGTAGGCACTCAAAACTCGTTGAATATCACTGACGACGATCATAAAGGTGTTCCTGGTTGCCAACGCGTAGTTTAACAATTATTGATTAAAACAAATACAGCCCCTTAACTGCCTCGTTGTTATAATGGTCGCAATCACAACTGCTGTGCATGGAGTTCCCCTGGGCAGGGCTCGGTTTTCGAGACTGGCATTTTTTTTGTTTTTCATTAGAACCTTTTCGGTAGCAGCCACAGAAGTCGGATTTGTGGCAATGGACTTGCGACCTATTACATAAGACTAAAATATAATGAGCCAAAAAATGATTGAAGATGAAGTGACAGAATGAAATTCGAAATATAAAAATTAAAAAATCAATGTTGATCCAAAAGGAAAGAGGTTGAGGCAACAACAGTTAAACATAACTAGCGAAATATGTAGGTACTATTAGGTAGGTATACCTCTGCCTTTGTTAAAACAAATAGGTACTGATACTTACAACAACCCTGTCGGAATCAGCGACCGTGTGCAAACGATGTGCCACCGTGATCACAGTGCACTCCGCGAAATGCGTCCGAATTGATTTCTGGATAAGGGCATCCGTACTGTAGAGAAAAAAACCAAACACGGTTAACCATTGGCCACTATGAATAAAAATATATGAACTCGACACCTCCACGCGTTCCCGACATAAAGGGTCTTGACAGACAGACCCAGCGACATCATTGGCATCTTTGAATCACAGACAGACCCACAACAAAGTCATCCTTTAAGGGTTTCGTGATTTTTTTTTCAAGGTACGGAACCCTAAAAATTACATATTCATGGTTCCTCAACTGTCTCATTGATCTTCATCGATCGCCAGCGCGATGAGCATTAGGTACTGTAGGCGGCCTACAGTACCTAATGCTCATCGCGCTGGCGTTGATGGTAGGCCTACAGTAGGCCTACCATCAACTTTTAGTTAACCATTCACTTCCGATGTAATCCAGTATAAGTACCTAAACTAAATCGTGCAGATTCGTACCATGAAGTGCCTTTAGCTGACAGGAGTTTGAATCTTCATGGACTGAATGAAAGATCGAAATTTGTCTGTGGTCCGCGGTGTGAGAAAGAGATGACGCTATACAGACGTTGCATAAGTCTGTCTCTTTTACTCGCACCATATGCGTTGCGTTTCGAAGCATAATCTGTATAAAAATTACAACAAAAACATTTTCAAATTACGTTTTCTAGCTTCAAATTATATACCATTACGCCATATTTAGTACTCATTAAATAATAGTAGTTTATATAATTATTTAATTAAGAAATATAAAAGGTTTGCTTAGTGTTGTTGTTAAAATAAATTGATTAAGACGAGTTAGGAACGCACCTCCACAGACTAAGTAACCTGTCGATGACAAATGACGTTCTGTTTTACGTAGTTGAACAAAAAGTTGATCTTACATAATTATTTTTTATGACAGGAATCCGTAATAAAAATCAGTATATTAATTGATTTAATGCCTAACACTAATTGTATTCAATTGCAGTCAACAACTATTCTACTAACTAAAATAAATAGATAAATAGAGTTCTTTACTTAATTTTATTAGTATTATTTGAAGTTATATTAATAAGTAATACGAATAATGGCTGAAATACCTTGAATTACGTATATTATCACAATTTTTATAAAGTTATTAACAAAACGACTCATTTCACGCCAAGAAATACCAACTTTTTTTGAATTAGTTACTTTGACACATAAGCCATCCTTTTCAGGTTGATAAGTCACGTCATGGTATGAAAAATGAATAACAGTTTCGAAGCAATTGTCGACTTGATTTGGCGTTGCCTAAACTGGATCATGTTAAGGATATTGTGGTATGAAATAGCAAAACAGTTTATTTTAGGCCATCAATTGAATCGCAATAACAGTTGATGGTAAGCCTCCTGGTACAATTACTAATTCTGTGATACTGGGTATTTTTAGTAAAAATAGCAGCCTTTGCTAGCCACGCAGCTTGAGTTGCCGGCTAAATGATTGCATCCTACCATATGACATAATTATATTAACTGAACATTATCACTAAGTATACGGATCTGCCCAGCCGTTCAGGAATATAGTTAATATAATAGTATGTTAATACTTCTATATAAATAAAATGTTAAAGAAGAGTTTACTTTGGATCAACATTGGCTGTAGCCTCATCGAGCACGAGCAGCTTGTTACGGCCAAGGGCTGCTCGCGCCAGACAGAGCAATTGTCTCTGGCCAGCGCTGAAGTTTGACCCTCCAGACTGCACGGCAGACGATAACGATGTCACGCTGCGCTTTAGTTCGACCTGGAACAATAAAATAAAAAATAGATTATTAAAAAATCTTAGGTGCCTTATCATCACAGATCGGAAAACGTTCCTACAATGAATAATACTTTTAGAGGGAGTTCTTAGCTATGTTTCATCGACTAATGAATTCTTTTTTTTATCAATGTCTTATTACTCAACAGAGCGTGAAATTTTAGAAATACCTGTTCCAACGCTGTCCAAATATCGGCGTCAGTGTATTTATCGAATGGATCCATATTGTAGCGTAAACTGGCGGAAAATAGAACTGGTTCTTGAGGAATAATGGAGATCTTTGACCTCAGTTCCTGGAAACGAAAATAAATACATGAATATTGTTAAAGGAGCCCTTAGGTTGCTTTTAATTCTATATTGAAGAAAAAATCTTCATACCTTAAGCGCGATGTCACCCGTGTCGACGTCATCAATGAAGACGTTTCCTTCAATGGGCGCCAGACGGAATAGAGCGGATATCAGTGAAGACTTGCCGGCTCCTGTACGACCAACTACTCCCACCTGAAAAATATCGAATATTTAATTTAGAAGCACATAGAATATTCCGCATTTGTGATCTCTAGTCTGCAAGCAGATTTCTATACTGAATGAGCTGGAGGCTAAATAACAAAAGCCACACGTTACTGCAGTCCAGTTGTTATTTGTAGGTCTTGACAGTGACAGTCGTTACGAGTAGTCTGAAGCCGGAAAGACTGACAATGACAACCCGTATTCAAGGGATATTGTGTAACATAGTAACTGAGTTGTGTAGGTCAGATAGGTAGTCGCTCCATAAAAAAACAGGTATTTAGCTGCATAAGCCGACCTCGACATACTTAATTGATAAAAGGCTACGTAGAGGATTTTTACGATGAAATAAGACTTACCTTCCACCCACTTTCTATAACAATATTAAGTTTCTTGAGCACTGGGTCTGCATCCTTGTCGTACCTCAGCGAGAGGTCCCGGAACACCAGGCGAGCGCGCGCGGGCCAGCCGGCGGGCGGCGCGGGCCCGGCCGTGACCTCGCGCGGCAGCGACGTGAACTGCACCACGCGCTCCACGCTCGTCATCTGCGAGATCACCTCGGTCGCCTGCTTCACGCCGTACTGCACCATGTTCACCAGGATCAGACCCTGGCTTATAGCCAGGCCCACGTTTCCAGACTGTGTCGTTCCTATTCAAATGGGACAAAGTATTTTTTTCAGAAAAGTAAGAGCTAATTTGACCATTGTCAATTATCGCGACTATCCGTCGCTGCCAATAGCAAATTGCTATGGAATACCGCATCTTGAAGGCAGATGGCAATCAAATTTTTTATTTAATCGTTTTCAGTGTCTTTGTTGAATTTTATTCTAATTTCAAGTTATCAGAAATGTTCTTAGGAGACTAACCATCATCCAAGAACAGGAATGTGTAGGCTACGATGACCACGTAAACTGCACAGATAAGGCTCAACCAAATTGAAAATGCAGTATTCGTGACGATTGTTAAGTACCTGAAACGAGAAGAACAAGTTCAGAAGTCATATGCAACTTATGCAAGCAAAGCAATCATGTGTTACTACGACAAAGGTGCCAAATACAATATTTGCCACGCTTTGGTAGCAGATAAAATAGATCAGGCTGCTATACTTTTTATCTGTTACATAGGGATGGTTAGCACTACTTGGCCCGGCAGTCTACAGTAGTTACTTACCAAGCAGCAGTGTGTACGTCTTGCTTTTCGTCGAACTGGGCTCGCAGCATCTCTTGAGCTCCACACGCGCGCACTGTGTTGAGGCCTGCCATTGTTGCCGAAACGTGTGAGAATACTGGGCTGCGGGTCGTACCTTCCACCCTTAGAAAAAAAAATACTTTAAATATTTTATTGAGAATTACAAGTTGGAAATACATTGTTTTTAGAGGCATTTAAGAAATTTATAGGACAGCATCTACCACACCCATTTAAGACTTATTTAGTCTCAAGGGTGGCTGAGGATTGTGGCAATAAATCTCCAGATGGGAGAACAAATAACGCTATCATTATTTTAATAAATTTTTAATAATCACCTTTTTATAGCCTGTGCCGTACTGAGGAATATAATCGTCCAAATGTACATGAGTATTCCGCATACCGCCGTTGTTAGTAGCATGTAAGGGTTGACGATCGCTACCATCACGAGGATACCTAACATCACCATAAAAATCTGGGGAAGATAAAAACAACATGAAATTACGACTGTAATTTATATTATGTGGTTTAGTTCGTTCTATCGAAATAACCAAGCTACAGGTACCTTTTTGATTTTCAAACGAACGAAATGCCTTAGCACAGGGGCACGTTCATCTTCAGTTATAGTTTTCTGCTGTCTATGCTGTGATTCCATTGCACCCTTCTCATATAGTCACATTTTTATGAAGCCGCATGTAACCCCTATTATTTGCAAGCCTGTTTCCACAAACTGGGAATAAATCCTAACTCCAGGCTACTACTGAGAAATTCCTGGCGGAAAAATCCAATCACACTGTCGGGCCTAAGAAATCGAAAACAGGAGCTAATTCTCAGCAGTAGCGCTTGACACTACAAACCAACAAGGCCAACATTTAATCAACAATCAATAATATGAGTAGATGTTACATACTTGTATGCTGTCCAAATACATCCTAGGCAGGATCTCGTCAACGACGCCCATGTCTTTGGAGAACCGGTTGAGAATCCGACCCGAGGGGTTAGTGTCAAAGAAGCGCATGGTGGCCGCCAGAATATTACTGAACATCTGGTTGTGCAGCTTTATGGAACTGCGCATGCACACCCACAGGAACAACATTGATCTGGAAAATTATTTTATTTAGGAATATGCCAGAACTTATTCTTTGATTGAGTGGATGACTAGAGAATATTTAGAGACTCAGAGTACAATCATGGTTTCGATGAAAGTGCTAATAACTCTTGCTAAGAGTACTGTAATCTTTATCTCACCTTCCAGTAGTTAGTAGAATACATCCCAAAATTGCGATCGCCCAAATGTAAATGTAGTACTCGTGGTTTAGTGGTTCATACGTTGATGTTATGTTCTGCATGGCTAGCACAGTCTTCACCATCGTATCTATGACAGTCATATTAGGCAGCTCAGTCGACGAGGGTAATAGGGTGGTCGGCAACTCAGTCGTGTAATTCCCACTGGTATTATTGGTGGCACTGGTGAAGTTGCCATCCTTTAAGCTATTGAAAAGGGTAGTGTTCAAACTATCTTTTTCTAAATTATATTTGGTTTCCACGTCGTTCATCCTGAAAAGGTCAAAGTTAAGGTTACGATAACATTTACGTAAGGTCATATTTGTTATCATCATCAATTTAATGCGTACAATTTTCATACGAAATCAACTCATAACGGAAATGGGATAAAGACTATATTCACCAATGTGTAAGCCATAGGTCGCTAATGGAGGTGACGACCTGTGCCAGGATCACACTAATGGTGGTGCCAAGGATGAGGCCCCACCCGGCGCCGGCGCGGAAATACTGGCGATACACCGCGCCAGGTACGCGACCTACAAAACACAATTACAAACTTAGCTCATCAACTTTTACTATTGGATCAACTCTGAAAATATCAACAAAGAAATAAATACCTAAAACTTTTCTATACAAAAGTGACACCGATTTGACAACGTTCAAAATGGCTAAAGTGGTTTATATTAAAAGTATTATAACTCCACGCCTGTGTTGCCAGAAGGGTTAGAGCTGGGGGTAGTCATGGTGAAACCAAATAACACAAAATTGTACACTATTATAGTAGGAATTGATAAAATAGATATTACCTAGTTAATTCTTTGTTAAACCTATAATAGCCAACCCCGGATTAAAGCCCTTGATCTACCAGAGAGGGTACATTCCAAATAATAAGTACCTACTCTGCAGTCTGCAGTGTGCCCGGAGCTAACATAAAGAATTGAATTAGTAGGTATTGAATTATGTTGTGTAGCTTTTGATACTACATTGTAGCGACAGGTGTTGGGTTCATTAGGTTCTCTCAAAAGGAAGTGGGCTGGTTTGGACACGCGGGGCCCCATTATTCGCGGGACTCATAACTCATAAATTCTTCAATGTTTTATATAAATATATCGAGACTTGGCCATCGCACTAAATAATTGAATTTACATGTGTTTTCAGGCGATTGAATTTACACGTGTTTTCAGGCGATGGCCAAGTCTCAATATATTTATATAAAACATTAAAGAATTTTAATATTGATATGCGTCACTATAAGATGCTGTTAATTATTACGTAACAACTTAATGCTTCGAGTACGGAGATTCCAGACACAATTGATTTTAAATTTTTATGGACAACGATCGTGGTCTTAGAGACTGGACGTAGTAGACAGAAAGTCGCTTAAGTAGAGACTGAATAAATTAATAACCGACTTGGTATTACATGGATCTCACAACTTTTTACCGCAGAACAACTGAGTTGCGAGACTTGGTTTTTTTGACAAGTATTGTTTTTGATGGGATCTCATTTCTTTTTGTATTTTGTAGACAGTTCTACTTTTTTCCTTTTCGGTACCTTCTACTTATTGTATATATGTATATCTACCAGCAACGAATTTTCTTAAAGCCCTCTCTCTGACTTATGAACTTTTCTTATTTTTGTAGGTAGCCTTCCGTTTTCTCTTTTCCGGTACTACTTCTTGAGCTTCAGCTACAGTTTTTCTAAGAGCCCACTCCCTGTCTCTATGTGTTTTTCTGGGAGGCTTTGATGTTACAATTTTTGACAAATCTGGACCGCCTAAGTTAATGACCGCCTAAGTAACTTCCAGAAAATCGTAAACGTTTCACCGGTTTACCAGAATCACCACCGAATGATGCTCTCAAAAGGCCGTTATCGTAAACCTCGAAAGCATACGGATACAAAGCGGCGGCCGCCATGAGTTCAGACGCGGAACCATAAGTACTGGTTTTTATCATTGCCGTTGTATACAAATTAGCGTTAATGTAGGTGTCTCCATGCTCGTCACAAGTATACACTTGTAACTCATCCCAATGCGCTACCACATACTTGATTATAGCAAGTCTAATATCATGCGACGACTCAATATTCCCATACATAGAGAATGACAAAGAATGAAATAAACACGAACCATCACCAGGTATAGGAACAACCCAGTGTGGACAAGGCTGATCATTCACATACAGTATTATTGAATCCATTGCGACTACCTACAAGTTAGATTGCAAAGTTATTTTTATGCAGAAATACGATTAGGTAATAAGAAATTTATAAATACTTAGGTACTTAAAGTATCAATATTTAATTTAAATTATTTATCCGAACAACGTCCAAATTGTAAGCAAATAATATCAGTAAACCAATGAGAGTAGCCTTTAGTCGTCAAACTAATATAGCAATCGAAATTATCAATGAAAATCGCAAACTTATAGGTAAGAATTCTGGGCACATCCGAACAGCGGGGCTCGCGCGTGTGAGCGCGGCTGCTGCTCGCTCGGCGACATTCACCTTTTCGCGAGCCCCGCCACTGTCCCCGCCCCGCGCCCTCGCGCTAGCACCGCGCAGCGCGAGGTAACGGCCCGCGCTCACTCGCTAGCATCGCAGCGCGTGGTGTAATAATTAATTTACAACCTTACGCACTCGTAATAAGTACGAATACGTACGTAGGTACGTTTTTGCATTAAATAATTTAATTTACACGTGTTTTCATGACGGGAATACCCATTTTTTGCTCGATTTGGCAGGGGCACTACCATGCGCCTATATTTATATGGGACTAGCTTAAACCCGCGGCTTCGCACGCAATAATAATAACTGCCGTAAAACATCGTTACGAATAAAGCCAATATTGAAAAATTTATCTGAAGACTTGGCTGTATGGGCTTAATTTTCTTTGCGGTCTTTTCGAGTCTAGATTTTTTAGTTTTTCCTTGATTCATACACCAAACACTACTTATATTCCAAATTTGAAGCTTCTAGGTCTGCTAGAAGTGCCTTAGAATTTTGATGATCGGTGAGTCAGTGAGTGACAAAATTAAGAAATTTGACCCGTCATAATTCTTAAAATACTGGTTCAAATTGAATTAAATTTGAAATATACCGTGTCTTTACAATGCCTGCATGGTACTGAAAATTTCAGTCTTCTAGTTTCATCCACAAAGAAGTTACAGAGGGTCGAAAATGGTCTGAATTGCTTCGAGAAAAGGATGGTACGGCCGTGACGCTTTTTTGCTCGACTTGGTGGGGGGACTGCCGTGCCCCCAGATATGGTAATAGGCCTAGATACTATTATAGAAGACCTATGTTGTTACCTACATAGTTTTCCGTTCATAATTGGTATTCATAGTACATCCGGGACAAGGGAATCTAATTAATTATGAAGTAAAATATGAAAATTGATGACGACGACATAGGTACCTACCTAGATACGTCTATCCATTATTGATTGCTATTTTTTTAGCATCGTTATCTCAAGGCCGTCGTTGCCCTATCATTTTAGATGAATGACTACTGTTTACGATTGAATACAACACATTTCTGCCGAATGACCGTTATGATAGATTAAGGCGCTGTACAAAGCAAACACTTTGTAAAACGTGTAGAATTTCGTCGCAAAGTTAGTAGTATCTATACTTACAAAAATAGTTTACAAAAGTGGTCTAGTACTACAAAAAAAATGTTTAAAAAGGCCACGAAAAAAAATTTTTCGTCTCGAAATTCTAAATTTTTCAGCGACGACCATCATATTTTTTATATTTATAACAAAGGAAATTCCATAGACTAAAGATATATCTAAAACACGGAACTGTAATTTTTTAAATATTCAATTAAAACTGCAAAATGACTTACATTTTGGCAAACATGACATTCAAATAAAATCAAACGCCGAAATATTTTCGACCTAATTTCTGTTCTTTCGATGCACTAATGTCGTGTACTTTTGCCAGACCGCGCCCAGTCTGCAGCTAGCCTCACCCCCGTGAATTCCTAAAGATTAGCTTCTTACCGCGCCTTAACTACCAGGAAATCAATTATTATTCAGACAATTGACGATCACTCTATCGTAATAAAAACACCGAGTTATCTTTGATAGCGGTGTTTACACCTGCGTGGGAAACCCACAAAAAGATTGGTAGGTAGGTACCTACCCAATCTATTGTGGCAAATTTTGAGATGTTTGTTCGATTACGCCTAAAAGGCGGAATGAATTTAGATGTTTTGCTTGAGCCAGCCCGCGATGCTGAGACGGTAATTTTAAATCATCCCCCAAATAATGGAACTCATATCCAGCCTGTCCTTTTGGTGTCCTACACCAGCGACACCCGCGAGTCCGCGACCCACATGATAGTCCGTTTGAGTAGCTAACAGCCTCATAGGCAGATTTATGACGCCATTTAAAAAAACCGCAAACACAGCAGCCCTCGTAGATAACAGATCCCGTTTTTAAATAAGTATTGTTTGACATGATCAAAACTACTTTAGACCGGTTAAAACGATATTAGCAAACATTTACTTCCAACAGAAAAACATATTTTTGTTAGAGAAAACGCATTTTAACATTTTTAACTTAATAGGAGTTTTGACTGACACCAGTCTAAAGTGGTTTTGACCGATTGTCTGTAATTTATACATCCTTTTCTGCTAAAAATCATTATAATTTCAGGCAACAATATTGTTTAATTCAGCCGTGATTCAAATTACCTGTTCCTGTTATCTCGGCAGACTCCTCCTGGTCTACTTCCTCCGGCAAAGCACCGTCTAATAAAGTACTGGTAGTACTTGTATGGGACTGGAACAATAAAAAAATCGGATTCAGTCTTATCAATGATTGACAAGGTGAACGACTTTAATTCATCATTATCAATGTAGGCTGTGCAATGTTAACTTAATACCATGACAATATTGTAGGTAATCAAATGTACACAATCTCAAAAGATAAGTCGAGATTTACGATTTTGATTTTTGACGTTTGGTCGACAATCAAATTGTATTTGCGTGGGTTAGTGACTAATGTTTGTAAAGAAAACTTGATATATTCTATATTGTTATGTATCGGGAATTCTGGAGGAAAAATGTACAGTCAGCGAAATAATTATAAATTGACTCTCCTAAACGGATTGATGTATATGATATAGGTAGGATATAGTATAATGATAGGACTCTCGTCACTAACTGTAGGCACGTTTCACTGAATTAAGTATTTGTATTTTTTCCTTTGCTTTATTTAAATCGGCAGCACCTGCCTACCTGTATAGAAAGTGTCCTTTGTCGAAGGTACTGTGCTTTCGGTTCCTCGGGCTGCTCTTCTTCCTGAAGCAGCTCAGCAAACAATGGTGATCGCGAAACGTCCTCGAAACTGCCCAAAGTTTCCACTTCACCCTAAGATAAACAAAATGGCACTATAGAAATAAGATGTAGGTAGGTACGTAAGTCATACGTAAGCGTTATCGTTAGTTATTTCAACTTGGTTAGGATTTGCTACTTTGATAAAACCTTACTGCGAATGTTTATGAGGAAGAATGTTTGTATGTTTATTACTCTTTCACGATAAAACTACAGAACGGATTTGGATTAAATTTGTCACAGAGATAGTTTATAACCTGTATACACATACAATACTGGTTATCCCGGTGGTACGATCCTGTAAGACCGAACTCTACGCGAGCGAAACCAGGGGCATCAGCTGGTCTAGGAAATATAACACTCGGGCTATACATGGCAGCACCGCGCATCCTTGCCAATTTTATATCATAATATTGATATTTTGTAATGGTGTACAAGTTACAATATGAGTACCAGTAAGTACCAGTTTTACTCGCCATATACTTTTGCGTCA
Source organism: Ochropleura plecta (assembly GCA_905475445.1). Taxonomy (NCBI): domain Eukaryota; kingdom Metazoa; phylum Arthropoda; class Insecta; order Lepidoptera; family Noctuidae; genus Ochropleura; species Ochropleura plecta. The sequence continues at coordinate 12,653,229 of FR997725.1, read as the reverse complement.
TATTCTTCACGATTCGATGAATCAGCGTGATTCAGCATAAATTGTTAGAAATGATAACGCAGTATTTCAATCATGAATATAAACAAACAGCCTGTTATGTTAATGGAACTTTTAATATTACAAATAAAATTGGGCTTAAAACCTGCGATTGATATTGTTATACGAATATTTGATTTAAACACGGTATTGACAAAACGTTGCAGCGTGATAGCGGTTGGAGTCAATGCTCTATGTTTCGGAGCAAAGGCTCACTTCCCTGCAGTAAGTAACAGTAAGTTAGTTAGTTCAATAAAGAAAGTTTAAGCCAATCAAATGTTGCATTGCCCGAATAAAAGCTATTTGAATTTGTTCTGGAAGCTAACAGTAAGTAATATTTAAGTGTTTTACTAGACCAGAAACTTTCTATAAAGGTGCAAGTCTATCAGTCGATAATTTCTGTGAATTCGAAAACAATGAACAAAGCAAGTTTGTATTGTTAGGATAAAAGTATGACGACTTTGTGCCACAGAATATAGCACTGAGGACTTATTGTCCACTCACATTTAATTTACCGCTAGCTATTAGTTTCGGTAGTCCAAAGTTTGAATGATTGCCCCCTGTGTTAATACACTTCCTCAAACACTGGCTCTCATTGTACTACGATTGGGTTCAATGTATTTCACCCACGTGCTTGTTTCTCAATATCTCGTATCAAGGACTTTATATTTTTTCCGATTTCACCACATAAACAACTATTAAAATCCTTTAACATGATTATTGATAAAATAATTTGATTTTAACAACAAATTGACACTTATTTGAGTGTCTGAGAAGCAAAGAGGAAAAAACAAATTAAATTAAAAGACAAAAATACTTGTGTATTTTATTTAATTTCTCCTTAAGTGTATTGAAAAACGTCGATCAATGTAATATTTTGATCGAAGTTGAATCACGTGAGAATTTGTCAATGCTGTTCTCGGCTCCATAATAAAGGATCTGGACTTTACTTCTCAAATTAAAGAAAGATTATGCAAAAGTAAAACGGATTTATTTTAAATCAGTGTTTGGTTCAACCGTCAAATCACGAATGCCCATATTTCGCCTCGTCTTAAAAGTGTAGGGTATCGTAGCAGAGAGATGAGACCGACTCCAGATCAGAAGGTTGAATCAAATTATTTACAAAAGCTTAACTATATAACTTAGGATAAAACAGAATCTTATTGGCTACAACTAATTGACAAATCAGAAACCTTAACCAATGAGAACACAGATAAAAATCCAAAACTAAAACTAACGCGTCCTATTGGCTTACAAGTGTTGCATTTTGTCCGCGTACACTTGACATTCTTCAGATTAGTTCTGATTTGTAGGCACTTGGAAATCTCTCATATCACTTACTTGACATTCTTAAAATTAGTTAAGATTTGTAAGTATCTGGGAACGTTTCATATCGCTCACTTGTCATTCTTGAGATTATTTACGATTTGTTTTGGAAATCTCCCATAAAAGGTTTTCAAGACTACTATTTGTATTTTGCTTCTAATTGTAATTCAAATATATTATTCTCATGGTTGCAAACCAGATAGGATATTATTAGAATGCCCACATCTTGACTAATTAGCCTTACAACTCGGCCATCCTGTATAAGTGAGTCCTCTCACTTATTAGGCATAAACCATAATAATACTAATAACTTGATTAAGAATGCAAACATACTTCTACAACTACTTTCATTATTTTATTACATTTCTATTACAATATTATTTTTTTTACAATATTATTTCTATTACAAGGTAAATTCTTTATTTTTCAGTTCGACTAATGTACTATTTTCAAAAATATCATCACAATCAAGATTTCGAAGTATTTTTAGATTCATGTTACATTTAACTTATCGTTTTAATCAAGGTCATATGTTCTTCATCCACCAAAGTTATCGACATAGCTCAAAGAATCAGCAAGCTGAAGTGGCAGTGGGCTGGCCATATCTCACGAAGAACCGACAACCGTTGGGGTAAACGTGTTCTTGAGTGGAGACCGCGACTCGGCAAGCGTAGTGTAGGACGCCCTCCGACCAGGTGGGATGACGATCTAAGGAAGACTGCAGGCAGATGCTGGATGCGGCAAGCTGAAGACAGGGCGCTATGGCGCTCATTAGGGGAGGGCTATGTCCAGCAGTGGACTAATATAGCCTGATGATGATGATGATGATGATATTCTTCATCAAAATTTTAATTCATGAAGCAGGATTAGCATTCTCATTTCTTTGTTTCTTGCACAATCTGTCCTGATCTTTGGTCAATTGTGCGGCACCGTTATCTTGGTACCATTCGTAATCTGCACTGACCTCTTATGACAAATTGTGCTCACATCGTATAATCTTACTCACTATCTTGCAATCATAAAAAAGTGCGACATCGATTTCTCAATGCCATTCATTATCTGCACTGATTGCTCATGTATATATATTATAACCTTAATAATGACACGCAATTTCTACTCAGATTCATCAGGGAAGTTGATTAACCCAGCATTTATATTTATTAATAATCATACTGTTCCTACCTATCACCTAGCTAGAGAGTAATAGATTACTCTCTGTTTACCTCTATTTCTGTACCCTCACTCTGATCACTATCAGTGCTGTCACTGGCGTAACCTTTAAAGTTCATCCAAGGATGGATTTTGTCTAGCGCGACAACATTTTCATACCTCTTGTTACCCTTTCTTGTTAATGGGGTATCTTCGACGAGAAATCTGTCATTAGGTAATATTTTTAGGATTCGGTAGGGACCTTGGAATTTGGGGATGAGCTTATGTGATTTTCCTACATGATCTTTGTCTATAACTGTCCTCTCAACCCTGACTAAATCATTTACATTATATTTTGTCCGACTCTTCCTATGCTTATCGAACTGCTTTTTAGCATAATCCTGTTGTTTTTCTGTTTTTTTTTCCTTAGCATTCGATCTCAGTTTTAGTAACGCGTCACCTTCGATTCGTTGAGTTGTTTCGGCGATTACGTCACTCAATACGTTCTCCGACGCATTCGTCAATCTACAACCGAACAACAGCTCAGAAGGACTTTTCCCTGTTGTTTTATTAATAGTGGTATTAATACCTAATTGTACGTCACCTATGTATTCGTCCCATAAATTATCATTACCGTCATGACATTTTGTACTCAGAGCATCAGTTATGGTTCGGTTAAACCTTTCGACCTGTCCGTTCGCTCTTGGAGTGGCTACTGCATTCAAGATGTGCTTTATTTTTAATTGGTCCATAAAACTTTTAAATTTTGCACTTGTGAAACAAGAGCCACGATCTGTTATAAGGCGAGAAGGAACGCCGAAATAACTAAAATGTTCCTTAAATACCTTGAATTTCAATAATGACGTTGATACGCCCACTGGTATTACTATACTCTCACCTATACCCCTCATAGTTGGTAAATTACTATCAGTCCACGTGATCCCCCTCTTGACAGCCTCACTGTAACGAATTAGTGTACATTGGCTACCCAAATCTACGTAGCCTTGAATAACATCACCGTTGAGTTTTAGATTAATTAAATATTTAGTGTCATTAGTATTATTTGTTTCAATACGCATCACGTCTTTTTCTTTGGGTTTATCAATTTTATTAGCCGATTCGGAGGGTAATCTGGGACAGTTAATTGACAGATGACCTAATTTGGCACAAACATTACACTTTAATATCTTTTTTTGTGCACTTAGAACTGAAATGCCCAGGTTCATTGCAGTTAAAGCATACAATTGACGCAATATTGTTTGACTTCGAAGTCTTTTCGCTGCCGTTACCCATCTGCTTAAAACTATTACTAGATAATGAAGGAGTAGTGTGGTTACGTTTATCGAAATTCACTCTTGACCTATCCGGTTCGCGAAGGTGTTGCTTGATCGATTGAAAATATGTGAGAACCTGCTCCGGCTCCTGACATTTTGCTGCTTTCGCGCCTAATCTCAATGACCGATCTTCAATCCCATATAGTAGGCAATCCACCGCACATTTGCCATGTATTTGGCATCGATTCAGTAGGTTAATTTTTTCATAATAATAATGTTCTAACGAATCATTAAATTTCACACGTTTTGACAACATCTCGGTTAGTAATTCAGCATAATCTTCACTGCTCGGAAACGATTGCTCTAGTTTATCTTTCCACTCGGACCATGAATATGACATAGATGGGAGGGCTTGGTACCACGTTTTCGCAATCCCTGACAATTTAGGCAGCGCGTAATGTATTATTTGATCGTCACCCCAGCCATAGAGCCTAGCACATTCTTCAACTTTATTGATCCACATAACGATGGTTTGACTCTTTACCATAGGGTCAGACTCTGGAATCACGTTGCCTAGTACAGGAAATTTATTACCCTGAGGTCGATTTTGGGTTAGAGCTTTCACTAAAGTAGCAAAAAAACGCTTGCGTGTCATTATTAACAACATTGTCATTACTCACGTGACCAGCCAGTGGGGGTGTGTGTCGCTCGATGCTGGATTCTGGGCGCCTGCTGCGGCCTGGTCTGCATTTCCTCTCCAAGCCCCGGCTGGGCCGACGCTGCTCGTAGCTGCTGCTCCGACTGCGATAACCGTCACTGATTCGGTTCCGGTTCGGCTGGTGACGGCGCTTCATAGGCTGCACACGGGAACTGTGGTCTTCACTACGACGAGATTCCGACGAAGAATCGCGATTGCTCGATCGCTGCCTTCGTTGCTTCCGTTCATGCGTAGTTCTGCTTTTTGTTTCTCTGCTCCGGTCGCGGCGACGTTTACGTGCATTGCTTTTACGATTAGTTTTAGTTTTGTCCATTGTTATAAACAGTAACTTGCGTTCCACAAGTTATTCGGAAATTTACACACGTTGCACACGTTATTTGGCGATTTTTCTTCAAAATTGTAGGCGTAGTAGACTTATCCCACTTCTGAGATAAAGGATCTGGACTTTACTTCTCAAATTAAAGAAAGATTATGCAAAAGTAAAACGGATTTATTTTAAATCAGTGTTTGGTTCAACCGTCAAATCACGAATGCCCATATTTCGCCTCGTCTTAAAAGTGTAGGGTATCGTAGCAGAGAGATGAGACCGACTCCAGATCAGAAGGTTGAATCAAATTATTTACAAAAGCTTAACTATATAACTTAGGATAAAACAGAATCTTATTGGCTACAACTAATTGACAAATCAGAAACCTTAACCAATGAGAACACAGATAAAAATCCAAAACTAAAACTAACGCGTCCTATTGGCTTACAAGTGTTGCATTTTGTCCGCGTACACTTGACATTCTTCAGATTAGTTCTGATTTGTAGGCACTTGGAAATCTCTCATATCACTTACTTGACATTCTTAAAATTAGTTAAGATTTGTAAGTATCTGGGAACGTTTCATATCGCTCACTTGTCATTCTTGAGATTATTTACGATTTGTTTTGGAAATCTCCCATAAAAGGTTTTCAAGACTACTATTTGTATTTTGCTTCTAATTGTAATTCAAATATATTATTCTCATGGTTGCAAACCAGATAGGATATTATTAGAATGCCCACATCTTGACTAATTAGCCTTACAATAACATCTTCACCTAACGGCTACATTTGTTTTACTTAAACCTCATTTTAGCCAACTAGCTAGTTTCAAATAAAATGTGAATGGATTATCATATTTTTCCCCTGTAGCAGACTACGCACCGCGTCTGATAAAGTGTAGCCACCTAATCTATTTACTATACTAACGACTATGTAACACTAATACCTACTAAACTTGAAATTCAGGTTTTGTTCTTTTAGTTAGCTTGAATAAATATTAATTGAAAACGATAGCAATAGGTGCTTATTCACTAATAATACTTTTAAATACTTTTAAAATCGTCAAGTTTTTCAGGAAAAATCATTTAACCTGAAAAACTTGACTCCTTCATATGTTTGCAACGAACCTATCGGGAAATACCCGATAATTTTGAAGCTCGTGTGGTATTCGGGGGATTATTTTTCCGACCCAAATGTCGGCCAATAGAATTGCACAAACTCCAAATCGACTCATTTTCATGCAAAATCTCCAATTTTCACAATTGAATTCAACCTGTCAGTTTGACGTGTGGTTAATTTGACTGGATGTTTTGTTTTTTATGGATAGCAACGACCAGAGAAAATTTTCAAAAAATTATCAGTATAATACCATGTAGGTTGTACCACGTGACGTCGAATGGTGCAATTCTATTGGTCGATATTTGGGTCGGAAAAATAATCCGTTATATAAATTCTTTATTTAAATGTTTTAGGTTATTTATTTACAATACCAATTTGACGTGATGATTTTATGTTTTAAACAAAAATAAGGTTTGTTTTAGTTGCTAGATATCCAAAAGCAAGTTTATGAGATTTAAATATAGCTATATTTGAAGTTTATCAATAAAACAAAAAGGTGAACCTACACAACATTTTGCCCGTAAAGGTAAACTACTAAACTGATTCAAACTGATTTCATCTAAGTATTTCACGTTTACGATCTAGGGTGGGAGTGAGGTCGTATTTCTTCTTACAAGGGAGTCTTGAAGGGATGAAATAGACTCTTGACAGACTTACGTTAAGTTACAAATATAAGCAAATTATACTATGAAAAAGCGACGGCATCCGCATAAGCATTCTTAAGTTTAATTCCTAAGATTATTACGATAAAGGTTAACGTTTAATCTATGTAGGCCTATATATGTGAAATAAAAATATTTTGATTTTGAAGGGTGGTTGGGGTTGATCAATATTTTATTAAGGTGTAAAAATAACAACAATAGTCTTACGTAGGTCAAAATCAAAATATTTTTATTTCACATAGGTATGCCTACATGAGCACTAATAAAACGACGAGAAAAGGTGCACGTTTCGGGTTGGTGGTTTACTATAGAGAAGAATCGGCAAGAAACACCATGGTTAGGTACCCTTTTAAAATCATTTGGTTTTACAATATTGTTGTTACAGTGTTAGTAGGTCCTGTACCTACTTTAAGTAAGTATGAGAGGACAGCGTGCAGCGTAGGCCCGAAAATAAGTCATTGATTACTTTATAAAACGTGAAATAAGATAGGAAGTTATCAAGCGTCTAGGAATCTACAAGGCCCACAATGTCCACTCATACACAAAGAATTGGTAAAAAAAGAATCAAAGAATGAGATGATAAATGAATAGCCTCTGAGTAGGTACAGTGTCCAGATCGTAATACTGTGTACCTAATATCTAAGGGTTCCCAGACTCTTAGACCACTTTCAAAATTTGGATGGACTAAGAGGACCCATAGAATAACTTCCCCCGCTCTAAGCGGAGCGAGGGGAGTGTCAGACTTGTGCTGACTAACACTCACCCGTGTTCCTTCTATTGCCCTTTATGTTCCGTGGCCGCGGTATCTCTTTCCAACAACCCGCAACCCTGGACCGGGAGGACCCCTTGCAACTACATTTCTACCATATTCCCAAAACTCGACAAAAATGTGAAGATTAAATCTAACTATGGAAATTTACGTTACGGCTGAATTCCAACCATGAATGAAGATTTCGTAACAAAAAAAGCGGGAACTAATGGGTTAAGTAATTGTTTGTGTTGTGAGTGGATGTCTATAAAGTAAAATTGGCCAATTAAAAAAGTGATTTCACCCAAATTTATTTTTTTGATATCTATTCACAGCACAAGGAACCAATCAATTAACACTTATTTAATTTAGAAATAAGTAAATAACACTCCCCATTCGGAGTGGTAAAAATAAAATGTGTATTTACCCAATATGTAATTACATATTACACTATTAATAAGTACTTACCTATTGTTACTGTATTACATTGTAAACTGTACCAACCAGGGCTCTGAACCGGTTTAAAAAGAGCGGTTAATTTCGATAAAATACCGGTAAATATATCGTTCCTTCATTAACCGGTTAAACAAGTGAACAGTTTATATGTAACCCAAATGATAAAGGTTACCGGTTACATAAGCACAAACGGTTTTGACACCCAAATTAACCGGTTAATTCCGTAATTCGTAAATATTTTTCGTCTACTTTTTTAATACTTCCAACAAGTTATACCTAGTGACATTAATACATTTAGTACCCCAGAAAAAAATAGGAAAAAACAAATTTTTGATCTGAGGACGTCAAATACAACCGGAGAACTTAAATGGTGCGGGTAGATTCATGTTTCGACTTGCTTAGTATTTTGCGCGCCCGCAAACAAAGCGTCGAGCAAACCTACGCCACACAGTGGGTTGAAAGTATGATTTTAGTGACATAGGGGTCAATTTCGTCTTTTTTTGCGTTTTCTGTATGCGGATGGATAGAACTCGTCAGCTTCAATAATAAATATCTCTTGACGTTTTTCTCTAAACTTAACAGTTTGGGTAGAAAAATGGGTTTTGTGTTTTTTTTTTTGTATGGAACTGATCTAATAAAATCAAATTTCTGCTAAGTAGCGTTAGATTTTTTTTTCACTTTTAGCCATTATGGTAATGCTAATGAGGATCATTAGTTAATAAACCCTCATTAAATAGGAAGCAGAAAAATTAGAAGTTATCTGTTTGTCACTGGTATAAAAACGAATACTAATAATATAAAATAAATGTAGCCCACATTTATTTTATATTAATTAGTATTCGTTTATTCGTACTACTTCTAACATCCAGTGATTGTGATCATACCTTTTTGGCTATAATGGAAGGTTTAGTTAATAATTTAGATTTATTTATGATTTTAAGAGAGCAGCTGCACTCATTGTCGAATAGTTCAAACCTTTTCCAATTTCTACAAGAAAAAAATAATGTGTCTGAAGAAAACAGTGCTGAACTCCAAAAAAATCTGTACGCGATTTTGTTCAAATATAAATGCAAGGTGGGAGCGAAGTAACCGCACGTTGGCAGAGTTTATTAGAAAAAATGGGGATTGGTTGGAAAGTGCAATAAGTTGACCTGCGGGAATAATACCTGAACCTGTTGACACTGAACAAAGAATGTTTGAGGTTTGTGATAAAAAAGATGTTGAAAATCTACCACCATCTACAGCAGAAGCTTCAGCATCTACATTTACACCTCGAAAACCTTTCGAAGAATTGAGATCCAGACAAAAACGGAGACGTGTTGATGAAATCAACAAATCGTTTTCAATATCCCCGGAAGAACTGAATGCTACCACAAATGCTAATTTAAGAAATACTGGAAATGAAAATGTAGGAAAAATAATGCATCATTTGTTAAATAACCCAGAAGATTTATAAAAAGGTAAGGAGTGTTTAAGTGCAAAAGTGAAAAGTAATCAATATTTACCCGATAAGGCACTGTCTTTGTTGGTTTCTCTTAAATTAAGTAGATGGCAGTATATAAGTCTAAGAGAGCAGCAAGTAAAAATGGGTCGGACTTTTACTCTTCTTATTATGAAATTAAGCAAGAAAAGTCACAATGTTACCCAGGAAAAGAAAACGTAACTATAACAAAAGATGGAGCTGCTATTAAACTGCAAGCTTTACTCAACTTGACGGTCTCGAGGCTATTAGATGTGATTGCTTTGGATTTGAGCTCGGCAAAAGATTAAGTGCTTATAAGCAAATGGGGTTTTGATGGAACCTCAGGTCAAACTAATTACAAACAAAAGACGGAAATAGACTTTGATGATTCAACTATATCCATGGCCAGTCTAGTTCCTGTAAGGCTTCAACAATCTGATGGCACAATTGTTTGGGAAAACGACCGACCCTCATCAGCATTCTATTGCCGTCCGATTATGTTTAAATTTACCAAAGAATTGTTACACAAGTTACACAGTCAACAGTGGTAAGTACAAAAAATTGCATAGAAAAAGAAATAGATGAACTTCAGTCGAATTGAAGTAACGCATAAATTGATCATGACGATGATACACGGCAAAATTACTTCATATTTGTCAGAGACATCATCGTCTGTCTGTGATATTTGCAAAGCAGAACCGTCCGAGATGAACAATTTACCATCAATTTCTCAAAGAGAAAAAAACGAAGATATGTACCATTATGGATTGTCTTCTTTACATGCCTGGATAAGAAGCAGAGTGCTTACTTCACATCGGTTAGTATATATTATATTTTAACTACATCCTTTTTCTGCTTCATTTATGTTTAATTTCCTTTTATAAAGTGTCATTCCTCTTTCTTTGCAGCTTATCGTTTGGAGTTTAAAAAATGGAGTTGCAGGGGCGATGATAAAGAAAAAAATATGCTCAAAAAGAGCGCTATACAGCAACAAGCATTTAAGAGTGAAACCGGTTTACTCATTGATATTATCAAGCAAGGAGTAGGCACAACAAATGATGGCAATACTGCTAAAAGATTTTTTAGAGATCCACCAACAACAGCCCGCATAACAGGAATTAGTTTAGAGTTGGCCCTTACAAAATTTTTCGAATATTGTAATGATACTGCTAAATTATATGTTAATTTATATCCATGGTATTTCTTTATTTTATTTTTTTGCGGGTGGGAAATCATCTAATGACTTCCCCCGCTCTGGGCGGAGCGGGGGGGCATGTCAGACTTGTACTGACTAAAACCCACCCATGTTCCTTCTGTTGCCCTTTACGATCCGGGGCCGCGGTATCTCTTTCGAACAACCCGCAACCCCGGCAGGCGGAGGTCCTGGCAAGCCCCTTTGCTTTGCTGACATCTCTTTGAGGCGCGCGTGAAATAAGAACGCGACGGCGCGTTCTTATTTCACACGGCCTGTCGTCAATCGACGGACGGACGGCGAGCTACCCATTGCTCACCGTCCACAGGCCCGCATCTACGGTGGCCGGGAGTCGTCTCGCGGCGCCCGGCGCCGGGGCGTCTCCCGCTGCGGCTGGGTTGGGTAGATGATCTCTCCCTCAAACGCCCGGCCACCTCCTTTGCTAGCATTACTGCTTCGCAGAAGGAGATGACCGCTTCCCATTCTCTCTCGCTCCGGACCATGGCCTGGACCTGGGCCGGACGCGAGAGATCGCCGCCGCCGATCGCCTCTAGCTCGGGCACGGCGGTGCTCCGCCCAAGCTGGGCAGACCGCCACTGTGTGCTCCACCGTGTCCTCAGGGCGAACGCGACGGCGCGTTCTTATTTCACACGGCCTGTCGTCAATCGACGGACGGACGGCGAGCTACCCATTGCTCACCGTCCACAGGCCCGCATCTACGGTGGCCGGGAGTCGTCTCGCGGCGCCCGGCGCCGGGGCGTCTCCCGCTGCGGCTGGGTTGGGTAGATGATCTCTCCCTCAAACGCCCGGCCACCTCCTTTGCTAGCATTACTGCTTCGCAGAAGGAGATGACCGCTTCCCATTCTCTCTCGCTCCGGACCATGGCCTGGACCTGGGCCGGACGCGAGAGATCGCCGCCGCCGATCGCCTCTAGCTCGGGCACGGCGGTGCTCCGCCCAAGCTGGGCAGACCGCCACTGTGTGCTCCACCGTGTCCTCAGGGCGATCGTCACAATGGTGACACCCGGGCGCTTCCTCCCGCCTGATGATGTTCAGGAACCTCCCGAAACTTCCGTGTCCGGTGAGGAATATCCATGGTATTATACGGCATCCAGTGTTCACAAATTGTTGGTACATGGGGCTGACATAATTAAGCATTTTGGTGCCATACCTGTCGGTAAACTGTCGGAGGAAGCAGGAGAGGCTCGCAATAAAGATTTTTGGAATTACAGAGAGAGCCATTCTAGAAAAGTAAGTAGAACGGCGACAAACGAAGATATAGATACGACAGATCACAAGTCTAAGACCTCAAATTAAAAGACAAAATATGGGTCTCTCTCCAAAAGTCAAAGAGCTTCTGATGAGTTTTCCAACAGAATCCGATTTAGATTTTATTGATGTAAATAATTTACAAGATAGTCCTAGCGATAGTGAATAAGATTTTGATAGATTGTAAGTGTACTTATCGTTTTTTTTTTTGTAAGTATTAGTGTTGTATATTCTTAGTCCTAATTAGGTGTATTATTGTGTACCTTTACTAAACCTTTACTATGTATCTTTTGTAAGTAGCTTTATTATGTACGTTTTACTACTATTTACCTTTTTTCCTAAGTAAGTATACATTTTTACTTAAAAGAGCACATTCGTATCCTCTTTTAAATGTATTTTTGTTACTGATTAAGAACTTACCTGTATTAATTCGTCTTTTGTCTTACTATTTTATTTTTGTCATTGTATTTCATATTAAAATTGAACTAAAAGAACGTACGAAAATAAAGCTTTTTATACTATGTATTTTTTTCATTTTTTCAATCATCATTTTTAGGCAGAGTTGCAACTTTATGCAAATGTTCATAGCATCAAATGATAGTGAATGACACAAGGTAAAAGAAAAATAACGTTGCAAAGCGAGATCTAACGGTACTTAGCAGAAATTTGATTTTATTTGATCCGTTCCATACAAAAAAAAAACAAAATTCATTTTTCTGCCCAAACTATTAAGTTTAGAGAAAAACGTCAAGAGATATTTATTATTGAAGCTGAGTTCTATCCATCCGCATACAGAAAACGCAAAAAAAACGAAATTGACGCCTATGTCACTAAAATCATAGTTTCGACCCACACAGTGGCCACTGTGTGGCAGCGACGTTGCGAACTTGCATGCGACTTGATGCGACTATTTTGTAACTAAATGACATCGCAACGTCTTGACCGTGCTTGTGAAAGAGGCGGGGGCGGGGGGTGTTCAAATTTGGTTTTAACCGGTTAATTTTCACTTTCAAAACCAAAATTCATGAAAAACCGGTTTCTCGCAAAAACCGGTTAAAACCGGTAAAGTGCAAACCTTAACCTAAATCGATTTCGGTTTGGGGTCAATGACCGTAACCGGTTAAGAATTTCAACCGGTTTCCGACCCCTGAACTGTACAATATATAGATACAAATGTATAACAGTCGTAATATAGGTAATTGAAATTAGACATTAGATTATAACGTATATAACTAAAATAACAAAAACAAAATAGTCATAATTTTAATTGGCTCTCCCTTGATGGATTGGCAGCAAATTATCAATATTTGGCTTCAGTTTTGTACGAAAAAACCGCAAATTTCCCAGTTCCGTGATATTCAGTTTCAGTTGAAAAGTTTTGTATTAACACAATTTTGTTTTTCGACAAGAGATGACTAGGGCTACGCTAGCAAAAGTCCAAGATATTTTCGGGATAATTCTGCCTCTAGCCAAAGTCAAGCCATCTTTTTTTTCCACCATGTATAAAGCAGATAAATTTTCGTTAAATTTTTGTCACGGCTCGTAGTGCCCCGTCGAGTCTCCCGAGTCCCGTTGACCTCTAGGGTTTCACAAGGACCACTTTGGGAACTACTGTTACATACAGCTTCTATAATTCTGCATCTATTTCGTAAAATGTAACCATTTTATTTTTCTTTCTTTTTCAGCCCATTTCAACCATTGTGGTGTAGGCCTCTTTCAACTTTCTCCATTCCTCTCTTTGTATCGATCATTTTTACTTTTTCATTATCTCGAAGTCAATTGTCAATGCCGTACCTACTCACCCGAATAGATATTTTTAAGTAGATAATAGATATCTAGTTCTCTACTATAAAATTGTGGTAGGTAGGTATACTGTTTGTCGTGTTAATTATTTGTGCAATCAAGTAGCTTATACAGGGATCATGAGGTGTTTTTAAAATACAAATATGTAGTGTTGTATTACAGTTATAATGATATTGCCTTAAAGTCAAATACCCAGCTGTTATTACTATAGAATGGCTTGAGTTTACTTACGTAGGTATTTAACATTTGTTACCTATTTCAGCAAATGTGTTTGCTTTTCTTATCTTTGTCTATTGTTGCAGTTTTTACGGAATATCTAGTAAAATGTTAGCAGTTTTCTTGTTGCTCAACTGTTTAACAAATGAAGTGCGAATAGCACTTTAAATGTCAGCATCACATCACTTATTCATCACGGTTCGATGTGCTTAAATCAGGAAGGCGTTGTTGGTAAACATTTTATAGAATTGACTTTGGGATTTGTATTAGGTAGAGAAACCGCGGCCCCGGAACAGGGCTAAAGAAGGAACATGGATGGGTTTTAGTCAGTAAAAGTCTGACTCCCCCCCCCCTTCACCGTGCCGCTCAGAGCGGGGGAAGTTATTTGATGATTGCCCATCCAACAAAAGAACACTTACAACTTTTTTAATTAAATATCACGTTCACATCGCTAGGCTGCAGCAGCAACCTACTTTCGCGCAGTGTTTCTATGATCCATATTAATATAATTTAATAATAGTTGACAAAATTACCTACTTACGCGAACACCGCGAATAATCTAAGTCCAATAAACTGACGTGCTTATTAGGTATCAGCTCACTCGAACGACTTGTATTTACTACTTCTAACTTAAACCGCAAGTGTCAGGGGCCAGCCAATACGGAACCTTACAAAATACTTCTGCTATAAATTGGCAATTCATAATCACAAGATCAACTAAAAAAATAACAAATGACAACGTGCTTTCAACAAGCATTACCGTGTAAATATCGTGAAGCGTAGTAATCTTTCCGTAAATACTTAATTAACAAGATAATTACGTTAAAAATAGATTCCTTTGACTTACAGTCGTTCTTCATTATGTCTTGTGCGATAAGAACAGATCATTTGGCATTAGGCAGATTACTAAATGTATTTTATGCTAGTAGTAAAAGTGCAATAACGATCTTTTATTTTTTTTATGCAGACAATTTTTTTTTTTTTTATGAATGGCATCTCGCAGTTCAACCAAGGAGGTTGTCGTGCCCCGACGATCGCCCGGAGGACACGGTGGAGCACACTGTGGCGGTCTGCCCAGCTTGGGCGGAGCACCACCGTGCCCTCGTGGAGGCGATCAGCGGCGGCGATTTCTCGCGTCCGGCCCTGGTTCAGTCCATGGTCCGGGGCGAGAGGGAATGGGAAGCGGTCACCAGCACCACCTTCTGCGAAGCAGTAATGATAGCAAAGGAGGTGGCCAGGCGTTTGAGGGAGAGAACCTCAAACCAACCCAGCCGCCGCGGGAGACGCCCCGGGCGCCGGGCACCGAGAGACGACTCCCGACCACCGTAGATGCGGGCCTGTGGACGGTGAGCAATGGGTAGCTCACCGTCCGTCCGTCTAATGTCGACAGGCCGTGTCGACGGCGCGTTCGTGTTTCACGCGCGCCTCAAAGAGAGTCAGCAAAGCAGAGGGGCTTGCCAGAGTCTCCGCCTGCCGGGGTTGCGGGTTGTTCGAAAGAGATACCGCGGCCCCGGAACGTAAAGGGCAATAGAAGGAACATGGGTGGGTTTTAGTCAGTAAAAGTCTGACTGGCCCCCGTTAGTTATTTGATAATTACCCACCCGAAAAAAAAAAGGAGGTTGTCGTCTGTTTAACCGGGCGAATCCTGTGGATGCCTTAAAAATAAAGACCTCCAGCCAGGGCAATGCAGACAACGTAAACATCAATCATTTATACTTATACCCATCGAGGCTTTGCGCAAACGCGAGATAGCAACACAATGCTGGGTGGGTGGGTACAAAATGCAGAAGTGATAGCTACAAGTCTATAGCAGTGCAAATACCACCACGTGCACATTATTTTTATTGCAATGATCCCTGCTTTTTCTTAATCCCGCAGTAGTTAAAGAAGCTGAGATAATTTATAACGCGAAAAATCTTCCGATTTCAAATCAAGTTTTTCACACTGTTTAAAAATATTCAAAAGCGTCTGCGCTCAATCAAAACCTCAAATAAGTAAAAAGTAAGAAAGTTTCAATTTCTAATAATAACATAGCAAAACCCGGGAAATTGCGAATCGGACTCGCGAACGAAGTGTTCCGTACCATTATCTATATAAACGGAAAAAATATCATGTTATTTGTATGGGATAAATATTTATTGCATTATGTTTTTATGCTGTTTGTTTGTGAAAATTTCAACTGTCTAACCACCACGGTCCATGAGATACAGCCTGGTGACAGACGTACAGAAGGACAAACGGAGTCTTATAATAGGACCTTTGGGTACGGAACCCTAAAAACTGTATGGCAGGTAATTAACATAGAAACTGGAAAGACATTAAAAACGAGATCAGAAAGTTATTGAAAATAGAAAATAAAACCATTTTCGATACCCTAATACTAAAAAATTCATTCAACAACAAATTCCAGTTACTAGCAATTAAATACTGTGAAGTTGTATAATCATTAGGAAAAATAGGCACCCCTTTAAATCTAACATCGAACTAAATGAAAACTAATATAACCGACAGCGACGGAACAAGAATTGACTAATACTCTACTCGAGACTAGTTATCATATTAAATAAGCTACCAGAAAGTTTAAAATTCCTGCTATACGTTCAAATTTTCTCGAAACACCTGAATGTTTGTTAATAAAGAAAGGATTTAAAACTGACAAATTGTGAATCGATCGGCCGTGCAATAATGTTGATTGTTGTGTGGAATGATATCCTCATCATCTAAATTAGTTGAAGTTCTTCTCAAAGAAAACTTTACTAAGGACATTTAGACATTATATTTAAAGCAACGTGTATGGTTACAATGATTAAAAAAGTCTGAACATAAATAATACTAAAAACTTACGGGAGATATCGGTCAAGGAGATATTATTGAATTAAATTGCTTCTGTCCAGAAAACTAAGAAGAAACATACTGGACTCGGTCTTTTCGCACTTCAACTCAAATATTTAGTTTAATGTTTTAGCAATATCTCCTACATCATGGCTTGGACACATTTATACTCATAAACAGCCAGATCCGGAAAAACTATCTGTTATAGGCCACACAATTATTTGTTCCATGCGGGAATCGAACCTGCTACACAAAATACCTACCACACCTTTTGTTCGGAATAGATACTGTAATGATGACAATATTTATGTCTAAGTTAATTTATTAGTCTTTTAAAATAGATTCTTATTTACCGATTGTTTGTCAATATGTGAACATTGTAGATTTCTAGATGCTTGTTAAGTTTTTATCTTATTTTACGTTTTTGTGAGCAACGATTTACTGTCGGGCCAACGGTGTCCGTGTAGGCCAGAGGTTTTCCCAGATGACTGTTTGCTAAAAGCTTGCCTAACTTGATGTGTGATTGAAATTTGCTCAGGCTATCATTCTTAAAAAGCCTTATCTTTCGACTTTTATGTTATGAATGATAGAACTGATTGATAAAGCAGTACGAGTGACACATGTGAGCTATTGATTGATTATGTATCAATTTATCGATCGCTCATTTGGACGACAGTTATGTATTATAAGTTATGTTAAAGTTTGAAGCGCATCGCACACTTTCAGTTTTTGTGAATTAATAGTGAAAATTGAAATGAAATTCAATTTACTGATAGAATATGACCTGGGTCAGGACATAGGATACCTGGTAGGACGTACCCCATAGGATTATTTCCAAACCAAAAGGTTGGCGACGGGCCATGCGAAATCTAGTCTGTTATAGATAAATGATGTTGAGGGACTTACATTGTGCAGGATGACGACCTTGTCCGCGGTCTTGAGGTGGTGCAACTGATGCGTGACGAGGATACGCGTAGCGTACTTCAGCAGCCCCATCACACACTCGGAGACCAGATGCTTGCCCACGTGCGTGTCTACGGCGGACAGAGGGTCGTCCAGCAAGTAGATATCAGCCTGGTAGCGAAAATAATACACAATATACCTTCAAAACTCTATCATTCTTCTTAATGCTGCATGTTTCTTTTAGCTTTTAACGCGGCCAATACCGGAACTAATGCCCCCATCTTGTTTTATCAATACTTACAAAAACCACAGGCTAGGTATACCATTTTACGATTTTTTTAACAATACAATAGGGACACTGGTTACTAACAAACAATTGTGTCCAAAACTCCGACAGCAATCTATTCGTACCAGTTTCCAAATTGTCATCGATGATGGGTTTTATCGTCATACAACTGCCCCCAAATACGCCCAGTCTGTTTCAATTTAGAAATGTTAAGTACTTCATTCCAATATCAATTGAGACGTAATCAATATGCACTATTCAATTCAACACAGCGGCTTCGTCTCGAGATACAATGAGCTAGTTTCAATTTATTATCTAATATATAATCTAACTCAAGCAAATAGATGTTATGTACCTACCTACAAAAGAAAAAGGTTGCCGTGAAGAAACAGATAATTTAGAACTTAAATAATACCTTTTATCCATAAAAGCTTCGACAACTAAAGTTATCTATCGTTCAGCGATTATCGGAAATCAAATAATATTATCGACAAGCAATTCATTGTTGAGTGTAGGTACTCGCTTACTTCTCAAAGAGCTAATGTATATTATCATATTATATAGGATTCCCCTTGTCGATAACATAACTTCATAATCATTTGAAGGAGTGTAGCAAACAAACATCGTTGTAATCGCAACATATGGCGACCTTTATAAGCTAGAACTACTGCCCTACCCCTAGATTAAAAATAACTAGCAAAAAAGTATAAAAACCAACCACCCATATCGTTTAGCTATGCGTCATCGAATTTGTTTAGAAACTGTTACAGCGACACACGACAGTGTTTGCAACCATTCGGTCTCATAATGTAACGCACACTTAGGTACGGTCAGCAATAAAAGTCATGTTCACTATAAATGGAAATTGGAACATTGGTTTAGCGGACCCTTTCGTAAGTACATAACATTACATTGCATAAAATTATGTGCATGATAAGTATTCGGGTTTTTAATTAGTGTTTTTTTTTGCATTTTTACTAAAAGCTTCATGTCTTCATGTCTCAAAATTATAATGAGAGGAATTTTAAGGTATGAAGTCAGGCCAGTAAGGCATACTCATTGGTATAATTATAACATTTACCTGTCTGTAACAAGCGCGGGCGAGTCCGATGCGCGCGCGCTGGCCGCCGCTGAGACTAATACCGCGCTCACCCACCAGCGTGGAGTCTCCGGCCGGCAGCTGCTCGAAGTCGCGTAGCAGTGCACACGCACTCACTACCTTCAAATTGCCATTAGATTATTATTGGGAACCAAGTCAATTATTTTTAAATCTACTACTACTGCTCTACTATCTACACTCAACAGTGTTTTGAATATGATTTACTAGAGTTTAACCATGAAACATAATATGCTCTTCGGTAATCTTCGAATGAGCACGAAAATCTCGTCACAGATTGATTGTGTGTGTCTTAAATGTTTTTAAACGTGCGAGGATCGTTTTGCCGGGTATGTAAAAAATTAAAAAAAATATAAGTATGTACAAACTTCTAAACATGCCTGGTAACCAAATAATTTAAGTCTTTTATTCTGTATTGAAAAACCGATAAAACGAATTATTTAGTAAACAGCTTCATACATTCGAAACTTGGAACCATTGGAAGTGGTAAGAAACTGCAACTACTTCACGCAACGTTAGTCTTATTGGGACGGAAAAGGTTGTCGTCGAAACTGGTTTCAGGACTCAAACCAGAACAGTTGCAACGACAAACGTTTTCTGCAGCTACTTCACTCCACGATAATTTTATCTTATTGAGCCATTGCAGAAAACGGTTGTCGTCGCAACTGGTTTCAGGACTCAAACCAGATGCATGGACAACCATTTTCTGCAACGGTTTTCATCGAAAGAAAAACGGTTGCGTTTTGTTCGTCAACATTTGTACAACGACCTTCGACAGTAAGTTTGCAAAGGTATAGAGAAATTTACTCACCTTTTTATACCGAACGCGGTCATACGGCAGTCCGAAGAGAATATTTTGACGAACAGTAGCTACAAAGAGCCACGGCTCTTGGCTGGCATAGGAGACTCTTGCGCCGCCCAACGATACGGTACCCTGGGACGGAGGCAGCTCACCCAAGATCACTTGGAGAAGGGACGACTAAATGAAGAAAGAAAAAAAGAACAATAGGTAGGTATAGTGATGGTATGGTTTTCATTGTATTATTAAAGTGGCGTCGCGACGGTGTGACGAGGAAAATAAGGTGTAAGTGGTATGTTTTGTCTAGTGTATTGTTGACATAAAATCCGTAAATAATTACTTAATGGTTAAGTACTGAGTTTAAGTGTGCTCGTTATTTTTTTACCTTGTACTGGTACACAACAAAGAATTTCATATATTCAGATAATAGAACTCATTGCGATAATGATATATTCTAGACAGGTACGGTCACGATGGCCGGCGCGAATTTCTCATTTTAGAAAACTAGTAAATACCTTTCCAGAGCCCACTAATCCGGCGATGCCCACGAATTCTCCAGGCTGCGCAGTGAGCGTGATGTTCCTCAAGGTGTTTACTATCGCCTCAGGTTGCCAGCTCGCACTTAACCCATTCAGAACCAATCCTGTGTGCTTGGGTTTTTCTTTCTCAGTACCGTTGCTTATTATGGCCTTCGAATCAATAGCTGGCACTAACTTCTCCGGCGTCAGTTCATCCAACAACAGGAATTCCTAAACAGAACATAAAACGTTTGAAATAAACGTAGCACATCCGTGTTTAAATATATCAGTATTTGGTACACATTTGCGGTTTACCTCAAGTCGTCTGATAGACACCTTCGTTTCTGCCAGAAATGCGAGCGCCAATGGGAAAAATATGTTACAAGCGAGTTGAAGTAGATTGAAGTATTGAACGAGGGAGAACGTGATTTCGGCTCGGACAACGCCGCCCAGGAGAACGAACGCCACGATTGCTGAGAACAAGATGAAGCGCTCCGTGAACACACTGAGCGCCGTCGAGAACCCTTTGATCATTGACGTGCGCATGATAAAGCTCACTTCTAACCTGTCAACATAAATATTACCACCGTTATTTGAAGACTTGCAAAAAAAAACATATTAAGTATTCATATTGTCTTATTCATGGTTGAACTTACTTCCGCAGTTTATCTACCAGTCTTTCGAAAGGCTTCTCCCAAGCATACATTTTGATGACTTGCACGCCGTTCACCAGCTCGCTCATCACTTTTACTCTTTCATCAGTACGTTTTGCAATTTTTCCTCGTAGAGTTCCTTGAAGATTACTTAAATACGCTAGAAATAAGCACATACAAACAAGTTGATTAAAAAATGTTTTCAGTGTAACAAATGGCGTACGAAGTCATTTGTTCGTGCATGACTGTAAAAAGTAATTATTCGTGCCCACACATTCATTCAATTGTGTTATCGCTGTACAAGCAAATTCTCATCCGACATCATCACGCAACCTTTTGTGTTGAAGTATTTATTTATGATTTGCACTCGGCCTGTGTTTACCTTAGTCTGGGTGCAATAAAAAATGTCATCATCTTACTTAAGTACAGTCATTTTCGTTACCTTGGACGACTACAGTTTGCAGGAATATGACGACGAGCGCGGCGAGAGTGGCCCAGCCCACGTGCTGCCACACGAGGTACGACACCACCGGGACCACGATGGGCATGACCCACAGGTAGTTAAGAAATAGAGCCACCAAATCAAAACGATTCACATCGTTAGACATCAGATTTATCACCTGCCCTGGTTCTGTTTTATTTAACCCTGTGCGATCTAGTTTCAAAATCTAAAATAGACAATAAAAAAAGTGACACTTTAATAGTAGGTTTATTAATTTAATAATTAATTTAATTTATTTTTTTCATGGAACCGAAAAGTATCGCACCTGTATCGGTGACACAATGAATAGTTTGATAAAACAAAACAGTAAGTATACTTACTTTTCTATATAACATAGAACAGCTAGCTATTCTAACTCTCATTCCGACACGTCCTTGACTTAACCCTAAGTGATTGAGCATCAAAGACGTCACTATACTCAGAACATTCATAAGAGCGTTGTAAATATGTGCATTTCTATATTTTTCCGGGGTTTTATCCTCAGAAAAATAATTTATGAATAACGCTAGAGTGTATGGAATTAAAGGCCTGAAAGCAAAATAAAAACATAAAATCAGCATGCTTGTTAAGGTAATCAATAATAATGATCTGGTGAATGCTTATCAGAATGAGTCCACATGTTTGATTCATGACATGGCGACTTGATGTACGCTTGTGCACAGTACACAGCTTCATTGAGAACGCACAGACAAAGATTCGGATCGACCTTTGTCCGATCTTGGTCATGTAATTACTAGGTACTGTGCAGTTACTTTACAATACAAACATAGAATTATATTTATTATAGGCATTGATTTAAGCATTATCTATGATTTTAGGAAACAGCCTATTAAATACTATGAATCTAGCACTGTTACTAAATCAGGTACACACTTCTATTCAAATCCAACCATTTGAGGAATCGGAATAGAACAGAAGCGTCATCCACTCCTTTCTGATATCAATGGTCATGCTGTCTTGTACGGAAATGTGGGATGGTGGTACGTTGTAAACAATATATTTTTTCTCAAACATGCTTGCATTATTTTGGCAACCGTCTTCGAGATAAATCCAAATTTCTGTAGGTACTGGCGAAATACATGCGAGCAGCGGCCGGCAATAGTTGTATGAAAATCCATATCTGTCTTGGTTTAACAGCCAAATGAATTACATAGTAAACTTAAAATTTCAATTACGTTGTAAACTCATTTCTGCCCTGTAATTTAAAATGGAACTACCTATTACTCCAAAATCATTTAAATTTTGAACTAGAATGCAAATAGAAAGTTTATTGAAAAAAAAGCAAATGAACACTAAGAAAAGTGCTACCTATACAAACTTTGGCCATAACTAGGCATTGATGGACTTACGTATCCACGTGCGTCCATCAATGCGTCTTTTGTGGCCGCTGCAGTAATGTAGGTACTATTAATTACGGATTGAAGGCAATATTTTGTAAAAAGACTTACCATAAAAAGATGAACAATAAACCAACAAATAGGCCACAAAATAAGTACTCCGCCCAAAACGATCGTATAATGGCCTTTGAGAAGGAAGGCTTGATTCCTTTTTTCTTGGCAGTGTCCAGTTCTTCTTGCCATGCCTGCTCCAGGCGGTCGCCTAATCGGCCGGAGTGGTCGCCTTCTCGGGCCCTCCACAGGTCTTCCACGGTAAGACCATGTTTGTAACCGCGACGGAAAAGACTAAAGCTCCATCTGCAAAATAAGCAAAAATGTTTTTTTAAACTAGATAAGAATGGATTCTAAACAAAGCGGCTTATTGTAAACGTATAAAGTAGTTGACCTTTATTTTGAAATATGTAGGTAAATTAGACCGATTCGAAACAAACGAAAATGTTTCACAAATATTTATAACTTTTGATGTACAGACGCCAGCAGGTCAAGTTACCCGAAACTGTCAATTTTTCCCAATGAACCTTGAACCTAATACTTTAGAAATAAAGTCGAAAATCTATCAAAGAAATCTGACAGATTGTAGTAGCTTGATGTGCAGGCGTCTGTACCACTAGAGCAAACCAAGCCACACACATTCAGTGATTAAACATAATATGGGAAAACCGGCTCATGGATTTCCGAGAAACTCTTGTATCGGACAAAGGAATTCAACGAAAGAAAAATTTAATGACTAATTTAAATATTCTGGTGGGTGAATGTCGGTCAGAGTTCCGCTAAAATGACCTAAAAATAAATAAAGCTCATAATACAAGGTAGCGCGGGACAAGAGTAAGTACATGGAGATACTTAGTAGAGGAATTTGCTCAGTAGTAGTACAGCACGGTCTAGACAATTATCAGAACACACAGTATTTGACAGTGTCCTGCTTAACAGTAGCTTCAAAATGTATTGCTTTATTTTGGGCTTCACATCACAATTCTTGGCTATGGAGATGAAGCTTAATCAACCTACATTCTCTATTTATTGGGGCATAGGCGAGCTATATGACTTATATGACCAAATTCATTCTGTCCCACTTACGCGTGGCAGCGATAGCAGGCAGTTATTTAATTAATTAATAAAAACTTTTTAACAAAAAATTGAACCGACGAAAAGTGAAAAATAAAAAACCTTTTAGTCTAGCTAAGCTCCAAAGTTAAAGTATGAGATTAATTTCAAGTCGGCGCCAAACAAACTATTTATTGATTTTCATAACGTAACCATGGTATACGTTGACAACTTGATTGATCGTCGATCATTGTTTGTTGGCGCCGCCTCAAAATTAATCTCATACTTTAACTTTGGAGCTTAGCTAGACTAAAAGGTTTTTTATTTTTCACTTTTCGTCGGTTCAATTTTTTGTTAAAAAGTTTTTATTTTACTCTTTTTGGTTTTCTTTTACAACAAATTTGTTGTTGCTTTACTTAATCTAATTGGTATAAAATTTTAAATTTTTCGGCTTTTTAAAATAAAATATTGTTTTTTGCTATCTAATTTCCTTTTTCGTCGATTTTTTGGTATACTTCGACACTACTAAATATTTGGTAGCTATTATTTTGAACCCACATTAGTTGCTTTTGATATATAATAAAAATCTTTGATAGGCGAACAGAGCGTAAGATGAAGGATTCGGGGATGGGAGCTTCGATAAGAATGTTCCTTACCGTCAAACAGGTTGACAAGTACTAAGATGACTACCATGAATTCGAAACACTATCGAGTCTTTGGGAATAGACCTCTAGATATTCTAGTACCTACCAAAAATCTGAAGAATTGTGTTAACAATGAAAGCAAAGAAAATAGAGTGATAGCAATGACTGTGTTGCTAGACCTCGATTGGTTGCAATTTTCAAAAGAACACGTACTAGAAATGTTTTTGAACGCATGATGTTGCCCGTAATTCTAAGCTGGGCCGTCAATTTACTTAAACTTCAAGGGACGACCCTCGATAAAGCATGAATTGACCTGGGACTACATTTCATTAGCATCATTATCAAATTTTTACCAAATAAGGTGTTAATCCACATGATGAGCACGCTGACTGAAATGCAGCTACTGAAAGGTTAACCCACTATGCACTGCACATATACAGATATCTAATTCTTGCAGTAATGGCTAAAACACACTTATTATGTTTTTTTCAAATAAGGGAATCCGTCCGTCGATGACACGCATAATCCAGTAAGGTCTAAAGTTTTTAATAAAGTTCAAGAAAATAAGTCCATGTGGCGTTATACTGTAGAGGACCTCTTGTAACTGACTTCCATTTCCACCGCTAGAGCTTTGATGACAATCATACTCCAGCAAGGCATCAACAGTTCTCATCGAGGTACATGAAATGAGCCTAAACACAATACAGCTGCTGTAAGCTATTGAGAATGTCTAGTAAATACTTCCCGTCTCCATCAACAGACCTTCCATGACCGTAATTCTCCAGCTAGGTCTTAAGATCACGTCAAGGTGCATTAAATGAGCCCAAACACGATATAGCTGCTGTAAACTGTTGAGAACGTCTTGCAAATACCTTCCGTCTCCATCTTCAGATCTTCAGTGATAGTAATTATCCAGATTGGCTCAAAGTCCTCATCAAGGTTAATAAAACGAGCCGAAACACAATATAGCGGCGGTAAATTGATAAGAACTTCTTTCAAAAGCCTTCCGTCTCCATCGTCAGACCTTCGATAACAGCGCTATTCTCCAGCTAGGTCTAAAGTTGTCGTCAACGTGCATGAAATGAGTTGAAACACGATATATCGCTGCTTTAAACTGTTGAGGACCTCTTGCAAAATGCAAGTATTTCCTGTCTCCATCATCCATCATCAGATCATTTTGACGTCGTATTATCATCAGAACTACATATGTGTTTCAAATTTAAACAAAATCGGTTCACAATTGCAAACTTAGTATGAAAAAAATTAATCAACCCCTATTTTTCCACCCTTAGGGGCGGATTTTTTTTTTCAATTTAAAATGGGACCAACTTTGAAATATACTCTCTCCAATGAAAAAAGAATTTTTCAAATCGGACGTCTCAGTAAAAAGTTATGCGTGGTCATACATAAAAAAAAAAAATATACATGTCGAATTGAGAACCTCCTTTTTTTCGTCGGTTAAAAAGATAAAGTAGTACGCGTCGTAGTCATTGTTACCAGAAAAAACGTTGCTTAGGCAACCGAAATCAATACATTAATAAACGCAAGGGCAATGGGCATGGACGTGGATAGCTAAATCCGAAACTATGAGCAATGGCGAAAAAATAAGGAGTGACGGGCCCGATTTTAATGAACCTAAAATTGCATCATTGGATTTTCGAAAATGTAATAATCCGAATCATGCCCGAAAGCCCAAAAACATGCAGACAAATGCGATTGAAGTGGCGCATGGCGAAACCCTGGCCTCTCTGGCCTTACAAAATTTAAAAATAGTCAAAGAAAAAAAGTAACACTGAATTAGTAAGAACGTACTTATGCTGCTCGTTATATATCACTCGTGGATTGGCGCATCAAAAATGTCATAGTAGTTTGGCATGCTGATGTAATAAAGTTTAATTATCATGGCGTGGTATTAATTGAGACAAATAAGCAGTTTCGTTACGAGGCCATGCCTTAGATACATACCCTACAAAATTAATCTGTTTGCCTTGGCTATTCAGTTTTATCTATGTAATCTGTAGAAGAATTAAACGCATTCTTAGAAAGAACGTAGGACCACCTGAAGCACAAAGCGCTTAATTTTTTTCACCTTTTTATACAATATTTATAGAATATCGAGTCCATAGTGTGTTTGGCGTTGGATGCTAAAGACATCGTTTACGGTAGGTAGTTGCTTTATGTTGCTGCTTTTGTTTTTGAATTGTTAATTGTTTCAACCCAATTCTTTCCATCTAGCTTGCGCTGGTATTTATGTTATTCATATTATGTCTCGGAAAAGGTGCACAAACAAACTACAAAGGCCTCTTCACCGACCGTGTATGGCGCAATTTTGGTACTGCTAGATACTCCTTGGTTGGGGATTTTTTGCCGCAATCTCTGCTAAGATAGTAAGATAGTACCTTAAGACTTTCTTTAGCTGAGTCACGAGTAGTTTTAAAAAAAAAACTTTTCCGTGTTATTAACTGTAGGTATACTTTGCACACTCAGTTATACAGAGGAATGTGATTAATTCTATGTCAGTCAGTATTATTTTACACAAATGACTATTCGTGTCTGTTTGCCTGGTTTAGTTTGGTTTAAACATCTGTTGAATTAACTTTTATTTATTAACCTACATGCGGGAAGCGAAACTAATTATTATAACCGAATTCGTGTTTAGGTATTCGATCACATGTGGACACATAAAATACTCTAAATGCCAAATACCTTAATGTAAATTTTAACATGCAAACTATAGAGGGAGTAGACAATTGTAAATTTTTGGACTTGTATATTGATGAATGATGATAAAATGACATGGAAACCGCATATTCAACCGAATTAGGTAGTAAATCTGCTTATGTGTACACTTGCATACAAAATAGACTCCAGTACCCTTTTAATTGCGTATCATGGACTGGTGGCGTCTGTTCTCAGATATGGCATAATATTTTGGGGGAATTCCACCGACAAAGATCGAAACAATGCATTCGGGCTATGTTTGGTTTAAAATCAATAGAAAGTTGTGTGCATCTCTTTAAAAGCACAGTATCCTACCATTACCTTCATTAAACATATTAAAAGTAGCGATGTTTGTTAAACAAAATCCTCATTTATTTACATTAGCATCTAAAGCTTTTAATCGGACACAAAGGAACGAAAGTCGTCTGTATATTCCAAAAACGAATACTGCCTTAATGTATAAAAGTGTCTTTCACGGCACCAGTTACCATATTTAATAAATTGCCAAAAGAGTTAAAAAAAACCTACAAAATTTTTTTTTTTATTTATACAAGTATTTATATATATTTATAACATTTATAAACTAAATTAAACTAAAATTATTAAACATTATACCTAACTCATAAATAAATTAAAAAACAGCGTCAAAAAATTCGTCCTCAACGCTGTCATTTGGCAATGTCCCCAAGAGACTGGCCGCGTTGCCTTGCCACTTTGTATGGCAACGCTAAGGCTTCCTGTACACGACGCCGGAACCGCACCGGGCGGCGCCGGACCGCAATAGTGTGTATTTACATCAAAATCGCATCACCACCATGCCGCAGCCGCGTCGCAGCCGCACCGGCGCCGCGTAAAAACCGTATTGTCTCCGCGTTCAATAATAAAGCAGCGATCACAGTCCAGTATAACATTGTCGGTGTACAGACTTCACTGTTAATAATTGTGTCGGTATCTATATAATGTTAACATTAAGTAAAAAAAGAAAGTGTTACTCACTTATTTAATCTACAAGCAACGGCAAGAGCAAATTAATAAACGCAGAAGAAAATTTTGGGTACACCCTGTTTTATCCTTTAGGGAGGACAAGGGTGAATTTCGTGTATAGTTTCAAATTTCTCATTTAAAATTAAACAAATCTCTTGCCATGCTTTTATATTTTTTCTTTATAAGATTCACTTGTCTTATCCCATAATACCTCCCTTTCCTGCACTAAATTAATCAGTAACTCATAATCGAACTCCTCCATGTTAATAAAATGCCTGATGACACACGTGTGAACATCTGCGCGGGCGACCTGTCACTGAGCTGACTGAGCGTCGTGTAATGTCCACAAGACGGCGGCGGCGCGCGGCGCTCTGGCGGTCCGGTGGCGGCGCGTTTAGATATTTCCTTCAAAAAGGCTGTGAGCACAAGGGTCCCACGGTCCCAGAGTTTCAACATCAAACGGCTCGAAAATATAGTTACCAATAAGGTTACTTTTCTTTAAATTAAACAATTTAAATAAAAACTGAGAAGTATGCTGTGTCAAAAATGTTATTAATTGTGTAACAGATTTTTTAATAGATAAATGACATTTTATAAGTAATTCATTTCTTTTTTATTATTGAAGTGAAAACTTCTTTAGCGGCGTTGAGCACTTTTTCTGTAATGGGTATAAAATCTTAAACTCGCGTCAGGACACGTGACCTGATCGAAAAAGCGTAAGACGGATGGAGAGTAGACAGCTATCCCCTCTACGGCGCGGCGAAAATGTATGCCTGGGCCTACTGTTTTTTAGGGTTCCGTAGTCAACTAGGAACCCTTATAGTTTCGCCATGTCTGTCTGTCCGTCCGTCCGTCCGTCCGTCCTCGCTTAATCTCTGTGACCGTTAGCACTAGAAAGCTGAAATTTGGTACCAATATGTATATCAATTACGCCGACAAAGTGGTAAAATAAAAATTGGAAAAAAATGTTTAATTAGGGTAGCCACCCTATATGTAAAGTGGGAAGTGATTTTTTTTTTAATTTCAGCCCTAACGTGTGATATATTGTTGGAAAGGTATTTAAAAATGAATAGGGGTTTACTAAAATCATTTTTTGATAATGTCTATAATTTCGGAAATAATCGCTCAAAAAGTAAAAAACAATGTGTGTCCCCCCCTCTAACTTTTGAACCATAAGTTTAGAAAATATGAAAAAAATCTGAAAAGTAGAACTTTATAAGGACTTTCTATGAAAATCATTTTGAACTTGATTGACACAACAGTTTTTGTACAAAAAAAAAAAAGTTGTACAAAATAATTTCCTCCTCCACCTTTAAACTCATAAGTGGGAACACTTATTGTGACGGACGGGAAACTACGGAACCCTACACTGAGCGTGGCCCGACACGCTCTTGGCCGGTTTTTTTTTTGTTAAAGTTAAAGATATTCTTTAGTGAGTTATGAGAGCCAAAACACGATTGACCCAATTTGGCTCGATACAAAAAAATCGCAAAGTTTATCCAAAATCAGCATTTTTAAACACGTCCATGAAAAGCAAAACCAGTTTTATTCGATTGTTTTAAGACGAATTTCAATAAAAAAAAATTTTTGTTAAAGTTAAAGATAATTCTTTAGTGAGTTATGAGAGCCAAAACACGATTGACCCAATTTGGCTCGATACAAAAAAATCGCAAAGTTTATCCAAAATCAGCATTTTTAAACACGTCCATGAAAAGTAAAACCAGTTTTATTCGATTGTTTTAAGACGAATTTCAATAAAATTTCGTGTACACATTCACTATTAAACATATTAAGGAATTATGGTTTTATTTTAATGAATTAGGGAGTGTCAAATTTTAAAAGGAATTATTAACAAAAAGACGTGCAGTATTTTTGCGCGCAGGCAGGCTAAACTACCGCTCCCGTACCCACAGAGTACATTGAATATACTGAGAGAGCCCGTACCGCGCCAGTCGGCCGCAGCGCGCCTTAGAGAGCACTTGTGTACAACTTTTTTGCGTCCGTTGTCACCGACTACCCAAGAGAATATATAAGCGTATATTGACACCTAAATACAAAAATGGTGAACAAAAATCATAAAATCAAAAAATATTCACGACTGCAGCTCAAGAAGCTGAAATTGATGAACCTGAATAGGTGAGTTTATACAATTCCTAATCTGCTTCATAACATTTGTTTACTTTCGTAGCCAGCTAAATATTTCCTTTTCATCGACAACACGGTTTTCCATAATTTACTTACTACACTTTGCCTGTGGCTGTTTATTAGAATAAGCATACAACTTTAATTTTATAATAGTAAAAGAATATTATGGTCTAAAATTTTCATTTACTCCAATTACTTCATTTCTATATGATAAATGATAAATGATGTTTATTTTGCAAGTAGGTTTTCACAAACACTTTTACACGTCATTTTTTTTTAAACTAGATGAGGCCGGTGTTTCATACCCGACTACTCTGAGAAGAAACAGCCGAAACAAACTCAGAGGTCATAGTCTCTTTTAAGGTCCAGACAAAATAATCTTGGTATATTATTATGATTTCTTTTGTTTTACATACAGAAATCGTATAAACACTGACATTGTGGATTTTCCAACTGACTCGGAAGGAATGAGTGAAACCGTCACTCCACAAGCTCAACGTTAATAATCAAGTTTTCACTTCTGCCGGCACTCCCGGAGTGCAACCCGTCATTTTTATTATGTAATAAGTACTATTTTTTAAATTATTGTTGTTGTTGTAACTAACAAACCGTAATTATTTATTCAAATCTGAATTGTTTTTGCCATGTACTTACCAATAAATATTGTGACATCTTTGATTTAATTGTACCTAGTGCCAAGTAACATTCTATTTTTTTATGTTAATTAATTTATAATTTAGTAACAGTAACTTTTTATTTGATTGTAAAATTTGTATTTCACTATTTTTGTATGCCTGTAATAGGCTGATCATAGCACACTTTTACCCACTGTACGTACCACCCACTGTACCTAACTAGGTATGATCACAAATAAATATTTCTGAAAAATTGCTCTCGTTCAATTGAATTATGCTGTGCCTGCTCAAAAGCAAAATAATGTGTGTAATCAATTCCATATTATTTTAATGAGGATGTTCGATAGGTTCAAGTTGGCCACTACAGACCGGTTTTGCATATTTTTACTACTTTGTTGAACATTTTCTTTGAGCAAGCTACGATCGCTGTACTGTAGATATTCCTGTTTGAAGGATTATCTAAAACAAACATACGTTAAATAACTAACTAAGTACACACATGCATGACGCACACAATAAAGTTTGAAGAGGGAGCGGTGGGCACTAATACTGATATATGGCAGTATAATTTGTGCGCAATTTGACGTTATGTACGCATTTGTTTTTTAATTTGTTTTTTTTTTAATAGTATGTATCTAGATCACTAAAATTGCACAAATGGAAAACCTTTGATATGCAGTGGGACAATGTAGGCTTATGATAAAATAATGTAAAAAAGGCAGGATCATCCTTTTTTTCAGTGAGCAAGATAAATTAAAAGGCTTTTTAATACACTTCCTCGAAAACTGGCTCTTATACCACTACGATTAGGTTCAACATGCAATGTATTTCACACGTGTGCTTATTTCTTATTTTGTTCTGATTTTATCACGGATAACCGATAAGCCGGTGGGTGGAAACTTTTTTTAGAGCTAGGAGGCATGTTTTTAAGAACATTGTATTTAATAAAAATAATAAATTGTGTTTATCAACAGAATATCAAAAATAAACATGATCATATGGAAAATAATTTGCCTATTACAAATTGAGATTTATTTGAGTTCTAAATTCAACACTATTAGAATTTCTTATTTTTTATATTAGGCTGTTTAGGTGTGTCATACCTTTGTTCTTCAGTATGTGAAGACAAAGCGCGGGAAAATTAAATTGTATTTGTGTTAGGTAATTCAGTAGGGTTTAAGCATTTAAGTATTTCATAGCCATTAATGACAAAACTACTTTTTGTTCTGTTATTTAATTTCTTCGAAGTGTATTGAACAACATCGTTTGATTCACGTTAGAATTTGTTACTGCTGTTCTCGGCTCTATAACATAATCACTTGAATTAAAATGTACTATTTTTACTGTAGAACCCAATTTAATGTTACGCACTTAACACATGTTTGCTGATGGGTGCATTGAATAGTATGGGGGTTAGGGAGGTTTATAAAATAAAGTAGGTAATTAAAAGCTTTTCATTGAAAAGTTACATTGAAAAACCCAAACTACTAGGACTAATAAAAGCATTAAATTTATGCTTTGAGTTTGATTTAGGATAAAAAAAAACTTGTGTTAAAGTTGGAACTTGGAAAATGGTGGTCAAACCATCAATTTCTCCGTAACTAGAAGGTTTCCAGGTATGGTCTAGCAAAAAAATATATCGCAAAGACGAAGAGAACAAGTGTCTATTCGGCTTCGTCTAATGTACTCTTATATCCATTATAAGAGCTATGTTCTACTTCAGGAAATAGCAAAATGATATTTCATAACTAACCAATCAATAGCAAGTTTCTTGTCTTTGAAAAATCAATTCGGTGGCCAAAGCAAATTGTGCCTGCCTTAAATATCATCAATTTCATAATGTGATGCAATATTGCACAATGGCAAATTCGTAACGTGTTGTAACATTGCCAAAAAGCAATTTTATTTTGGGTTCCGGACAGTACCCAAACCCTAGCCCTCGGGGTCCTCTAAAATTTCAATGTAATTAGTTATTGACAACTAGATGTATGCATAATAATTAATTAATTTGAAGTATGGTTGGCGTATAGTGGTTAGCAGATTTTGTTTGCAATACCGTCTCATCTACTTAGGTGCTGAGGAGTCTGTAAGGTTCGAGATAATCCTGTTGACCTATAAGTTATCTGTTGGGTTTGCGTAGAAGCAAGTACATCAATTTGTTTTATACATATCCTTACTATATTATAAAAGCAAAAGTGAGTTTGTTTGTTTGTTTGTTACGTCTGCACGCCTAAATGGCTGAACCGATTTTGATGATTTTTGGTACAGAGATAGTTGGGCCCCTGGAGACGGACATGACCTATGAGGGAGAAAGAGGGAAGAAAAGGGAAAAGCATTAGCATTGCTATTACAATAAATAAGGCACACGGGCAAAAACTACAGCTAGCAGCTTAGGGACCTGTAAATCAGGAAAGGGGAACTGTGTTACCCCGAATTTAACGCGAGCGAGACGCGGGCAAAAGCTAGTTATGTATAAAACATAAAATACGAATAACGTATACATACATATTTTAAATCGTTACTATGTAGACTACTGGATAAAAGAACCAATTCTGATTTAATTTTTTTAAGTCGCGAGGGTTTTTATGTATGTATAATTGTATATCAATGGTTGACAATCAGTATCGGCATGAAGGGGCTCACCTACATAATTAGGTGAAAAAGTAATTAGCTCTATTTAGAGACTCTTTAGGATCAGAAGCTTTTAAGAGATAATAAGCTTTTAGCTAACCCGTCTGTCGATCCGTATGTCACAGCCATTTTGCTACGAGACTATTGGCACAACACTCAATTTGGAGTGTAGATGCATTCAATACCTAAGGAATATTGCCATCAATGAAAGGGTTTAAATTTTTATAGCTCTTAATCTCATAATTGTGAAGCTTTAGAAGATTGAAGATAGTAATGTAATCCATTTGATTGACATCAATAACTATGTTGGTAACTATTTTTATTTGACAAAAGATAGATTTTTTGTGGATCGGTACTATCTTTCAAACTATTGTAGAAGACAAGTAGCTGTGTCGCTATCATATTTTTTTACTATAACAGCCAAGAATTTGGCTAAGCGAGTTGCCTCTATTGAACATTGCAATACTCAGTCAAGTTACTCAGCCAATAGTTTGATCACAATTAATGAATCAGTTCATCATTTAAATTAGAGATTGAGACAATAGAGGCAGCCTCTTGCAATAACGTAAGGAAGCCAGATAATAAATCAGTTGAAAGTATTGGGAATTTTGATTGTATCAACCTGGTGCATCAAAATATTCAAGGATTTTTGAACAAAGAATTAGAAGTAGGGCTTTTCCTGAACTGTAACAACATAGATATTCTTTGTATCACAGAGCATTGGCTCAAAAGTCATCAATTAATTTTTAATTTTAGTAATCACCAGGTTGGTAGTTCATTCAGTAGAGTAAATGCTATACATGGCGGCGCATTAATCTTGGTAAATAATCAGCTCAAATTTAAAGAACGCAAGGATATTGTAAGCATGTCTGTTGAGAGAACAATCGAAATAGCCTGTATAGAATTGGAGCAGTTTATCATATTAAGTGTGTATAGACCCCCTTCAGGTTTGTATGATTGTTTTGAAAAGATAATGGATGAAGTGTTGTATAAAATTTGTACCACAAAGAAATCTATAATCACTTGTGGTGATTTTAATATTAATTTGTTAGAAAAATCTGGGTTAAGTACTAAAATTATAAGCCTGTTTCAGTCATACAATCTTGAAAACAAATTTTTGGAGCCCACTAGAATAACCCAGACTAGTGCCACTTGCCTAGATAATATTTATACAGATATTATACCAACCCACAAAGTAATTATTAACCTATTAGATTCAGATCATTGTGGGCAACTGATCACAATTCCAAATGTTATAAAAAAAGTAGCTAAAAAGGATATCATTGTTAACCCAAAAACTAAAAGTCGCCTAGAAACTTTTAAAATTAAACTCTCGACTAAATTACCACTTTTGTCAACTAATGATGACCCCAATCAACAATATAACAATTTTTTTAGTATGTATTGCACACAGTTTAATACCACTTTTGTTCCTAAGACTATTTCGGTTAATAATAACGCTTCTTTCAATGACTGGGCCACCATTGGTATTCATAAAAGTAGAAAACGGCTATATGAGCTGTATGAAGAGAGAATTTGTATTAATACTGTAGAATTTAATTTATATGTTAAGAATTATTCTAAAGTTTTTAAAAAAGTTTGTACTATAGCTAAGTCACGTTATTTGAGTTCAAAAATTAAAAATAGTAGTAACGTAATTAAAACCACTTGGAACATTATTAATAGCGAAACAGGAAGGTCTTGCAAGCGAAACGGTGACTACAGCCTTGCTATCGACGATAATATTATAAAATCAGATATTCAAGTTGCTACAGCCTTTGAAAATTTCTTTGCGGATATTCCTGTTTCGACTACTAAATCGCTAGACTCGTCACCTGCTGCTGCAGATGCTTTACTAAAAGAAAACGTTCCATTCCATGATTCCGAATTTAATTTTCAACATGTCAATTGTAATGATATAATTAAAACGTTTCATATGTTAAATGTTAAGAAGACCGCTGATCTATGGGGTCATTCTGTGGACGTTGCTAAGTCCATTATAACCATTGTAGCTCCTTCATTAGCTGTTATATTTAATGATTGTATTGACCGTGGTGAGTTTCCTGATCTAATGAAAAATAGTAAAATAATACCATTGTTTAAATCGGGTAGTACATCAGACCCAACTAACTATAGACCAATTTCAGTGCTACCAACATTTAGTAAAATTTTTGAAAAAATAATTTTAGAACAAATGCAAAGATTTTTCAATAAACATAAGTTATTGCATAATAAACAGTTCGGTTTTACAAAGGGTCGTTCAACTACTGATGCAGGTGTTGAACTTTTAGGACACATTTATAATGCCTGGGAAGATAAATGCGATGCTTTGGGCATTTTTTGCGATTTATCCAAGGCTTTCGATTGCGTTCTCCATAAAACATTAATCAGGAAACTACACCACTACGGAATCCGGAACGCCTCTCTGAATCTTCTTACGTCATATTTGAGTGGTAGGATTCAGAGAGTTGATGTTAACGGGAAAAGATCTCCCGGGTCTGTAGTAAGAATGGGAGTACCACAAGGCTCAATTCTTGGCCCTTTTTTGTTTCTTATTTATATAAATGACTTGCCTTACCTCATAAAGGATAATCATGATGTAGTGTTGTTTGCAGACGACACTTCTCTTTTATTTAAACTAAAACGTCAGCAGCTAGCTACTGACGATGTTAATGGCGCTCTAGCAAAGGTCGTTAATTGGTTTAACGTTAATAATTTACTTCTAAATGAGAAAAAGACCAAATGCATTAAGTTTACGTTACCTCATGTTAGACAAGTGGAAACTAGTGTAGTAATCAAGGATGAAGAGTTGAAACCGGAAGATAACACAGTGTTCTTAGGCTTAACCTTGGATGCTAAGCTTCAGTGGGGCCCTCATATAGATAAGTTGTCAAAAAAACTAAGCTCTGCAGCATACGCCGTTAGAAAAATTCGTGATTTAACTGATTTAGAGACAGCCCGTTTAGTTTATTTTAGTTATTTCCACAGTGTGATGTCGTATGGTATTCTCTTGTGGGGTCATGCCGCCGATATTCAGACAATTTTTATTTTGCAAAAGAGGGCAATTCGTTCAATTTATAAATTAAGTCCCAGACACTCCCTCAGAGAAAAATTTAAAG
The DNA here is from genome assembly GCA_905475445.1 of Ochropleura plecta. NCBI lineage: Eukaryota > Metazoa > Arthropoda > Insecta > Lepidoptera > Noctuidae > Ochropleura > Ochropleura plecta. The sequence goes on along the minus strand of FR997725.1, from coordinate 12,616,562 downwards.
AAATTAATATACTTACTGTGCCCTCTCAGTTTATTTACGAAAATCTTTTGTACGCGCATAAAAATATAAAATTGTTTAAAAAATACAGTGATATCCACAACATAAATACGAGGAACAAACACAAATTTGTTGTCCCGGCAACGAGGCTCAAAAAAATAGGGGGTACGTTCACATGCCAATGTATACGTTTTTATAACAAACTCCCAAACGACGTTCAAACACTAAGCCTCAATAAATTTAAAGTTTTTGTAAAACGTAAGTTAGCTCTTAAAGCTTACTATAATATTAATTATTACCTTGAAGATAAAAAGGCTTGGGATTAAGCTGCTCCAATTTAATTTACTCAGTGAGTGTCAAAATTTTCCTTTGTTTCAGTTATTTATTGTTTATTCCTTTATTCTATACACTGACATTTAATATTTGACATTGATATTTACTTTGTTTTATATTTTTTTTTTTTTTATTTAATTTTACATTTTTTTTTTATTATGACATTTTATGAGATCATTATGATCTCATTAATTTATTTTGTACATATTTTCTAGTCTGTAGTTGTTTATTGTGAATGTGAGGACCATGTCGATCATAATTTTTATTTACTTTGTTTGTTTTTGACGATTGTCTGGCAGTTGAGTACTATTAGGGACCTTCACCAATGTCCTTTTTTTGGTATTGTTCGTCGTTTCGTTGAGCTCCTTGGGCTATGAGTCGAGCTACACGATAACTGACAAATGCTTGCACTGACTGGACAGGTCTACTCAATCTGTGTGGTGCTTTCTTAAAAAGACCACTTCAGGCACTAATCTGCATAGTCCTCATGTAAGTTGACCAAGATTTTTTGTCTGGACTTTAAAAGAGACTATGACCTCTGAGTTTGTTTCGGCTGTTTCTTCTCAGAGTAGTCGGGTACGAAACACCGGCCTCATCTAGTTTTAAAAAAAAGACGTGTAAAAGTGTTTGTGAAAACCTACTTGCAAAATAAACATCATCATTTATCATTTATCATTGTGTTTTTTAGAAGACTAGTTTGTATTGATTATTGATACCAGTTTTCGATTGATACTTATATTGATATTATTCATAGTAATATTATATCTTTTTTCCGCATTATTCCTTTTCTAACTATATTGCAATAGTTGTAATATGTTCATAACATGAAATTAAAATTAACAATTCCTAGCAAGAAAAACAGTTTAGCTGAATACGGCCATTGCTTAATATCCGCGCAGATTTGGAAAACTAAAAGAAAGGCTTTGATGATAATATGTGAGCCTCAAGCGCGTCGATTTTTGTTCTATAATGAGTGCCCCGTCTGGAGCTATCTAGTCTGTGATACAGATTGATAAACATGTTCTCTCCACACATTCGTGATTCGTCATAATGCAATAACTAGTGATAACATAGACTCACGAGTGGTGTGAAACTAATATAAAACCTGATTGATAACAGATTCACCTTGAAATTGAGAAAAAGAGCGGAAGCAAGTCTGGCATTGACTACATACAGGTACCTACGCAAACGGTACGCAACATTTAAAGTGCCCGGTTAAATAAAGTTTCAACAAACCGAAGTATCGATATCATTATCAAACACACTTAAGTACCTTATCTTATCCTTGAACTTGCATCTAAAATATTACTTAATTGAAATTCTTTACCACCGAATACGACATTAATTTACATCGATTAGATTAAATGTACCTAAATGGTTTATGGCAATTTCACATTCTTATCATACTAACTATGTGGTACCTGACATATTTCTAGGTAGTCATAAACACGGGCGTTGCCAGATGGCGCAGTTTTTTATTATTATATCTTTGCTTTTTTTGCATAACACGCAAATTGACTACTTCTTCGTCAGACGCAACAATTTAAAGCACATCAAAGACTGCAAAGTGCTGTCAGGAGAAGACTTGGTCTCACAGCATAGACTCCTAGTTATGGAAGTAGGCTAGCTAGTAGGAAAAAAGGCTTTCTAAACAAAAAGAGCGACCTCCTCCTAAAATCAAATGGCATATGCTAGAGAAGCCTGATTGTGCGAGGAAATTTATAAACCGAGAGGTGGATAAAATGGTAGAGATGGGTGATTTGAATGACCTAAGTGTAAATGAATGTTGGAATGAGATGGCAAGGTGTATTAGGAGCGCAGCAAAAGGTATTTTGTGAGAGACGAAAGGAAAGGGCACAATAGACAGGGATACGTGGTGGTGGTCGACAGAGATACAGAATGTGCTGAAGGAAAAAAAGAAGAAGTTCAAAGAATGGCAGAGTGTTGGAAATGAGAGTGCTAGTTTGAAAGCTGTAAGGAAGAGTGAGTATGATGCTCTCAAGAAAAAAGCCAAAATAGCTGTGGCCATAGCGAAAGCGAAAGCCCAGAACCAATTCTATGACACACTGGATAGTCCAGCAGGCCAAAAACACCTTTACCGGTCTTGCTAGAGCTAGAGAGAGAAAGTCGAAGGATGTTTGTCGGATAAAATGCGTTAAAGACGAAGCTGGAATGGTTATATCAGATGATGAGAAAATTATGGATAGGTGAAAAGGTTACTTTAAAAGACTGATGAATGAAGAGAATGACTGGAATAGTGTGCTTGAAAATAAACCAGTGAATGAGGGACTAGTAAGAAATGTTAGTATGGATGAAGTGAGGATTGCAGTGAATGGAATGAAGAATGGTAAGGCATTAGGACCGGACGGAATACCGGTTGAAGTATGGAAGTTATTGCGGATGGACGGATGTGCGTGGTTAGCTTACCTGACGAATGGTGTAACAGTTCGCTGGTGCCCATCTTTAAAAACAAAGGTGATGTGCTGGAGTGCAACAATTATAGAGGAATAAAGATGTCACACAGTATGAAAGTTTGGGAGAAAGTTTTTGAAAGGCGACTGAGAGAAGAGAGCGAAATTACACAGAGCCAATTCGGTTTTATGCCTTTTATGGTCGGGGAACGACGGATGCCACTTTCGCTATCCGCCAGTGCAAGTTCTTAAGTACACATAAGAACTTGCACATGGTGTTTATCGACCTCGAAAAGGCATACGACCGGGTACCGCGTGCGGTTTTGTGGTGGGCTCTTAAGGAGAAAGGTGTGCCTGGGAAGTATGTGCAGTTGATCCGTGCGATGTACAGTCGATGCAGTGCCCAAGTCCGGTCCACAGCGGGCACTACCGGCACCTTTAATGTGACTGTCGGCCTGCACCAAGGGTCGGCTCTTAGCCCTTACCTCTTCCTGGTGATAATGGACGCTCTCACGTCGGACATCCAGGAAGAGGCTCCCTGGTGCATGCTGTTTGCCGATGACATTGTGTTGGTTGCCGAGAATGGCCAAGAGGTCCAGAGCAGATTGGAAGTGTGGTGGCAAAGACTGGAGAACGTTGACCTGAAATTAAGCAGAACTAAAACCGAATACTTGTTCTGCGATTTCGGCGGTCTCTCTAGTCCTGTGCCGATACCGATCTGCTCCAACTTCCGGTACCTCGGGTCGCTTGTCCAAGGGGATGGCGAAGTAGACCGGGACGTAACGCACCGGATCAACGCAGGATGGATGAAATGGCGACAGGTCACTGGAACAACTTGTGACCCACGGATGCCCTTCAAGTTAAAGGGGAAAATATATAAGTCCGTGATTAGACCTGTTGTACTGTATGGGTCAGAATGCTGGGCTATAAAAAAGGTGGATGAAAAACGATTGCATGTAGCGGAGATGAGAATGTTGAGATGGATGTGTGGAGTGACAAGAATGGATAAAGTAAGGAATGATGATGATAAGGAATATTCGAGGAAGTTTGAAAGTTGCGCCTGTTACAGAAAAATTGAAAGGGAGTCGTTTGTCTTGGTATGGACATGTAATGAGGAGGGATGAAGGACATGTGACTAAAAGAGTGATGGATCTGAATGTTCATGGACGGAGAGCGAGAGGAAGGCCAAAGAAAAGATGGATGGATTGGATTGTGTAAGGAATGATATGAAGGAGAAAGGAGTAAATGATGCCGTGACGTCTGATAGGGGAGAATGGAAGAAGAAAACGTGTTGCGCCGACCCCAAATAGAATGGGACAAGGGCAGGAAAATGTTTGAGAATATATTTCTCATTAGGTGTTTTCAAATAATTATTTTCACTGAATATCTCCACAGCATTTTTACATTCAAAAATTAAAATAAATAAATACATATTCTGTCGTTCTGTTTTACGCAAAAAATCTTACATTAAACCTGTTTCTCTGTATTTTTTATGTCAAGAAAATTCAAACCATGGAAAGCATTTTTGCGTACTTTATAGTTGGTAATAAAGTATAGAGTACCTACAATTACCTACTTGAAATAACATACAATCCTACTAATATTATAAACGCGAGTGTTTGTGAGGATGGATGGATGTTTGTTACTCTTACACGTAAAAACGGCTGAACTGATTATGATGAAATTTGGCACAGACATAGATTATAGTCTGGAATAACACATGGGATATTTTTTTTTTATATCAGGCAGGCAAAGCATTTTATAATAAAAAAAAAATGACGGGTTGCACTCCGGGAGTGCCGGCAGAAGTGAAAACTTGATTATTAACGTTGAGCTTGTGGAGTGACGGTTTCACTCATTCCTTCCGAGTCAGTTGGAAAATCCACAATGTCAGTGTTTATACGATTTCTGTATGTAAAACAAAAGAAATCATAATAATATACCAAGATTATTTTGTCTGGACCTTAAAAGAGACTATGACCTCTGAGTTTGTTTCGGCTGTTTCTTCTCAGAGTAGTCGGGTATGAAACACCGGCCTCATCCAGTTTAAAAAAAAATGACGTGTAAAAGTGTTTGTGAAAACCTACTTGCAAAATAAACATCATTTATCATATAGAAATGAAGTAATTGGAGTAAATGAAAATTTTAGACCATAATATTCTTTTACTATTATAAAATTAAAGTTGTATGCTTATTCTAATAAACAGCCACAGGCAAAGTGTAGTAAGTAAATTATGGAAAACCGTGTTGTCGATGAAAAGGAAATATTTAGCTGGCTACGAAAGTAAACAAATGTTATGAAGCAGATTAGGAATTGTATAAACTCACCTATTCAGGTTCATCAATTTCAGCTTCTTGAGCTGCAGTCGTGAATATTTTTTGATTTTATTATTTTTGTTCACCATTTTTGTATTTAGGTGTCAATATACGCTTATACATATATTCTCTTGGGTAGTCGGTGACAACGGACGCAAAAAAGTTGTACACAAGTGCTCTCTAAGGCGCGCTGCGGCCGACTGGCGCGGTACGGGAGCGGTAGTTTAGCCTGCCTGCGCGCAAAAATACTGCACGTCTTTTTGTTAATAATTCCTTTTAAAATTTGACACTCCCTAATTAATTAAAACAAAACCATAATTCCTTAATATGTTTAATAGTGAATGTGTACACGAAATTTTATTGAAATTCGTCTTAAAACAATCGAATAAAACTGGTTTTGCTTTTCATGGACGTGTTTAAAAATGCTGATTTTGGATAAACTTTGCGATTTTTTTGTATCGAGCCAAATTGGGTCAATCGTGTTTTGGCTCTCATAACTCACTAAAGAATATCTTTAACAAAAAAAAAACAGTAGGCCCAGGCATACATTTTCGCCGCGCCGTAGAGAGGGGATAGCTGTCTACTCTCCATCCGTCTTACGCTTTTTCGATCAGGTCACGTGTCCTGACGCGAGTTTAAGATTTTATACCCATTACAGAAAAGGTGCTCAACGCCGCTAAAGAAGTTTTCACTTCAAAAATTCAGGTACCTGCTACCTGTAGTTTTTGCCTTTGCGCCTTATTAATTGTAATAGCAAAGCTAAGTTTTCCCCTTTTCTTCCCTCTTTCTCACTCATTTGCCACTTTAAAAAAAATGGCATATGTCCGTCTCCACTTCTCCAGGGTCCCAACTATCTCTGTACCAAAATTCATCAAAATCGCTTTAGCCATTAAGGCGTGAAGACGTAACAAACAAACTCACTTTCGCTTTTATAATATTAGTAACGACATAATAAAACGTTTTTCTTACAACAAAAAAAATAAGTAGGTACCTACGGGTGGCAAGCAACCTTAGCAAATCCTGAAACGCTGAAAAATTACAGAGTTTTTCCCAAAGTAAAAGTTGTTCTCTTAATAATGAGTTGAGTAGAGTCAAGATTCTAGAGGTTTTTGTCATCTTAATTAGGTACTAAAAGTCTCAACTAGTTGTAACTTGTAGGTACCTACAACTACCTGACTACTGACAGGCTAAGTTCATGGTCACTATGAAACCGTGAGCCCATGACTTAAATTAAAAACCTCAGTCATCCATATTATAATATGTAGCAGGAATTTTAAATTGCCGAGTCATGCTCATGGATAATGATGTTTTTGAGTTGGAATAAAACTATTACTTAGGTACCTAAATAAATACCTATCGAAGCGTAAAAAATGATTTTAAGTTGCCAGTAACTAAAAGTCAACAAACCATTTTTAACTCGAAGGTCACGATGTGACAGTGATGATGATGAATATTGATGAATGGTACTTTAAAGCACAATCCAATTCAAACAGATAATAATAATAATATGTAAGTAAACATAGAGTCTTCATAGAGCATAGAATCTGGCTTGCATATCTATTTTGGTTGTTATGTTTGCTCTGATGTTGTGTAGCCGTGCTTTGCTCTATCGGTCTCCGATTTTTGATCCCGTGAACCTAATCAAGCAGCACAGATAGAGCGGAAGCAGTGACATCAGCATAGATAATAATAACACACGTGGTAATACTTACGTTAAAAATATTTTCGACATGAAATTTGCCTTGTCGTGAGGGTTCTTTTGCTTCAATACCACTTTGGACTCCATTACTGTATTATTAATGAAGCATCAATGACAATTTAATGTTTGTTTGCTTTAAATTTTGTCGTCACAAAACACACCAATACATCCGTTTACTTATTCTAGCGAATGCGGTACTTATAACACGCCGCAACCGGTAACTTTATAGCCATACACGGCAGCCTATATGATATTTCCAATACAGTAAACGTTCGTTTTCAAAACAGATTGCATAATGTAGGTACTACTCTTGAATTTTAGTACAGTTCGTCCGATTCACTGACCACTGGATTGTTTAGTATTTCAATAGGAATTTCCCAAAATAACCATTTAGAAAAAAAAGTTCATAAAACTATGGATTTATCAGTAGTTAGAAAATTATAAATTCTTTTTGTTAAGTATCACAGATAAGTAGATTGGTATTGGTAGATATAAAATCCGCGAGCTCTAGCCTACGAGCATATAGCCCGACTGTCGCCGGCGTACTAACGGAAAGCCCGCCTGTGCTCTCTCAGCACATCACACAGCTGTATATCACAGAGGTTTGTGTGTTATACTGTAGAGCAGCTTTACAATCTATAAATAGGTACATACCTACATATCCTCAACGTAAAACATTGTGTTGTTAGTCAGTGGCAATACGGAACAAAATCAGAAGAAGAGTAAATTCGAATTTATTGAATCAATAAACAGAAATTGGCCCCAGTTGTATTCACACTTATTCACACATCGCAGACAATTGATAAGTTAAATAGAGACATAATAAAAATGATTTGTTTAAACAGGGAGCAAATAATACCACTGTCCACTTAGAAATCGATAATCTATATACATATATGAAAGGTAAAATCATCGATAGGTATCACAGAATCATAGAAACTATAAGTGGAGTCTCAAATTTTTCATAGGGGATCCTTTTAGGACGTAGCGCGTTGGTGGTGACTGAGATGGGATTTTGCAAAATTCACGATCCTAAAGGCTGAAACAGCTGTGACTAAATTTGTATGCGTGAATGCGATTCCTTGTTCATTGGCTTGAAAGCATACGCGCGCTTTTACAAAATAAATATAATTTTTAACATCACGCTACGACATTGAGGAGCTGAGTAGCGGGTTAAACCGCTGGGCACAGCTCGTCGTGTATATTTTTACACGACTGCCCCAAAAAAGGAATGTTATCAGTGTAATGTTTCAGGGTTCATGTATGTTTGTATGTGAGTTTCTTTATTCCATCATGACTTCTAAACGCCTGAACTGATTTACATGTATGGTGTATCATTAGAATCCTTACATCGTCACGAGTAACATAGGTTGGAATGGAAAAAGTATAGAAATGCAATGTGGCGGGTATGATATGTCATGCACGGCTGACGTTCTCAAGATCAAAACCTAATGTGTTCGTTAAATGTAGATTACTTTACCGTCAATTTTGTTTAAAACATGGTATTTAGAATGGCAAATCTCTAAGTCTGTGAAAGGTAAATATTATGGTGATATTCAACCTGTCATTCCCCATAAACCTTGGTTCTTCAAATACAAGTTGGCAAATAAATCAACTACATCGACTATCTGCCGTCTACGTTTGAATCATTGTTGCTCCCCCTCTTTTCTGGCCAAACTTAGGATTAGGGATAGCTCTATTTGTGAATGCGGTTTGGATGATGGAAACGTGGACCATTTACTTTTCTGCTGTCCTAAATTGAAATTCTCTTTACACGAAATTATTCCCCCTCATATCCCTCGTCCCACATCGGTTAAATGTCTCCTCTCCCTTGTGTTCTCTCGTTTTGTATATAAACTGTGTAAGTTTGTTGAAGATAATAAAATAAAGTTGTAAATTATAACAACTGTTAGCTAACATTCCTTCTCTTTTTTTTTTTTTTTTTTCTTTCTCTCTTAAAACAAAATGTCTGAAATGTCTGTGTAGAAAATGGTTCATTATTTGTTTGTTAAAATATTTTAAATCATTTAATCTCTTTGCTGTGTTCTATTCAACAATAATAATTACTGATAAAATCTCTACTAATCTGTTTGATTGTCTACCATAGTACCTACGTGATATTGGCAAAATTGTGGTGTCTCCTTCCACAAATGCCATTAAATAAAAAAATTGAATTGAATTAAATGTAGATATTATGAACTGTGCTGGTCGTATTGTTTCCATAGATAAAATCAACACAATTTGAGATAACGAATCAGCACTTCATTACAAAAGTAAGGCGCTATGCCTGATGTTAAAATAATTAAGTAGGTATTTAATTTTCTACTTCTTAGATTTATTGAACGAGATTTGAATGTTTAGTAATGTTAATGTAGGTACTATTGGCGTATTTCTTATTTGGGGGGAGTAGGGAAGCCCGGCCGATGCAATGGAATTACCCGTCCACTTCTTTTGCACATTACTGTACCTGGTATACATTCGTCGTAACTAGCGTGATATGAAGTTACAATAAAAGCAACCCATAGTTTAGTTATACATCGGAGAATCTTAGCACTGCGATTCAGGAACGAAGACAAGATAAACAACGCCATTATTTCGACCCCTCCCACGCATAAGGGCGTATCGAGATTATACCAACTTTTCAGTACGGGCATTTAAAGACAATTTACATGATTACTAAAAATTTATGATAATTATTTAGTTCCTATCTGGCTTAAAATTCAAAGTACCTCTAAATCTTTATTAATGAATGCCTATTTACATAAAAAAAATATATAATTAGCAAAAAAAGGTAAAATTACATACTTAAGACTTTATGCACTGGGATGAAACTGGCGTATTGCTAAGATACGACGACTTACGACGATATGCCCGGTGAATATTTTGTGTACCTTAAAGTTACAACGGGTTACTACTTTATGCGTTGTAAGAAAACATAATAATGACCATCAAGTGTTACGATGTTATGTTTGTTGGTAATAAATATAGTTCAGTTAACGTGATTTGTTAAAGGAGATGGTTATAAAAATAATGTAGGTAACATTCATATATAATAGAATACTTAGTATTAACAACAACTAAAACGATAAATTTTTCAAATCAACTTTAATCGTCTAAGTTTACAGGCGATACCAGCGTAAAGCATAGAACTTCTTAATACAAGTACAACAATCAACTTAATTAATCAGTCTTAAATATCTTTAGGAACGTGCATAAAATATCCTTCCAATCATCTCTTCGAATATGCCGTTTTCGACTGGTAGTTGGGGTACTGGCAACGGACGAACAAGCGGAAGGACCAAAACTGGAGGCATCACTATGTTTCGGTGTGACAGATCGGCTAGTAGGAGTGGATACCCCAGATGAAATTAAACTGCTATCAAGTGGAATCGCAGGAGTAACGTCGTCAGCCCCAAAAAGCTCGTTTGAAGGTGACTGGATCGGTGTTTTTTCGAAAATATTTAATGCTTGTCTTACCTCGTAGGAGCTTGTTCTAGCATTATTTCATTTATTAATTAATTTACATAATTTTACATTATTAAATATTTCTGAATAAAAAAAACATAAAAAAAAACATTAAAAATATAAAAATAGTAGGGAACAGGATCCAAGCTACCGGCGGTCAGGTCTCCAGAGAAAGGAACCTCCTAACAATACGAGTCGTGTCCCGGAGTACCGCTTTCTGTATCAAGCCCTTGATCCAGCTGCCTAACAAGAGCCTCCTCAGGTATTGGTCGAGGCTCTTAGCAATTAAGCCATTGGCAGATACGACTATCGGCACAATGATAGCTGAGTCCACATCCCACGTGTCGACAACCTCGCGAGCCAAGTCAATTTACTTGATTTGCTTATCTTCCTCGGCTTTCACGAGGTTCTCATCATGCGGGACTGTTATCGGTCCACCACCACTATATCAGGCTTGTTGGCAACAATAGTCCTGGCAGTGATAATGGATCGATCCCAGTACAATGTGATATTGCCATGTTCGAAAACTGGGTCGGGCACATACCTATAGTACGGCACTTCCGATTCCACAAGGCTGTATTTTAGAGCAAGTTGCTGATGGATAATCCTGGCTACAAGGTTGTGTCTATGCAAGTACTCTCCGTTAGCAAGGCGAGAACAACCAGAGATAATGTGACGAATTGATTCACCCGGACGGTGGCATGCCCGACATGTCAACCGTGCCGTCCTTCACAATAAATCTCCGGTAGTTATTCGTCATCATAACTTCATCCATGATTGCACAGACAAAACCTTCGGTTTCTCCAAAGAGGTCGCCGGAACGTAGCCGGGCTACGGACGCTGATTGATCTACATCGAATCCATGTAGGGCCCGGAAAAAGCGTCCGTGAAGCTCCTTACTCTGCCATACCTCCTTGCGGTCATTAGTGTCAAGCACTACAGGTTTGCGGCAGTTCTGTTTAGCCAAGGAGAGCGTGGTGAGGCCTTTGTCCACTGCAACCACATCTCGATGCATTCCCACGTCTGTTTCTAGGAAATATTCCCTGAGATTGTATATCTCGCGATTGTGGAGTCTTGGTGTTCAAAAAGCCTCGACCTCCACAACTCCGCGGGATATACAGTCTCATAACCGAGGAACGTGGGTGATGCATACAAAATGCCTTTAACAATGTACGAACCTTCCTATCCAGGGCGTCCAGTTCTGTTTGAGTCCATTTGAGTATGCCGAAAGAGTACATCAAAACCGGCACCCAACCGTTGAAAGCACGCACCTTGTTTCCGCCTGATAAAAGACTATTAAATACTTTTCTCAGGCGGCCAAAGAAGCGTTCCTTCAACGTTGTTTCATGTCAGCAACATTGACTAGCATCATTATTATTAGTGTTACTTATTAAGGATTCTTCGCACGTTGATTCGTACAGATTCCAGCACTGCTCCATTTTAAGTAAATTAGGTGATTCTAAAAAAACGTTATAAATACATTAATAAAACAATCAATCAGTGTTAAAATATTTCAGCTTGTTGCTTCAAATTTAGCTAAATCATATTGCATAAAGTCTTATTTCATATTGTGGTCAGAGCATATCGTCGTATGTACCAAATACGACTATATGTATACAGTAAGATTTAAATAAAACCAAAGCATAAAGTGGTAAGTTTCAGTTACGACCCCTGACTTTCAAAAATAAACGACGCATAGCATCGTAACTATAGTATTACGACTTTATGCGCTGGACTAAATGTAAAATACTTAATGATAAAATACTCTTAGATATTGTGAGCAATCAAAATTAGTTATGTTAAAATTGCGTAGTGTTTAGCAAATATTTCATACTTTCAAATTGATATCAAACAAAACGTACCAGATCGACGAGATTAATTTGAGGTTCAATGTTCATTTGAATTATTGAGGGCTAATTTTAAAATTCTTGACGATCTTAGGTTGTTCATTTTGCTATCATATAACAATAATACTGTTATCACAGGTTAAGTAACACAAAACATAAACAAAATCTAATTATTTTCATAATGCAGGTCCCATGTTTACGGCGCGTACCGGTAATGTCATACGACGTCGGTAACTGACCTTGATTGGTCTCGCGCGAGCCAATAGTACAACGCAAATCGTCGCTACTCGTGATCGGGCTATATGCGCGGGGACTTTGAATAGGTACGACGATGTGCGTTTCAAAATCTCGTTAATTAATAACAATTTGAAGATTTTTGTTTCAGGGATGTATAAAGCTTATATTCGTAACCACAATGAACTAAAAATCCAATTTTCAGTAAAAAATTGATAAGACTTTATGCGTGGGAGGTGTCGATTTATTGGCGCAAAGTAATTGTGAGTGGGTGCAATTAGTATCATTACTCGTAAATAACTTTACACTTTATCGTCTTTGTGCCCTTGTCCCATGTAATTTTGGGGTAATGCTATCATTTAATACTTTTTCCTTCATATCATTGCTCATGTAATCCACCCATATTTTTTTGAGTTTCCTCCTTCTCCCATTTCCCATCCATCAAAATTTATAGTCATCACTCTTAGTCCCATTAGTGCCATGTGTGTCATCCCTCTTCATCACAATATTCATATTTATTTATTGCATAAATTGCATAGGTACTAATATAGACGAGTACCTTTAATCTTTTATGTAGCAGGCGCGACTTTAAACCTCCCCATATGGTAATTTCCTACTTCATCTCTTTTATAGTCACTCCATACATCCATCTTAACAAACATTCCTGAAGTACCCGACATCGGAACTGATCACTTCTTTGCGTTATGGACACGGGACTGGGGAGACCGCGAATTCACAAAAAAGTATCAGTAAACTAAACAATTCTGCAACAGATGTTCATTGTCTACATCCAAAAGTATTAGCGATATCGAAAATTTTGGAGTCGTGTTAGTTTCTTCAATTTGATATCCTCATACGAGTCACACGTGTTGAGAGGTTGTTTCAGGTGTATGATATCTAACACATACATTTTTACTGTAATTTATAACAGACACCGATAACGGGCAAATATAAGTGTTCGGGGAATGATTTACGGCAAACACACTCAACATCACGCGTGTAATCCCCGAAGGGTTAGAGAGCATTGGCATATTTATCATTTAATATTTCGATGGGCAGAGGTGTACCTCATATTGTACATCACACCCACAATAAACCAGTAACCTTTTTTTTAAATATAATAGGGGCGAACCTCATCAACAGGTCCAAGCGATCCAAAACTTCCTTTAGTACACCTAAATAAAGAAAAACAACAGTGTCAAACTTGGTGTTTCTCAGGGTTCCTGTACTAGGTCCACTCCTGTTTAAGATTGCACTAGTCGATATTTTGTCTCTCTATACAAATTACGAGGGTATAACTACACTGTTTGGTGTTGTACATCCAAAATTAATCATGATATCCTTTTATCTTATTGTCTATTTTGTCTGTGCGGCAACAGAATAGTTAAATAAAAAAGCCATTAAAAAGATACGGGTCAGAAAAGATTCGTTTTTCTTGTCAATTCTAACGCAACTTTGGATATAAATAAGTAACAAAATGTGTGTAAAATCTCCAAAACGAAAGCGGCATCAACAAAGCTTAATTAACGAAGAGTTTTGTAGTTGATTTATGCAGAGGTATTTTCATATGCGATTTTCCAAAGGACTCATTTTAATTTAAATGCACTCGTTTTTCACTTTATTTCACTCAATCGTGTCATTCGGATACCCACAATTAGATTAGACAGCATGCTTTTGGCCAAGCCCACCAATGTCGAACTCACGACTAGTTCAACACAACTTAAGGACCGGACTCCATGAAAACAGACGAACGGAAACGTGAAAAATTCCAATCACAGGAGGGACGAGAGATATGATTATCGCACAAATCTCCCTTCTCTCTCCGCTCGTCTCCGTTTGCAGAGGTCCGGGCGTTATATACCGCAGCTTTTGAGTTAAAAGTGGACCTAGTGACGGCCTCTATAGAACCAGTGCTATGTTTTATTGCTTATTGCAACCTCTTATCGGCACGGTGCTTATCATGTATTTAGCAAGGACCGTTTTGAAGCCCACCCAAAAGGTGAGTGGGTAATGGGCTAAGACTGAGGACTACATATGCTGAGAAAAACTTGGCAATGTGACGCCATTTTGCAGTCGTTTGCGGCTATATGTTCATTGAAGAAGGTAGTGAGTTACGTGAAAATTTGCAAGGCTAATAGGTTCTATATTTGTTGTTGTGTCTTGTTAGTTGACTCTGCAAAAGTGGTCAATAGTTGTTTTTACCTAGTAAGCATCAACGTACCTACAGTTGATGCGTGTTTAAAAAAATAAATGAAAAAGTTAATAACAAATTAACTAGTTTTTTTTTATTGTAGAACACTACCGAATCAAGGTCTTTCCTGTTGAAGAGATCAGCTCAATGAACATTAATTGACGCAAAACTACACGTGACCGTGCAGTCGTTCAGTTAATACATGTCTTTGAATAAATTACATGTCTAGGAATATTTTTTGACACACGACACCAGTCGAACGCAGTTATCTTGCGCGCATTCTATGAATGCAACAACATTCATCGTCAACATACCTATTATGGTTTTCAGTAATAAGTAGATATTGCCATATTGGATTGACATTGAAATAGAAGGCGAAACTCCACCAGGGTTAAAATATTACAGAGTGGCAATAAATACTCAGTCAAGTGCATTATTATATGAAACAGCTTACTTACATGCTTTATTATTTTCATTAGATAATGATGATTTTTTCTTATCAAAATCATGAACAATGATCGTAATCATGCTGACTTGTATCTATTTACATATAGGAAAAAAAATTGCGCTCAGTGAGCGAGTCCGAATTGCTGTTCGCCGGAATTTTAAACTTAGGGTTGAGGTAGACGGGTATGTCTTGCAATATGTCGATTGAGTATTCCTACTTCAGCGAGATAGTGTTTTTTTATAAACATTGCCGGTTTGCCACAAGGAAGTCAAAAGACATACCTACTTATCCCAAAAAGCTTGGATGACCTCCTCTTGGGCTCTTAAAGAACACATGAAAGGAAGTCTTTCAATGACGCTCAAAGAAAACTGCATCCTACCTGTCCTAACCTACAGTACTCAAAGTTGGTCACTAAATGAATAACAGAAGTTTAAACCCAAGATTTACCTACGGTCAATGGACCCCAGCACATCGCGTTAGAAACACCACACTTCGCCCTATAACTCAGTTCGCAGATGTTCAGAGATGCCAAGCTAAAGTAGCGCGACTGCACCCGCAGACGTGGACCAAGATCGTCACTTACTGGATGCCCGACGGAATCGCCGTTGAGGTGGACCGCTGCGAAGGTGGTGTGATGATCTGGTCTTATATGCGGGGCGAGCATGGCAAAATATCGCATAACATAGAGAAGTTTGGGAGGAGGAAGGGAAGGCCTTTGCCCAGCACAGGGACATTTTTAATTAAAAACGTACCTAATAAAAAAAAACAGAGAGATGGCAAGTAAAAAAATTGCAGACAAGTTGCGGTTAGTTGCGTTACGTTTGTAGATAATAACGACTGGTTACGCCATCTAACGTGCCATTATACGCAACTTTTTATTTTGTATAGGTATATTAAATTGGTTTAACTAGTCCAATAAAACACGAGTTTTGTACTTTACATTGTTATTATTTATAATAGCAAAAAATGATAAATTAATATATTAGCCTACAGTCTACAGAGATCTTTGCACTTTGCGTACATGTTGGCTTTTAGATTCCTTTAGAGCTTGCTCCAACTTGTTTGTTAAATGTAATAAATTAGGTAAGTCACACTGAAGTAGAACATGGCTTACTTTATTCTGACAATGGCTGGCTGCCTTGGCATCTTTTATGCTTGAATTTATTTGTATTGTTGCTAAACTTTTGTCACCTTCTTTTTCAAACCCCAATCTGTTGTTATGTTCACTGTATTGTCCATAATTTTTAGGTTTCATGACCATAAAATCCATAGCAATCATGGGTTTTATTTCTTCATTGCAACTTCGTGAGGCTACCTGTGAATACACCAAACTTAAATTAGCACATGTCATTGGTTATTGGAAAAAATAAGTTTTGTAATAATGAATTTCAACTTACCTGTATTTCAAATCTCCAGGAGAGATCCTGATAAGTAGGGTCTTTCTGCTGCAGAAGGTTTAATGCATCTGATAACTCTGGTTTCTTAGTGTTGTGCAACTTCACTAACACTTCCTGTTGCTCTGTAGAGAAACCCGCTATAGCCAATGATGACTTTAGGTCAGCATCTGACAACTGAAAAAATATACTAAGTATACACAAACAATCTTCATCTATTCTACTGTTTGAATTTTGATAAAGTAGAATAGACCGAGACCCAGTTCCATGCAGAACCAAGTAACCTGATTATGCCTTAAAGCAGTACTTACATTCAGTCTACATGCCTCTACTATAAGATATACCAATGCATGAACCAAATTTTGAACAGCTGTCAGTGATACATCCAGTTTTTCTGAAAAGAGAAATAATATATCTGATCATTTACAATCATCTGATGAGTTTTAACTCTTCATCAACCACAGCCCCAATTCACCTACTAGGTATAGGCCTGTCTTTACTTGTGAGACCCTGGTTGTCCCATGATGGCAACTATGTGGTCTGCCATTTTGCAACCATGCAACTTGAATTAACTTTCCCATTAACAACTGGAGTGCAACTATTGGTATTAACTCGTCTTATTAATATTGCAAAGAAAATACAAAAACATATAACGCAGTCAAAAAAAAATAAGAAGCATAATTAATAGATTTTAAATATAAAAGAAGAAGGCAAAGGTGATTACAAACCAATAAGTACAGCCAGCAAAAGTAACAATCAAACATGTAATCATTATTTATATTGATTTACCTGCAGCAATACTATATTTCTTATGATTGGTCCCATTACTAAGGTAGTCCAAAGCTAACTTACAAAAGTCGATTAAAACTGAAAAGAATTAATTTATGATTACTGACAATGAAATAAAGATGTACCATTTTAAAATGATTATTTAATTATTGGGTACACCAACAGCAGTACATACTAAGAAATATAAAAGTGCTGGTGTGTGCCCATAGCAGGCAACAACACAAAGTTTTTAATAATACAATCAACAATTTAAATTTTACATAAAACTAAATGAAATTATGGTTAACACTGACCTTGTATGGAATGCTGGCTTAATAAACTAAGATGTTCTTTCTGTAACTCACTTAAAAAAATAATCATTGTCTTTGTAGTAAAACGATTAAATATTATTTACGATTTGGAATAATAATATTATACCACTGATTTGGGTTAATTAGTGACATTGACAATTGATTGATTGTAAACATCTGAGTCCTTCCTTGTCACTTGCTTGCAGCTTCCATTTGAGTTAGTGATGCGATTGCATCATTGATGCTCTTCACACGATGGCATTACATACAAGAATAGAGTGAATAACCCCTGGAATGGCAAGTCTGGAAGTACCCCTCCGAAAAAGTACCCTGGCCATGACCGTTGTCGTAACCAAACTAAAAACTCCCTCTCTGCTTCTTAGTCCAGACTGTTGTTCCTCGATATTGTAGTACGTCGGTATAGGAGTCACATGTGATCCGAAACACTGTGGTTTTGGTGCAGATCGTTTTTTGCCTAATTTACCATTTTTAGAGAGCCTTGTTTGCGAAATAAAACGATACAAGATGACATCTGTCGGCGAATTAACTAGTTTTAAACAACGTCGATGGTTATAATATGGCCAATGTATGTACTTTGACGGAGCTATAAGTCGAGCTATAACGCCTATACTATAAAAACAGCAGACTACTTTCCGCATTGAGTTGCCTGTAGACTTCTAAATCTTTTCCTCAACCTGTCGCACTGTAGGTATACGATTTGACCAATCTAGCAGGACAATAGGTATTTAAAACTACGTTTTTTTAATCTTGTTCCACTTTTGAATACATCTTTTATCTGATAACATAAGGCAAATAATCCCTTGTCACCCAAATTTGGTTAATGGGTGAAGTTACGCGAATTTTGCAGGTAAACCCACCGTTCAGTGTGACCGCAAACGCTAACGTGTATACATGTTATTTGGTGTATTGAGTGCTTGTAAGTGTTCTTTTGGAATGGAGTCATCAAATATAGGTAATTATCCATATATTAAATTATTCAAACAAATCAAATTGTATGCCTGCGAATTGTATCACTCACTGAAAAAATACATCAATAAAAGTGTATTTTTATTTTTAATTATTTTTTGTTTGGTGATCTACCATGTAGTCAAAAGTAGTCAAGCTGTGATAGTAGTCTTAAAAAATTCTCTGTGTTATCTACTATAATGCTATAATAATCGTTTTCTGCGATTTTTTACGATTATACATATATATTTTTAATTTTCTTTGTAGATGCTACGCTACAATGAAGCGAAAATCAATATTTAATTTTTGGCGTTCTATGCCACCCAAAGGTCGATTAAATAAAGTAATCAACTTTGTGAAAATGAGCTTTGGTGATTTGGATGTTACCGAGGAACAGGAAGAACAGGGTAGCTCATCACTTATTAAATGACTACAGTAAAGAGGAACTGACTTTCGCTGTACAATTAAGTTTCCGAGCTAGTGGGAAACGTGATGCTGCCACATTGATTGAAGAATTATCTACAGCCTCGCCAAAAAGAGCCACCATATATAAAAAGCTCGAAAAATTATTAATACTGGAAAATAAAAAAATCGGTGATACCAATAGGGCAAATGTCCGAGGAGGCTTCCGAGGCCAAAAACAAAGAAATCAGAAAAGCATACATTGAAGACACAGAACTAATTATGATTTAGTTAATATCTTCAGACCCTTATATGACATTGTTAAGAAAACTTCCTCGAAAACAAATATCTAAGCAAGACATAGATATAAGAATTTTATTACGAGATTAAAAAAGTATGTTAAATGTGTTACACATTTAGTTTTGTCTTTTATTTGATACAACATTCCTATATACAATAAATGTAGTTTCCCGAGTTTTGTCCCCCTAGATTAAATAAATCGTACACTGTGTGTCGGCTGAATAACTTCGCTTTAGTCGAGTTATCATTTATTATTTTAACACAACGCACATCATTATTTTCGAATATATTGTTGGCTCTATGGTTGTCATTTTCTTGACGTAGACGTAGTTGCTTACGAGTTTTTCAATTTTGTAATTTTGTTGACATGTTTCTTTAATTTTACTTATTTTAATTGTTAATAGAATCGTAATTAATGGTTAAAGAAGTTACAACATCAACATGGCTTTAAAAAAAGTCAAAGGGAACTTCGAGAGGATGTTCGATAAAAATCTGACGGATTTAGTTCGAGGAATCCGAAATAACAAAGATAATGAGGTATTTCTATATGTATTAGTGCTTTATTTTCGCTGTAACATTCAATTAAAGCATTAATACAGCCAATCCTAGCACTTGACTAAGAAAATGTATTCTTGTCACTTTCTTTCTATATACCCCTCCACTGTCATATTTCTTGTTCCATCCAGAAAAACTTGACCAGCTTCATTAATCAAATTAAATATTTGGCTTGAGATAAATCACTCTGTTTATGTTGGTCCAACAGTTAACTTGCCAAGTATGAGCAGAAGCCTTGTAATCTCATTTAATGTCCATGTAAATTGAGGTTTTTTTCTGATCTCTAATTAATTAAGATTTCGGATCATACGAAAATTAATATAAGCAACATATTTTGTTGTTGACACAGATCCAATGTTTACACTTCCATAATTTAGTCATTGTTGTCAATGATGAGAGTCAACATGCTTCTCTTCAGTAAACAAGTACATTCTTTTACATCTGTTTGTGTATCAGGTATTGGTTAATATTTCAACTGTATGCAACATTTTGGTATGCTTGGAAAAACCTTAACTTTTTGCATATATGCAATTTATATATTTTTTGTATAAAAAACATTAAAATCAAAATTGGTTCACAAATTCACGAGCTAAATTTAGATCCAAAGATACTCACTAATCTGATTGCACCCTTCTTCTTTGGTTAGGGGTTAAAATTTTTACAGTATGACAGTTAATCTTTCTTGCAGTGAATTAATTAAAACAAAACACAATAAATTAATCATGTTAAAATCTACCATTAAAAATGTTACTGTTTTTATATGTACAATCTCATTTTTAGTCTAAGTACATAGCACAATGTATGGAAGAAATAAAAGTGGAGCTGCGCCAAGACAACATAGCAGTGAAATCCAATGCAGTGGCTAAACTGACATATGTAAGTACCTACTTGAATATAATATTTATCACAATGTATATATATGTATAAAAATTTGATAAACTTTGTTAGCAGTAAATGCTACTCTGATAACACACCATATGGCAACTTATCACTTTATTGAACTCAAATACTATGAAATATTATTAATAATTCAGAGATGTTGATATATAATTATTATAAGTTGTATTGTTAATCTGTGGGCCTTTAGAGGCATTCATGTTCAAAACTTTTCTTTGTATACTCTGGTTTAAACAGATGTTGAGGCATTATTAGATTCTTGTTAGAACAACATAGTATTTCTAACTGTTATTTTTCCAATAAATATCCAAGTATTATTAGAATAGAATATACTGTATTGCCCACTATAATTGAGACACAACTGTTTTACAGAAATTGATAATTCTGTGGTTACAATATCACTGATAGGAATGTCTTCCAGACAACCTTTGGATGGACTGTACAAACATTAAAATATAATAGGGGTAGTCATTGGTACACCTACTGCAAATACTACACAAATAATTAAAATAAAGTTATTTATTCAAATATGAAAATATATTTATTTAATATGACCAACACACTGCACCAAATAAAGCACTGACCAGGAAAAACAACCTACTTGTGATAGATACTTACTATAAAACTTATTGTATTACAGCTGCAAATGCTGGGATACGACATATCCTGGGCTATTTTCAACATTATAGAAGTGATGAGTTCCAACAAGTTCACATACAAGCGTATTGGTTACTTAGCAGCTAGTCAGTCATTCCATGCTGATTCAGAACTACTAATGCTCACTACAAATATGATAAGAAAGGATCTCAATGCACAGAACCAGTATGAGGCCGGCCTTGCTCTCAGCGGCCTCAGCTGTTTCATATCCCATGACTTAGCCAGGGATCTGGCTAATGACATCATGACATTGGTAAGTATTACTCTACTTTACACATATTTTGTTGAACTTGTGTTCATCTAAAGTGGCCTTTTATGATTATGATTCCTCATTTTATGATTATCATGCATCAACTAAAAGATAATGGTGTATGCAATCACTAATCATGCATAATGATGCATTAGATAAAGGGCATTGTAGAAAGGTATGATTAAGGTCATACACTTTACTGATAATACAAATCTAATATATAAAATTTCCGTGTCACAATGTTAGTTACCGTACTCCTCCGAAACGGCTCGACCGATTCTTATGAAATTTTGGGTACATATTGGGTAGGTCTGAGAATCGGCTAACATCTATTTTTCATACCCCTAAACCTCAGCAGGTGAAACCGCTGGGCACAGCTAGTACATATATAATGTTGGCAGATAGGTACAAAAATGATGTTAATATGTGATTTATTTGTAGATGAGCTCAACAAAACCATATTTAAGGATGAAAGCTGTACTCATGATGTACAAGGTATTTCTAAGGTATCCTGAGGCTCTAAGACCTGCATTCCCAAAACTAAAAGAAAAATTAGAAGATCCTGATCCAGGTATAATTATTTTGTAAGAATTGATGACTTGACAAAATATATAAAGTATGGTCTGTTATTATATAAATATGTTTGTTATCACAGGTGTCCAATCAGCAGCTGTTAATGTAGTTTGTGAATTAGCAAGGAAAAATCCAAAAAACTATCTCTCATTAGCCCCAGTGTTCTTCAAACTGATGACAACATCCACTAACAACTGGATGTTGATCAAGATTATCAAATTGGTATGTACTTCTAAGTATGTATTAGAAAACTATCACAAAATGTTTTTTTCAGAATTCAACATCCTGCATTATCTTTTTATTTTAATAAATGATGCCTAAATTAAACTGATCAAATAGTAAGAGATTATTATGTTAACTAGTTTTTTAATAGATAAACCAACTAGATTTTTGTAACACTTGTTTTAAACATATCTGAAATAACTTATGAATTCTTCACAGTTTGGTTTAATGACACAGTATGAACCAGACATTGGAAGAAAAATAACCCAAAGCCTCATAGATCTAATTTGCAGGTACCACTAGTGAACTTTACAAAAACAGAGTTTACCCAAACTGCTAGATTCATTCACCACACCTCACTATCGAAAGTTTATACAACTTAGTTAATGCCACATTCTGACTATACAAAAGCTGGAATATTTGAAATGCACAACTAAATTATTCCATTATTTCATAAACAACTGAAACTGAAATACAACTCTGCATTTATAATGTTCCAGCTTAAGAAATGAAAATATGTTCAACACGATTGACACTTATGAATTGGCACATCAGGCTCACATTTTTGTATTATTTTCGCTGCTGATATAATTATCAAAATACCAATATTTACCGATGTGTGGCTATGAGCTACAATAGAAAAAGAAGAAGAAACCACATAATAGGATACCTTTAGAAAGAGACATGACATCATCTAGCTATTGGTTGCTATCACATAAGCTAGTCTTATGTAGTTTCATTGTGTTTGTTGCAGTTTGGTGCCTTAACCCCATTAGAGCCTCGACTTGGCAAGAAACTGATAGAACCATTAACTAACTTAATACATAGGTGAGTCAGTTACTGTTCATTAAAGCAGGAACTCCTCCAACTTGTCCAAATTGTCCTGTCACAGACAGTGCCTTCGTCTTAGTAATTATGTGGACAATATTGTGTCGTCCTAACTGTACATGTAGTCTCTATGGGGTGAAAGGAATATAATATGTGTTTGTTTGCATATTATATATTAATTCGTAAGGTTTTTGATAGATGCTACAATAATTATTTAATTTCCAGGTAAATAAGTCTAGTATAGTTATTCAAGGTGTTTAGTCTATAAGGAACCATTCTGCTTGCATTGCTTTTTTAACATTTTGTTTAAATAAGCTTGTTCTACACTGTAGCACTTTGAGGTTGATTAACACATTAGAGCTTGAAAACACTAGTTCTAGGCTTGGAATTGTAATATAAATAACATTTGTTTATAAAGCAATGTACATTATGTATACACAGCGCCATACTGAACATGTATCTAAAGTTGTCTTCAACTGGATCGCTAGTAGGATGTACATACCAAGTAATATGAACCACCAAAGATTTAAATAATGTATAATATTTTTGTTTCACGTAGACAGGATACATTTCAAAGTTACCTTATCACAAATGATATCATTGTGGTGTTTGAACAGTAAAAACAATAACCAGGCCTGGGTAATTTAGGCCTGTTCAGGGAAGCATGTTAACATTTATCTGATGAAGGGAAAAAAATCTTACAATTAAAATAATAATAACTGACATGTATGTATGGAGTATTAGTAAAAGAGATTATGACCCATTTGCTCCATAAATACTCAAGTGGTGATAGAAGTATTTATGAAACTACTAAAGTAATAAATCGTAAATATGAAAATCATTAAATATTGAACGAAAATTTAGGGATTTTCCTTATTGGTGCTAACTTCATAGTAAATATACATCAACATTAAATGTAAGTAATATTATAGGAATAATTATTAGGTTTACTAGTGATTTGAAATTCTGGTGCCAAATGAGACACATATATGAGCGGCATTTAAGAAAGACGCATTATATTTGACTTGTGAATTCATATCTAGTATTATAAAATCCTACTATTTGTGAGAGGAAATAAAGTTGAAGGAATTGTAGGTACTTTCAAGTGTATCAGGATTTTCGATCACTAGTAAATGTTGGTTGTAAACTCGCCGAGACACCTAGGAACACACGCTTAAGCAGGGCGAGTGCTAGTATGTATAAAAGCTCTCGTCTATCTTCGGTGTTCCTCGCTTGGCTCCAAACTCTCGCACTCGCCTTGCATGGGAGAGTCTCGACGAGAGTATAGTCATCAAAAAGTTACTTCAGTACTTTATTTACACGAAAGTATAACAGCGTATGTTTATGGGCAGCACGTCGGCGATGTCGCTGCTATACGAGTGCATTAACACGGTGATCGCGGTACTGATCAGCATCAGCAGCGGCATGCCCGGCCACGCTGCCTCCGTGCAACTGTGCGTGCAGAAGCTCAGGATACTCATTGAAGACAGCGATCAAAATTGTGAGTCATCTTCCTCACTGAAAGTCCTACCACGACCACAGACGGCAGACCAATTGTTACCCTTATGAGCTGATAAACAAGGTCGAAAGACCAGTCAACGGTCAGTGAACGTTAGTCGATGCAATAAAAGACGTTATTCGCTTTGTTTCGGCTGTGACGACCCAGCTCTTCTTTTATTGCATTGAGGACTCAGGACGATTCCGTGTTGATAAATGTGGATAATCCAGACAGACGTCTGTATTAGCAACCACTTAAGCTTAATGAGTGTGAAGTTGCATATCGACGATTAACCATAAGAACTTCTAACTCAAAATTACTACATTTTGCAGGATTTCGTAGGTAAGCTATTGGCAAGATAGCTACCTGATAATACCCGAAATATTGAAGGAAGTTTTGGTATTATGTGGGATAGACATTTTTCGATAATTTTAATAGCATTTAGTCAAAGTATGATATTGAGATAAGTTGAGAGTTCTTGGCGGTTACTCCTTATTAATATTATAAAAGCAAAAGTGAGTTTGTTTGTTTGTTACCTCTTCACGCTTTAATGGCTAAACCGATTTTGATGAATTTTGGTACAGAGATAGTTGGGAACCAGGAGACGGACATAGGCTATTATTTTTTTAAAAAGAGTGGGTTATGAGGGAAAAAGAGGGAAGAAACGGGAAAACTTAGCGTTGCTATTACAAATCAATAAGGCGCTACCGAATTTAACGCGAGCGAAGCCGCGGGCAAAAGCTAGTTATTGATAGTTATCGATCTTGTCTCACAATTATTTTACGGAATGTGTTGTGTGGGTGTAACTAAATCTAATGAGTGTAAGCAAAACTCCACAAATTCATAATCAAATTAAAAAAAACCTACACCACAGTTCAGGGCTAATAAAATATAAAGTCTGTCGTGCCAACGACATGAAATAAAAGCCACACCGCAATGCATTGAATAAAGCAATTGTTGTTTGTTCTTAATGTAGACGAATCTCAATAGCGCTGACCCAATACAAATTGCCGGTAATTTAATGTCGTGTTCAATAGACTACTAAATAAGTCCAATTTGTTGACAGTGAAGTACTTAGGCCTGTTGGCTATGTCAAGAATACTGAAGTCCCACCCGAAGTCAGTGCAGGCGCATAAGGACCTCGTGCTGGCTTGTCTCGACGACAAGGACGAGTCTATTAGGCTGAGAGCTTTAGGCTTGCTCTATGGAATGGTAAGTGACAACTGTCTTTTGGATGTAAAATTCTTCTTTCAGATTATGTTGGTATGTACAGTCAGCCAAAGAGAAAAGGAACCAGACTCGTCAAATGTAGTTGTTTTTTTCTTAGAAAATGATGGACATATTCAAATCAAAATTAATTAATTTAATAAACTTTTGGTTTTTTATCAAACAAATAAAACTTTATTCCAAAACATTCATGTATTCTTATGAAAATTTCAACGGCTTCTGAAGAGTCTGGTTACTCATCGCCATTGCTGACTGTACATTAAAAGTATTATTATAGATTTTGGTAAAACGTTCCCAAAGGCTCCTCTTATGGGAAACCGCACCAGGACCTAGCTTGTCTTAAAATATCTTCCACAGTATGACATTCTTAATTTTACAAAAATATATTCCAAGTGAAATTAACAGGGACACATACATTTTTGTACTAAATAGTACAAAAACGTATTAAGTCCAGAGAC
Organism: Ochropleura plecta; assembly: GCA_905475445.1. Classification (NCBI taxonomy): domain Eukaryota; kingdom Metazoa; phylum Arthropoda; class Insecta; order Lepidoptera; family Noctuidae; genus Ochropleura; species Ochropleura plecta. The sequence continues at coordinate 12,590,315 of FR997725.1, read as the reverse complement.
TCCCAATTAAAAACATCTTCTAAACCCACAACTTCTGAACCAGGTGTCAAAGAAGAACCTTATGGAAATCGTGAAGAAGCTGATGGTCCATATGGACCGCGCCGAGGGCACGCTATATCGCGACGAGTTGCTGACGCGCATCATCGAGATCTGTTCGCAGAACAACTACCAGCACGTGGTTGACTTCGAGTGGTACGTCACCGTGCTCTCCGAGCTTACTGAGATGGAAACCAGCGCGAAACACGGTGAGTTAATACACGGGGAACAGGATTCAGAGCGCGACTCGTTGCGGTTGTTGCAGTTCGCAATAAGAGCGCGTCCATTTCGAGTGTTTATTTCGTGCTGCGCTGCGAATTTCGCATCCGCGATGCGTCTCCTCTCTGAATGCACACTCAGTTGGCGTTGTGTGGCCATAGGGTATCGAGCATCGATTTCTACACTCATAATAGAGAGGTGAATTTGCCTCGCACAATTGCTACAACTGAGCATGATTTGCCAGGTTCGATTTTCAAGTCGGACATTTGACATTGAGTGTTTTCTTGAGGAATTTCTCAGTAGCCGTTGGTTTTTTTTTATATGCAGCTGTTTCCGTTGCACTGATGGACTGCTGTTATTAAGTGCCAATAGGATATGTTTCTGAACGTGTGCAGATAAAGAGTAATGTTTGTATGGTGTTTCAGGGCGCATGGTGGCGGCGCAGTTGACGGAGGTGGGCGCGCGCGTGGCCGAGGTGCGCGTGTTCGCGGCGCGGGAGTGCGGCGCCCTGCTGGCCCGCGCCGCCGCCGCGCCGCCCGGCCCGGCCTCCAAGGAGGTGCTGTACGCCGCTGCATACGTGCTGGCCGAGTACTGCAGGTAACTGTCACTAATTAACATGAATACCACTTATCCATGTCTTTAGCTTTCCGTCATCCGTCACCGATGACACCCCGAAACTGTATTCGTAAATGCACTGGTTTGGGTCTCGCTTGCACGTCGCCCGCGACGTAATGGCACGCAGTCGGTAGTATCTCACGTTCTAAAGACACTGCAGCTTAAATAAACGCGGCTTAAATGGATAATATTTGTTCAGTGAGGAGACAGTGATGCGCGAGTCGGTGTCGGGGCTGCTGGTGTGCGCGGGTATCGGCGGCGGGCACATGCGCGCGCGCGCCGTGTGCGTTCACGCCGCGCTCAAGCTCGTAGCCAACTTACTGCGCCTGTACGAGGCACGCGACGACAAGAACGCTGCTATATCGGTCAGTTTCCTTATATATTCGTCATCATTTTCCTGCCCTCATCCCAACTGATTTAGGGTTGGTGACACCATAACCTTTTCTTAGATATTTCTGTAATAATCGTCAATGCAGTAGTCACCCCTTCCATCGATATCATCTTTCATATTGGCCATACACCGTTTCTTGGTCTTCTAAAAAACTTGCCTCTCGACAATCTCCGCATTATGCCCACACCATGACAATAGAGATAACCACATATCTTTTCAGTCACCAGAGCAACTACTTATTATCCTCTTCATTAATTAATTACCAACTTGCGTCGTTGATCAAAAAGTAAAAATAAAATAATCGACAAACATTTTGATTCCTTCACAGATAATCCGCGAAGCCCTAGGGGGCCTGCGGCCGCTCCTGTGCAGCGAGGACATGGAGGTGCAGGAGCGCGCGCACAACGCGACGGCGCTGCTGTCGCTGGTGCTGCGGCGCCTGAGTCCCGCCGACGTGGCGCTGCAGGTGCTGGCTGCGCCCGCGCACGGCCCGCTGCCTGACGCCATACTGGTCGAGCATGAACAGAGGTCCTATTTTTTGATACATTGATTAATTTTAAAACGCCGTTGGGGTTGTGTTCGCGTTCATGTTCCATGCGCGTCTCTAAGTGATGTTATCAAATCTGAGGGTCTGTCAGAACTGTGTCTATCAGACAGACAGTCTGCCTACTGGGGCTGCGGGTTGGTTCGAAAAATATACCTAGACCCAGAACACAAAGGGCAAAAGAAGGATCTAGACATAGACGGGTTTTAGTCGATATAAGTCTGACACTCCGTTCCGCTCCACCTAGAGCTGGAGGAGTCATGGAGCTTATTACTATATCACTGTTGGGCAAAGGCATCTTCTTAAACAGAAGGCACAAGCATTGATCACCACGCTTTGTCTAGACGGGTTGGCGATTTCAGACATATACTAATATTATAAGTCCAGGTTTTCTCACCATGTTTTCCTTCAGCGATGTCTGTGACAGCCAAAGTGAACTTATGATACATATGAATTAAAAGTCACATTGGAACTTGTGCCCTGTTTTGAACCCACAACATCAAACATTAGAGGTGAGTCCTCTGGTCTCTCTCTCTAACCTCTTGGGCATCACAACTTTTTATTAATTCTTAATGTTGGTCAACATTTATTTTCAAAATCACTTTATTTTGCAGCAATGGTGTGGATGTAGAGAAGGAAGAGAACATCGAGGAAGTTAACGGCGAGAGTGCGGTCCAAGGTTTCAGCGGAGGGTTGATAGAGGAGCTGGCAGACTTGTTCGACGGAGAACTGAAGCCTGTCGCGCCTAAAGCGCAGAAGAAAGTTCCCATGCCTTCAGAGTATGTGTACTGTTGTTATTGCCCTTTAGTACTCAAAACAGCTTTTTTTGATTTCGGAAATATTTGTAACTAGCTGTCGATCGAATCGTACGCTGTGCCAAATTTCATCCAGAACCGTTCAGCCGTTCTAGCGTGACTGAGTTCGCATACACAAATTGCAGAAATTTACCTACTAAAGCGTTCTTTAGAGCTGCTAGACAAAATTTTGTTTATAATTTCTTGTAGTACCGAAACTTGACATATCGTACCAGCGCACTGGTGCTGTTATTCAGTTTATTTTTCGGTACCATCCAGTGTACCACGATGATATAAAAGCTAAGTCCAAAAATCATCTATCTATCTATTCTTATCTGTTTTCACGTCTTCACGTCTGCATAGTCTCGCTAGCCGATTCGATTTGACCCAGTGCAGTTTGTAATGTAGATAGAATGTCCATGTCATCACTAAATAAAAATAGTTTGAACATGAATCTAAAGTATTCTTTAAATAATAATATCATGTGTTATTACAGCTTGAACCTAGAGCAGTGGTTGTCTCACGAGCGCTGGTCGTCGGACAGCTCCAGCTCAGAGGGTGAGGGCGAGGCGGCGGTGTTCGCGCAGCCGCCCCAGGACGCCAGGCCTACCGCGCAGTTCACGCCCGAGGAACTCGCCATGGTACGTGATACTTTCGGCGCAACACGTTTTTTCTTCCATTATTCCCATGTTAATCGTTCTTTGGTCACTACACATTACTCTTTATTTCTTTGCCTTATTTTACTATTTTCATTCAATAGTAGCTATTGCCCGATACTTTATATAGTTTAGCTAACCATTAGTGAAAGATTTTTTGTAATGGGACTAGTTGTTTTGGAGTAAGATCTTAGATAAAACTTGATTTATTTAACGTATATATGGAAGTATTGCACTAATAAATAAGTAACACTTTAAAAAATCAAAATCTATTTCGTAATAGTAGTATGAGTTGCAAATCGTTAATAATTAATCACAGTAAAAGGAAATCACTTTTATAATGTTTCTGAAACTGCGTCAGACGAGATACGAACTGTGGAAAAAAAACATCACATCCTACACTTCATCAACCTGAAAGAATACCTGCCACCCGGATACGAACTGCAGTCTCTTGACCGACTGCGGGCCCAGGTTGGCTTCTAGATATAATTTGACGAAATGGGGTAACCTCGATTCATTCCAAACACAATGTAAGTGTGGAGCTTTGCAGGATATGCCCTACCTCCTTTCCTGCCCATTCTGCTCTACCACTTGTATATACCACTCTACATCTAGGTGAAACGAAAAAATGTTAGAACAGATGGCTAAATACTGTAAATTGTGACTGTAACCTGTAACTGTGTAAATTTTTGTATTAGATTCATATTTGGTTTGCATAGACATAACCATGTTTCAGAGTTTCGCGTGAAGCTCAAGTGGTTGCCTATCCACCTTCGCCGGAATGCTCACATTGTATCATTACTGTTCAGTATTCTTTTTAATCCAACAACACCCTTATCTCAAAGAAAGTTTCAAGTGCCTTCATGATACACATATTAGACACTTGAGATCGTTGGAGAATTTGAGACTTTTGATGCCTGAACATTCCACAAAATTTTGTGACCAGTGTTTCATGGTTCAGGCTGTCCGTTTATGGAACGAATTGCCGTTGTCAGTAAGACAAGCTCAGTCACTCGTTGCTTTTAAAATCTTAGTTGCAAATCATTATCTTTCCCTTTAACATCATTGAATTTTTTATCAATGTTTGACATCTATCCTATTTGTCAACCAGATAATATTATAAAACACATGTTAAATAAAGAGATTATATGTATTTATTTATATATTTTGAATAAATAACTTTATTTTAATTGTTTGTGGAGTATTAGCAGTAGGTACACCATTGAATACCCTCCGTTGTATTTTTATATTAGTACAGTCCATCTAAAGGTTGTCTGGAAGATATCGCTATTAGCGATAAGACCGCCATTGTAACTATAGATTTAGCATTTTTTGTAAAACAGTTTTGTTTCAATATTGTTGTACAATAAAGTATATTCTATTCTAAATACTGGTCCAAATCGAGTTTCATCTACACGAAAAGAAGAAGAATGCTTAATCATACTGTACCGATCATATCATTACTTACGCAAAATCTACATGGAGTTAACTCCGGAGTTTTATTTTCTTTCATTTAGTGCATGAAAAATGTATTATATTAATTTGTGTTGATATTAAGTGGTCTTTACCCCCACAGTTACGCGAGGCCCGGCGACAGGAGCAGGCCAACAACCCGCACTACCTGAAGGACGACTCGCCGCGCTCCTACCAGCAGGACGATGTGCCCATCGCTGAGATAGCACTTGAAGTGTCTCTACAAGTTCACAGTATGTACCTTATTCTACGATACAACCTTAACGGATGGTAGCCGCAAGCACAGCAAAATATCAGTTTTTTTATTTAATAAGAGATTATTTAACATAATCATATTTTCAATAATAATATGCTATACAATGTGTATCAAGGTGTGGACATATTTAACCTTTGCACGCCAAACGTAGCTTGACGACAAGACTATTAAAAAAAAATGGTGGGCTTTTTCCCTAATTTTGGGAATTTTCGATTAAAATGTATTTTCTTATCATTAAGACAGCTTTAGTTGCCAGTGGTGTGTCAAGCACGCCACCGTTTTGCAACGTAAGTGGTCAATGGCGTTCAATAAGTTAAGGGCGGAGCATCAAACTCTAAAACTGTCTCTATGGGACCAACATTGTTTTCCCGATTACGATATTTCTGCCATGTTTTCTATCACATCTGTAAATTTTGACTATATGTTTCGAAAACATGCTATAAGTTATGGTGTTCATTACACCCACAATGGACAATGGTGATCTTAAATAATAAAATATAGACAAATCCTGATTATTTAATTAGTCGATATAGCACTGTATTTCAAGCTCGCTGGGTTCTAATGGTGCCTTTTTACCACTCACGATCCCTCAACCGGATACCAGATAACAGAGTAGTGCACAATATTTAAAATAATCTCGAATTTCTTTGTAACATCAAAGCTTTTGGCATTGGTATGATTTAGTAAATACATGACTTTATATCATGATTATCAGTTCTGTAACAAATGAATTATTTTTCGCAGCCAAGAGATCTGATAAATACATAATAACACGGGAAAGTTCAAACAAGAAGAAAAAAGAGAAACGGACGTCGAAGAAACGAAAAAGCAAAAAGGATAAACCATCGAGCGACTCAGACAGTGAGGGTAAGTCTAGTGTTCTTGACATTGACATAATTGAACTGCAGCCAGATAATGAAAAACAAAACAGATAGATGACTCGCGGTCGCTCTTACGACGCGCGACGGCTTGCGTACAGGGTCAATATTAAATAGTTGGCGAAACTTCACTGACAGACGTTTTGAGAAGCTTGCATTTTGCGTTGATGCGACTTAAGAACGTTCATCCAAAAAATTCACTCAATCTTCAAAATTAACCATTTTCGACGGACAATAAAACCATAATGTGCTTACATACTAGATTGAAACCTGGCACCATATGATTGGAAATTTCATAATCTAGTGCTTGGTTTTAAAACATTTTAAAATATTTGTGTGGTATTCCTATAAGAACAGTTTTTATTCAACCCTTTTTTTAAACTGGCGGTCGACGGTCTACTCAGATGCCAGATACTAGTAAAACCGTAAATTAAAAACTATTAAAAAAATCACTTTTAAATGAACAATAACATTTACTAGTGTATGGTTTTAGAAAAAATACAATTTCTTTAAGTTTTCATTCAAGAAAAGTATATTTAAAAACCGTAACTTTTAGCCATTTTTCGAGATATTAAACGTGTTGGATAAGGGTAAAAACTGAAGCAATTCTATTTTTTTTGACCTAGTAAATGAAGACATTAACGTTCTAAAACATGGGATAAATATTTTTTAAATAACTTATTTTGTTAATTTTTAATGATTTTTTTAGTCTTAGTATATAATCGGCCCGAAATGGCATCAGCGCTCAGAGCCGGCCGAGGCCTTGCCGAGGTAGGACCTATGTCGCTCTGGTCGCCGCGCGCTGCGTAAAATATTATCCTTATTTCTCGAGTTTATAGCGCGACCGCGACATCGTGACACTATAACAAAATTGTGGTGAGTAAATATTTTTTTGTAATGAACGTAAGAAGATTAAATTAGACTTCTGTAATTGTATTTTTATTTTACCTACTTTTTGCAGATATGGCAAACAAAAGAAATCATATTGGACAAAAAGAACATCATACGAAAATATGGCGAAGGTTATGAACAATTCAGATTTTTATTAACCGACTTGAAAAAAGGAGGAGGCTCTCAATTCATCGGAATCTTTTACTCGAACATGACTAGACTGATTTAGAAAATACTTTTTTTTGTTAGAAAGGGTAAAGTTTCCAGGTATTTCTATGGCCATTCGGATCTCGATTTCAATATCGAGAGAACTCTCAATTTTTATAGGAATACAAACACAAACAAAACATGTAAAGCATTTGTATATTTATTTGCATATAGAGTACCACATAGTAAAGTAAAACTGATGATGAAGCCGAAAGATACCAGAACTTTATATTATTACGGTGAACATAGCCGTGTTTGGGTTTGTTGGAATTGTAATGAGTTGTTATTTAAAGGTATACAACTAAAAACTGAGAAGTAATTTTCGGAAGTCGTTTTTATAAAAAGTTTTTGTAGTAACTTATTTGTTGTTATAGGCAGAACCAAGAAGTTCAAATACTCGAAAACCAGATCGTAAATGAAAATACTCTTGTTGGTATTTTTTTTCTTAGAATTTTGTATCCAAAGAAATGGTGTTTTCTTAATTTTGATTGAGCCGTTAGTTATAATTTATAATACAATCGTGTAGTGTAGTGTTGTTAGTATAGCCAAGTTTCAGATTAACGCGGATGTTGTTGTGATGTAGAAAAACATTGTGACGGTACAACGTGCCGTCTGCGTGTCGCGGGTTCGATTCCCGCACGGAACAAATATTTATTGTTTCGGGTCTGGCTGTTTGTGTATGTAAGTTTAATTGTTTGTAAAAGCACCCACGATATAGGAGAAGTTCCTAGTGTTGTGAGGAGAGACCGTTAACCCAACGGTCTCTCCTCACAATGTTTGAGTGAGGCAACCAGCATGCCTGAGAGATATTTTTCATGTTGGGAGATATTGGCGGCATAGAAACCAGGTTAGTCAATAACCATTCCATAAAGAATGAAGAAGGCGATGTTTTGTCTGCTTTTGATAATGGCACATGGCGTTTACATCATAGTCGAAATATTGGAATTGGAAAAAAATACGCGGCATAGTCTGTTTAAAATATGTATTATGGAAAATAAATGAGACATTTCTTCATTATATCCAGCTGACAATCTTGTGCAAGAAAATAATTATATTTCTAGCTTAAATAACCTGATGTATATTTTATTATGTCGTCTAACCATCCTATCGAAATGGTTCGCAGCTAACAATGTCTTACTGAATGCGAACAAAACCAAGTGTCTAAAGTTAAGTGTTCAATTGTACCACAGCGTGATTTAACTTTGAATTTTGACGGCAAAAGACTTGATGTTATAGCGAAAACTGTATTCTCGGGGATGACTATCGATTTAAAACGCCATGGGGCGCGCACATTAGAACTCTTTCGGGTAGGCTCAGCTCAGCTGCATAATGCAGTAAGGAAAATTGGGCAGTTAACTGATGTAGACACAGCTAGGTTAGTATACTATGCTTACTTTCACAGTATCATGTGTTAAGTGAAATAAAAATCACCGGTCACGGTGCTTACGATTTGTATTACTGTGATGTTATATACCTGAAAAATTTGGCACTCACACTTCCAAAACTCATTAGATATATATTTTATTATTTCACTTGCTTAGTTACAAGAGGTTTTTTAAATTTTCTGAAAAACAGTGTATTTTATTATTAAATTCCATTAATAAGTAGTACCTAAATTGAGTAATAAGTCAAATTATTATGATCACAGGTGCTTCGCTAGATGGACTGATCGAATCTGATGGAATCGTCTAAATTAAATGTCCTAGTTCAGCATTTGGATCAGACTCAATAAGCCAAAAAAAAATTGGACAGTAAATTAATTTTGTGAATCGACGCCATGACTGGTATTATCAAATACAGGGGCAGCTACACATAACAAACAAAACTACTGTGTCTTTGCTATGTGGACAGGGAAAGATCACAAATTGAAAACAGAAAAGGTAATCAGGGGCATTACATTTTGGAGCGAAAACATGGAACATCGGCTGGTCTGTTTTTATAATAAATATCTTTTACCCGAGATTGTAGATCCCCGTAAAGCAAGATTTATGAAACTTAGAGACGACAAATATATATATTTTTATTTTACACGATATGTTTTATTTACTTTTAACATTACCGTTTTTAAACAAAATATATTGCTGATCAATTACAATTAATTAATTGAATCCCAACTTCAAAAATAATACAAAGAAATTAAAACACTCCATAGGTACTAATAAAATAGCTGGCCAAGTATCAAAATGATCAATGCGCTGTATGATACGGGGCCGTACGCTCCAACACACACAGCTGTGTGCTATAAAGATGTGTGAGTAAATTTACCTACAATCGCCGTGCGCTGCATTGGCATAAACGTTCTTAACAGGAAACAATAAAAAAGAAAACATATTTGTAGACGGCTGAAGACAACTCTGCTACTGCGCGGTGGAAGCGAATATCGGCAATTTTTGAATATGTGTTGAACGTTATTTTATAGAAGAGGTTCACCTGGCGCGGCCCGCCGTTGCCGAGGGCGGCGAGCTGCCCGAGGGCGCCGCGCTGTCGGACGACGAGCCGCCCGCGCCGCCCGACGACCCGCACCGTGCGCTGGACCTCGACCTCGAACAGTCAGTGCCACACTTTTACTTTCAATTTATCGTATTAGATCGTCAGGGTACTATGATTAGTTTAAAATTATTATTCCCATCTCATAATTACAGGCCTCTACGGGAAGAAGAGCTACTCTCTTCAAGAATACATCACTACCCTACGCCTGAAAGCGGACTTTTGGGGAAAAAGCCCAAGTCGTCGAAGAAAACCAAATCTGCCGACAAAATTTCCGGCGACAAACCCACGAAGAAGAAGAAGGAAAAGAAAACTAAGCAAAAGACCGTAGATTTAATGCTACCAGAAGTAGCTAAAGAAGTAGATGAAGCGCTACTTATTGACGATCTAAGCAAGACAAATGGCAAGAAAACAACGAAAGATAGTGACGCAACTGATGATAACTCTTTACTTGTTGAACCTCACACGAAGGACACAAAGACTGAAAAACATAAAAAATCTAAAAAGGAATCAAAAGACAAAGAGTCCAAGAGGAATAAATCAACAAAGAAAGGTAATTTCAAAGTCCCAAAAAAGGGTTTTAACCAATAGTTAAATTAGTCCGTAGTGTTGCTTTTTAACATCACCTTGTTGCCTTTAGTACTTTGGTTATATTTAGCCCTTTTCGAACTGTTTGTTACGTCTTCACGCCTAAATGGTTTGATTTTGGTGAATTTTGGTACATAGTTGGGACCCTGGAGACAGACAGGCTTTTGTGCAAGTGAGAAATGAGGGAAGCAAGGGAAAACTTAGCTTTCCTATTACAATAAATAAGGCGCAAGAGCAAAAACTACAGGGAGCAGGTACCTGCAAATCAGAGAAGGGGAACTGTGTTATCCCGAATTTAACGCGAGCGAAGCCGCGAGCAAAATCTAGTGTTCTAATAATTTTCTATTCCGACAGCCGATTTCCAAACAATATTTTAAACAAAGGAATCTAAAATAATTAAATTTCTCTTCATATCTTATGAAGTGTCAAGTTGTCAGTCTTTCAGGCTTTCGAGAACCCGTAATGACTGTCAAAAATCTACAAATGACAACAAAAATGTCAACGAACAACGTCATAATGTCAAAACGTAGTTCGTTGTTTAGGTCGCATAATGTGCACTCGGTGTACTAGATGGTCACCTATCCGTGTACTAACCTCGGAACATTCAAACGGCAGTTATTACCCCATGTGCATACTTATGCACATGGGGAATAACTAAATCTGAGAAGTACACTTATGCGCACCACCCAAGTAATAACAAAATGGCGGGTTGCAAAATTTTGGCAAACACTTCTTTTTATTTATTCATACTTAGAAGATAATAATATATCATTCACATATTGTAAGGTGATTGTACAGAACAGAGGCTTCCAAGAAGTAAGTCAACTACTCTTATACTGAGCAATGCTCGTATTATGGGTAGTCGGTCGGCGGCGGTCATCCATTCTATTTGTATTATAATTATCACCGTCCTGTTGTTAGTTTGTATTATACTTTTTTTAGCTTTACAAATATTACGTAACACCATAATGATGTGCTTAGTGCACCTTCCTAAAATAAAAATAGTAAGTTAAAACAACAAATAAAGAAGAAAATTTCGTTATGGGTATACCGCCGTTTACCCGAATTTTATTTGCCCTAATATCATTTGCCATAATAGTCAACAGCCATAATATCATACGACATAATACTCATTTGCCCTACTCTCATTTGCCATATTAGTCACGTGCCAGAATCATTGTTTCCCATAAAGTTACTTACCATAACATCATTTGTCATAATCATTGTAGGCCCTAATTATCAGATGCCCTAATTATCACATGCCATAATTATGATATGCCATAACATAATTTGCCATCGACATCGGGTGTGTAACGCTGCCGTGCTTGTGATATATACAGTAAGTGACATGGAGACACTTTCGAGAAAAAGGCGGTAAAAGTATTTTTTTTAAATTTTGACATTTCTCCCGAAGTATAAAGTATTCCTAAGTTTTCTAAAATGTATCAAATAAACATGTGTTTGTTTAACAATTTGTATATTTTTATTTATTAAGCTGTAGGAAAGACTTTTTCTGTTTTTTTTTTGTTCCTACGCCTTTATGAACTTGGAGGGTTGTATTGGTGATTTTGATGATTATAATTCTATAATTACATACGTCTTACAGCCGCGAATAATATTTTAATCAACATACAACCTAGCACTGGCCTGAAAATTGCAAAAAACGTAAGAAAATTTGAATTTCGCGGGTAGGTTGGAGCTTTCACCTTAAGGAATGGACAATTAAAAATAAATGTTTTTTTAGCATTGGTACAGTAAGTATGTGACTTACTGTAACAATCTTTAGGTTAAAGTACATACTGCAACTATGATAACAGAGTGAGGTAACGTTTAAATAGAATAACAAAAATAGCAAAATTTGCCTAATGTTATTTAATCACTTACTGTAGTTATAACTAGGAGCAATATGAAAACTTGTGGCATCTACCATGAACCATAATTAATTACTCTTCCTCGATATTATTGTTTGTTTCATTTAGAAACAAAAGATATCTTATGAAATTATAGTCACAGTACAATTATATTTTAAGTACACAACTTAATGAATACTCTAAAATTTAAAAATCAGTTCCATTTATTGTATTTTTGAAAGCATTTAGAATCAAGTAGTACAAGTTTCTGTATAATCTCTGCTTTAAGAATTCCAATGAATGAAACATCTCATTATGACCCGTTTTGTACATAAGCGCGAATTGACCCCTTTCATCTTTAACTACCATTATATGTTCAACGTAAATCCTGTGTTCCATGTTTCTCAAGTTATATTGCGATTATATGCAGACTATTTCTTCATATAAATAAAAGTCCGAAACATCCAAATAATTGACTATACATTTGCGATAATTTGCCATTTACTATACTTTTTTTATTTTACTCTTTGAACTTAATCATCGAAATGATACACTTTATTTTTATCTAATATTTTCTGACTTATTCTTCAACTGGCGACTGAGAAACTCGCGACTGCGCGCGAGTTGGCACCTTCCGATTTTACCTATTTTTGTTGTCGACAACTCGCGATCGAGTGAAAACTGCTACAGTCATAAACAAGAGTGTTTTAATAAAATTTATATAGGAAACTACTTTGTATAGGTATATAAAGCGCTGTACAATTTGAGTTTAAAACAAAAGAAAATGTAGTTTTTGAGATAGAAATACATATAGTAAAAAACACATAGCAAACATTTAACAATGCTTATTTTTCTAATGATTATCAACAATTTTACAAATCAACATATTAATTACCAAGTGTATAAAATGTTCAAAACAAAACAAATACAATAACAAAATAAAATGAACAATATCAAAATGCGTACTCGTGTGTAAAATAATAATCAACAAGTATACCATTTGGCTTATTATTACTTACTCCTCCTAAGACTATGATTGATATCAGTTATATCAATCATAGTCTTAGGAACTATAAAATCACAATTCGGAGGAATTTCCGCTGCCGCGGGAAGTCGCCGCTCAGCGGACAAACCTCCAGTGCGATCTTATGGTGACATGGAAGAAGCGATTGTCGCAACCCAAAGAAACACGCACTTTGTGGAGTGGCTGAAAAGGCGTCTTGGCGGTCTCACGTACCGCCTGACACAGGTCCTCACCGGACACGGAACTTTCGGAAGGTTCCGGCACATAATCGGGCGGGAAAGCGCCCAGGTATCACCACTGTGCCGATCGCCTGGAAGACACGGTGGAGCACAGTGTGGTGGTCTGCCTCGTTTAGGCGGAACACCGCTGCGCTGTGTCCTCGTAGAGGCGATCGTCGGCGGCGATCTCTTGCGTCCGGATCTGATTCAGTCCATGGTCCGGAGCGAGAGGAAATGAGAACCGGTAATCTCTTTCTGCGAAGCAGTTATGCTAGCGAAGGAGGTGGTTCGACGTTAGAGGGAGAGTACCTCAAACCAATCCAGCCGCCACGGTAGACGCTCCGGGCGTCGGGCGCCGCGAGACGACTCCCGGTCACCATAGATGCGGATCTGTGGACGGTAATCAATGGGTACCTCACTGTCGACGTCGTATTCGTGATCTACGCGCGCTTCAAAGAAATGCCAGGCTACCGCCTGACGGGGTTGCGGTTTGTCGAAAGAGATACCGCGGCCCCGGAACATAAAGGGCAAAAGAAGAAACATTGGTGGGATTTTTTATATGTTTTTTATGTATATTATATCTCAAAACAATACCGCCTCTAAGACGGCCCACTGACCCTCAAATCGTATAGTGTTTTGTACATCTAAAGTAGGTTCTTAATATTAAATTTCTTGAAACACTTTTGTAGATGACTGTAAATACATCAGATTTTCACTCAGCCGCGAGTTGACGCCAACAAAAATAGGTAAAATCGGAAGGTGCCAACTCGCGCGCAGTCGCGAGTTGACGAATAACTCCGTTTTCTCAACCTGATGATGAAAATGGTCGGGTGACATGAAGGTATGTCCTGGCTCGAATTATCGTACCTCGATTATATTCGCAGATATTACCCCTCCCCGCAAATATAGGCATCTAAGGTCCGAATGGGTAGTCCCATTCGGACCTTAAATGCCTTAGAATATTTACAGTAAGTAACGTGTTTACCTTATTTGTTCCAGGTAAATGTACGCATGTGATGAAATATTCCTAAACATAACTACAGTAGTGAATCTTACTGTTATTACGTCCACACATTTGAATATTTTTTTTAATTCGCTGACTTATCATATACACAGTAAGTTGTACTTACTGTACTTATGCTAAGATAATAGAATAATACGTTGAGAATGTCATAAGCATTAATACAGCATATACTCTTACTGTAGGCATGTTAAGGTTTAGTATACTAATGTTTCATTCCCAACACTTAATATAATAATAGCAAGTGGTACTTACTGTAGCAATACCTTGGTAATGGTTTTAATTTTACGAAAAAATCAACCGTATGTGCCCATACTGCAATCATAATAAGGATTCCTTGGCGCCAAACGTGTCTTACTGTAATTATGCTTAAGCTTATTTGATTTTCTATACCACATTTCCAAAGAACAATGACCACGCTCCATACATGCGATGACCTGTCAATCAAATTTTTTATCACATGATGTATAGTGATGTGAATTATATCAAATTATAGATTAAGTTATAACTAAGCAACCGTAAAAACTTGGTTTGATTTGACAATGAGATAAAAATGTTACAATGAAAACAATATTTGAGGTTATGTAGGTAACATACACTTACCTACTTAACTGTCAAACGAACATTAGTACCACATAGTACTTTTATTATTGATTAGTACAAACTATCAGTTTTAGAACTATTGCATATTATCTAAGTATCGACCTTTATGAATAAAGTACCTACTTTTATTATTGGTTGAATAAGTGGTATGATTGGTTGTTCTTACTTGTTGAAAAACAATAGGAAAAAAGTTGGGAAATTAAATAAAAATAAAACAGCACAATTATGTATTAGATTCATTATTTTATTCTAAATCTTCTCTTACTACTAAATCATCTAAAAATGCTACTGGAGGTTCTATATTTCTTTGGTACCTAGCCCATCCAAGGTACCACACCAATGTCATCACATGTGCACAACAACCAACAGTGCGACGTCCTACAAGGCAGCTGCAGCAATACTCAGTTATGCCTTGTCTTCCATTTAAATTATTTTCAATTAAAATGTACACATAGTATTGCCGCCTGCCAATATGCCTTGATTTAATTTTTCCCTTATCAATGAATTTTCCCCACTACCTCTTAAGGTGAAAGCTCCAACCTACCCGCGAAATTCAAATTTTCTTACGTTTTTTGCAATTTTCAGGCCAGTGCTAGGTTGTATGTTGATTAAAATATTATTCGCGGCTGTAAGACGTATGTAATTATAGAATTATAATCATCAAAATCACCAATACAACCCTCCAAGTTCATAAAGCTGTAGGAAAGACTTTTTCTGTTTTTTTTTTGTTCCTACGCCTTTATGAACTTGGAGGGTTGTATTGGTGATTTTGATGATTATAATTCTATAATTACATACGTCTTACAGCCGCGAATAATATTTTAATCAACATACAACCTAGCACTGGCCTGAAAATTGCAAAAAACGTAAGAAAATTTGAATTTCGCGGGTAGGTTGGAGCTTTCACCTTAAATTGAACTCGGCAAAGAACAATCAATCATTCATAAGTAATCATAAGTCATCATAACCAACCGACGCCATCATGTCAGGGATGTCACAGTGACAGCACGAAAAAACGTTTCGTTTCACAGTTATAACTTCACTTAGTAACTTCACAACCTCGGATTGGCAACCTAGGAATACACTTACTACTAAGTAACCTTATAAAGAATTTAAATAAAATGATTTGTACCATAAAGTATGAACGAAATACAAAATCAATAAATAATAACAGTACCAAAACTGCGTCCAAATGTCAAACTCAACGTATAACTGAACGGTATTTCAATGCATTTGAAATGGCTGCGTTCTGTATTAAAAACAACCCTTTATTTGGTGGCTGTTTTAAAACTAACTTTTCTTTTTTTTCACATTACTAATTCTGCTGTAAGTTGATACTACGTGCATAGCAAAAAATTACTTATTTAATACGCTAAATTACATCACTATACACACAATCTTCTGTCAAAATGTTTGACAGGTCATTACTGGACATGATTCTTTTAAATATACAGAAATGTAGGTCTCAATCTCTGCATTCCAAATATATACTTAACTCAATATCAACCAAAATGTGACTTACTGTAATTATCATAAGCGCGGCAGAACGGTTGTTTATATCAAGAGAAATTGGATGAAATTGGGACTTTAGGGCACCCCGACTCGGACAGGTTAGGTTAGAAGGGGATGGCGGGGTCGTGTGAGCGAGCGAAGCGAGCGAATAGACCCCGCCATCCCCTTCGTGGTTATTTTTTTATAAACCACACAGAAGTAGGAGCCCCGCCAAGCGGGGCTCCGTCGACCTAGCCCACCATCAACCATGCACAGAAAAAAAAACCATGCATGCCATTTAAATATTATGTCTAATAATTATTATGGCACATAAAAATAAGGCAAACAATACTTATGGCATTTGTATCTTATGGTATCTAAAATTCGGGCAATTAAAAGTATGTCATATGTCTTTTAGGGCAAATGAAACATTCGGGCAAATGAAATTCGGGTAAATGAAATTCGGGAAAATGATGATTATAGCATATAATCTTCGGGCAAACAATAGACAACCTTCGTTATGTTATTTGAAAATTGATGAAAAGATTCTCTTACTTGTCATAGTTTAGTTACTTCACCAATTAGTTCATTTCTTTTTTAAATTGTGCTTATTAAGTTTTTATAGTGAGACCACTGGTTAATTTCGTTGTAAAGCCGTCGTAGTGCAAAAGCTGTCCTACATCGCACAGAGGGGCAAACCTACTTTTTAAAATACTTTCCGAGATCTGGCTGATCGTCTGGTTAGAACTGACGGACACACTTTATGGGTTGTAGTTTTTAATATATTATGTGTTTACAAATTCCCAGATTCGTTCTACAATTGTTTTAAGTCTACTACTAAATCCTACGATTTTAATTTTGCGAATTCCCAGTGTGGTCCCTCAGTTCACACGCACATCAAATAAGAGCACTACTTCATTTTCTTATTTAGGGGAAGCAGTGAATGTCATGGGGACATAGTGCGTAGAATAAACAGCTGTCGGACGGTTAATGCATTGCACTCCTTTTATAGTTCTGTGGTATAATAGTCACGTGGTTTACAGTTTACTTGAGGATCGAACTTTGCGTAAATCCCTCCCCAACCCGTAATACAATAACCCAGTTTTTATTGACATAGTGAACTACAATGCAAACTGGTACCAAGAATGTCATCCAAGGTACTTGGCAGGTATTTGCTCTCATGCCAGTCATACTCACTGCGTGCCTCTCAATAACTCCGGACCCTCAAACTGAGGCCACTTTGCCTAGTTTGTTCATAAACTCCCAGAACGACCAATGATTAATTAAGGAACATGCATGACATGAAGTGACGTATGAGTATTTATTATGTCTCAAATATGTTTTTATTTCACAGGCAAACATTTAAAGAAGACCGGCTATGAAGAAGCATTAGGTATATCTACGCCTAGCAAAGAAGTCATTTAGTGTACATAATAAGTAAATTGCTTAATTTTCTTAATTCATGTCACGCTAAACATGCTGTCTCAGTGCAATTGTTAATTTGAACAATTTAAGGATATTTTTATTGGTGATTAGTTCAACTCCAATATGTATGTATAGTTTAACTCCATTCATATTTGAAAGTGAACTATGTCCATGTATATGAATATATTATAATACATAATTCCATAAGTCTATATAGTAACAAATAAAAAGCTAAATATATTAATCATATACAGTTTTATTATTTATAAAAGTGCAATATTCTGCTTTTAAATTTAATCATGATTTTAAGGTGGTAAATGTGGCGCAAGATAGTCAATAAAAACTACGATATACAATACAATTTAAAACCATACAAAAAAAACCTCAAAAGCAGTTTTAGTATTGCTTCCACTAGGTACATTTCCTTCGAGACTTCCTTCTCGTGTGGTAGTCAGACTTTCTTACATTGTAGCCGCAGCAGCTGCCGCCGCCGCCTCCGCTACCACCGTGAGGGTCAAAATGGCGGGTGTACCATAGCGAATTAAATTATACTAATTACCCAAAAATGTACCTAAAATATACTATTTAGTTCCTAGGTCTAAGAAATCTGTACGTCTTTCACCACGAAATTAATTATTGCGGTACTTTTTAGGTACAATTAAATAACAAAATAAAACATTATAGAACACCCGCCATCTTGATGTCAATAAGGCGGGTGTACCTTATTTTCTAAATAATTTCGTTGTGAAAGAGGTACAGGTTTTTTAGACCTAGGTACTAAATAGCACATTTAAGGTAATTTTTTTGGTAATTGGTATAATTTAATTCGCTATGGTACACCCGCCATTTTGACTCATCTACAACCGCACACACCGCCGCCTTTAATGGGTTTACTGGAGCCACAAAGTGAGCCCATTGATTGTGCTTTCCCACCACCGCCTCCCGATGTTTTCCCGGCTGTTATTCTTATCTATGATACATTTAAAAAAGGTTAGTTTAGTTACAAAGTAAGGGAGTTTAAATTATTGTTCTATTGGTTTTTATTGTCCAATTGGGATAAACGAAACCCTTATAATTTTGTCCAATTGTTACACAGCTATTTGAGTCGTAGACTCAAAGGCAAGTAACATTTTCACGTTTCACAAAAAATCTATGAACCGGCCATCAAAAAAAAAGTTTTTTTTTATTGTTAATGACGATTTCAAATACACATTAAAAGTGTGTAGCGATAGGGATCAAGTAAATTATGAACTATTACAAATATTCAATTAATAAATATATATTAACCAAATCTAGTCTTCTAGACTGGCATTTTACCATAGAGATATTAAAAGCAGGAGAAGTGGCAATGGGACGTCCCATTGCCTCTTCTCTGACTGCGTATCTATTGCTTTTACTGAACTGCAGGTGTAGACACATGGGTCCGATACATTTTCAACTAAAAGGCATATATCCTCCTTTCTGATATCTACCTATACATTTTACCTTTTCCCATGTTAACGTTAACAACATATTCTTTAATTTTATAAAAACTAACATAAAATTCGGATTATAAAAAAAAATATTTATTTTTTGGATAGGAATCACACAATCGCAGCGATTTGGCATGCTTAAAATGAGTTCAACAAAATAACTTTGGAATGGCCGCCCACGTTCTTTCAAACAAATCAAAAAGTTGTTGTGACATATCCATAGCATCTATACTCGGCAGAGCTCTTCTTAGAAGCATATCCCATGAGTGCTCAATTGGGTTGAGGTTTAGCAATTGAGCAGGCCATGGCAAAACGTTAATTCGAGTATCAGCAAAAGTGCGTGTTACGAATCTAGCCGTGTGTGGACTGTGTATAGTCGTGCATCACCCAACCGGCTTCGCAAATGGATGATCACGTCTGAAACAATCCTCTGAGCATTGTGGTTGATCCAAATGAGATCGGTTCTATCACCCTCCTAAAAATGAACTTCCTGGCAAAATTTTAAACGTTCTTGATGTCCAGAGGTCCTCGACCAAACTCGAGTAAGTCTTGTATACGGTCTCATACCGAAACGAGATTCATCGAAAAAGGAAACAATGCCAGGCAGCTTCCTTCCAATCAGAGTGTTCGCGAGCCCTGCGATTGCGGGGTGCTATAAGTGGAAGTGGTCTCAGGTGCCTTAAGGAACGCAGACTATCCTCATGTATGTAAACGATTTCGGGCGATTTGATCGCTTATCAGCAAGCCTGAAGAGACCTGTGGAGCCTCGTGGCCAACATTATGGAACTCGTGGTACGATTCTATCGAGCAGTATTTTGGTTCTGTCTGCATGTGGTGATGCGAGATCGTCCTCTATGTTGCTCTGCAACGCTATCCGTGATACGATAGGGTGGGCAGAGACGGCTTCTGACCCTCTGCGTTGTGCCAAAAGCGAGTACGTTGCCTGGAACCAGCTTGCAACATTCTGATGCGAGCGAAATACACTAAAAAGACATCATTAACGATTTAAAAAAGTTACAATAACAATCCTCAATCGGCGAAACTCGGCGGTGAAACTCTAGAACATATTTGATCCCTAGACATTTTTGATGTGTGTAGTTCCTAAGTCCTAGTACGGGAGGTACCATTATTAATTTTACCATTTATACCGGCTGAAAACCATATCTTATAAAGTTTATCAATAGCACAGCAGATACCAGCAGGTAAGTCTGCTGGTCCAGATGTGGTAAAATGTCAAAATTGTAAAAAAAATAAAGCATTTTTAAACATGGCCAAACTCATATAAAATGATTGTATTTTTAAAATATGGTTAAACTACAACTGCGGAACGATGAGCAACAATAATCTAACAACTACTGTCAAGATCTATCTGCCAATTCGTTATGTTTAACTGTTCAGGAATTATATTAAGTAACAAGCTGTGCCCAGCGGTTTCACCTGCTGCTCAGTTCCCCAGTATCGCAGCGTGTTGTCACCCCCTTTTTTTTGGGGTGGGAAATCATCAAATAACTTCCCCCGCTCTGGGCGGAGCGGGGGGGAGTATCAGTCTTTTACTGACTAAAACCCACCCATGTTCCTTCTATTGCCCTTTACGTTCCGGGGCCGCGGTATCTCTTTCGAACAACCCGCAACCCCGGCCGGCAGGTTGTCACGTAGGGTTTGAATTTGCAAAATCCCGTCTTAGTTAGTACCTATATCCTAAAAGAATCTCCCAAGCTAGACTCTTTAGTTTCTGAGATTTCGTTACGTGTGAGTCAATGATTTTTATTAACCCGCCGTGGCAGGAAACTTGTTAACAAAAATCCTACTTAATTACTGCCCCGTTACAAAAGTGGCAGCAAGCGACACTTCTGAGTTTGAGGCTCTTGATTCGTTTCCTAGATTGATAGTGATTCTGACAGTGTAATTTGGTTTTTCGCCAGGAATTGGGTGGTTAGTAGCAGCCTGTCTCAATTCATGCGCGGCTGATGGCATTAGCTTCTTCCTTTAAACATGTAACTTAGACATAACCGGCAAAATGTGGGTCTTGCTCCAAGGTATGACCTTCCCTAACCCTCCGGAATTTTGGGCGTTACGATAAATAACAAGAAAATCGGAAGTCAACCTAATGTTTCTGGGACGTTTACAGAGACTTGCCCTAAGATTTTGATCGTATAGCAGCTCGACTCTTCTTGAACATGCTAGCGGATTGACTGCCTCCGTTAGATATGTAGCTGACTTTGGTTTTTATTGTTAGAAAGGACTGATAATATAATTCACCTGGATAAAGCTCATAATTTATAAAATTACTTTATTAGTAGGTACAGAAAATATGACGACCTCGTTGCTAAATAATAGAAACCGTGCGGGTCGATCTTTAGGTTAAGCTGCGCTTGGCTAGGTTGGTCTGTGAATGGAGGACCTCCCGCCACATACCGCGTTTCCTCCGTGCCTCCGAAAGCACGTGGAGCGACTGTCATTACAGATAGTCAAGTGTCCCAAAAGTGTGAAAATAAGTTTTACCAAGGGGTATCATATTACGCAGTGCTAACTGGGATGTGGAGGTCAGATAGGCAGTAGCTCCATTTGAAATACTGATATTCAGCTGCATCCAGTTAAACGGTGGCTAACTTCAAGTCCCCTTCAATAGAGTACGACCAATTCTCTGACCTACAGAATATCATCATCACTGTTTAGCCTGTTCCAGACTGTAAATGTCATAAAAATCATACAAGTCGTTTCAGAGGAGTACCTATTGCAAATAAAACTGTGATATGTACGAGAATTTTCTAAATAAAATTACGTGTTCATTGACGCAGCCGCCGTACATTGCCTTCACTTTCAGGCAGCTGACTTTTTCGGTTTAGGATGATCT
Organism: Ochropleura plecta; assembly: GCA_905475445.1. NCBI lineage: Eukaryota > Metazoa > Arthropoda > Insecta > Lepidoptera > Noctuidae > Ochropleura > Ochropleura plecta. The sequence continues at coordinate 12,568,322 of FR997725.1, read as the reverse complement.
ACACTACACAATAGTCCTGTATGGGTTTGGCGATGTATTAAATTGTTTTTGACACTCGATAACTTCGGATTCCCGCATGGGTGCGTGCAGCTGAGTTTAATTTGGATGATCAGTGAATAGTAATCAACAACTAGAAATGGTTTTCATTAGGTATAAATAGCTCGTTAAAGTTACGCGCTACTTCGTTATTAAGTGATTGGCGGGAAAAGGCGAAACATGGGAGATAGGAAAGGTAGGTATGGCTGAAGCGGCCCTTTTTTGCTACAAGCTATTTATTTAATTCTATAGGTTCTGTGAGAAATATATTATGAAATGATATTGCTGTTGATCAAATAGTATGTAAATTCATCCCGGCTCCTTCATTGAGCGTGATCAGACACGTGACACACGTGAACAGATGATAATAATAATAGATCGGATAGATAATACGAAAACGTCGCCGGCGTTATCCTAAAAAGTTATCTGCTAAACAACATTTAAACCATTGTATACCCATAGTGGGACTACACACTAACGTATTTAATCCTCATCTACATTATTTTTATACACGTAGTAACTACATCAACCGCTAACGCTAAAGGGATAAGTGTAAAGAATAACTACAATACAGATCTAAAATAAATTTTATTTAAATAGGTTTACCTTCAAACGAAGCCAAAAATAAATATTTAGACTTTAATACACAACTTTACATATTTGGATTAAACTGTAGATACCATAAAATATGTGTTGTACTTTAATGTTCGAATCTCTGCAGAGATTCTCAACGTGGTAAATTAAAAAATATGGTCGCTATTTACAAATAAACATACATATCGTACATAATGTACAACATACTAATTATTGCGTTGTTACACATCTCAACGTACGCCTCTAGGTGTTCTTCAAAATTAACAATAAAACGTTTAATATTTCGTAAATTAATGTAATAAATGAAATATTTTTACTCGATCGATTAATGTTCGTGAGGAAACAGCAAATTACAATTTTATAACAACTTGAAGCATTTAAACACTTCACTACAACATCAATGTTACTTTAATAATCACTTGAACTGTGTATGATTTATCTAATAGTTTCGCTTAAACTAAATGTGTACAATAAATAGGTCAATGAACTACATTATATAATCTAATTGGCTCTGATGCATCCAGTTCTAAGTGACAAATCTGCTGTTACTTATTCAATCACCAACAGTCGTTCTCTGAAATTCGTGACTTTGGATACTAACTACAAATGGTCTAATGACTTGACTTTGATCGAAGTGCGAATAGTCTATTGAAAGGTAACTCAAGTTAAAGTGCTAACTAATTCACATGTAGATATCACAAAGTACTTCAGCATATTCTCGTATAATATTAATATAACAATAAATCCTATCTATATAGTATGTAATATATGGAATACGTAGACAGCGAGTGTGCCGCATCAACATTGGCTATGACCACCCGAGTTTTTTTTGTTACAATTCCTCAATGGCTTCCAAAGGAAATTTTAGCCAGCCGTCAAAGGGCTTATACTTTTGTAAAATATGTCCCATAGAATGCCATATGATTTTAGGCGATAGTGTGGCTCACAACTACGAAGCATTACAATCACTGGAGCCATAAATTCAAAGCAATAATAATTACTGGATTACGTTAAGACAACAATGATGACCAATTAGATAGTGATGGTAAAGATACATGAAAATACTGCAATTTTTAATTTTTGTTCATTATGAACTCAGGGATGTCAAATTTCACCTCAACTCCAGCTTTCTTGGCGAGATTAACGATCTCGGACAGCTGAACCACGAGCTGCGCAGCCTCGTCAAGGTTATCACGAGGTACCAGACGTAGTCCTGACTCAGCGATCAGTTTTCTTGCCTCGTGTACCTTTGTACCCTGTCATCAAAGTAAAGGTTACGTTACACTCAAAACTTAACCAACCTAAAGTGACCAAAAAGGCATAGGACTTATTTTTTTTTGCAAATTAAAAGTGTTTTTTGGGTGATGATGCATGGAAAATAAAATATGATAACAATGGTAATAATGGTAACCATCACACATACCTGAAGACGAACAATGACTGGGATTTGGATACTAAGGTTTTTGGCCGCAGTTACAATTCCCTCAGCTATGACATCACACCTCATGATACCTCCGAAAATGTTTACCAATATGGCAGTCACGTTCGGGTCCGACAAGATGATTGTAAAGGCTTCCTGTAAGAGTAAGAAAGATGTTTATACAACTTGTTAACGGTTGTTTGTGAATGTGAGTTTAAAGGTTTGTAACACGCCCCATATACTAGTTAACCCACGATACAAGAGGAGATCCGAGGGCAAAGTTAAGAAAATAAATCAAAATATATTTAGTAATGTGTCGAAACGCACTGTTACAGCCTGCGCGGTCGCGCCGCCACCGACGTCGAGGAAGTTGGCGGGATCACCGCCGTGCAACTTAATGATGTCCATCGTAGCCATGGCCAACCCGGCGCCATTCACCATACACCCAATAGTACCTACGATTTTTTTTAATTCGCATTATTTGTTATCTTCGAAAACATTGAAATTTTGTGAATGTGTTTTGTTAGTTCCAGCTTGAAAGAAAGGTTGGTTTTGGATGGGGTACATGGCGCCGTATGAAGCATTTATGTTGGAATTGTTCTGCGTAGAATAAATTTATATTAAACTGATGTTTACAGAGGTACATCGGAAATATCTGAGTAATGTAAAGTCGTAAAAACCGTGCGAAGCAGAGACTAGTTCATAATTAAATTACAGTCATACCATCAAGTGCAATGTAGTTCAAGTTGGACTTAGCAGCTTGGATTTCTTTGGGATCTTCCTGTGTCGGGTCCCTCAAAGCAAATAGTTCCTTTTGCCTGTAGTCAGCATTGTCGTCGAACCTGAACTTTGCATCTAAGCAGAAGACTGAAACAAAAATTGCAGGAGTAGGTACATTAGGAGCGACGGCGGGCGATGCCACGACTCGACAAATAAGCAAATTACATTATAGATACATAGTAATAGTAATTGATTAATGACAAAAATACTTTTCGTTTTTGATTTAATTTCTCCGTAAGTGAATTGAAAAACCGCCGTTTGATTCACGTGAGAAATTGTCACTGCAGTTCTCGGCTCCATAACACCCTCGCTTAATAGCTCGTGTATCAGTTTCGCCTCGGTGCCAATGACAATGTTTCCTCACTTGAATCAAATGTTCTATTATTAGAGTTGAACGTACGACTAAAAGCTGTGTGTAAATCAAAACAATCGATAAAAAAAACGCAAATTTGATACTAACTTAAGATTTCAAGCGTACTTTTCTATTAGTATTTTCTTTCTAAAATTTTGTCTTGGAAAAGTACTGGAAAATTACATAAACAAACTTATTTTTTAAAGGGTCATGGTGAAAAAATATTTTTTTATTATTTCGGCCCTTGTGAAATCAACATACACCCGACCAACGAGTGCTGAGGAAAACGCCACGGTAAAAGAAGGCCTTAATGTTTGACTTTTCGATACAAACAAGCATTCAAAATGCTGATAATAATGATTAACTCAGCTACGAGGGTCGAGGGTCCATAAAATATGTTCTAGATAATGTGAGTATATCAGTAAAGTTTTGAACTTACATTGCCCGGTAATGGCGTCTTCCGCGTATGGGTTCACCTCAACTAGAAGAGCGTCTTTTTTCACAAAGAGGTCGTACAACTTTCTAACCATTCCTTGAGCCTCAGGTGTGTTTAGTCCAATCTAAAACAAATACCAGGATAAAAATCAACATTCCATACAGGTTTTATACCTGCAAACTGGGCCTCTTGCTTTGAAAACCTACATTTATTTATGAATTCCGGTTAAAAAGACACAAGGGCACAGTGCAAGTTGTGGTGTTTCCAATGAAATGAAGTACCTTAGTTAAAACACGTTGTATCTGTTCGTCCTGAATTCCTTGTATGATGTCGATAGGTTCGTAGGTGATAGCTTCAGGGGTCGCTGCAGCAACATCCTCGATGCTTACACCACCTTGAGAAGATGCAATAATAACTGGACCCTAAAACAAAATATTTATAAAATTAATTAAGTTCCTATGACAGGAAGTGCAAGAATAGATTAGTATTGAAAATTAAAACCAATCATACATACATTAAAGCTGCGCTCCATCATGACGGCAATGTAAAATTCTCTGCGGGGGAACTTGCGCTCAGTCACCATGACCTTATTGCAGATTCGTCCTGCCGCACCTGTCTGCTTCGTGACAAGGTACTCCTTCAGCATCTTACTAGCTAGCTCTTTAGCGACTTCGGGCCTAAGTAGTAACAGCGTACAGTGAATTAAAAACATTCAGTCAAATGAGGATAATTTCCTCATCTATTTTATATGAGGTGATCAAATAACTTACTAAAATCAATATAATGGATTTCAATAATTTTTCTTTATAATTTTTACTTACGTGTCAACCATTTTGACACCACCTTGGAGGCCACTTTTGAAGGTACCTCTTCCTCTGCCTCCAGCAAGAACCTACATAGAATGGAAACAGTTATTTTTAACCTCAATAAAAACTTAGTTTTTGTTTACCCCAAATCTTTTAGTGGATTCCTATACTCATCATGAACATATTATATTACTATCTTAAATTTATATCCTGTAGATTTATGTGAATGCACTGCTTTGTTTTTCATTTTCCCGTTTTGTTCCCATAGTAAGTTGTGACCCCTTAACAACTTTTTTATTATTTTTTGCTTTATCCCACTCCTTGTTGAACAGCTTAGTTTTTACAAAAAGTATGATTTCAACAGTGCCTTTGATATTTACTTCTTTGAAAATAAACAACAAGTTTTCTTTAAATTAATCAGACACACATTATTATGAATCATATAAATAAAAAACAAAAATGGCCAGTTATTATTCAACAATTTTAATAATTTACCTGGGCCTTGAGTACCATGTCTTTGCTGTTAAGTTCTTTAGCATACTTGTAAACTTCTTCTGGGGTGGAAGCCACATTGAACTTGGGTACAGGAATGCCATTGTCTCGCAGGAGGGTGTAGCTTATATGCTCATGGACATTCAAATTGCGGATTTGCTGTTTGCTTGGGTAGTGGTTTGCAGTTGCCGCCACCAGCAACTAGGATTAGACAGAATAAATTATATTATATCTGAAATAGAATACAAAATAATATCTGAAAAAAATAAAGTATTAAAAAAATATAAGTTTATCTGATTCAAGGCCAGCCAAACTAGAGTGAATCCTAGGTTCACAGGATGTGACTAGGTTAGTAGATTTTTTGAACAATTAGGGAGTCACGCGAATATATTTGCGCCCGTTTAATCACCTGCAATCAAATTAATTGAGAAAATAGCAATGAACAAATTACATTACCTTTTTGACTAGAGCTTATTTATGACGTTTTAGTTAATTTAACAGTATTGTATCTTATTTTCAGGATTGTCATATTTGCATAAGTGAGTAAAATTCATATGAATTTCTGCAGTAAACCTTTATCACAAAAATCTGATAACATCTAATCATAATAAACTGTTTAGTCATTTACAAGATTTCTTTCATATCTGCAGTAATATTGCTTAGAAAATAATCTATGTATAAGTTTTTTAATGCCAATACTTTATTCCTTTCCTATTGGATGATTCCATTATGTATGTTTATACTCATGCATGGGTTGCCCATATTTAGATAAGCACTGCAACATACATTGAACTTTGTATTAATATGGACATGTGACAGTAAGATGTGTACTTATTTCACAAAAGTTTATTACATAATAATTTCTGCTTAAAAAATTGCTCTGGAACAACTTTACTGTTCTGACATTGACTGGGAAAGTTTATATCAACTACATAATAATATATAGGTAACAACAGTTAGAAGTTAATGCACAGGTTTTTTGCCAAATTACCATTTCCAAACCTCATTATTTTGAATTAAATCTGCATATCAACTGCAAGAAAAATATCAGCTCAGCTGATCAACATAACATGCAAAATTAAAAAGTTTGCTTTTGTTTATATTTCTCAATGTCTTACAAACAAAATGAGATAACAATGAAAAATCAGCCTTTAAGTTCTCACTATAAGCTATCATCACTGAAAAAAAAGCTAAGGTATTTTTGTGATGTAGATAGTATTATAGTTCTAAACAATGTATAGATCTAGATCTAAATAAAAACATTTTTGATTATGTTATCTTATAACCCTAATTAAAAGTAGCTGCATTTTTTTATTTTAAAATATTTAATTATTCTACAGTATCCCATATGTACTGTCATTTTATTTTAAACGGTTTTATTTATTTATGTAAGAACAAATAAAACAAAGTATATATTTTTTTAAATTGTATGTCAAACAGTTAAAGCACTTAGTGCCATAATATTTAAATTGAATTGATGCATTTTTTTATTATTTGAATAGTTCAGTTCCAATTCAGTAGCCATTGTTTCGAAATAATTGCTAGTAAAAGATAAATTTGCCATCATTCCCCTGCGTTTATCCCAATTTATTTGGGGTCGGCGCAGCATATCTTCGCAAAATTATAAATATGGTATTTATTTATAAATCTTTTTAGTCTATAGTAAGAAGCTCAGCTACCTTTTTCGATAAATAAAATGGGATTATTCTTAAAAGAGAACCTGCCCGCTTTATTGATTCAGGGAAAGCCATCACGTTATGTCTATTAATTATATTTGTGTCATTTTATAGGGGAATTTACTTTGCCTGAAAATTACGTTGTTGTAGTGTTCATTACTAACGGGCTGGCGATGACGTAAGGTCACAATAGCTGAAAATGACAAGGTCAAATTTATAAATAAATGTCTTCATTACTGTCAAGGTCTATTGTTATTGAACGTAAAACAGTTTCTCTATTTTATTTCAATTATGAACTTGAAAATGTGTATTTATTTAGGTATGGGATCTAAAACCACGTCAATATTTTACTCATTTAGTTTCATATAGAACAGTGGTATATAGTTAAGTTCAAAAACACTAATAAAAAATAAAAATAATGATTGTTTTTATGACCGTTTATTGACTAATTACATACATGAAATTACCTTATTTGCATTTTTCAGGGAAATAATTTGGGCAAGACCAAGAGGACGGGGAAGTAGGGCCGCCATTTTTACACTACCACAGACCACAGAGTATAAATACTAACTATATCTAAGCCAGGCTCATAAATATGTTTATGTAAGAGGCATAGAAAATGTTTTTGGTCATCCGAACTTCCGTAAAAATGTTGCCACTCTTTTCAACAATAAAATATTTTTGGACATAGAGGAATAAGCCATAGAGACGATTTGGATGGGCTATGTCACCACGTGTATACTTCTATATGCCGGAGACAGCTAAATACTATAGAATTAATGCGCGATATTCAAATTTTTCAATGTAATTTTTACATTTTGCCGGTTGGTGTCGTGTGGTATTTTGATTAAAATATGAATTGCGATCGTTTATAATTTAAAACTAATTCTACGATTGTCTTGATGACTTTTATAAATATAACTGTTTAAAGCCATATTTGTTACGGTTGCAATTTATATTTTAACCCTTTAACGGGCATAAGGATCGGGCAGTGAAAAAGCAAAACTGGTTTTGATTTTGGCCATGGCATGAGGGTAGAAAATAAAATACTTTTTTTTTATTTTATTTTTTTATGGTGGGAAATCGGTTCCCTACGCCTGATGTGCGAAGTGTAGGAATAGAGGGAGTTTTAGAGATTATGTAAGTATATAGGTAATAAAACTATGATAATTAAACAAATCAACTTTTTTAATAATTATGTACTTAATTAGTATTATGTATGACAAGTATTATGTAATTAGACATTGGATTTTTTCTCAGTGCCTATGAAAAAAATTGAAGCATAGCACAATGCAAAGAGGTAATGCACATTTTTCGCACATTATTTTGGTTCTCTTATCATTTACCTTTGTACTGCAAAGCCGGCAACTTTGGTACGACTCCAATGGGTAGGGTAAGTGGTCTCCCACATTCGAGAAGCGTATCTCATCAGCAACCACATGGATTGCTTTCTGATGAGTGTTTGTGTTGACCAGTGTGACTTTCTTTCTTACGTAATTGGGCATATTAGATCGCCTTTTTCGATTAGTATATCCACTGATGAATCCTCAAGCTAAACCCACGCGAAATTCCAAGTGCGTTAGCCTTATGTTGCACTTCTTGCTCATGAGGAAAGCATTAGTGATGCTGGCATCCAGAAGGAAGTAGAAAAGGCGAAGCCACCATCTTTTGCTTCTTCGACCTACTGTGTACGTGGTTCGTAGCGCAATATTCTTGTCCCTGAGGTACTTGGTAATTTGTTAATAACAAATCGAGAATTAACAATTTTTTTATTTAATCAACGGAAATCCTTTCTTTAATCTTTGAAGAATAGCTCCACGAGAGGAAAAAAAATTGAGATTTCTGGTTTAACAATTATGCAACTTGCAATGTTTATAGCCCAGTCGGAAGAAATTGTTAATTAATTTATGGATAACATTTTATAAAATCGCGATAAAAAAAAATTTCTACGGTATTTCATTCTTTAATTTGTCCTGTACATGTCTGAATTTTTTCAAATTTTAATATCAACATTTAATATGTTTTCATTAAAGCGCTCGAAGGGGGCGTGGCTTGCGGAAACCCGAGTACCCGTTTTCAGGCGTATTTTCAGCTCCCTGTAAAATTTTTAATATTGGTCCTACAATTTCGCGAGCAAGGAGTTTTTTTTAGGAAATTTTCTCCTCTTTTTGAATCTTTTTTCAAAATCAAAATATATCAAACAGTTTTCAAGATATACCAAAAAAACCAAACCCCTTTTTTTTGTTTACTAATTTGTTAATAACTTTTGCAATTTTTTCGAGGGGGTCTTGAATTTTTTCAAAAACTTTCTAGATTCGATCCCGAATCGAATGAGCCCTCAACCATATTTTTCCGAGACTTTTAAAAAGTTTTGACTAAAAAAGCACTTGTTGACTAGACTAAAATATAGTTTTATATTGTTCTTGCACCTGAAAATGCAAGCAAAATTAACATAGACTATATAGCTCCTAAATGTTAATCTTTGCTGAGTAAAACCAGTAGTTTTTTTATATATATATTCAACTAGCTTTTGCCCGCGGTTTCGCTCGCGTTAACTTCGGGGTAACACAGAGCCCCTTTCCTGATTTGCAGGTACCGGCTACATGTAGTTTTTGCTCTTGCGCCTTATTTATTGTAATAGCAAAGCTGTTTTCCCATTTTTGCCTCTTTGTCACATTAAAAAAAAATATTTGCCTATGTCCATCTCAAGGGTCCCAACTATCTCTGTACCAATTCATCAAAATCGGCCATATAAGCGTGAACACGTAACAATAAAACTCACTTTCGCTTTTATAATATTAGTAAGGATTGTCAGTGAAATTGGACTTTTTATACTGTGTAAGTTTAATGAAACAAATTGTATAAAACCATATTATTATTTATATTTTAAAATCATTGGTACTAGGTAATTTTTCAACGTCTATACTATCCACATTTCTCTTTTTTTCTTCAGCCCACACTCCATTTCCAGAAAAATAATGATTCTTCTCTAGTAAATATAAAACTAAACTTAATTTTTGAGACTTGCTCAAAGCATCATAATTGAAATTTTCGTGAAACATTGGAATCTGCTTTTCTATAAGTTTTTTATCTATTGAATGAAGAGTTTCTCTAACTTTCTTCCATGGATATAATAGAATAGGGCAGTTCTCATATATATCTTGGTCCGTAAACTGTGTGGACAGTTGCTCATAAGCATACTTCACTTGTAGTACTGGTATGTTAATCCAGAAAGGGTGTCTTTTTATAACATTACGAACAATTGTCATATTAAATTTCTTTCCCAAAGACTGTGATATGCAAAATAGTAAATCTTTTCCTTTGCCTAACCTATCACCAGGAGCTTTTTCAAATATTTCGTAATGGGATGCACTTCCAGATAGAACATTTAAACTAACACACTTTTTGTTGTTACTGTATAATTTGTACAATCGCTTCATTGCTGTTGTGTTATAGTGTATCATCTTCAGAAATCGTGGATGTTTAACAAATGCACTAAATTCCGGTATATTTTTTGCTTGATCTAATCTTTCTCTTATTGTATCTGGAGCTAAAGTATAAATACTAAAACATCTCCTTTGAGCATCATTGCTAATCCCATATTCTTCTAGAATCTTCCGTGTCTCAAGCATAGTATTAAAGTTTCTTGTGGCTAACTTTGGATGCATTCTTATGATCTCCTTGATATCAATTCCACCAATACTTCGGAAATTATGAATTAATTTTTTCAAATTTTCTGGATCAACATGGACTAGATATAAGTTAGATTTAATTTTATGATTAGGCATCATTATTTGTAATTGTAATATTTCTAATGTGTCATTTATATATTCCAAAGGACGATGTTTAATTGTAGGATAAGTTTTAACACCTCTATAAAATTCTTCATTTGTGAGATCCAACACAAGTTCAAGATATCGTTGAATGATTTTCAAGCGCAATGTGTATAATGATGAGCAGTTTACATCTTCATCAATTAAAGTTGTAAGAGATGTAGGCCATTGGGTCATAAAACTTGCTAGTTTATTTTCAATATTAATATGAGGAGGTAGATATCCTAATATTTTCAGTTCCCCAATTGTCTTTTGTTTTATTATTGTTAAGTATGTTGTTAAAGAAGCTGACGATATATTTTGTATCCCACATTCCTCTAGAACTTTGTAACGAAATTTTAAGGTTACAGGCAAAATTCCAAACAATGCAGGATCTTCTATCAGTGTGTGGTTGGAAAATCCCATCTCATTAACAGTATGCACTAAATTTTCGATTTTTGCATCATTAAGTTTAGTTATTACTGGATGTTTCATACTTAAATAGTGTGCTTTGCTTTCAGTTATGTTTAGATGTTTACATAAACTTTTCACGTAACTTGTGCTTTCTTTAGTCGTTGCATTCACTTGCAAATAACGCCTCCCCCTACACAAGATATAAATGATATTATGCCTTTTTGAATTCATTATACTGCATTTATTTTAATAATTACACAATATTCATCTTTTGTATAAAATAAGTGTTTGGAAAAAAAAATATTTACGATCAGATGACTAGATAACAATGACAGTAATGACAGGCTGTCATTAGTAAGTACCATAGAATTTCATAGATGCTGTCATTGACAGCTAAGATCTATGAAGTTCTATGGTGCTTCTTGGTTGATTCCATATATTACTTTCCTCTATGGTTGATTCTTTTGTAACCTATCCCAGAAAGGTTGTTTTGGTGTTTGAATGGCCTTTATTTACCGGAACCCCTTTTTATATAGATATTTTCCTTTCCTTTTCCCCTGAGTGCTAAGGGACCACGATCTTTCGACTCACCTCGCAGCCTCAGTTATAGTAGTCGGCGTCGACGCGGTTTGTCATTACTACACGAACGTATGGTTAATCTACGCTTTGCTTACCGTCCAAGGGTGGTATAAGCAGGGCCGGATTAACCATCTCGGAGCCCCTAGGCACAGCTCGTTTCGGGCCCCCCTTTTTCATACCACAACAACGCAATTTGGAAATTTTTACAGTCTACATTACGAAATAGAATGATGGTACCATCATCATCAACAACAGACTTCAGTCATCCCATTGCAAATGTATATTGTATTGCCTTCCTTCAAGTGAAAAGACTTTCGCCACAATCTACAGGATGAAGTATCGGAGTCATTTAAAAATGAAACAAAGAATAGGAAAATCTTGCATATTTTTATAAAACTAACATAAACATTAAAATGTACATATTGTACTGATTAAGAAGCATGTTTAAATAATAACCCTTCTAAATTTTATAGATACAAAATTGTTTAAAACTTCTTGAAAATTGACCTTTTCTGAAACATCGTGTTCAATAGACAGTCCGGTCAATTTAGATATTCGAAGCTACATTAATTTACAACAAGCTGAAAATTTGTGAAATCGTTCAAAATTAATAAATAAAATTTGAAAGTTCCCTATGTTTCCCCTGTATGGAAAAAAAAGGTCAAAGGTGAAAATAAATAGTTTTTTGCGATTTTCCGCCAAACGGTAAGTTTTATCATAAAAATCCCTTAGCCAAAAATATAGATCATAAAATTATCTACAAAAACTAGGAAAATACTTTTTTCCTACAAGCTACCGTTTCTGAGATATAACGACTGAAAATTTTCGGGGTAAGACAGTACAGGTACCTGCTACCTGTAGTTTTTGCCCTTGCGCCTTATTTATTGTAATAGCAATGCTAAGTTTGACCTTTTCTTCCCTCTTTCTCCCTCATATCTCAATCTTTAAAAAAAAATTGCCTATGTCCGTCTCCAGGGTCTCAACTATCTCTGTACCAAAATTCATCAAAATCGGTTTAGCCATTTAGACGTGAAGACGTAACAAACAAACCCGCTTTCGCTTTTATAATTTCGCTTTTGTAAGGATTTTATGGTCTATAATTTTTGCCTGAAGTGCTTTTAAGATAAAACTTATTGTTTTGCTGAAAATCACGAAAACTTGAATAACTTTTTTCCATATTGGGGAAACATGGGGAACTTTCAAATTTTATTTGTTTATATTTTGAACGATTTCACCAATTTTAAGCTTGTTGTAAATTAATGTAGCTTCGCTCTTATTTTTTGGTCTAATTTGACCGGACTATTGCAACTATGCAGCATTGTTGACCAAAGACAATTTCTGATTAATTTGAATTTAGAAAAATTTCGTTCTCCTGTTGCGATTACGTATACTCTTAACACTTCTGTAAATTCGCAGTGCCGTCATCACATTTAGGAATGCAGATTGTGCCATATTACCATCGATCAGGTTGTAAGATTTTTTGGCAGGTATATTTTTTTCTATATTTCTGGTATCCTCTTATTGTGTAATGGGGTCTTTGGGGTGTCAATAATAGACCCTGATACCATTTTGCACTGTCAATAATATCCACACTTGAGTTGCTGATTTCAAATTAATATATTTGTCATTTAATAAGCGATTATTTAGGTATAAAAAATAATTATACAAATTTGTTGGAGTATATGGGATACCAGAGAAAGGAAGTGTTACTTGAAAAACCTTTTATTAATTAATTGAACACAACACATACCGCTATACAACGCAACCGCCATTATACGAGAGAGTTACCATAGTCAAGACCACAGACTAAGAACTCATAATAGTGATGCTACATTGTAATCTCTAATACCCTTCCTCAATGTAAACATCACTCACAATCATAAAACTAACTTTCATCACAATACTTCAATGCAACTATTACTTCAATGCAACTATTACTTCAATACTGACTCTACATTACAAACTACTATAATTAAAAAATCCAAACTTATAATACTAAGAGAACAACATTTCTCTCAACTTAACAAAGGTAACTTTACATAATCCTTTAGTACATATATCAGCAAGCTGATCCCCTGAAGGTACATACTCCAAACATACAATTTTATTCTCAACTTTCTGTCTCACAAAATGATACTTAATATCTATATGTTTAAGGCGCTTATGATATTCTGGGTTTTTTGCAACATGAATTGCAGACTGATTATCAATTTTTATAATAAAACTTTTACAATCAACTCCTATTTCTCCTAATAAATTCCTAATCCAGCAACCCTCTGCGATTCCCTTTCCTAATGCTACATATTCTGATTCTGTACTTGACAATGATATACACTGCTGTTTATTAGAAGACCATGACACTATGTTACCAAAAACTTTAATTATATACCCTGATGTAGATTTCCTATCCCCTTGATCTCCTGCCCAATCAGCATCTGTATACCCTTCTAACGGCACATCTACTCTTTTTCTATAAATTAGTTTTAATCCTATAGTACCCTTGATATATCTCAAAATTCTTTTTAATGCCTTCCATAAGCTCTCATTAGCACAACATTGAAAACGACTTAGATAACTCAATGCATAACACAAATCTGGACGTGTTCCTAACATGGCATACATGAGACTTCCTATTAACTGTCTGCACCTTTTTATCAATTCTTTATCTGTAGTCACTTCTTTTTCTAAGACTAAACCTTGTTCTATGGGTGTTGCTATAGGCTTACATCCTTCCATATTATACTTCTTCAATAAATTCGTTAAATACTGCTCTTGGTTTAACTCAATTACATCATTCTTCTTAGTTATATTTATTCCTAGATATTTTAAATTATTACTCCCTAAGTCTTTCATATCAAATTTTTCTTGTAATGCTTCTTTAAATATTTTTATCTCTTGTTCATCTTCACAAAGTAAAATCAAATCATCAACATAAAGTAAGATATAGAACTTCTTATCCTTCTTATAATATAAACAGTAATCACTCTGGTTTCTTTGGAACCCTTCCTGAACCATAAATTGATTAAATTTGTCATTCCAATATCTTGGAGATTTCTTTAATCCATACAAAGACCGTTGTAATTTCAATACTTTGCCATCTTTCTTCATACCTTTTGGTTTCTCCACAAACACCTCCTCCTCTATGTTCCCATATAAAAATGCACTTCTGACATCCATCTGATGAATATCCATGTTATATTCACTAGCTATTGCTAATAAAATCCGCAGTGTAGGTAGTTTAGCTACTGGAGCATAAATCTCCGAGTGATCAAACTTATCTTCTTGCTTAAAGCCTCTTACAACTAATCTAGCTTTATAAAGATCTTTATTTCCTTCTTTCTTGATTTTAAATACCCACTTAGTATCAATTAATTTCTTGCCTTCTGGTAAACTAACTTCTTTCCATGTATTATTATTGTTTAGTGCTTCTAACTCTACTTCTATTGCTTTTAGCCATTCTTCTTTATGTTCTCCACTAACAGCTTCTTCATAAGTTAATTGTTCTTCTCCTTGTGCTATCAATGCCATCTCGTAATCTTTTGTCCATACAGGCTTCTTCACTTTCCTTCTACTTCTAGAAATTGTATTTTCTTCAGATGTCTCTTCTTCTGCATCTAAGAATTCTTCCTCTAAGTACTCTTCCATCATGTCAACTTCACTTGATCTTTCATCTTCTACATTACTTCCTAGCCCGTCTTCGTGCTGTTCAACTTCTTTGCATTTTTCTATCTCAATCTCTTTATTTTCTTCCTCCACTTGTTTATCTTCTTGATTCTGTTCCCTGTTGTCTATATCAAGAGGGGGTTCTTGTACAATAACATCTTCATCTGTTAGTAAAATGCTTGAACTTATATTGTTCTCTACTAGTTCTTTTGTGTTTTTGATAAATACAACATCCCTATGAGTTTCTACTCTTCTTGTGTTAGAATACCACACTCTGTATCCTTTTGTACGATCACCATAACCCACAAAAACTCCTAATTTACTCTTAGAGTCCCACTTCAATCTAAGCTGTTTAGGTACATGTGTACATACCTTAGAACCAAAATCTCTCAATAAAGTAACATCAAAACTCTTATTATACAACAACTCATACGGTGTCTTCCCACTCACCTTACTTTTACCTGTCCTATTTATTGTAAACACCGCTGTATTCACTGCTTCAGCCCAAAGTTCTTTCCCTAAACCAGACTGAATAATCATTGTTCTCGCAGACTCAACTACAGTACGCATCTCACGCTCAATTCTACCATTTTGCTCAGGAGTATAACTAACTGTTAACTCATGTACTATACCTTTTGTCTTAAATAAATTCTCTACTACTCTATTCACAAACTCTGTTCCGTTATCTGACCTAAATCTTTTTATTTTACGCCTAAACTCATTTTCAAACAGCTCTATAAATTCCACAATTTTCTCTTTAATTTCGTACTTGTTCTTGATAAAATAAACAAATCTGTAACTACTATAATCATCCTTCAATAAAAGAAAATATGAAGAGCCCCCTATTGACACTTCCTCCATTGGACCGCATAGATCCATGTGTATGAGTTCACCTGGTTCAACTGACCTACTACTACTCTGATGAAAGGGTAACCTATGCTGTTTTCCCTGGATACACGGTAAACACTGATCAGTCTGCCCTTCATATTTTATGCCTTTTAAATCTAAAAACTCTTTTACATACTGATAATTTTGGTGTGCCATCTTACTATGCCAATCTGTCAAAGTTAACAAAGCTACATCACTAAATTTAAATTTCATCACATACATTTTATCATATTTCTCAGCTACACCAGTTACGGAACCATTTTTATAAAACTTACATCCATTAGAATCTGAAACCATCTTGTGACCTTTATTAATGGCTGACCCGAGAGAAAACAAATTCACATTTAATTGAGGCACATACAACACATCATGTAAAGTACACAGAGTATACTCTGAATCATTATAGGCATACACATCAACTTTTCCAATACCTAAAACTTCTAAATTATTACCATTACCAATTGTAACAAATCTTTTAGTATTTATTTCAGAAAACTCTGAATACATCTCTTTAATATAACACATATGGTCACTTGCCCCTGAATCTAACACAAAATTCTTTGAATTTAATAAATTACCTTGAATCTCTCTTGTTACAAAAGAAGTTTTTGAATTGGTTTTCATATTTTTCTCAATAAGTTTATTTTTCTGAAACTTACAGTCTTTCATTAAATGACCCACCTTGTGACAGTTATTACACTTTCTATTTCTACACTCACTCCTTTTATGGCCTATTTTACCACACTCAAAGCACTTTATAGTATGCTGTGCACCGGCTACCAATGCAGAATTTTGCTGTCCGCTGCTACTAGCACTGGAAATGGCACCATTGCCACTGCGCTCCTCTTCAACTAGCAACCTGCCTGTCAGCTCCTGCAATGTCCGTTTTTCTTCTGGAATACTTTCCCAAGCTGAGGCAAAATGTTTGTATTTGTCAGGTAATGACATAAGTATCTTTGTTGTTATCATATTTTCTGATATCTTTTCTCCTGCTGATGCCAACTGGTTAACACACTCCTCAACCTTCGTTATGAACACAGCTATTGGGTCCTCATACTTTATATTAAAAAAATCTCTGTTGCAACAAATGCACCCCGACTCTCGTTGCCGGTTCATATAAGGTACATAACTTCTGCCACATTTCACGACTACTGGAACACGAAATCAAATACGTCATCACTGTCTCCTCGACTCTAGTAACGATCACCTCTTGGGCTTTATTTTCTCTCTCATCCCATAATTCTTGTGTTTTACCAGCTTCCGCAGGCCTCACTTCAGTGCCTGTCACGATTCCCAATAACTTCTTTGAACGAAGAACTATTGTTGTTTGAAAACGCCACGCTTGCCAATTGCGACCATTAAGAACGATCGTCTTATGACTCTCCGAACTCGACATTTTTGTTAAGATGCACGCAATCTCACACAAATAGAATTGCCGCGCAAACCACTGCCGCCATTAAACTTCTTGTTTGCTTGTTCGAACCACGGGCTACGTAGGGCTCCAACCTTTGCTACACCGCGACTTAATCGAATCAAACTCGCAAAATAGGTTCTCTCAATCTTTCATGCCTGGGCCCATAACCTGTTGGAGTATATGGGATACCAGAGAAAGGAAGTGTTACTTGAAAAACCTTTTATTAATTAATTGAACACAACACATACCGCTATACAACGCAACCGCCATTATACGAGAGAGTTACCATAGTCAAGACCACAGACTAAGAACTCATAATAGTGATGCTACATTGTAATCTCTAATAAAATTAATAAAAGTGTTAAAATAATACAAAAAAAATAGTTAGATAATTTCAATACAATTAAAAAATTCAGACATTTACCGTCACTCGTATAGTGTCAATAATGGGGGCTTTTACCTTATAATGTGAAAAAAAGTTTCACTTATTCTTCTTCTTCTTCCATTTTTTAATCGGGAGTGCTGGGCCCCTTGTCATAGTTGGCCCCTAGGCACTGGCCTAAAGTGCCTTATGGATAATACGGCACTGGGTATAAGGTCCCGATATATTATTATACTCTTTGTATAAGGTTCTGTCCCTCAAACGTCTGCAGTCAAATTAGTGCTATGATCACGGAATGCGAAGAAGATACAACTGTTCTATGTGGCTAAAGTAACCTTTGACAGTACCTAACTTATAGTTCCATGAGTGTTTTGTGGTATATTATACAGTGGTTTATGAGAGGCTCTTATGGGTCAGACATAGGGTTGTTTGAAGACATTGGACAAAGAAACTATCGATAAAGTAGAAAATTAAAAATAAATATCTGTGAAGGTGATGTCGTATGCACCCAGCTGCATGTGTGATCTCTAGCCGACTTGTCACGGATTTCAATCTATAGCGATTTTTTATGCATATAAAAATATCGTTATTAATACGTTTTCAATAATTGATATTTTATATTGTAACGAAAACTTAAAAAAATAAATCGATTTGCTGCATGAAAAACATCGATAAAAAGGTTGTTGTTCGACCGACGACCACCGTACCGTTCGCCGCGTTCGGCGCAAGTTCGGCGCCTCGGCGGTTTCGGTTTATGACGTTGACGTAAAGGGCGTGTTATTATTTCGTTTGTTATTTTGAATCAATTGTTAATAAAAATGGTTAAGTCTAAAACAGGATCCTTTGCGCTTGGATTCTTTGCGTTTGCATCTTTGTTCATAATAATTGCCTTCATTAGTCCTTATTGGCTGGTTACTGACGGAAAACTAAGGAACCCAAAGTTTATAAAAATTGGTAAGATAGACCAATGAGTTGTGTTTATATTGTTTTAGGGAAGCATTTAATTAAAGTACTGTATCCAGTTGTATGTTTTTATGTCTAGCTTTTGTTCCCAACCCCATCCCTGGTGATCCGCTTTTATTTTAATTCAGAAACGATCGCGGGCGAGTTCCTCCAAAGTTTCCTTACAATCAGATGAAATAATATGAGACAAGAGACAAGTTCCGTTGTCAATCAAATAGATCTAAAGCATTTCCGTTATTTTTGCAGGATTGTGGGAGGTGTGCTTCAATGGATTCGAAGAAATCCATCATTGGTATGACACTGTGTTCACTGGGTGCTGGTGGATATTTGAAGAGGAATATTACATCATTCATGACATACTACTGCCTGGGTTTTTCATAGCTACACAATTCTTCTTTACTATAGCTATGTGCTGTGTCATTTTATCAATGTTTTTGTCTTATCTTTTTCTGAAGAAAGACAAAGATGATGACAAATATTTAACACTCCTGGTAACTCTGGGCACAGTGCTTGTTATTGGAGGTTTGTTATAGCTTACCTATTCTTTATTGAGGTCATACTACAGTCAAATAAATTGAATTGCCTTTTGAACTTTCTTTTAAAGTTGAATACTTATTTGTTTCTATGATATTCTACTTTAATAAAAACTTATTTTCAGGATTCTCTGGCATCATATCAGTGGTGACATTTGGAGCTAGAGGTGATGGTCGCGACTGGATGCCCAATTGGGAACACAATGATCTGGGCTGGGCATTTGCTCTTGGTGTTGTAGGTGTTATCTTACTTTTCCCTGCTGGCATCCTATTCTTGGTAGAAGCTAGAGTACATAAGTATAAGAGACTGCATGAGATGCAGAGCCGAGAACCATCTTCTTATACTATGCAGGAAAGGAAGGTTGGCTATGCAGGAGCCCATACTGACATATAGTATTTTTTTTAAGTGTCTTATATTGAGTCCGTCCTGTATGATCTTTAATTTTTTATTAACCTATATGCAGATTTGTGTATTTTTACTCGTCAAAATTTTATAATAAACTAATGATTTTAGTAGAATTTCTACTTTAACCATTGCCTTAACAATAAATTGACTGTATTTGAGTAGTCCGTCCAATAATAGGCTTATTGTATACTTTTGATATTTTAGTAATAAGTAGTTTAGACTGAGTATTATAAATATACAAATGCAGTTATAATGTGGCAACAGATTTAATTCAATTATCAGAGTTATGACTAACAATTTTATACATCTAAAATAAAAAGGCTTTTTGCTAAATATTATAGCTCTGTGTTCTAGTAGAACTTAAATCATGCATATTTTTAACTAACTGGAAATCCTGATCTTAAATTATTTTCTGATATAATTTTGAAATGTGTTTAAATGTTGTAGGTAGCTATTTAATGTTTCAATGCAGTAATCAAAAAGTTGGTAATTTTTTGCCGCTAATACAACACTAGTTTGAATTCGGAAAAACTGTTAAATATACAGGGTGTGGCGTAAGTAGTGGTCCACCGTTCAGGATTCGATGAACCAGATAATTAACTACAACAATTAAAAATTTTAGCCACTTTTACCCAAGGGTTCCGAAAATATTTCCTTTTTGTCTTTTATTTACGAAATTTCTATCTTTTTTTACAAATTTGTTTGTAGTTTCAACAAAAACCATTATTTTTTCATTTTGATTTCTGTTAATTACTGCTGAATACTAGAGCTATCATGATAAATTAAGATTTTTTATGTAAATTCAGCTCTTTTGAAGAAAATGTTGGTTCTTCTCTAATTTTAACCCTAATTTTTAACACACCTTTAAGTTCAAGAGCGATTTTTGTAAAAAAAACGTACTACATTGTCAGTGCCCATGCATTTAATAATATGCCTACTAAATACCGATTTCAAAATGATATCACTATAACAGATCCAATAATTTAACAAAAAGATATTCAATTTTAATCGAAGAAAAGAAGATTTTCATGAAACTACTTTTTTAAACTTTGTTGCGTTAATACTATTACAAAACGTATTAAAACTCAAAAAACGGATACAATGTAACTTTTTACAATTCAAATGTGATTTGTGTTGAAGCACAAACATGTCAGGTAAAAAAACCCTGACCCTTTTTTTACCTGAGACATGTTTGTTTTGTTAACAAAAACCGGTTGAAGCTCTCGCAATCCAGTTACGCACAATAGGAGTGATAAGGAAGAGATATGGTAGGGTATTGCTATCTCTTTCATTACTAACGTTGAAATCTTCAGAAATCTCAAAATGATTTAGTACGATCTCGTCACTCGTGTCGTGCGTCGTATGCGTTTCGTTTTTATTCTGCCTGTGTTTACCTCCGCCATTTGTTTACCCCTGCCTGCCCCCGGACTCTGTTTAATTTGCCTACTGATTGGACTTGTTGTTTTGGTGATCTCTGCGATATTGGCTACGTGTACTGGTGACTTTGGCTTGCTCAACGATTTGGACAAACGTGCAGTGCAGTGACAATTAAAAAATGTCTCGGTACACACCGCGCGAATATGCTGACATGCATTTTATTTATGGCGAATGCAGAGGTGTCGGTAGAGAAGCAGCTCGACTTTATCGGGAGAGATATCCCGATCGAAGACATCCAGACCACCGAGTTTTTGGGAGAGTGCATAACGCATACACCGAGGGAAGGATACCTGGCACAGGCGTAGGCGGTGCAGGTGAAGGACGACCGCGACGACACAATGATGAAGAGGTAATGAATTTAGTTACAGAAGATCCTTCAACATCGGTCCGTGTCTTAAGTCGCAGAACTGGCATATCGACTAGATCTGTACATCGAATACTCAAAAGACATGAACTGTACCCATACCACTATCAAAGGGTACAGTCATTGCTACCAAGAGACTATCAGTTGAGAGTAACATTTTGTAGAGTAATGCTACGGAGAATAAGAGAAGACCCGCAGTTTTTTAATAAAATACTATGGAGCGACGAGTCATCCTGCAAAAAAGATGGATATTTAAATCTACACAATTTGCATAACTGGCAGCTAGAAAACCCGCATCTCATAAGGCAAGACAGATCACAGTATCAATTTAAAATAAACCTTTGGACCGGAATCATTAACGGACAGATAATCGGTCCACACGAGCTGCCAGAAACATTAAATGCAGAAAGATATTTAAGTTTTTTGCAAATTGACTTGCCCTCGCTTCTGGAAGGTGTCGTTCCTGAAGTCCAAGAAGAGATGTGGCTGCAGAACGATGGCTGTCCCGCTCACTACGCTGTTAGTGTACGTGAGCACCTTGATACAGCGTATCCAAATAGGTGGATAGGGCGCTTAGGTCCAATATTGTGGCCACCACGCTCGCCAGATCTAAATCCCCTAGATTTCTTTTATTGGGGTTGCCTAAAAGAAAAAGTCTATAGCAAAGAAATCACAAGCATTGACCAATTGAGGACTAGAATCCAGGCAGCTGCTAGAGAAATCAGCGAAAGCGGGTTTGCCCGACGACTTAAACGGTCGTTTATTCGACGTTGCAGAGCGTGTATAGCTGCGAATGGGGGCCATTTTGAACATTTTGTTTAATTTTAATTATTGTAATCATGACAAAGATTAATAATAAATGATAAATAAAGTGATTTGTTTTTTTTTAAATGGGCACTGACACTGTAGTGTATTTTTTTGCAAATATCGTAAGTATTAACGCAGTAAAGTTTAAAAAAGTAGTTTAATGAAAATCTTCTTTTCTTCAATTAAAATTGAATATCTTTTTGATAAATAATAGGATCTGTTATAGTGATACCATTTTGAAATCGGTATTTAGTAGGCATATTATTAAATAAATGGGCACTGATAGTGTAGTACGTTTTTTTTACAAAAATCACCCTTGAACTTGGATGGTATGTAAAAATTAGGGTTAAAATTATAGAAGAACCAACTTTTTCTTCAAAAGAGCTAAATTTACATAAAAAATCATTATTAATCATGATAGCTCCAGTATTCAGCAGTAATTAACAGAAATCAAAATGAAAAAATAATGGTTTTTGTTGAAACTACAAACAAATTTGTAAAAAAAGATAGAAATTTCGTAAATAAAAGACAAAAAGGAAATATTTTCGGAACCCTTGGGTAAAAATGGCTAAAATTTTTAATTGTTGTAGTTAATTATCTGGTTCATCGAATCCTGAACGGTGGACCACTACTTACGCCACACCCTGTATGTATGGTCAGCAAAAAAGATAAGTCACCAGGGTCTTCAGAAATATTTAATTTTTTCTTAGAAATCTAATAGTCATCTTAAAATCAAACTAAATTTATTTAATGAACTATTTGTTTTCTATCAAGTGATTTTTTCTTTATTTAATTACATTTATAGTTTTTTAAGAATATTTTAACTGTATGTAACAAGCCTGGTTAGTTATATCTTTTGCTGAATGTACTTATAACACGCAATAAATTTATTAGAAAATAAGAACTATCCAGCTGTAATTTGTGAATTTTATATATTTATTTATTTTTAACGTTATGTCAAATAATATCACATAGGTGGACTTAGGCCCAGTTTTTGGAACGAAAATCAATACAATACAGCTATATTAGCTAAAACCAATTTAATGATTTTTTACATGACTTGCCAAATTTAATAATTTGGATGTATTGATAATTTGCGATCCAGCAACTGGGTGTTAATGGCACAAAAAAAAACATAAAATGATTATTAAAAAAACAATAACTTAAGACAGAAAACTGCACAAAAAATATTGTATTTTAAAATAACTATAAATAATTAATTGTAAATGCTTACTGAAGAAGACGTGCATCTTGCACAACAGAGATCTAATTATTAGATGTGGTACGTAATTAGGGTCAAATTATATTGGCTGGTGAAACTTCATAGATGTGATAGTCATACATAATCATCTAGACGACATGAAGATACAAAATGATTTCGAGAGCAATTTAATTTAATTGCTTTTAGATGAATTACTTAAAATATAATCTGACTTGATGGAAATGGACTCTAAACTTGTATCCAGTCTAGGGAGTTTCGCTAGATAATCTAATTGACCTTGTATCTCAGCATGATATCATACACAATTATTGTACAAGTCTTCCCCAAAGTTTGACTATGTAGGCTCATAATATTACTAAAACTCATACAGTAAACACATGATCTGAAAATATAATCAATTCAAATGGAATGTAATAAATAGATTTAGTAATATAATAATATTTACATATTATATAAAATAATGATTTAAGAAACTTTTTCATGATTACAGTTTAAGATTGCGTGCCTTTATAAAAATATAAAATAATATTATATAAAGTTTATCATTTTATTAATTCATACTTCGCGTTTTTAAACAAAGACGAGTTTATGCTATCTAAGTTTGAAGGTACCGTTTTTCTGCTTAGAAGCGACATCTTAGCCGCCTCGAAACCTATGTACATGCACTCAGCTTCCTGAAGTCCAGAGAGCATACCGTGAATGAAGCCACTTGAAAAACAATCTCCAGCTCCAGACACATTTTCAATCTTATCAATAGGCTCAGTTGGATAAAATCTCGCTATATCACTATCTCCTGTGTTTTTTAAAGTAATAACTCCTTTTGATCCCATTGTAATAATCATGAACTTTATAATATGTGATACAACTGGGTATAGTTGTGCAATTTCCGTAAATTCACAGTCGCTTCTGACATTGGTTCTTGGCGATGATTCAAGCACTTGTGCCATTGCTCGTAATTCAGATATGTTCGGTGAAGCGTATGATATAGTGAATTTATCGCCAACTATTTTCGGGGCCTTTCTTCTGTCTGTCGGTTCAAAAAACACTGAAACAAAGAACAGTGCATATTTAATAAAGGTATACTGGGTAGAAAATTGAAGCTGGTCCTGAACTGTAAAGGATGATGCTGATAATTTTAGATGAAACATCAGATTTTTGACAAAGTTATTACGTGAAACAGTAGCATTTTTGAAAAGTTGCTGACCCGGGACTCTTGATATTTTCGATATTTTCATGACTCCTGAATTCCGAGGGTGATCCATTTCGGAAATCTTTAGTAACTAATGCATTCTCAATAGTAATAACTAGTAGGAATAAATAACATAAATTAGATTCTCTATTTCGTTTTCCCCTTATAAGTTACTAGCTTTAGTCCGCGGCTTCGCTCGCGTTAAATTCGGGGTATCACAGTTCCCCTTTCCTGTTTTACAGGTCTGCTACCTGTAGTTTTTGCCCTTGCGCCTTATTTATTGTAATAGCAATGCTAAGTTTTAGCTTTTCTTCCCTCTTTCTCCCACAAATCTCAATTTAAAAAAAATGTCTATATCCGTCTCCAGGGTCCCAACTATCTCTGTACCGAAATTCTTCAAAATCGATTTAGGCGTGAAGACGTAACAAACAAACAAATTCACTTTCACTTTTATAATATTAGTAAGGATTAGACCGTGATTAGACCTGTCGTACTGTATGGGTCAGAATACTGGGCTGTAAAATAGGTGGATGAAAAACAATTGCATGTAGCGGAGATGGATGCGTGGAGTGACAAGTATGGATAAAGTTAGGAATGAGCATATTAGAGGAAGTTTTAAGGTTGCGCCTGTTACAGAAAAATTGAACGAGAGTCATTTGTCTTGGTATGGGCATGTAATGAAGAAGGACGAAGCAGATGTGACTAAGACTAAGAGTAATGGTGGAGTCTGAATGTTGATGGATAGAGAGGGTGAGGAAGGTCAAAGAAAAAATGGATGGATTGTGTAAGGAATGATAGAGAAATTAGTACTTAAATGATGCCGTGACACACAGATCACGGAAGAAGGGAAAAATAATACATGTTGTGCCGACCCCATATCGAATGGGACAACGGCAGGAAAATGATGATATTGAAAACAAACAAAAAAACAGTTGTTCCGATCCCATTGTTAGCTTCAGCGTCTGTATTTTCGAATGAAATAGCTATAATGCAAGATTTTGTATAGACAAAAACAGCGCCGCAGGGCGCACCGTCAGGCGCATGGAAATCGTAAGTACCGAACAGAGCGATGGTCATGCTCTATTATTATAACTTTTCATCTATCTGTCTTTGTCTCACTACACAAAACGAACGACCAAATTACTGACAAACCAACGGTTCCGGCGTTCCAGGCTCCAGTCACCCAGTGGCAGTACTACCCTCTATATTATTATACTCTTTGGGCAGTACTATAGTCTGTGGGTGAGTGGGCGTTCACAATTCCGTTGTCGGTTGTTAGCTTGGCAAGTTGGCAGTGACAAGTTGTTCAATTGTTGGGCGTTGATCAGTCATACCGAGGAATATTTGTTATTGTTTAAACTTATCTAAAAGTTTTAAATGGTAAAGTTTATTCACATAAGTTCCACGAGAACGTAGTGAATTTGGATACAGTTGCAAATTAAATTGGTCAAATATTTCAGGAATATTAGAATTTTGGTAAGTAAATTTGAGAACCAAATAACTTTAGAATCTCACTAACTCTTTGAATAGCACGTATGTGCTTATTTGTATACATTCGGTTTATTTTCTCACTATAACGTTGAAAAATGTGTAAAGTGTATTAATTTCAAAAGTGGGTTCGTAATAGTTCGATAATAGTGTAACGCAGTTGTTGCATGGTTTGACTTTGCTTGAATAAAATTAAGATCATAATTTCTGTTTCAAAGAATTGCATACAACTTTGTTGATAGTTGCAATGTTGTAAACGTTAATGGGAAACAGAAATCACTGTAGAGTAAGTTTAGGGATAATACTTTTAATTTGTTTTGTCCAACTAGCTATAAACTAGTTTCACCCATTTAACAATCACCAGTCAGTCATACTGTTAATGGCATCTTTATAAAAGCAATAAGTAGATGCAGTTGGAGAGTTGGTATCATTCTACTGTTGTAGTAATATTAAAAAACAGCATAACACAGGTGGGTTGTGTTCTAATAATGACTATTTGTAAGTTTTAAAAATATTACTACTTTTACAATGCAAAACACACTGAAATGTTTTATAATAGTGAACTTAAATTGCAATAAAATTACTGAGTTAGGAAACAACTTGAAGTTGTCACAGTTTTAGGAATAAAATAATAATAAATAAATAATAAATATCTTGGGACAACTCACACACGGCTATCTGATCCCAAGCTAAGCAGAGCTTGTGTTATGGTAACCAGACAACTGATATACATACTTATATAATTTATAAATACATACATATTATAGATAAATCACACCCAGACACAGAACAAACAATCATGCTCATCACACAAAGTTTGTCCTGGGTGGGAATCGAACCCACGACCTCCGGCTCAGCAGTCAGGGCCACTAACCACTAGACCAACAGGCCCGTCATAAATTTAACAATTGGAAAAGTTTTTATAAAAGGTAAAAATAATTGTCAGCTATTTGTGATTGCATTTTCACAATAGTAAGAGCTTGGCTGATGCCACCACTTTTGTGTCAATACTAATGACTGAAAAACCTGTCAAGTGCAAGTCAGACTCGTCCACTGATGGTTCCATACAATCTTGTGACATAAATGGCCATATCTTTTGATTGTGTAGATTTAGAGGGTTGATTTTTTCACAGCTCGCAAGAGACTACTGACTTGAGTAATCCCAAGGTAAAGGGTCTTGACAGACAGACTGATGGACAACAAAGTGATGCTGTAAAGATTCCTTTTTTCCTTTTGAGGTAAAGAATCCTAAAAGGAACTATGACTGGCAAACTTAGCTTGAAGCTTGCTTTAACGTCAAGTACCTACTTAAGATTTTAAGTATCTGTCTTAATCATAATTATAATCTTAATACTTGTTAAAGTTTTTTTATAAGTAAAGATAGAAAATATTTGTGAGTAATCTTTTATCTCGAGCAGTATTTCCTACAGTCCACACAACACAACACCACAACTTATTTATTAATTCAAGTAAATTATAAAGAAAGATACCTAATTTAGGACACAAAGGTACTGCTACCACAATTGCTACTGAACCATAAATAAAACTTATAAAAAAAAGTGTAAGTTATTAAAAAAATACTCTTAAACCATTGTTTTTTTTTAAGGTTTTTAATTAATATTTTCAGTTTGAAGTTCATTGATACCTTTACTGTGTTTCCAAAAAAATAATTTTACAGGAAAATAAAAAATGTCTTGCATATTTTATGAGTTCCCACAGTTAGACTGCGTGTGAACATTCTGGCATTGTGTTTCTGGGTGAATGTTATGCTGTGTATTACACACACTGACTCCATTGACTGTGTTGCGAAACTCTTACGTAGGTACTTAGATTTGCTATTCATCTCAGTCTCAGGTGCATGACCTTGTGTTTGGTGTTAAGTGACATAGCTATACTTATAAAGTTTGTACAAATTGCTCTGACATTGGGTTTTACTAATTAACAAGTCAAAGTGTAGTTTGGGCATGTACTTCATAAGCTTTATTGTTTTTGTTAGACTGTGTTCTAAATAAAGTCTTTGGTTGTACTTGTTTCTTATACCTTTTTATTTCTAGGTGGATTATTTTATTGCAATTTTCTTAAATGATTAGCTACGTATTTTTTATGTATGAGGTCATAGGTTTGATTTCTGGGTCGGGAAAAGTGTCATTGGCTTTTTCCATTGGGATTTTTTTTAGCGGCAGCCACAGTTTTATTTGTGCCCTTTTGATGTCAATATTGTCACCCCTTAGTACACCTCTGTCTCACCCTTCGGGGATTATAAGTGTGATGAAATGGTGACTGATAAAAATATATTAGCTTTCACCGCTTTTGCAGTTCCCCTTTCCTGAGTTGCAGCTACCTGCTACCTGTAGTGTTTGCCCTTGCGCCTTATTTATTGTAATAGCAAAGCTAAGTTTTCCCTTTTCTTCCCTCTTTCTCCCTCTTATCTCACTTTTTGTAAAAAAAAATTGCCTATGTCCGTCTCCAGGGTCCCAACTATCTCTACCAAAATTCATCAAAATCGGTTTAGCCATTTAGGCTTAAAGACGTAACAAACAAACTCACTTTCGCTTTAATAATATTAGTAAGGATTTCTTCAGAGCATATGTGTTTTTATTTGTATCTCCTTTGCATTTTCCAAATATTTTAAAAACTCCGTTCTCCGTTCTTGGGTATTGTGAATACGATCCTCACCGGTTTGGACAAAGGCTGTCTCTAGTAATACTAATTCTCCATTCGACTTATGGCGAAATGTGGGAATACTCAATCTTAGAAACATTCGCTGCACTTTTAGGATAAAAAGAGAACAATGTCAGCGGCGAAACTTTGATTTGACAGTCTCGTCTCGCTGTGAACAATGCCTCTTTCCCTCCAATTGGCTGTCAACTTCCTGAAGATTTGAGGGTACTGGTGAACAGTTTGCCATGTTTGACTCCTTCAACTACCTTAAATTATAGACCTGTGGTCTGAAATCTTACAACTGTACTATTTCTATAAATAATATAGTCCTTCTGACCGTTTCGGCCATGGCGGCCAATCTTAGCGGAGATTAACCACTTGGGCGGCAGATATTTTATTGCACAGGTGCACTCTCAGTTCCCTTATATTCCGATAGGACGGCAATTCGACACGACCAGAGAGAAATAAGGCGCAGGACCAACGGTTTAACTTGCTTTCCGAGGCACGGGTATCTTACCGCCAACTTCAAAACTCCAGTACTCAGCAGTCGCGGTTGCCCGCTAGACCAACGGAGCGGTCATATGTAAATAATACGTAGTAGATGTATGTTGATGAGATCAATGTTTTGGTAGCAAGTAGCGTGGGCTTTGGAATGGTCAACAATAGCTAGGTTTAGTGCGAGTTTTTAAAGTTTTTTACATGTCACACATGTAAAAAACTTTAAAAACTATGAGATAGGCCTGTAATTATTAATATCCCACTTATCACCCTTTTTGTATTTAAGTACTGGTTTTCTTACTTATGTCTAAGTAACCTCTGTGGCGTTTGAATCATATTGTAATGAATCATATCATCAACGGCAACATCCGTTTGATAATTACTTGATTGCAAAGTTAAATCATACAAGATTGCATATCGTGCAAAAATGTAGATCTCTGTGAGAAGTGTGAGATGACAAACCATGAGAGTACAGACGAAAAAAATGTTTTCAGCTTCCTTGCTAATGCTGCGTACACTTACAGAAATAATAATAGTACTAATACTGCATTTAACACGCTAGATAATAAATACATTAGTATGCCCCGGGCTATTTCTTTCTTATACATGTTACATATTTCGCGCATAGTGGTCAAAAAAAGAAGATGACGCATCACCAACACGTTGCCTGCCGTTTGGGAATTAACACTGTCGTTTTGCAACGAGGGCCGATCCTATTAACCCATTTATCGGCCTTAATTCGAGAAAAACAGACCGACGTTGTTATGGGTGCAATGGCTGAGCGATTGGCTAATGCACGGCAGACGCGAGTTCGTGGACAACATATATTCTTGGTCATCCTGCCAATTCAGCATAAAAATCTTTAAAACGTATCACGAATATTATTGGTAAAGTCCGGTCTATCCCAATAAACCAAGTCTCTTTATTTGCTTACTAGTTCGACAAGGAAGATCGCATCGATCCCGTAAACTCAGAGGTGTCAGTCAGGCAGTTGCGTTTGCTAACATGCCTTCTACGATCGGTATGTAAATTGTATCTCAAATTTCACTTTTTTTAAAACTATTTAGGTTTAAATTTTAAATTAATTTAGGTTTCGCAGTTTTATTCAATCCAAACTAATAATATTATAAAGAGGTAAAGTTTAGTTTGGATGTAAGGGGAAATCGTCGGAACTACTGATCCGATTACGAATTTTGTCACTAATCGATACGTACATTATCTTATAACGTTCCCGTGGGATAATTTCCGAGAAATAGAAGGCGTGCACTTTAGCGTCTAAGAAATAAGAATCATGAATTAAAAATATTTTTTAACTTGTTGCAGAGACAATGAAGAATAGAAGTTTGGCCGGTAATTGTGGCATTGGCGTGTTTGTCATTGCCCTTGTTACGGTGGCATTGGCATTTGGTACGCCCAGTTGGTTGGTCAGCGACTCCAGAATAAGAGGCGCTAAATTAGATAGGTAACACATAAATACGTAATTATTTATAATATACTGAGAATTTTGTATTTTTAAAACAGCTCTTTGCTCTGAGTACGAAAAGTTGTAGATGTAATCATTTCCGACTTCTTGTATGTACTATATTTGTAATAACGGCGGGTATATAACTATTTCAATGTTTTTTTAGATTAGGGTTATGGAGTCATTGCTTCAGATCTCTTCCAGACCCTCTGGATCAGTATCAAAGGCGATTCTTCGTTGGATGTCGTTGGGTGTACGACCCTTTCACGACCGGATATGATAAGATCCGTGGATATCTATTACCTGGCCAGTAATCTTTTATTTTTTTAATTCATGTTTATTTTAAGGTTTCATTAGTTTCTCATTACTTTAATGTGACATAGCGAAAACGCCACTGAAGCTGAAATTGGTGTGTCTACTTAAAATTTTGCACCACCGACTCAAAAAGAAGGTTTTTAGGGTTCCGTAGTCAACTAGGAACCCTTATAGTTTCGCCATGTCTGTCTGTCCGTCCGTCCGTCCGTCCTCGCTTAATCTCTGTGACCGTTAGCACTAGAAAGCTGAAATTTGGTACCAATATGTATATCAATCACGCCGACAAAGTGGTAAAATAAAAATTGGAAAAAAATGTTTTATTAGGGTAGCCACCCTATATGTAAAGTGGGAAGTGATTTTTTTTTTAATTTCAACCCTAACGTGTGATATATTGTTGGAAAGGTATTTAAAAATGAATAGGGGTTTACTAAAATCATTTTTTGATAATGTCTATAATTTCGGAAATAATCGCTCCAATAGTAAAAAACAATGTGTCCCCCCCCCTCTAACTTTTGAACCGTAAGTTTAGAAAATATGAAAAAAATCTGAAAAGTAGAACTTTATAAGGACTTTCTATGAAAATCATTTTGAACTTGATTGACACAACAGTTTTTGTACAAAAAAGACAAAAAGTTGTACAAAATAATTTCCTCCTCCACCTTTAAACTCATAAGTATAGTATAGTAAGGAACACTTATTGTGACGGACGGGAAACTACGGAACCCTACACTGAGCGTGGCCCGACACGCTCTTGGCCGGTTTTTTATTTAATTTATTACATCAGCAAATACATGGCGCGATAAATGCACCTAAATTAATCTGATATTCGAGATTTCATTCTTCGACACTGACTGATTCCCCGCTTCGATGACTTTTAACAATTAACAAAAAAATGCAGTATTGCTTCTATTTTATAACCTTAGCCATGGACTTGGAAAACCATATTCCTAATAAATGATTTTTTTGCAGGCTTCATGATAGCGACACAATTTTTCTTTACATTGTGTTTGCTAGGAGTTTTAATCTCGACAATATTGGTGTTGATGTTCTTCCTGTGTTGTGGACCTGACCAGAACAGATATTTGACGCTTATCAAGAGTATAGGATTTATCATGCTAGGATCAGGTAAGATGAACTGAACTTCTTAGAATACAGACAACTCCTGATAGCATCACAGATTTCTTAAAATAAAACTATTGTATTGTTTATTTTATTTCAGGTATTTGTGGAGTAATTGCAGTTATTGTTTTTGCGTCTTTGGGAAACACAGACGGTTGGATGCCAGACCATCCGAACAATTACTTAGGTAAACAAATATTTTCATGATTTATTACTGCTATCATATTCATGTTTGTATCATCATTGATATTAACGTATTTTTTTTCACAGGCTGGTCATTTGGTTTGGGTGTCGTGGGTTCTGTCGCGTGCTTAGTGACTGCTGCCCTTTTCCTGACCGAGTCTAACATTCAAACAAAGAAGCGTGACAAGTTAAAAGAATCACAAGCTCGATTCGAATTAGAGTACGAATCGAAAGCATAACATTAAACGCACATCACGATTAAATAGAGTTAGTTAGATTAATAAGCTTTAGATCTTATAAACCAGTTCCGTCCAAAAGAATCTCCGCAAATTCCAGTATTCAAATGAATACATTTTTATTACTAGTACACACGTTTTTATGTATTTATTTCTTACAAAGTATTTTGACTATGTCATAGTTAACCAAATAGCGCATTATACACTAGGGTTTGAGTTATTGAAATAAACCATGATTTGTGTTGATGAGGTATGAGTGAGTGCCAGATATAATAATTTAATGGACTACCTCCACTATTATACGTTGCCGGAAATTTTGAATGTTTTTCTAGCTTTAGCTTTTGTAAAGAAGTTTTTAAGAACGGCCCATACATGTGGTATGTGTGCATTTAAACCTTTTATTTCAAAAATAAATTGCAGCCATTTTTTTCTCATTGACTGTAAGAGTACTGCTTATTTAACATGACAGATTTGGTATAAACATAACTATCGCTTGTTTTTTCTTTTTAGATGGTTTTCATTGTCTTCTCAAAACATTTTCTGTCTCTAAACATTTTAATTTGATTGTGGTTATGACTCTTACTTTTATGAATGATCTATCTAAAATTTAATTACAAATAAACTATTAGTAACCAAGAAGGTCGAAGTTGGTTACCTATATTGATTGTTATAAAAATTATACCTACCTTACCAGTTTTATAAAATAATTCCAATTTAAATCTTTGCAGTAATTTCGAGAGCAGCTTGGTTAGTGAATAGGTATTTTATCTGTAAAGTATCTATTTGAAAATGTTTTAATAAAAAAGACACAATTTATCAATGATGTACCTTTCTTAATACCGTCCAATTTATAAACATTGTCGTTTATTATTTTAAGTAGTCATTAAGTATAAAATAAGTGTAGTGTAATAAAAACTTATGTAATTTTTCTATGTATGGACCACCTTAACTGCCTTAAAAATAAAATGTTTATTTTATAAACTTATTTTATTTATTTGCATAAAGTTTTTTTATAGAAATGGCATTCTGACAGAAGTCCCTGTGCTGTCCATACCCTGGGATACAAGTGTAACTACTGAAATAAAACACTTAAATCTTGGCGATCTAAGTTATCCACCAGCTTATATAAGGAGGGCACCGAGTGCTCTATTGTTCGCCTTTACACCTTAGCATCTAAGTAGATTTCAATGAAATTTGGCATACTGATAGACCATGACTAAGTCTACTCTTGTCCCAGTAGTCCCCCCTGTGAGATTTCAGCCTCCATGTTAGGGAAGTGGAAGCCGAGCCGTAGTTCGCAAGCAACTTTAACCCTGTTCTCTGATAATATGATTGCAGAAATGCCCAACCAAGCCTAAGAATAGTTTGGGAATACATTAATCTTGGGCTGCGAGGAATCATTTATCCACTATTGGACACATTGACGTGGGCAAGTTCAAACCCCAGGAACCGGCTAAACATTAGAGAATTTATGGGCAACATCCACGTCAATGTCGCGAAAATTTATTTAACGTTTCAGCGTATTTTTCTAAACCTGGCTAAAACTTAGACCATTTAACTATATCAATAAAAACATAGACCGGGCGGTATGTCTTTGTTTCCGTGGAAGTTGGGTAGGCCTTTAGTGTGGGACGCAACGTGCATCGATACTCTTGCGCCATCCCTTCTTCCTAGCTCTTCGTGCTGCGCTGGCACAGCTGCTGCGGCTGCAGAGAACCTCAAGCGGCGTAAATATAGTAACCTTATTGGTAACTATATTTTCGAGCCGTTTGGGGTTGAAACTGGGACCGTGGGGTCCTTGTGCTCACAGCCTTTTTAAAGAAATTTCAAAACGTTTGGTTGACACTTCCCGTGACCCAAGGGCTGGCTTTTACTTTGGCCAGAAGGTTAGCGTTGCCATACAACGTGGCAACGCGGCCAGTCTCTTGGGGACATTGCCAACTGACAGTGTTGAGGACGAATTTTTTGACGCTTTTTTAAAATTTATTTATAAGTTAGGTAGTAGTATTTTGACTGACGAGAGATACCACAATTTTGCCAATAACACGTGTACTGGTAATAAACTATCAAACTAAACATAACATACACATTTTGTAACATAATTTAATGTTTTTTGAAAAAAAAAAACTAGTTGACCATGGCAGTTACAGTTACTAAAATTAAAGTTAATTTTTAGACGAAAAACGTAATGTCATTTTCGAAACGAACGTAAACGACAGACGTCATTAGTGTCACATTTTGTTAGCAGTTGTGGAAGCTTGTTTTCATTAATTTATTACTGTAAACTTGCTCTTCAAAGTGCTGTCTTAAAGAAAACCTACAATTACTTATTAAATTAAGCAGACAATATGACAGTCGCTAACAATGAGTATCCGAAGGCTTCATGTGAGTAATTTAATTTGGGCACGCCCATCTATTTTGAATCCGTACGTTTCTTCGAGTTAATGATTTATTCCAATAGTAATGCAAGACTCTCATGGGAGGATAATAGAGAAACGATTCTTAAGTAATGAATGGTGGTAAACCTTATTTACAGATGCCACTCTCATCGGAGCGAGCCTAACGTACATTGGTGGCCTATTTCTTCTACTATCGTTTGCCGGCCCGTACTGGATCGAATCTTACCCTGAGATGTTTTCCAGCTTCAAACACATGGGCTTGTGGGAATATTGTTTTGATCGTTTCCGCTTTCCATCTTATCAGTTTGACAAGCTGTTTCATGGGTGCCACTACATCTTTAGTGAGGTAAGAGCAGTTACCTTTGTTATGATAACTGTTTAACAACAGATTACCTATGGCAGGATGATTGAAATAATAAATTATGAAATGTAGTATGCCTAATAAATTAGTTCTGTTTATTATCAAAAGTTTGTACAGTAAAAAATAATGATAAAGGAAATTGTAGTATGGGCAAACAAACATGAATGGGCAATAACATGTTTTAATTCTTTATCATTTATTCTAGGAGTTCTATATGATCCGTGAATGGTTGCTGCCTGGGTGGTTGATGGCAGTGCAGTCATTTGTGACAATGGGTCTGATATTGTCATTTGCATCGCAAGTGATATTAGCCTGTGTTATTGTGCGATGGCCACTGCACACCATATTGCGATATGAATGGATATATGTCAGCTGCACTTTTGTAATGGTGTCTGTGACAAGTAAGTTTAAAACCAATAAGATTTGTAACTGTTCTGTTTTATAAAAACATTATAAATTTTATTCATATAATTCTTTTGTCCTAGTTTTAGTAGCATCCCTCTCGGAAACGACTTGACCAATTTTATGAAATTTTATTTGCATATTTGGTAGGTCTGAGAATCGGTTGTAATCTATTTTTCATAACCTTAAGTGATAAGGGTGACCCTTTTCAGAAGGGGACCTGAACAGTGGGTGTCCGCTGGACACAGCTAGTATCATATAATACCGAGTAACTGTTGTGGAATTTAAATTGGCATCATGGGCAGTCAATCCATGTTACTTTACATCCACTACTTTATTTATTAACTGTACTTTGTATTCAGCTGGCTATGTTAGAAACTGTCCCTAACTTAGTTAAGAAAAAGGCAGATGAAGATGAACTAGTAAATCTTTTATTTAATTACCATTTTAAGCACAAACTTCTAGTCAACCTTTGGGTGAAGCAGAGACAAACAATAAACAGACAAAAAAAACAATAAAAAAGGTGTAAAACTAAAAAAGAATGTGATGTAATGTCATTCTTTGGTTGCAGGTGTGTTTTTGTTCTTGGCAGTAGCTATATTCGGTGGGAACTGCTATCGCCGTGATTGGCTGTTATATCCTTCATTCAATGTGCTGTCATGGTCATATGCTTTTGCTGTGGTTGCCTTCTTGTTGTTTGGTAAGTATACTTCAGTTGGGTGTGTAAAGTATAGTGTTAATTTTATTTTATTACTTTTAGGAAGGCTTACAGACTAATTACACAACAAAAATAAAAACAGTAAATTATAAAATTGCTAATAACAAGCCCCCACAGATATAAAGTATAACATTAGTATAACATTAACGACTATAGCTGAAAGTTAAAGTTACTTATGGTTTTTATTTGTAATTTTACATTAATATTATTATAATATTAATACCTAATTATATTATAATATATATTTATACCTACATGCAAGTTGGACCACCAGCCGGTGCTTCATTCAAAAAAATGATTTGGCTATAAGTTTTCTTACTGTGCTTGTTTTAGTGCAAAATAAGTCAATATCATGTTCTTGAGATATTTCATTAAAGAAACGAGCGCTTCTTATAAGATAAGCATTACGCCTATAATTAGTGGACCCCGAAGGCACACTCAGAAGAGGCCTCCGACGTAGCCCAATGAGATTAGTTCGAAATGACAATTCCGAAACGAGCTCCGAGCAGTCAATCGAGCCATTAGCTATGTTAACTATAAAACATACATCATTGATGAGCCGCCTGCGATCAAGTGGAAGAAAATGGTACTTCTTGCAACGATGGTCGTAATCTATAGATACCTGGTGCGCTTTGTAATCGAGAAATCTAAGAAACTTTTTTGGATACCCTCAATACGCAACTTATAGATTTCATATTGAGGGTTCCAGACTTGAGATGCATACTCTAAGTGACTGCGTACGATCGAACAATATAAAACCTTGATCGGCTTCAGAGAACGGAAACTGGCTGAGGCTCTGATTATAAAGCTTTAGCAGCCTTTTTTACAGTACCCTCGATGTGTTGATCAAATAGCCAATAGTAAAATGCCTAAATCCCTGATACTGTTTACTTTACATAAGGTGTTGGTTGAGAATATAGGTTAAATAATTTAGATTAATGTAA
This sequence comes from Ochropleura plecta, assembly GCA_905475445.1. Lineage (NCBI taxonomy): Eukaryota > Metazoa > Arthropoda > Insecta > Lepidoptera > Noctuidae > Ochropleura > Ochropleura plecta. The sequence continues at coordinate 12,530,871 of FR997725.1, read as the reverse complement.
AGCATAGCATGCTACTTATTATAATGGCAGTTCCAGGCTTTAATTTTAGTGCATTATTCATACTGTTCATACAAGGACTCAAGTTTTCTACTGATTGCATACAATTCACCCACTCCTCGTAAAAGTTCTAGGGTTTTTTAAATTATTGTCCCTTTGTAGTGGGTATATGGAACCCTTATAGAGGTTGCTCTTTCCATTTGTCTGTTTGTCCGTATGTCACAGCCATTATACTTCGAGACTGATGGCATCACACATCTGAAGTTCGGAGAGCATTTCTGTTAAGTACTTACTTGGTATTTCATACTGTCTTTTAGAGGTAGTTGAAGATTGCTTGAAAACTACTGTGGGGTACCCTCACTTACAATAATATTAAACTGACAGCAAACTATTGAGTTGTCAAACACCACATGCCTTCCCTCATAGTCGTTTTGTTACTTCAATTCAGTTACTACGTATATTATTTTACTTACTAATTACCCTAATAAAAACTATCCTATAACTATTCTAACCTAATATCTAAGTCACTCAAATTATATTATTTTAATTGTTTTGTAACCTGTCTCCTTGACAAGTTACTACTGCATGTCCCGGAATACCTAGTACATCACGCATCTGTTCACTAGGACCAGGAGCATCATCTGAATCACGTCGTCGCAGTTGGTTTATGTGTCTTGTTCGATTGGTCCATCCTTCATCTTCACCAAAAACCGAACAGGACCTCTAATTCTGGAGATCTCTCCTTTTACCCACTTCTCCCCTCTTGCATAGTGGCGAAGCCATACCTTGTCCTTCACTCTGAATGCTCTAACCAGTACTTCTATGTTACTTTCAATTTGTCTTTCAGCTACAGGTTTTGTAGCGAAAGGGTGTATGATGTCAAACCGTGTTCTAAACCGCCGTTTATTCAACATTTCTGCTGGTGACTTTCCAGTAACAGAGCTTGGCGCTACTCTCAAACCAAACAAAAGGCGTGGTAATTTAATATCTATGTCATTTCCAGCCAAACTATGTAATTTCTTTTTAACTGTTTGCACAAATCCTTCAGCTTGGCCATTTGATGATGGCGTATATCTATATATATCGGTGGGGTTAGTATATGTTTTATGCCATTGCATTTCATAAAATGTTCCATTATCCGAGACTAATACTTGTGGCAATCCTTGCTCTGCAAAAATTCCTCTTAAAGCTTTAATTGCAAATTCACTTGACGTTGTTTTAACTATTTTTACTTCTGGCCATTTTGAGTGTGGATCTACTACAATCAGATACATTCTTCTATCAACTGGCCCAGCAAAGTCAATATGTACCCGCTGCCATGGGTTTGAGGGGGTAATCCAAGAATGTCCCGTGCTTGTTGGCATATTTCTGTTCGCTTGACAGCTATCACAATTCGCTACTAAAGCTTCAATTTCGTGATCCATCCCTGGCCACCAAAAATAGCTTCGTGCAATCGATTTTGATATCACTATGCCATCGTGAGTCTCATGTAAACCCTGTAGCATATGTTCTCGCATCGGTGGCGGTATAACTACACGAGTGCCCCATATGATGCAGGCATTTGACATCGATAGCTCCTTTCTTTTCAGCCAATATAATTTCATCTTCCTGTTGCTTACGGTGTCAGGACATCCATGCAATATCCAAAACTTCACTTTCGATAGAATTTCGTCACGCCTAGTTTGTTCTGCAATATCTTTTGGCGAGTACTGAACTGCGCTTGGAGTTTCCGACAGCAATAGAATATCTTCCACCTCGTCAGTGTCAGACTTACAATTTTCATTATCCATTGGTCACCTACTGAGAGCATCCGCATTGCCTATACTAGTGCCACGTTTATATTGTAATTCATAGTCGAATGAGTTCAGCTTCAAAGCACATCGCATCATTCTTGGGGATAGAACTTTAGGTATAGCTTTATTAGGGTTAAAAATTCCTAGTAACGGCTTATGATCAGTATATATTACTACACGTCTTCCATATACGTACTGATTGAATTTTTCCAAACCAAAAATAATGGCTGCCGCTTTATATCAATCTGTGCATAGTTACGCTCAGATTTTGATATGGTTCTGGATCCCATGGCTATAGGTTTTTCTGCTCCATCATCCATAACATGAGATAAGACGGCTCCTACCCCATATTCTGAAGCATCACATGTCAATGTTACCTTCCTGTTATTATCACAATGTACTAAAGTATCTTCACTAGATAGTACAGCTTTGGCCTTCTGCAATGTTTCACTCTACAGCTTTCCCCACTTCCATACAGTATCTTTATCTAGGAGCCTATACAGTGGTTCTAATAATGTTGCTTTGTCTTTTATAAACCGATCATAAAAGTTCAGCAGTCCCAAAAAAGCTTGCAGCTCTTTAACATTTCTTGGGCTCTTCGCATTCATAATCATATTGATCTTTTTCTCACTTGGATGAATACCAACGTGGTCCACCACATAACCTAGGAATTCCACTTTATTTGTGGCAAACTCACATTTGTTTCGGTTCAACCGGAGTCCTACATCCTTTAAACATGCTAGTACAATTTCCAGTCTTGCGTTATGTTGTATCTTATCTCCACTTATTAAAATGTCATCTAGCAAAACCGTCACTCCTTTAATACTGGCCAATGTTGTTGACATCACTCGCTGAAATATGCCAGGGCACGACTTCAAACCATAGGGTAATCTCTTCATCTTAAATAATCCCTTTATTGTGTTAATTGTCAGAAGCATACCTGTTTCATCGGATACTTTGAGTTGTGTATATGCTTCTTTTAAATCAAGTTTGGTAAAAATTTCGCCACCTGCGACTTCAGATAGACACTCGTTGATTGTTGGTTGAGGGTATGTGTCCGTTTCAGTTGCCGAATTTACAGTCAGTCGGTAGTCTCCACACAGTCGAATACTCCCATATCTTTTTTTTTAGTACTGGAACCACTGGTGTAGCCCAATTTGAATAAGCTACTGGTTCTAGTACACCAACATTTACCAACCTATCTATTTCTTCAGATACTCTATCTCTTAATGCAAATGGTACTGACCTGCTCCTCATAAATTTCGGTTGTACATCCTTCTTGCAATTGATCACAATTTCTGGTCCTTTGTATTCGCCCAGTCCATCAAACAATTCTTTATATTTATTAAGTATGTTGGACAAAGATTCATCCTTTATACTTTCTAAGGAATTTATGTTACTTATACCTTCAACTGAAATACCTAGAGGCCTAAACCAATTCCTACCTAGGAGATTACCTCGACCTTGTCCAATAATTATTTGCAGGTAACCTTTAAAGTTTTTATATTCAATAAAGACTTTGGTCCTGCCATGCACTTCCACTTTAGCATCAGTCCAGGTGTGTAAGTTAAGCCTTCATTCCTGTAATTGCAATCCATTGGGCCAGATTAACCTTGCTTGTTCCCGTGACATAATTGTATAAGAACAGCCAGAATCAACCTCAAACTTGACTAATCTTTTATTTAGTTGAAGTTCTACATTTATGGCAGGTTCACGGAATGTTCCTCCCACACAATATATTCCATTCATACATTCTTCTTCCTTGTCTTCCATCTCTTTGATATCACCAGTTTGATTATTATTTTTTCTGCACCTTTTTGCTATGTGGCCTATTTTACTGCACACATTACATTTTGCAGAAACAAACTTACATTTGTGATACAAATGGCTTCCACCACAACTATAGCATTTTAACTTATTTTTCTTCTCTTCCACTGCATCTACCTCCATTATCATTATATATTAGGTATCACCTCGCTGTCCCTGCTAGTACTTGCAGGGCATCCACTTAATGATTCTTCAATAGCAGGCACTTTGAGAATTTTTAGATCTTCGACACATCTTTCAGCTTGCAATGCCAACTCTACAGCTGTTGCATATGTCAGGTTAGCCTTTTTCAGTAAATTCTCTTGTAGTTTGGCATTATTAACCCCACACACTAGCCTATCTCTCAAAGACCTGTCTAAATCTACGAAGTTGCAAAACCTACACATGTTTCGAAGTGCTGCAATGTACTCCTGTATGGTTTCTTTTTTACCCTGGTTCCTACAGTGGAATTTAAATGATTCTACAATTTCATTTGGTCGCGGACTAAAGTGGTTATTAAGTTTTGTATCTATATCAGCTAATGTAATCTGGCTTACTGTATCTGGAAACACTAATGATTTAACTAAGTTATACAGATCACTACCACAAGATGCAAAAAAACACAGCTTTTTGCTTATTAGGTTCTGTTATGCCATGTGCTAATATAAAATAACCAAATCTTTCTTTATACCTATGTTTCCCAATCCCCACTCTTAATATCAAATGTCTCAAAACTTTTGTTGGCCATTGTATCTACACTGTTTTTCCGAAGTTTTCACTGGTTTTTCACTATATTTTCCGAATTATTCCTCGTCGCCACTGTTAAGTACTTACTTGGTATTTCATACTGTCTTTTAGAGGTAGTTGAAGATTGCTTGAAAACTACTGTGGGGTACCCTCACTTACAATAATATTAAACTGACAGCAAACTATTGAGTTGTCAAACACCACAATTTCCAACACCAAGTCCTCTAGGAACTACTAATAATTGATGTCAAATTATGAAAATAAATAAAAATAGGGGTTGAAAATATCTATCAATAGATCTTACACCCTTTTTATTCATAAGCTTGATGAAATATTTGCTCCAGGCTGGTTTTTCTTATAGACTATCACCAGTTCATACAACATTTGACAGGTTAATAAAGGGAGAAAACATGTATTATTTGTTAACAGGAGCAGCAGCAATCCTACTGTATTTGGAATCCCGTAAACTTTATGAACTTCGCTCGGTAGCAAAAAACTTGGTGGTTCAAATGCATCACAGCCAGCCAGAACATGCATTGCATCAGCTTCGCGACCAACTGCAGCAACAACGCCAGTTGGGTTATATGTAAGGATAACCTGGTCCATTAATGATTATTTTAAATTTAATGTACTTTAAACACTTGAACTACGATCAATATTGTATCTTCTTATCCTTCTTAATGTAAACCCGCTTTTACGGAGGTCCGGTTTCCGCACTTAGCTGTTCAGGATGGACTATTGTGCATAATCAATATTGTATTGTCTTGAAAAGAGCAAGACACACAAAAGCAATAGCTTGGGCATTTGATGAAAAAGTGCAACAGGCAATCTTTTATCTCCTGCATTTAATTCCAATTTGTAAAATGATGTTGACTGAATCTCTACAAAAAGATAGTTTAGTTGGACTGTTTATTCTTGATCAATATTTTAAGTAGATGTGTGTATTGTATAATGATTAGGTTAATTGGTTTCATTCCAAATTGTTGTATGTACTTATTGATGTGTATGTCACAAGCAGCTCCATGATTTGTGCCTTCCATTTCAACTATTACTTTTTTGCAATGATTGCATATAATAGTTATGTGATTAATATTTGTATTCTTTTGAACACCTTATTTTAGTTGTTCTGTCTGCGATTTTATTTTGTGACTGAATATTGTATTATTCTTCCTTTCTGGTCATTTTAATGATGTGTGTTTACTATGATTGACTTTTTTAGTATTTCAATCAAAAAGTAAATAATGCATTTCCCAGTAAAATGTACAAGAATAATATGTACTGTCTTAATTCTTATGTAATAGTTTGTATTTTTTTATTATGATGATGAGTTCGTATTTTTTATAACTTTAGAGTAAGTTTGTATATGTTTTAATTTACTTTAATCATAATTTTGTTTGTATAACAAATGGCATATTATTAAGACTATCAAATGACTAAATAATTGTACCTAATGAAGTACCTTAGTGCCTTGAAAAAGTAATCTCATACTTAACAATATATTCGTTAATTTTATTATTGTAAAAACATATCCGTCCGATAAATAATCTCATTTAAAAGCCATTCCAAGGATGAGCACTGATTGTACTGATAAATTTAAATATAATTGTATTTTACTGACAACATTTTGTTTTAAATCTGACCTTTTTTTTCTTCGCGGTAATATAAAAGTGCTGGTAAACGATGACGCGTCCGACCATCAGCTAGGTACATTATATCCTAAAAGAAATTTTTAAATTCGAAACTTGGAACTTGTAAAGTCTCTTTAGATTTAACCTATCAAGAAAAGCATACCTTGTCAAGATGTCCAGGGCGTAAAGAAACGTTCGTCTTCTAGTTCCCAAAAAGTTTGAAAACTGGGCTTGTCCGCTTTTTAAGAACAATCGGTTTACTTACCAGGTTTTTGAAGACGCTGACAGACCTCTAAGATGTGGTCAATAGTAGATTGAGGAACGTTACCATCAATAATGACTAACGGAGCTTCTTCAAGGACATTCATGTGCTTATTTACCTGTAAATAATAATAAAAATGGTATAAAGGAAAGTGGCATTCAAAGCTACTACTAAGTGAGTGGATTAAACACTTTTGTTTTATGCGACAGTCGATGCGGCGACGCTACAAGTCTAGCAAACAGCTTTTTTCCACTGGAAATCATAAAATAACTTCCCTCGCTCTGTGCGGAACGGGAGTGAGTGTCAGACTTTTACTGATTAAACCCATCCATGTTTCTTCTTTTGCCTTTTTCCGGGGCCGCGCGGTATCTTTTTCGAACAACCCGCAACCCCGGCAGGTAGCAAACAACAGGCAACAGCAAAAAGTAAGTGTCAGTTATTAATTATAGCATAGCTGTTCGCTTGATGGGGTTTTGTGTCATTGTAGGCGTCTCGACTACCTGCTTTATATGTGTTACTGTGAAAGCCCGAACTATGGTAAATCTTAAGATTTTCCAGTAAAACCTAAGATTTACCGATTATGAATGGTAAATGTCCATATAAGTTTGGGATTCGAACTTTTACCATCATTTACTTGGTAAATCTTAGGATTTACATTAAAGGAACGGTAAATGTCGAATAAAATCGGGTCCACCCTTTATAGCAGAACTTTTTATGTCATAATTTTATTTTGCATAAACTTCATTTCGCAGAAAATTGTTTGGCAGACACTCATTTAACATACATTCAAAACTCATAATTTTGTAAGTCAGAATTATCTCTAGACATAAATTTCATATCCATAATATTTAAAAGTAGAAACATCATAGCGCAGAAAGTTCGCAGTCAGAATCGTCTTTTGGCATATATTTCATACCAATAATCATTAAACGGCAGAATTGTCATATCGCAGAAAGTTCATAGTTAGAATCATCTTTATCATTATTTGTTGTCATTTATTTTAATTATTTATTTCTTGGAAATAATGTCATTTAATTCAATAAGCAATTATCCTAATCTAAATAGTTCAGTTCTGAGTAACCATCTCTTTTTTCTATTACTGCAAGTCGTTTCTGGCACTCGCCGGCCGCTGCCGCGGCACAGTTTTAACCTAACCTAACCTACCCATTTATTTCTTTTAAAGGAATTAACCTAATCTAAATAGTTGAGTTCCGGGTAACCTACTAAAACCCATATCTTTTTTTCTATATTATTTCCACAAAATCTTATTTTTGCCTTAATATTTTTTGTATAATTGTAACTCACTGTATCAGTTCACGCCAAAATATTGGAAACTCAAAATGAATAACAAACATGGTAAATACCCCGTTTTAACCGTTAATTATAATGTTAATGACCATGTCAGTTTAAAGACTTATATGCCTTTTAAAATTATTCTTAATGAAATTCTGCCATCTGTAGAATATGAAAAGTGAAATTATACCAAATAATCATCGCTCTAAATCTACATTATGCTAAACGATATAATGCTAAATTTGAACTCTGCCAAACGTAATTATACTAAATTTCATTCTGTCATCTTAAAAGTATGCCATTGTAAATTCGGAGTTTTAAACAACCAAACGATAATTATATCAAATAATTTTTACGCCTTATTATTCCTAAAACCAACATTTACCAGTCCACATTGGTAAAACCTAGCATGTACTGAATTGGAATGGCAAAAGTCCGAAAAAGTCGTCTTTTTATAATGAATACTTACATTTACCAACTCATGTCGGTAAATCTTAGGTTTTACTGGAAAATCTTAAGATTTACCGTAGTTCGAGCTTTTACAGTAACATATGCACAATATATAATTTTATAACCATGAAATTCCGCAAACGTAGCCCTAGTTTTGGGTTTATGTTACTCCATAAAATTATATACTCAGAGTCAATATTCAAATTGTTGGTATACCCATAGAAGTAGTAAATACTTGAGTAGGTAACCGTTAACTCTACCCGTTGCTACCCTAAGTTAATCCATTACAGGTTTAAACACAGCCATTTTGTATCCCTGGTTATACAATTGTAGTTTCACGACTATCCCATCCCTATGCGAACCTAACCGTATACCGTTACCTGCTGTTCCAAGGCTTCTATTAGGACACACACACAAATGGATTTCTACGTACAAGATCAATAGTGATGTGGTCGTGCAGAGCCATGTCGCCCAGGCCCAAAAGACATTCACCTCGGGAGTCCATCACCGCCGCATACGAAGGTGTGCGAGCATTTTGTACTACACAATCTGTGAAAAAAAGATAAAAATGAGTACCGTAGGTTAGCTACGGCTTATGCAATGTTGTAACTGTATACTACGCACTCGTAGCATATGGTAGCAATGGTTCATGCTGTGCTACGACTCTGCTGCGGTGGGACTGATTAACTGAGCATGATAAGACTCAAAAAAAACCTCGTATCACGGCGTATCTACGGTTTGGCTATGACTGCTTCAGTAGGACAGAAATTCTGAACAGAACATTTCAAATGGAAGTGCACGTAATAATGTTACGTTTTGAGCATTTCGTAGGCCGAAGCTACGCAAGCTACGACTGCCTCGGTAGGCCTGAACGTTTGGACATGGTATTTTAAATGAAGGCTTAAAACTCATAGCATGGCGAACTCGGACTGACCTGAAATGTCATACATTTCAAGTGGAAGTGATGTGGCAACTCGTAGGTCGGTACGTACCTACGGTTTATGAAATGCTACAACTGCCTTAGATCCGTAGAAGGAGTAGGACCAACAATGACATCACAATTTAGTGAACTGTTTAACTTCGTAGCATGGTTATGGCCTTCACTGCTATTGCTGCTTGTTTGTTGTAGGTACCTACGTGTTTCTGTGACTGGCTATGACTTCAAAATAAAATTGCAGTTCTTCAAACTTCGTAGCATAGCGTAGGCCTTTGAAATGCTACGAGTACCTCGATGGGTGATTTCATGTGGAAGTGGTTTGCTTGAAACTCACTGAATGCCAGGGCCAAAACAATGATACGACATCCATTCTAGGAGTGCACATGACAAAGCAATCGAGAGAGCTACTGCTCAAAATTTGTAGCATATCATCATTACCAGGTTTAGGTGATGATACGAGACAAGTGATTGAGACATGCCTTTGCCCTGGAGTGGGTAAATTAACGGAACGTGTTATGGTTTTCGCAAGTTTACTCGAAAACTGACAATGCAAGACTTGTACGTTAGTGGGTCTATACCATGCAGTAACAGGCCCGGTGCTATATTAGCCAGATATTCTGCATCGGCGTCGTTTCCAACAGCGGTGAGGAGTTTGGTGCGTCCCCCGCGCAGTCTCCACAGCGCCTCGGCCATATTGCGAGCCACGCCGCCGGCACCCTGCTCCGTTGCACACCGGTGTGTGCTGCCGTCCAACTGAAATTAAACAATCAAATTGATGGCTGTTTTCACAGCACACCAGCGCCAAGGTAGCTGAATGCATAAGTGTGGAAGTAAAGAAAATACATCGGCACACTTTATTCAGGCATTCATTTAAGTTCATAACATAACAGCAAGCCAGTGATCCGCGAAGGGTTTGGCAAAGGTGAACCTAACAGTTCACGCAAACTCGCCAGTTGAATCAGTTTGTCATTTAAGTTTCGTCATGTGGTAGTGAAAATAAGCATCATCATCAGCCTTGCCTTTTCCCAAGTATCTACGTTGTAATCGGGATTTTGTCCAACCGGATGCTGCTGAATCGTATTTTAGGTACATGGAACCAGATTCACCTATAAATGACAGCCGGGGCCAAATACGTGCTTTCGGTGGGGTCTCTTTGAGTAATAAATGGTTACCCGACCACGGGCCGACCGCAGTAAGCTTAGATCAGATTAATCTTTGATCGACTCGTGTAACTAACTATTATTACGTCACGAACCCCTAGTGCGAACGGGCATTTTTTCGCTCTTTTGTATGGGACATTGGGACCTAAGCGGGACAGGCCCCAACAGCTTAGTAACGACACTAATGTCTGTAGAACAATGTTATCGGTTAGCGGAGCGGAGAATTAATCCCCGAATTTGCAGCGAATATTCAAGAGGACAGCTACTGCGCTAGTCAAGTCTGCTATTTCAGAAGAAAATCGTACTAGTCAACCCTAACTACTAAATTCAAAACTTTAAGAAAGTAGGATCAAAACCGGCAAATTATATATATGTAATAACCAATGTCCAAAATGGCCCTGTACCCTGTTCTTGCCCATTTTTCTCCATAGAGATCCACGCTTTAGAAAGGACAACTACCTACAGAATTTTCACAAGTTATTATATTATGTCTTGTGACTGTACAGCATTTGTTTCATTCAAAAGTGCCTTTAATGGTCTAATTGAAATAAATGCTTTGAGTTTGAAAGAGTACAGAATTCATTTCTTTTTTATTATGTAAGTTGCAAAAACTTATGTAACACGGACTAGCTGTGTGCCAAAGTCTACATTTTATATTATTTTACCCACCTAATAACATCCGCCAGCCGCCATCTACGCATAATGTTAAGAATACAGGTACCTATGTTCTAAATAATTATATGAATAATTTCTATGCATTTAAATGTTTCACAAAAAAAAAAGCCATGGGTAAGCCTAAGTAGATTTACATCCACTTTGGCGTTAAAAAAATGCGTACCTATGGTTTTTTTCTAACGTTACTCAATTGTATATAATTGTATATAATTTCTCAATTTCTTAAAAATCACTCGGAGCTATGAAAAATTATACCTAATATTCGTTGTTAGTTTCGATTATAACCTCAAAACCTAATACATTATCTTAAATATATCTATTCTGCAGTTAGTCCACTTTCAAAATATGTAAGATCATAAAGGAGTTTACTAATGATAGAGAATATTATACCTGTATAACATCATTTTCCGAAGCTGTTGGCTCCAGGGCCAACAATGTATGGGCGCAGAGCAATGTCCTTTGTCGTTTGATTAAATTTCAGAACTGCTAGTCATATGTTCTGGACCTACGACTTAAACCATATAAATTTGTGAAAACTTAACATAGGTAGGTACCATCACATTCATTACGCCTGTATTTAGGAGGAAGTACATGCATATGCAAATTTTACAGATATCTAGGGTAATTTCCTAAAAACAGCAAACTAGTAAAAGTCAAGGCATTGCGTCGAACTATGCGCTAAGTATCAAACAAAAAATAAAGATAATTTTCATTACCAATTCAACAAAATGCAGCCTACTTAGTCCAGTATTCATTATTCCGTTGCTATGCACATTTCTGTATAATGTGCTCCAAAAGGAAGTGCTTTATTGCATGTGAATTTTAATTATAAGGCAGTTCATGGCGGGAAAGCATGGTGAATCACGTGGGTAGTGGCAACTGGCTAGTGAAGTGGTAAGTGGCCATTTGTGAACTGCTAGCTATGGTAAAATTACAGAGGTTCTAAAATGTTCTGGTAAAAAAATATCATGTGGATTGAAAAAAAAACAATCTATCAAGCTGTATCCTAGATAGCGTGAAACGGGCTTTATTTTATGAAAGAGAAAGACTATGTCTGCTAATCTAATCTAGTTATCAGGCACCCTACTACGGCTGTATGTCAGTCTGTAGGTAACACAAAAATGTAGCTATGAGAGCCTGGTCTACTTCTGCTTGCCTTATTCTATCGACGTAGCACACAACAGCTCTTTGCTATAGACATAGTCCTCTCTCAAGCTACATCAAATCTCTCTAGCTATTCAACACCTCGTCTAGTCTGGCCTTTTAAGGTCAGCTGGGAGCTACGGGGTCTCCACTATTTTTGTTGGTCATGTTTTTACGATAAATTATAGGTACCAACTATATGAATTTAGGAACAATGAACGTGACTTTTCTGTAACTGCAGTGAAGTTGAATTCAATGTCATTGACCAGTTTATAGATTTTTCCAGAATGTTTTTGCAAACCTTTTACGAAAACCTCTTCATTAATTTATCATGTGCAGGACGGCACGTCACTATAGCAGTGCATGGCGGTGGGTAGGAGGTGCGCCGGCCGGTGCTCCGGTCAGCGGGCCGCGGGCCCCGGGCGCATGCCGTTGACCGCACCGATGCTATCAGCGACCACCACCAGCCACTACCCGCAGTACGCCACCGCATTATGTGATCCATTTGTTTTTCCGCACAGATTTATGCTACGCCAATGTTTTTACATTCGAAATTATTCAATTATATTTGTTGCTGTGGAATTTTCAGCTTTCCGTGTCTCGTATATTTCCTTGACTGACGTTGTTTCGTGTGAACTGTGAGGCAAATGGTTTTGAATGTTTTTTAGAAGCGAGGCAGGTGGATGGATGCCAGAACTAGTTTACTGTTTAGATTTATATAGAGCCTACATTGATGCTATTATATATTTAAACCACGTGGCCCTACATTGGTAAAGTTTGAGAAATCGTTCTGCTCTTTTATTGATTTTCCACACTCAAAACAAAAAATCTACGATGTTAATAGAACACCCTTTGGGGTGAGTTACTTCGGAGTGCGAGTGTCCATTAGTCCAGTGGTTGCAAGCGCTACTACTGACCGTGTGGTCCTGGATTCCTTTGCCAGGTGCAGGCAAAGTGTTATTGAAAATTTTCATTAAGAATTTCTCAGTAACAACTCGGAGGCTAAAATTGTGCTCGACTGATAGTAATTAGTTCACAATGCAACTTAACTGACACGTGAGTAACTTCTGCCAAACCCTTATTTTACAATAGAAGTTATGTGTGCGGTTTGCCTGTTATTATGTTGGCCAGCCAAGCACGTAATCATTACGTGTAGACTTAACCAACTCAATAATAGCCCCTTTCTAGATAATGTAGGTACATAATAAATGGTGCTATGTAAATCACAGTTATACTGGTGGTAAGCACACAAGCGCCGCCCACATTGTACAAGCTTCAAATTACTCATGGATGAAAGCAATAAATTGATGAGCTCAGTGACGTCAATGTCCATGTTCATACATTGATTAATGAGTTTAAGTTAGAGTTTTATTCTGTTAGGGTTGACGTACCAACATTACTGATAACATAACATTATATCTGTATCCCTCCCTGAAGGGTGGGGTAGAGGTGCACCTAATAGGAATCCAACAATCGCCAATTATATTTTAAGTCACACGTAATAACCACTGGACACAAATCCTCTGAGGCAGTAGTTGCCACAGTGAAGAGTAACGTGTTATTGGGGTTTCCCATTAAATGGAAAAACCCAATAACACTTTACCCGACCCGGGAATTCAACTCTAACGCTCAGCAGTTGCGATTGCGACCAATCGACTAACGACGCACAGACCGGCGATATTCCAGAAATTTTGGATAAATAAAATAGATAGAACGTAATACACCATTGCATTCCTGTTTCCCTGGTGGTGGTAATTCCTTAGAAAGTTTCTCTGATTTTTGTATTTTTTGTTTAGTAATCGCTGTTGAAACACACAATTTATACAGGTAAGTTCTCTGAAATCTGCAGCCTCTAGGAACCTGTCTATGTTTTTCCTTTTGTTGTTTATGGCCTATTGTTATTTTTGCTTAGAGGTATACGGTGAATTTAGAGATGATAGATACGATTTGACGATTTATAGTCACTAAATAATGTATGATGTGACCTATAAATAAGTTTCAGTATTTTCATAGTAAGCGATTTTTTTCCATTTAGAGAAACTGTTTCACGAAACAATCAAGGCAATTATCATTACTCGTTTGTGGAGGATTTCACTAGTGTGGTCATAGCTAGAATAACTACGAATATTTTGATGAACTAGGGAATATACATTTACAGCTACAGCCTAATATCGGTTATGCCTTCATGGACACTAATTAACCCGGCTGATCATATTGACAACGTTTAAAGCCCTATTTTAATTGATGAAACTGTACTTGAGCTGCATTAATGACTAGCTTATGCCCGCGATTTCATTTGCGTTACCAATGACACTTGGAGATAATGTAGCTGCTACATACATACATGCACTCATTGGCATCCACCTATCTCCATAAATCATCAGAAGTTCAAAGCACGGTCTATAAACCACAAAAAATGCAATTAGCTTTTACCCCGAACATGGAAGTGAAGGCCCAATCCAGCCATGGCTAAGCCGAGCTTACGATCACTTAACCACAGAGATAGCGGCGTCAATGAATGCGATAGATCTGTTATCACTTTTTTCAGAACCATCATTCACAATTATTGTGTCAATCCTTTGTTAATCTAGGGCTTTCTGTACATACATTAAAGTTCAATATTTTATCAACATGTTAATAACTACGATGTGTCATTTATGTACGCGGTATAAATGAAAGGTTTGCTTTAATTTTCCTTCTTAGGCATTCGATGGGTCTATGTGTTTTTCGAAAATAAACTGTGTAATGGTTAAAAAAAACCATTCTGTGTTTAATCATAATTTATGCATTGGTAATTAATTGTGGTTATTACATATAAAAAATTGCGGAGACTTAATTAGAAAGTTAAGTAAGCGTCTGAATCGATTAAGATATTATGCTTGAATAAAATATGAATAAACCCTTGATGAAGTGCTGTCAAAGCGTTCATTTAGTTGGACAGCCACGCCTCCCGCTTGGCTCGTTATGATTACACTCACTCAGGCCGCACTTTATTATTCCCACAAAAAGATGAAAGGAGAATAAACGCGTCGCAAATCAAGAGTTTGTCGAGTCCCGAGACGTGGCTGGAAACGTATTGGAAATAATCTGTGTTTTTGCAATAATCTGTTAAATTTTTATAAACGATTTTGCGATGTGGGAGGGCGCTGGGAAGGCGGCGGTATCGAGCGTGGGCGCGCCGCCCTAGCGGGACAGAAGCCCTACAGTTGAGTCCGCGGAGAGGCCGAGCGCGCACGCCCGACACCGCTCCCGCCGCTCTCGCCGCTCGCACCGCGCACGCCACGCTGCACATGCCAGCCGGCCCACTGTGCCCCGTGCACGCACACACACCGGCCCGCGCCCGCTGCACGTGTATGCACCGCCGCGCCGACAAACCGCATTCGTGCTCATAGATACAAACCTTGTTGAATAAACGTCACGTGTAACCTTCGTTTTCTATAATAATAATTAGCTCCTCGAAAAAAATATATTTAAGTGTGACATTAAATAACATGATACGTGTCAGAAAAATAGTGTTTATCGTATAATTTGGGCGGCGGCGGCGAAACGTCTACGTCATGCTACGAGGTAACTAACATTAGATACATTTTATTTATTGTGAGATTTGTTATTTTTTAAATAGACATATTGATATTTTCTAGTTGACAACTTGATCTCAATTGTTAATCTTAAGAGGGCGTTAATGCGATTAATGACTTAATTGTATTAGGTTTTCATCGGCTATCTGTCTATTTCGCTAGGATTAGTACTGCTTATAACGTTCTTTGTGTAATTTATAAAAAAAATGTAAGTATAACTGGATAACACCGAAATACCTAACAGTATTTATGTTAATGCAAACAAGAATACATTAAACAATGTGAAGGCTCTAGTAATTGATTTAAAATGGATAACAATTGCCAGCTACACGCGCTAGACGACTAGGCGTAATCGTCATGAATTGTACACAATAAAATAATGTTTTACCGGTAACGCCTTATAATAGGAGTCATTACAGTACAAGTATCAGTTATTAGCTGATAACACGCTTCTATGGAAATAATACGTAATTATATTGACAATCTTGACAGCTATGGGAAACAATGTGCTGTTGAAGTAGCGGGCGCAGTATAACTTGAATATGCCTCGGGGACAGGTTCCGAAACAAGGATCAAAATAAACGGTTTTCAGATTCCCGTCCGGACCTATTGGAATAGAAACATTTGTAAGCGTTTAAACATTTCACTATCGATAATTTTAAAATTCTGGGATGTATCATTTGTTAAAACGAAAGATTTACTTGCGTAGACTTTCGTAGCAAACAACATTCACATGAAAAATAAAACTCATGGGTATTAAGGAAAATCCGGTAAACCTGTCTTCTACAAAAAGGATACGGTTTACTGCGAGCCACCGGGACTACGTCGCCTTTCTCGGACACAATAGCCTGCCGTATCCTGTCACATTATTTATACCATTCAATCGGACTCTGAGCTGTTTTTTACGTAGTAAACGTGACTCGGAAACACTTAAAGTTCAGCGCATTTGTCGTCGTTCATAGTTCGCCTTTTAATGGGTGTTAAAGGTGACAAACATTCTAAAGTAAGTTTAAGATAACTTTGACCGAACTATACGGTACCAAAATTGAGTTAAATTCTAATTAACTCTTCCAAAATGTCTGCCAAGTGTCCCGAATGGTAGTTCATTGGAGCATTGTTGATTGTAGGTTAGGTAAGGAAGATAATGAAATTTAAAAGCTGGTGTTATAAATTAGCTCATTCAAAATACAATAAGAAATAACGTTTCTTTATTAATTCAAATATAATTAATTGTGATTGGCATAATTTGATACTCTATTAACCAAACAAGTAAAACAGTTTTATTCATTTTATATGAAGCTTTTTCAGATAAATAGCCACTCGAAGCTGGCCTTCAAATGAACCCTGAGGGTGCAGGTATGGGCAAATAATTCGAATGATTTATTTACGATGTCCCTCGCTCGGATGCTCCTTTCCATAAATTAGAGGCTTTACGCCAGAGGTCTTATTTCATTATAAAATTATATAAGGGACCTGTAGGTGATATAATGTCTAACCCAAATATGTTTTATAAAGGCTAAGTATAAGGGTTTTTAATTAAAGCTAGATTCATATCAAGCATCCTAAGCCACATGCGACCATGAAGGTTATCTCTGATAAATAAAAAGCTAGATTTATTTTTTTTAATAAATCGTAAACCAATAAAATGGTACCCATATCAAGGTATACCAATCTTAAGATATTACAATTAGGTTCCGGCTACATAGATTACGTCATCAATCAATGGGGGTGGAACAAATTCAGTCAAGACTTCCGCGGTAACTATCAATGGAAACGCCCCTGATCAGGGCTCTATTGACGTTTAAAGTTTACAGCTAGCACGGTACACAGTAGTACGCCAATCGTTCTATAATGCATGGATAACATCGCCATTCAAAAAGAAAACATTTAGTAAGAACCGCCTTGTTTGTAGTTGTTGAACAACAATTAATCACATATCAAGTGCATGTAAGACAGGTGTTAATAGCGTTGTTTCAAGCCGTACATAAAATAACCATTATTATTGTTAAAACCACTGACAAGAAACAGAGCATTTTATGTTGTAATGAAGTAGATAAATAGCTGTCTAAATACGGATTTTACAGAATTTATGTTGTTGTTAATGTCTTAATCTTTCCTGTTGATATGGGCGTAGGACGTACCTATATCGGTGGTAGTGTGGGTTCAGGAACCAATCAATTGGTAGGCACAGAAGCATGCAATTTTCCACGTCCATTCTTGTGTTTTATCTTACAAATATAAACAGGTTCTGCTGTAGATGCATTAAAATACAATTACAACACTGCCACTGAAATTACAGACACGTATGTAATGGTGGCAAGCAAGTTTTGTTTTTATTTATGTTATTCATCCTTACTTCCTTACTAATATTATAAAAGCGAAAGTGAGTTTGTTTGTTACGTCTTCACACCTTAATAGCTAAACCGATTTTGATGAACTTTGGTAAAGTGATAGTTGGGACCCTGGAGACGGCATAGGCTAACTTTAAAAAAAAATGAGAAATGGGGGAGAAAGAGGGAAGAAAAGGGAAAACTTAGCATTGTTATTACAATAAATAAGGCGCAAAGGCAAAAACTACAGGTAGCAGGTACCAGCAAATCAGGAAAGGGGAACTGTGTTAACCAAAAATTAACGCGAGCGAAGCCGCGGGCAAAAGCTAGTACAATTATAACACTGCTACTGAAATTACAGACACGTTTGAAATAGTGGCAAGCAAGTTTTGTTTTTTTTTTTCATTTTATGCATAATAAACATTAATAATAATGTCATGGTCGGGAAGCTCGTGAAAGCAGAGAAAGATAAGCAAATCAAGCATCTCGAATTAGCCCGTGAGGTTTGGCGACATGTGGTGTGTGAACTCAGCGATCATTTATTTATTTATTTAGGATTACCAACGAGTAACATTACAAACATATTTTACAAAATTAAAATTGCACAATATAATGTCCTGCAATGCACACTCAATTACAGGTAAACACAGCTTACACTATGCTGTATATCATTGTGCTGATAGTCGTTTCAGCCAGTGACTTAATTGCAAAGAGCCTCGACCAATTCAGAAAGCCGTACTTCAGGACACGGCTCGTATTGTTAGGAGTTTCCTGTCTTTGGAACCCTGACCGCCGGTAGCTCGGACTTAGTTCCCGATACCTGTAGGCTACTATTTTTAAAAAATATATTTTCTAATGTTTTTCTTCTATATTTTAATAAAAAACTAGCTTTTGCCCGCGGCTTCGCTCGCATTAAATCCGGGGTAACACGATTCCCCTCTCCTGATTTGCAGGTACCTGCTACCTGTAGTTTATGCCCTTGCGCCTTATTAATTGTTTTTCCCTTTTCTTCCCTCTTTCTCCCTCATTTCTTACTTTTTTTTTTACAAAAAAGTTAACCTATGTCTGTCTCCAGGGTCCCAACTAATCTCATGGTGGCATGGAGAGAGCGACTGTCGCAACCCCGTGCAGGGCACGCCACAATAGCGGCGGTAAGTCCCCTCTTTGAGGAGTGGCTGGAGAGGCGTCATGGCGTCCTCACCTACCGCCTGACGCAGGTCCTCACCGGACACGGAAGTTTCGGGAGGTTCCTGCACATCATCGGGCGGGAGGAAGCGCCCGGGTGTCACCATTGTGACGATCGCCCGGAGGACACGGTGGAGCACACAGTGGCGGTCTGCCCAGCTTGGGCGGAGCACCGCCGTGCCCTCGTGGAGGCGATCGGCGGCGGCGATCTCTCGCGTCCGGCCCTGGTTCAGGCCATGGTCCGGAGCGAGAGGGAATGGGAAGCGGTCACCACCTTCTGCGAAGCAGTAATGCTAGCAAAGGAGGTGGCCGGACGTATGAGGGAGAGAACATCTGCCCAACCCAGCCGCCGCGGGAGACGCCCAGGGCGCCGGGCGCCGCGAGACGACTTCCGGCCACCGTAGATGCGGGCCTGTGGACGGTGAGCAATGGGTAGCTCACCGTCCGTCCGTCTATTGACGACAGGCCGTGTCGACGGCGCGTTCGTGTTTCACGCGCGCCTCAAAGAGAGTCAGCAAAGCAGAGGGGCTTGCCAGGGCCTACGCCTGCCGGGGTTGCGGGTTGTTCGAAAGAGATACCGCGGCCCCGGAACGTAAAGGGCAATAGAAGGAACATAGGTGGGTTTTAGTCAGTACAAGTCTGACATGCCCCCCCGCTCCGCCCAGAGCGGGGGAAGTCATTGGATGATTTCCCACCTGAAAAAAAAGGGTCCCAACTAATTCTGTACCAAAATTCATCAAAATCGGTTTAGCCATTTAGGCGTGAAGACGTAACAAACAAACAAACTCACTTTCGCTTTTATAATATTAGTAAGGAATAAGGATTTAAAAATATAAAATAATATGTATAATATGTGTCATGATTTAAAACACATTTCTCCACAGTAGTATTTTTTTTTGTTAGAACCTACATACCACAATATTTTGGTGGAAAAAACACGCAGAAACTTCTAATGACGCTGTATTTGTTTATATAGCCATTCTGTTAATTTATTTGCTTACGCTACGTTCATGATTAATGTGTCTATAATAATTTTGAATTTGAAGTAACTAAAAATTGCTCTATTCAGTATATAGGTAGGTACATAATAAATGGTTCTTCATGGAGGCTCAAAATAAACTCAACTGTTATTGAAAACTGTTAAACTCGTTTTTGTTTGTATTTTTAGTAGTTTCGTGCGTACGTTAATTTTGTTCATTCTTTTGTTTTTACACATCAATTATCCGTAATTGTGAACGAAGATATTATTAGATACTGTGTAGACACTGTATATACGTTTCTTTATTTGTTTTTAAGGCGTATATCTAATGTGTAAGTAAAGTAAATATCTAATGAGTATCTACTCAAATGAGTTTTTATTTAGCGGCACACTACACCGGCAGAATTCATATTTATAATCTGTGTAAATCAGTTCAAATACTGTTCGTTGTGTTGGGTGACATATCTTGAGAATGGCTAAACTTTTTTGTTTAATTTTTATTTGAATACATTCGTAGTTGTCCGAATGAGGGGAATAATTTTGATGAATGAAAAATATGAAATGAGGCCAGGAATTTTCGGAAGAACTTGACTGCTTTTTTCTATAAGATATTTTATTTCATTCAGGAGCACGTCTGTCGTGTCAGTTAATATTAGATATATTTGAGGAGAATGTGCGTTACTTTGTAAATAATTTAAGCAGTCATAATTATAATATGACCCTTGCCCAACTAACAAAACCAAATGGTGTTCGAAAATGTATAGTCTCGGCTACAAATAGACCATTGGCTCTCTTGAGGGTATCCCGGCGGGACCTGGGGATTATGTGTAGTGTTTGGACTGTGTGCTACCAAATATATCCATTAGTGTTGGGATTCTTTCAGTTTATTGACTAAGTAATAATGCTTGGAAAACGTTTCCTTTGATATACAGCGTGTAACAGAAAGGTCATATTACAGTGTGTGATTCAGGCCATCAAACTACTAAAATTAAATAACTTTTCTTTTCTTTTAGTTACAGTAGTTTAGTCCTGGATAACCTAATGTAATAACGAATTACACTATTGCACGAAAAACATACGAAGGTGGAACATAATAACATGACAAATAGATCTTACCATACCTAGATAATGTAAAGTTATTTGCGGTGCAGAGAGTACATTTATGTGTCTGTTACGGCACGGCATTACGTTTCGAAGCCTGCTGCCGAAGCCTTCTCCACTTTACTTATTCAGCCATGATTCCTCGCGATGGAAGCGAGCAGGTCCCAGAGGCTCCTCACTAACAACAGTCTATTATTATCTATTGAATATAGAAACGTTCTGAGATGGAAAGAAAACACTGTTTCAGCTGGGTAAATAAATCTGTCGTGTCTATAGATGTGTGAACGAATCTGTTGGTTGAGTGCTGAAGTTCTGTCATCTTAAATATTGTAACAGCAAACTTGAAATACATAGGCGTGTTACTTTACTTTAGGTATCTATACAAATGGAGAAACCATTTTGTGACTTGTGAAATCATGAAAATCAAAATATTCCCTTACACATGGCCACTCATAAAACATTAAAAGATTCTTAATTGCACGGTCTGGGTTTGTCGCTTCCTATGGAAAAAACCAGCAGGAAACTCCATGGTTACTTATTAATTCATCATTTATTCGTTCATGGTGTATCTATTATTGGTATCCAGTATTGATATTTTCTGTTTTATACGCCGTCTAGATTAAGTATTTGAAGCCGTGTTTCGTAGTAAGAAGTTATTTTATGTAGGCAGGTACCGATTTTAAAACAGATTTATACGTTCATGTTTATCGAGTAAACTTATGCGTGTCACGTAAGGTTATTTTAACTCTTTGATATTTATGGTAAATGGGCTACGATTATTAAATTAGTCAGTTGTTTATTAATTTACATATAGTAGAGTTCTCATCTGAACAGTTTCCAAATGAGAGCAAAAATAAAAGGAACTCGGTAATTTATGTTGGCATTTGAAAGTATTACAAAGAAATTACCTAAGTATCTAATGTTTGAAATATGGTGCAATATGTTATAATTTTGGTCAATTTTCATTCTTTGCTATTTAATATCTTTCTGTTTTTTTCCAAATACTGAACGGGGTAATTTTTTCTAGAGTGCGTGGGTGGCTAAATCCGAAATTATGAGGAACACTCAAAGTACACTCGAGTACGATTTAGATGGATACTAACTGCATCATAATCATTAAATAAAAATAGAAAAACTAAATTTCTGGCCAAGAATCTAACCCGTTGATTTATAAAAAAAACACGTCTTGTATTTTGACGTACGATAGTGTCGACAAGGATACATTTCTGGGAAGTAATGACATATGACAAACTAAAGGAAAGGGATATTTGTTGTTAATAATACGTAACATAAAGTAACCAGTAATAAAATGAAATAAGAACACAATGTGGTATGAAGATTACTGAACTGCAGGAGTCATCAATCGAGAATCTAATATGAATCTGTTAGTATAAAATTATCATTTTTCTCAACTTTGCCGTATGTCATCAATCCCCAGAACTTGATCCTTTTTACTGACACTGGTGTTATAAGTATACACTATAGTATGGTGGAATGTGTATTGTTTTATTTCCCAAAATTCAAGTGCAAGAAATATTGATAAAAAAACAACGATGAAGTTTTAGTTTTTTTTATCATTATTGGGCTCGAGACACCTTTATGTATTTTTCGCTATTCCTTATAGTTTCGGATTTGGCTAACCACGCCCAGTTGGAAAATTCACCCTGATTACTTTTTTGCACGGATTTACAATAAAGCCTGCTAGGCCCCTGGCAATATTTCTGAAGTTGATTTGGCAACGTAAAAAGTTCACACCACATTAAGTCCGTCGTAGTTTTGGCCGTTCGCCATAGCTCCATGTCGAAGCGATGCGGGTATTATTTTCAGATGCTAACTTATCAAATGCACGTTCCAATACTACCACACCATAGTTTAAGTCCTTTTTTCTTATGCAAATAATACCGAATTTATTCAAGATACAATCGCTTAGCCGCCATGCGCCATCGCAACAATTTATTAATTGCCAAAGTTGGCCCTGCGTTGGACTGATGTTAATGTTCTAGAAACGTTATCTTTTAGTTTTAGCTGTGAACTTCATCGATATTTTAAAGTAAAAAAGTCAGATTTTACTTTGTCTGCTTAGTAAATAAATCAATTACGTCAACACTAAATATAGTAACCTTATTGGGAACTATATTTTTGAGCCGTTTGGGGTTGAAACTCGGGTCCTTGTGCTCACAGCCTTTTTAAGGAAATTTCAAAACGTTTGGTTGACACTTCCCGTGACCCAAGGGCTGGATTTTACTTTGGACAGAGGCTTAGCTTTGCCATACAACGTGGCAACGCGGCCAGTCTCTTGGGGACATTGCCAAATGACAGCGTTGAGGACGAATTTTTTGACGCTATTTTTAATTTATTTATAAGTTTAGTTTAGTTTAATAATTTTAGTTTATAACACATTTTACTAATTAAATTACTAAACTTTTTTGTGAATAAATATATTTCTAGTAAACATATAAGTGTAATATAATTTTGAATCGTCAAAGAGACAGAACGAAGGGTTAAATTCGTTTAGCGTTGTTCAGTGATTTGTAGTGTAAAGCTGACGTTGTTTGGCAAAGGGATAATGGTATTACAGTGCATTGTTCCTTAATGAACAAAGTTCATTTCGTAAGCCGAATTATTCAAACAACGATCATCACTAGCTGTTATTCTGACAGAACAATAAACAAATCTCGATGGTCGTTCGTACATTACGCCGGGGAGTACTACTTACTTAATAAATTCCATTACAATATTTGCTCTCGGGTATTGTTGGTTTAACAATTGAAGCACGGCTGCGATAAAATTCTGTAATGGTCAAATGAGAAGGTCGGGGATGACGTCAGAGGTTACTCAGATTAACTGTTTATTTTCACCCGTTTTGATTAGAATGTTTGGTAACCAAGCACGGCTTAGTACAGTAGAGATCTGATACTGTTTCTGTTTGGACACTGTTTTTATTATTTGTAAATCTCCGTCCCTATCACTATCAGATCCAAACGTCTATGTTCTGTTCTATGATCCAGCCATCATGATATCAGGGACAAAAATCTTAACCTTGACGATTCATATTTTATGTCCTGGTCATAAAAATCCAGGAAAAGAAAGCTGAACCAAATGATTTATGTGTGTAGGCTCGTAGTAAACACGGCGGGTCGTTATCAAGCCGCGGTAAAGTGCGCCGTGATTGGCGGAGCGGGAGACGTGGCGGCCGCCTGGCACGCTGCCACCTCGTCCCGCTGAATCTGCACTCGCTGCCACTTCACCGCTCCATCCAAATGCTTACATACTATTGTTCGCTGTAAAAACTAGTTTGTCCTAATTTAAATATGGAGGGAAATGGCTTTATCCTTGGAAGCGATATCTGCTTGTACTTAACCTCTTTTTCATTTTGTTTGAACTGGATACTTGGTTAGAGACTATATTTTACTTTAAAAGGGTTGTTTTAGTTAATCGGACCCGAGATAAGTCAGTAATGTCATCTGAGATGCGTATGATCCACTACTGGAAATGCAAACTTTTATGATGCCAGTAAAATGTCATAATTATGGAAAACAGCGTTAGTGTATATTACATTATTTTTACACATTCCTTCTAGCAGTGAAGTTATTTAACGATTTTGCTAATAGATGATAAGCCTTACCTACTTGTAAATTGGATTAAGTAGTAGCTTATAACATAAGTGCATTAAATTGGCAGACCTGAACATAACTACAAGTAATACCTAGTAGTTAAGCTACAATGGAAATGGATTCCAGTAATTCGCAATTCATGCTTCCACATAACCTGCAACACTGAGCCGGAACAAAATTTAATAGATTGCTTTCATGTAATAGCTTCTAACGTTTGAAGTAGGAAATTGCATAGAACGCGGACCGATGCGGGATTCCGATAATATGAACCTTCTCTATTGGCTCAATAGCTCATATTTGCTTGTAACATAACGTAATAATTGCTTCATTAAGCCCTGACAGGTTATAAATGACAGGTAAATGTGCTAAGATTTCGCGGTTCATTTACTTTGAGCACGTAATTTATGTTATGGGGCATATTTATTTATTTCACAGGTTGGATCTAACGGGAGGTACTTTTCTGATAGGCGTTTTTTGTCTACTTTATTTATTTATCTGGCGGAATACCCATAGTACCCAATAACAAAAGGTGCCGACATCTCTGCCTAATTTCTTGGGAAATACAGACATTATATTTTCATTAATTCCATGTTCTTTTTAAGTGCGTCGTCGAATGCTTTAATTAAATTATCCACTTAGCTAACTTCCTTTAGTATGCTTAATGGTACATGTTCGTTTATTATGTGAGCGCACATAACTGCAAACTTTGTAACAGACATTCCTATACGTTGGAGTTTCACATTCAACCTTTAGCAGAACATACTCTACAGTCTTGTTAATCCCGTACAATAATGCGCTAAAGGCATCTTTGCTATGAGAAAATTTAAAAAGAGAATGCTGCATCATCGTTCGCTCAACTTTTGCAATTATAAACTGCGTAGCAAAGGTACTGAGAACTTTGACCATCACGTAAAAGTTATTTAAAGCACAATATTTTATAATAACAAGTTTCTTTGACTTTCACAATAAAATGTTACAGTAGATGCCTTTTTTTGAAGATTGCTTGCTGTGTCTGGTGTTAGTTATAGGACGTAACTTGGGTCTTAAAACGCACTTGTTCATGTGAGGACTATCTCACAATTAACTTCTGATAAGGTACATTCATGTTTTAAGATGCACAGAGCCGTCAGCCTAAGGCTACAAGTATTAATTGCTACTAGTTGCTGGCTCGTTTTACCGTCAACGTAAACCTGACCCGGCGCAACACACAAGCTGGAACGCAAGCCACGTGTCGATGTGTAAGACGAGTACCTATACAACCCGTAACACAATAATGAGGCACGCCACGTTCTATGCACGCTCTGCGGTTAACAAAGTGTCGATCGGGTGCAGACGGCGGCGGCGGCAGCGCTCCAATCGATATGACATTATCGTGATTGACTCGGACGAGTCGGAGGGCGCACGCCTGAACAAAAGGCGATCGTCTTGCAGCGGCCCGCGGCTCTGATAACCGGCATTGACCTGCTGTCAACGCGGAAGTGGGTTAGGGGCGCTGCGATGACGCTCTGTTCCGCTGCTCCCCATGCCCCCGAATCGCGCAAAAAACGCGCCCGTCATTTAGCTTCTTGTCAGTTGAACCGCCGCCACTCAAGCCGCTGAGTGGAACCTGATTGTGAACGTTACTGATGAGATTTTAACGCTTGTTGGCGCTTCAACGTTTTAAGCTGATTTAGTTTTAAGCAGCCAGCTAGATTTTCTCTGAAAACAGTTTGTAGTCGTTAACAGCTTGCTGTGTTTAATAGGGGAAGTCGATGATATAAAGTTCCGGGAAGTGAATAATGGTTTTATGTTGAGTCACTAAAACAAACCCTTTCAGGATTGTTTCCTGTCGGGGTTGAAGAACGAAGATACCAAACAAGCAAGTTTAATGATTTTGTTTGTTTGAGTTTGATTCGAGTAAATTATATTGGGATTTTTATTTATGAGTTGAAGACTAACATCGAAGTGACGTTATTTAATACCTAAATCAATTAATTGGTGTGATTGACGTTTGTGTTATTTCATAAAGAATCGGCATCTTTATATCTATGTCCTCTTTCCTCTTACTATAAACTTTATTATTACGAGACAAAGACATTGGCAGTTTAAAAAAAAGAAAAAAAAAACAGAAGGACTTTAAAGAAGTCTGTAAAGGTTTCACGGCTCTTATTAAAAACGTTGAAGTCGAGTAGACGGGAAAAGTTTTCTTAGCTAGGCTTTTAAAGCTCTTTGAACGGCGGACATGCAAAGCGCGATAATCGAGGGATTCACAAAGGAAAATTAGTTTGCGAGTTGTCAGCTTTTTCCAGTATCGATGAAAAGAGATCGAGCAGTGTTGGTATGTTTAATTATTTTTAATTAGCTTAACGTATGTGACTGAACCCAGAAATTAACTAATACTGAGCTCTCTGACTGAGGAAAACTGTGAAAAAATAACTTACAAAAAATGTCTTTTATTTCTTCTAAATACAAAGCTTGTGTTTTGTCTCATAATTTTTTAATAATATTACAGTTATAGGTTCATTCGCATAAAAGGCATGTTACCTAGAGTGATGGCTTCGGTGAAGTCCTCAGGGAAGATACTTTCACAGTTTAATATATTTAAAGTTTTAAGGATACGACCGGGCAACCGCCCCAGTATCGTCTCACAATCACATCAACAGATAGGTGATGGATCGTGCACGGTCAAAGGATTCACAACAAAAAGGAAAATTTTATAAAAAAACAGTGGATATTTTTTCATAAAAAATTTCTCTTAGTTTTCATTCTGTTAAAGTCTGATTTATAAAATACAATAGCAATATTTCCATTGCTATTCTAACCACGAAGCGCACGCAATACGTTGTAGATAAGGTTTCTTTTTTCTATAGCGCAATATCGCGATAGCGTCATCACTTCTAAATGGCCTCGTATTTTTATACAATAATTAATAAATATTTTGGCGTTGACTAACTTTCATAGTTCGCCTGCCTGCATTCTACACCTTTAAAGGTTTTGTAACCCGCAACGCCAATCAATGTGAGTTGACACCCTTTGTAATCCAATGACACTACAAAAAGGGTGGCGTGCATTAAAATCGAGTCGACAAAAGCGAATTTAATGAGTAGCAATCGATATTGACTGTGACACGACACCGACCGCTAGTTGTTAAAGAAAAACAGTTTACTTAAATTATTCACGTACTTTTCAACTGAACTGTGCAAAACTTAAACAAGTCTTGTAATGGGAAAAGTTTGGAAATAAAAGATTAAAATGTACGCAAATAAAATTAATATAGAGAGGGGTTCTCATCGGGAATAGTTTGGATCCAATCTTATTAGGAGTTGGCAAGTTTCGGTAGCGAGTGGTCTGGTTCCGGCAATCAATGTCTCAGGTGAATTTCTCTGATAATGCGCTGCGACTTAATTCCATGATCAGCTTTTGGACTTTTGCACGGTACTTTCGATAGAAACGTGAGTTTTTAGATCAAATGCGATATAAAGTTTGAGTTTGATTCATTTACTGTTTTCTTATCGTGTTTAAAATTGTCAAATCAAAATTTCGGAAACATAAAAAAATCAGTATGGCTGCCAACAATTTAAACGCTAACGTATTTTATTAGCGCACATATTTCTGTTTAGTGTTTCGTCGTGATATTTGGAATGCAGTCATATTGCGTATTTTTAGATGTTTCTAGATTTTCACGGTGCGTGGCTTTGGATTAATTCAACGTTATTAAAAGAGTTATATTTGACACACTAGTGAAGCTATTACAAACACATACCTAAAGGATAAATTGTGATAATATAATTATGGTAGATAATAAATCATGCCCAGTGAAAGGAATGGAGGCAGGCCTTTGCCCAGCAGTGGGACAATATGAGCTAGCATTTCTATACAATGGAAACACAACACGCTATAACTTTCCCAGGTTTTGAATATCAAACTGAATAAATATTCGTATCGCTCTGAATCACTATATTTTGTTAAAACAAAGGTCGGTGCGCTTCACGAGATAAATGATGAGATACAGTGGGTTGGGATTAGAACCCGCGACCTCTGAAAGGACGACCTTATCATTAGCAACGATAAAACGTAACCCAAGGTGTAATGACGACAGATAAAAAACAAAAGGATCACATTTTATACCTTCAAAATAGAAATGTTTATAAAAATAATACGGCTGGTTGATTATTACAGAAAAACATTATTTTAGTGAATGGTTGTTTTCTGACAAAATTGTTCCGGTCAGAAATGTTATTACCTTTTTGTGGTAGGTTTTTGGCGTTTATATTTATGTGAGCGTGGAGCATTTGGATCCCAAGCTCGAGCGAGCCGAGGCTGCTTTCAAACGGCTCTTGCCCAATCTGAGGGTGCCAAACGCCTCCTGCCGTAGGCTTTACGCTGGCTCTCTAAGGGCGCCCCAAAACGTGGTAGTCATAAGGTTAATCCTGGGCTTTCGCACGATTTCCGGCGAAGCGGCGAGTCTCCTTGCCAGACTGCCACTGTGGGTACTGGAGGCAATAGTCCTCGTGCGTCTGTACGAGTAGCGCACAGAGTCACTACACCAGGTGGGAATTGCGCTGCCGAGGCAAATCACTGAGCGGATAGACCTCCGGTGCGATCTCATGGAGAGAGCGACTGTCGCAACCCCGTGTAACCTTCCGCCTGACGCAGGTCTTCACTGGACATGGAAGTTTCAGGAGGTTCCTGCACATAATCGGGCGGGAGGAAACTCCCGGGTGTTACCACTGTAACGCCGAAGGACACGGCGGAGTACTCTGTGGTGGTCTGCCTCGCTTGGGTCGAGCACCGCTGTGTCGTCATAGAGACGATTGGTGGCGACGACTTCGCGCGCCCGGCCTTGTTTCAGTCCATGGTCGAAGGGAGAGGGTTTGGGAAGCGGTCACCTCCTTCGAAGCAGTTATGCTAGCGAAGAAGGTGGTTGGATGTTTGAGGGAGAAAACTTCGAAATAACCCAACCGACCGAGACGCTCCGGGCGTCGGTTGCCGCGAGATGACTCCAATCGCCAATCGCACCATGCGCGCGCTTCGTGCTTCACGCACGCCTTTAAGAGACATCAGCAACGGAGCTTGCCGCGGTATCCGCAGGTTGTTCAAAAGAGATACCGCGGCCCCGGAACATAAAAGACAAAAGAAATTTACCCATGTTCCTTACATGGGTGGGATTTCTCGTTCCGTTCAGAGCGATGGAAGTTATTTGATGATTTCCCAAAAGAAGGTCGTTCCACCTCGACAGCGCGCCTTAAAGAGATGTCAGCAAAGCAGAGCGGCCACCAGGGCCAACTACCTGCCAGAGTTGCTGGTTGTTTGAAAGAGATACCGCGGCCCCGGAAAACGGAGGGCAATTGTGTATTTAATATTATTTGATAATTTCCCATTCGAAAAACAGAGGTTTATTATCCACCTTGCCTATAAAGATATGCTGTTAAAATTCAGGAACAAATAAACAATTTAAAACTGTATATAGCCACGTTTGTGGTACCTACCGCTATGTCTTTAAGTTGATTTTGGATTGAAGGCTACATTCGAGTTCTAATAAATCACGAACTGCCCACGGGAAATCAACTTACCCGCGAACGGACGATTCATATTGGGAAACCGCAAATATTATACCAAACGTGTATGTTGTGTGCGTGTAGCTATAGTTGAGTTTGTAATTGCTTTACCACTATTGTCAATAATACCCACTAACTTAAAAAAAATAGGGTGAAATTTTCTGAATGTATCATATAAAAACCCCAATTCAAAAACAACTTTAAGACCAAAAATAGATCTATAAAGACGTATTACAATGTGGTATTAACAAGAATTTTATTTATCGAAAATATTTGCGACAATTACGTACGTAGATCGTTTATCAAAACTGAGAATAGATGAAGTTAGAATAGGTTAGAATCAGTAAATTATTTTATTCGCATGTGATATGATTCAGAAATCTCGCATACCGGTTTCACATTCGAGATTTATTGAAGGATAAGCACAATTTACCAAAATGGACGCGTTTTAGGATATAATTTAATCGCGATATTTATCACACGGCGCGTTTGCGTCGTCTGCGTGGCACTAAATATTTCTTTTGCAGCTTTAATTATTAACCAGAATCATAACGTAATGAATTTCTTCACCACCACCACCACCACACAACACCACCACACAACACCACCACCTTCTGCGAAGCATTAATGCTAGCAAAGGAGGTGGCCGGGTGTTTGAGGGAGAGAACATCAGGCCAACCCAGCCGCCGCGGGAGACGCCCCGTAGATGCGGGCCTGTTTACGGTGAGCAATGGGTAGCTCACCGTCCGTCCGTCTATTGACGACAGGCCGTGTCGACGGCGCGTTCGTGTTTCACGCGCGCCTCACAGAGAGTCAGCAAAGCAGAGGGGCTTGCCAGGGCCTCCGCCTGCCGGGGTTGCGGGTTGTTCGAAAGAGATACCGCGGCCCCGGAACGTAAAGGGCAACTGAAGAAACATGGGTGGGTTTTAGTCAGTACAAGTCTGACATGCCCCTCGCTCCGCCCAGAGCGGGGGAAGTCATTAGAAGATTTCCCACCCGAAAAAAAAAATGAATTTATATCATAGCTATTACCTGTCCAGGAAGTCAATGTACTAAAAAAGTACGGTGGATTGTGAAGGTTTGGTGATACATAACTGTTAGTAACGGTAGACATGTAGTACGGAGTTCATCAGTGACATGTTATCTGTGATGGTAGTTAGAACCGTGTTCCTTTCCGGCAAGTCTTCAGATATCTTAGCTTCGAAGAAATGGAGATTTACTTGTAGTTAAATGCAAAGAGATGACGCTGAGTTCCATTGTAACAAAATGATTACCAATCGCTTTTTTAACTCGAAAATATGTAAAGAACCCTTACTATATGCATTGCACACTAGGAGTAACACAGCAGGCCATGATCATTAAATTAATCAAGGTGCCAGAGGCTGCGATAATTAAAAATACCAAATTGCACTTTGCTATTGCCGAAATAATTAAGGCGGAAATTCAATTACCACATTGAAGAGCCACAAAGTTCCAATTTAAAATCAATTTTTTTGCACAAAGACAACTCACAAACATATAATATATAAAGAGCAATAAATGTTTGTCGGTGCTATCAAATCCTGAAATACCTGATAAGACAATCGTTACGAGTTGTCAGAAGCGCGTTAAGCACAGTAAGTTAAGTCTCGAAAAAGATCGCTGTCATGATTGTTTTTCTGACCACATTATGCAAATATTAAATTCATAAATTTAAAAGATTCGGGGAATTCACCAGGTAAATAACGGATTTTATTAGAAACAAAATCGTCCAAACCAAGTTGTGGAAAATGACATAAAGCGCAGTCCAACGTTTCGCTTCTTGTGGTGATCAATCACAACAGCTTGACAATGAAAAACTGCCGCAACGCTTTACGTGCTATCAATCTAGCCGCGGCCAGCTTGCACCCGGAAATAAGCCGTCCACCTCACTAAATCAATGACAACAGCTCACTTCGTAACCCACGCTTTTTGCAAAAACAAAAGATTCATTTACAATCTTATTGAACAGACCGTCTTCGTTCATTCTTCGTGTACTTATGTAGAGGGCTTGAACGTTGTAATAGAGCTTTTACCTGCTCCGATAAAATGGGCACTCAAGATCCTTAGAAGGTCAACCGATGGCATTGTTCTCCCAACAGCCAGTAATTTGCTGAATATGGAACCACCCTTTTTTCGGACGTGAAATTATCAAATAACTTCTTTGGGCGTAGCGGGAATGAGTGAGAGTCAGACTTTTACTGAGTAAAATCCATCCTTGTTCCTTATTTTACACTTTGTGTTTCGGGGCCGCGGTATGACTTTCGAACAATCTGCAACCCAGGTAGTTGCTCTGGTGGCCCTTCTGCTTTGCTGACATCTCTTTGAGGCGCGCGTGCAACACTAACGCGCCGTCGACACAGCATATGGAACCACCCTTTTTTGAGAATTCATCAAATAACTTCCCCTGCTCTGGGCGGAGCGAGGGGGAGTGTCAGACTTGTACTGACTAAAACCCACTTATGTTGCTTCTATTGCTTTTTATGTTCCGGGGCCGCGGTATCTCTTTGAACAACCCGCAATCCCAGCAGGTGGTGGCCCTGGCAGGCCCCTCTGCTTTGCTGACATCTCTTTGAGGCGCGCGTGCAACACTAACGCGCCATCGACACGGCCTGTTGTCAATAGACGGACGGACGGTGAGCTACATGGAACTACCCTTACGCTTGCTCCTAATCTTGTAAGCGAAATGAAACAAAAATAAAATGTAGCAGGCGGTGTAAGAGAAATACTCAGTATTTATCCGTACGTAGTAATGTGCGCGATGTGGATTTTAGCGAGCAGAAAGTAAAAGCCGAGAAAATGGGCAGTAAAAAGGGATGTAAACAAAAAATAACAATTATAGTAAAGCGTGAAACCGCCCTGTTACGCAGGTCTCTGAGCTCGGTGTTATAGTATATTTAATTCTCGGCTAGCGCCGGCGCCAATGGCTCACTTGGACGCTGTAGTAGCCTCCACCGGCTGATGAAGTTTACGCTTTTTAACTAATGTTTCACGCTCCCTTAGTAAAAGGGTTTACAGGCTCTCCTTGCGTTTTATGTTGATTAACTACTTCATTCATGTACTGTTTACTCGCTATCTGCGCAAATAAGAAGGTTGCCTTTTTAATGTATTTTCCGTGCCGTGTATGCTTTCAAATTGCAGAGATAATCTGTTTAACAGTATCTGCATAACGGTCTAGAAAATACTGTACACATTTATAGACATGAGCTTTCTTGTGTTGTGTTTTCTATGTTTCTTTCATATTAGTTTATTTAAATTCAGACATAGCACAGCGTAAATGCCAGTTGCGGATATGCCACTGGCATATCCGCAACTGACACAGGAGCCAGCATGGACTGAAAATTGGATGTATTATTATATTACCGCGGGTACAGATGTCAGCAAAATTACATTTACATAAGAAGGAAGCCTTCTTTATGACAAGCAGCATTGATAACATCATATCATCTGTATCAACAACACAACTAACCTCCCAGGATAACTTTTCACGGTTTGCTGTTTCAGTCTGCATATTAATGTTTCTTTTAAGGCAGGAAATACGCATAGTGATATAATATCATGCAAACTTGACATCCTCACTAATATCCTTACTAATATTATAAAAGCGAAAGTGAGTTTGTTTGTTTGTTTGGTACCTCTTCACGCTTTAATGGCTAAACCGATTTAGATGAATTTTGATACAGAGATAGTTGGGAACCAGGAGACGGACATAGGCTAACTTTTATTAAAAAAAGTTTGATATGAGGGAGAACGAGGGAAGAAAAGAGAAAACTTAGCGTTGCTATTACAAATCCATCAGGCGCAAGAGCAAAAACTGCAGGTCTGTTAGGTGTGTTATACCGAATTTAACGCGAGCGAAGCCGCGGGCGAAAGCTAGTTATATTATAAAAGCGGAAGTGAGTTTGTTTGTTACGTCTTCACGCCTAAATGGCTAAACCGATTTTGATGAATTTTGGTACAGAGATAGTTGGGACCCTGGAGACGGACATAGGCTATTTAAAAAAAAAAGATTGAGATATGAGGGAGAAAGGAGGAAGAAAAGGGAAAACTTAGCATTGCTATAACAATAAATAAGGCGCTAGAGCAAAACAGCAAAGCCACATGCTGTACAGGTACCTGCTAAGGTACCTGTAAATCAGGAAAGGGGGACTCTGTTACCCCGAATTTAACGCGAGCGAAGCCGCGGGCAAAAGGCCGATGCCCAAAACATATTTTCTGTAAACGTATTTGAAATAGTAACGTGTAAGGAGCCAGACAGTTGTGTTGGAGTCCGTCGTATGACAAATGGCGGGTTTCGCATCTTTTATTTAATTTTTTCGATCTACTGTCAGACTTCGCAGTGACACGTTGAAAATTAGTTTTGTACTGTGAATAATGAGTGTCTTTGTTGGAATTATATTTCACGTGTAGGAAGAAACATAGTCTACTGATGTGTGCTGTACGTATAACGACGTATAATTGTAGGCTATTTGGCTATCAGGTCATGTCGCCGTGCTGCATGTCAACAACTACTATTATTACTAATTACTTGTTGAATTAAAAACTACTCAGTTTACGAAATGTCATAATTATTATTTGTACCTAACTTAGTGAAAATATCATTGAAATGTTATTCCAATGCAAAATATTTTGCAGTAATTTTTTTCTACTCTTAATGATAATACGATCATGGTGAACTTGTATTGAAATATGGTTCATAAATGCATTAATTTGTGAAATACGGATGAATATAGACAATATTGTCAGTCACGACATTCGTACATTAAGAACACATTAGAAATCATTGTTTTTTGAATCACGGCAAACGTGTGGAGCTGATAGATAAATACGTACATTCTAAATTAAAAGTTTATTTTAACTACCGATATACTCGTTAATGTCAATAATTCATTATTAATATTTACCTATGAGTCAGGATAATTTTCGACTTCCGGGTGGTTGTTTGGAGGCTACGGAATGTTATAAAAGAGCGGGATAATTCAGTAATTCCAGTGACGTCACACTTTTATGCGCTATCTCTTAGCAACAACCCAATAAAACATACTACAAGTCGTAAAAATATTGAATGATGAAAGTTTTATGACGGCGCTTCGCAGATTGCAGTAAAATACAATAAAAACCCGAAAGGCGAAATACTGCGAAATAGTTCATTTCAAACGTCAGAATGAAAAAGCGCTGTCAGTGGTTGCAAGCGGCTGGATTAGAAAATGTGGCGATGAATATAAAGTCGACTGCAGGCAGAAACTTGGTTTTATTCCCAACAAGGTTTGCCGGCGCCGTCACTCACGAGGTGTGACTTTTTTATTGCCTCGCTTTTTACATAATGGTTTGATGGCGTCTATGTCGATGTCAGAACTGAGCTTTTCAATGTAAAGCTACAATGTAGTAAATATTACTTCGAAATCGAAAAAGAAGGTAATACAGAAATGTAAATGTGGTCTTTAGAGTTACATATTTACAAGTTATAACGTGCTAGTTGCGAGATGTATAACTACTATGCACTTTATACTCACGAGATTTTGATAAGTAACACATAATAAAGCAACTCTCATTTGGCATTCTGAGCGTTTTGCTACGCAAGATGACTTTGCTACGCGTTAGGCTACGGCGTAGCGCCGTTGCTACGACCGGTGTTTGGTGCGCTCAATTCCACTCCATCAATTAGGCTTTCAGTGTAACCATTAACAAACTCCAATGTATCAATGCACTCAATTTTTCGAGATTTTGTTTCCGATGTTTTATAGTAAATACTAAATGTTATTTATCATTTTAAA
This sequence comes from Ochropleura plecta, assembly GCA_905475445.1. Lineage (NCBI taxonomy): Eukaryota > Metazoa > Arthropoda > Insecta > Lepidoptera > Noctuidae > Ochropleura > Ochropleura plecta. The sequence continues at coordinate 12,494,864 of FR997725.1, read as the reverse complement.
ATAGCTACGGATATTATTTTCTTTAACCAGTTACTACTGAAACTGCTCTCTTTGATGTTGAGTTTACAAAGTGTCTCATTCTCTTCATATTATCTCAATGGATAATAATGATTTGTTGCAACCAGTAAGCTAGCATTTTTACGTAACATTAGTCACAATGTTGATTGTAAAAGGCCGAACTGTTTTCAGTTCGGCCTTTTACAATTTTCAATTGATTTATGGATGGTAGATTAAAATATTCCTTGCTCAAATTGTAGGACACACTGTATTCGTTAGTAAAGTATGAATAATATCATGATGATAAACAACAGAGCCCCGTCATCGTAACAAATTGCAAAAAAAACGCCAGTTTATCTGAAGTCAGAAGAATCGACGGGGTATCATAGTTAAAAAATAACATTTTATTTACAAAAAGGAAGCATGCATTTATTAAATTGTTAATTGACGTAAAAGCTCAGCATTCACGAAGTGGGCAAACTCAACTTGTCTTGAGCGGTAATAACAGCCACAACAAGTACTACGTTTATAAGATTTCCTGTGTAACAAACTGTAATTCTCGGGGACAGCCACATTTACGGCGACGTGATTTTCAGCACCGGAAACTCCGCCATGTTGCGTGGACTGAGTAGCGGAAAAGGCGAAACCTTACTTCCGGTCAAGGCAGCTCGTTAATATTTTTCTTATTTATTTTTTTATTACTTTGTGAAAAAAGAAAATATGAAAGGTTCAGACCCGTATCTTTCCAATGAGATAGGCTTCCTTATAGAGTAGGTATCTCTGTAGAGAACAATCTCTACAATACAAATCCATACAATATTGTACATATTTAATGGTGATCTCTATGATCTGAAATAGGAGCTTTGCCTACAGAAAAAGCATACAAATCGAATCCCAGATCAGTATAAAGCTGATAGTTTGTTATTGAGTTTAGTTGTGTGCCAGATAGAAACAATTGGGGGCGTCGTCATAAAAGTTAATAAAGCAATAAGGTCAGGCTAGTAAACTCGTCGCTGCACGCGCTCAACTCACAGCACGCGCTCAACTCGCAGTTCGCTTTCAATCCAACTATTTTTATACACGTCTGTTTGGAGTGTTTCATATCGAAGTTGCCTCCATAGCTGTTCCTTTGTGAATTATTAAGTATTTGAACAATGTTTCTCTCCTGAGAAAAGAAGGAGACCCGACATATTATTGATATTACAGCGAACCTCTGTGGGATCGAACAATAACAAAGAAAAGGAGCAAGACTTTTTAACTGTTTAGGTATTGGCCAGTTTCTTAGTTCAGTAACAAATCGGTATTCTTACCAATTGTAGAATTATGATTTGCTTGACTGGTTCTTCGTAAAGATTTAGCAGCCTGTTTATATTTAAACGTTCTTGTCGCTGCCTTTTATTTCAATATCACAGGGAATCCCACTTTGCTATACTACGAATACTTGGCTTTATTATAGTCGAAGATGTGAAAGTTAGTTTAAACAAATAAAAGTTGGTATGCCATTAAGAATCTTAATTTGAAAATAATTCTTTCGACTAATAAAACGTATTACCGTTATAAAAAAAAAACTACTACACATAGTATAGTAAAGGACTGTAAACAATAAAATGTGGCACACGAAAACAATTAACACACATAATTAGAACTAATAGGTGTATTAAATGTATATACTGCCCTTCATTTACGCACGGCACGATAAGGTTTGTCCTTACGTAAATAAGTCGGTGCATACTAATGTGTCCCTATAATAAATCTGCATAATTCGCACCGACATAAAATTGAAAAGAAAGTGTCAAGAAACTTTTATTGGGACCATGGTATCGTTGTAAATTTATGAGGGTAGCTCCGGTTTCGCCGTAAAATATATTTTGTGGGCGGTAAGGCAAGGCATGGAGTGGGCAGTAAATGGAGCGTTTTTACATAGTGTGTTGTCACCTATATAAACATGTCCATAGTCACCAGTCTTCCTACACGTACTGATAGTTTACAATAGCAATAAAATATATAGCTTAAACATCATTGATTTTCCTTAAACGAGTTGCTAGAGTTCCCAATATCTATTTTGCTTTTATTTTATTCGATAAGGGTTGCGCGACATCATCTTAAATATGTCATACGAAGCGCGACCACCGTCAAATGACAGACATTTCTTTTTCCGCACCCTACGATCCTTTATTCCAGAGACAAATATGCGCATTCCATTTACTCATTACTCTGTGGGACGGAGCGGCCATATTGCGTGTGTCTGGGACCCAGACCCGTGACCCGCCACCTGTAATTACAAACATAAACCTCTACCTGTGTACAAATAGTTTAATGAAAGGGTGTTTAGTTACGTCATCCGTTACTTAACTGCAGCCGTTGATGACTTAATACTGACAAATTAAGAAGTTATGTTGTAACACGTGGTAAAACACTCATGGTTTTATGTCACAGTTATGTGATTATTTGGCAGTTGATTGTCTAAGAACAATGATCCGTTTATCACTTTATTCAGACAATCCTAGGAGAATTTCCCTGGATGTGATAATCACAGCAATTGGTAACAATCAGATTAGTGTAATCATGACAGTTGATTGCCGCAGCGGTTTCTGAATGCGATTACCATCCGCTTCGAGATTGCCATGATTAATGCGACAAATAAAACTAGATATTGTAGTTCTTACATGAAATCAATGCCATGCTCTATATTCAAATAATGATTAGTCAATGACAATTAACGACAATTACAGGCTGTTATTACCTATATTTGTTGCCAGATATCAATTTAGTAGATTATGTTTAACGACTCTTAATTTCTATTGAAACCTATACATACTTCTTATTAAAGTGATCTATATAATGGGTCTATTTTAAAAGTACAGTTTAAGAGTGAATTTTTGTAACGTTGTTAGATTTCGAAAACTGTTTGTGTTAAAATTTAATCTATGTTGACATTAAGGTAGCTCTTAAACGTAAAAGTTGCCATAAATCAGTTAGGTTTTCTTTTAAAATACTTCAGATTCTTTTCGATATAAATATTCTAACCCAGATGAAACCCCGATCAATAGAAAAAAAACAGACATCCTCTTTCTCTGATGACTTCAACTCGTTTGTATCGCTAGACAGTATTTGTATAAACATTCCATTGCAACTCGAAATTTGTGTTATAGGAGCAGAACAAATAGGAGGAGAAAGTTCCGAGTCTAACCAGTGAGTGAGTCCCGGGAGAGTATGGGGAGAGGGAGGGCGCTTTACTACTCTCAAATTATTCATTAACTTAGACGGGCACTCTGTGCGATCACCGTCGCTGTTCGTGGTTGGCTAACCTTATTAGTTCCAGCTTTGATTCTAACTATATCAAAACCTGTTTTAAAGTAATATTTTTGTAGATTTTGATTTGTATTTTAATCTCTCGTCTGTAATTTTATTTAACAATGTGGATCATCAAACTGAGCAATTTTTACCTAACACCGCAATCGTAAAAAAAAATCAAATGCTCTATGCAAACAAAAGTTTTATACTTACTCGATCCAAATGTATGGGACAGTCTAGTATTTTTCGTAGTTTGATAATGATATTACCTGAGACCCATACACATGACCGTACCTTACAGTTAAACGCTGTTTATAAAATCTAAAATAAAGCATGTTCTGGGATGTCACATAACGTGTATAGACATCTGTATTGCTACAATTCCCTGTTCTATTTGTCTGCATGTCTAGTTGGTAAAGTCTCTCTCTTTCATTTTTCCAGACAGCAGCTGTCCCCACCGGACCCGCAGCTCGCCACAATGGAGGTCATTATCTTGCGCCGGCTCCGACTCACCCAACTGAAAGGTACCGCACCCTAATGCCAACTATTTTCACATTACACACCACACGCGCCATGCAAATGACCCCCACATCAATGAAACTTCGCTCCAAATAAACCTACGTTACTATCGCTCTATTATGAAATACCTTTCCATTGACGTTTTTACCGGCAGGCTAAGTAAGTTAGTTCTAAAAATAAAGCAATGGATTGTGTAAGGATAGTTCGTGTTGACTTTTGGTGCTGTGGTAGTAGTATTCCAGACGTGCGTCGGTTGATGCGTGTCTCTGGCGGCCTCTTGAGATCGATAGTTTGGGAATAGACGCTATGCTGTAACGCTCCTTTATAGGCGACTAAAGACATTCGTCGTTTCGTCCCTACGTTATTATGTAAGACAATAAATATGATTCGTTTAAAATATATAAACTTTGTCAAAAGCAGCAAGAAAATGTTCGTTTTTTCAGAAATATTACCATCCACATCTACCAACTTCGCAAAAAAGATTACGTGCACATTTTTTTTCTGAACAGCATTTCATTATTTCGCCACCTTATTTGCGATCTCAATTTTATTATGTCACACTAAGAACCTAAACAAAATACATAATTCTTGGCAAATTAAAGGCAAAACGGCTTCCGCGCCTGTTGGGCAATATTAAGTAGATTAATAAACTTTGTTGAGAAGATCGTTAAAGTACGATATTATGTAGGAGTTTCCTGTTACTGTGCGATCGATTCATTAGACGGACTTAGGGGTTTTTCCATCAGCGTGTCAGGGATTAGCAGAGTATTGCTTCCTTAGCTTACGTCCGCGACGTCTAGCTCGTGCTGACGTACCGGATTATCTGGTATTAGCGCTCGATGGACTGATAATACGTATCGAGCATCGAACTCTACTTAATAGATACTCGGACCCATTTTATGAGAATTAATCAACCGTACGATGTATTTACTAGTTCTATTCTAACGAGAACTGAAACCAATCGAGTACATTAAATCGGTAATGTTGCGACTATTTGAATGTGTCCCGAAAGTCAGCGCTGCAATATAGGTCAATGGTTGCATTTGACAAATTTATTTGGTACGACGGAAAGCGATTTGGAGACATTGAAAGTCTTGCATACAAAACAACCTACATTTCTATTTCGATTCCAATTTACATATTCTTCGAAATTCGTAAAACATTGTTGATCGATTTCTCGTTGGCACGTACGAGTGGGTTTATCATTACAGACAATACTGATGGTATCGACTGCCTTTAGAGGATTTTTTTTGGATACAGTAATTGCGTGCACTTCGAGAGTGTTCGAGCTTCGTAGAGGTGCGTCGTTTACCCTAAACTCAGGTCGAGTGCGGGTTACGATGTCGATAAGACACGGTACCCCTCTATCGGTGAGATTGCTTTTTATCGAAAGGTCCGGTCATGCTCGCATACCTACGTTACGCCGCGCCTCGGTAAGCTCCTTTGACGTTAACTTATTTACTTTTAAAATACAGATTTTAGAAATTCACATGCGTAGGAACATAATAGCTATACAAGGTGCTAGTGTTTGGAGGTCTGAATATTATTTTCATATGAATATGGAATGGAAAGGATTAACTGCGGTAGGCTTTCATTGCTATTATATGTACAAATGATGATAGGATCAAAAGCTTCATATTATCATAAAATACACTACCGTTATCCGAAATTATATATTTAAACATGACTGTTTTTTTTCCGATACTTTGCACGGGGTTGCGAGATACAATCTTTCCATGCAACCATGAGATCGCAACGGAGGTATGTTCGCTAACCGGCGATTTGCCGTGGCAGCGCGGTTTCACCCGAGTGTTGTGCCTCCACGCCACTCATACAGGCACGTGAAGACTATCGCCTTCAGATCCCACGGTAGCAATCCGGAAAGGAGGCTCGCCGCCTCGCCGGAGATCGTGCTGTAGCCCCGGATCAGCCTTATGGCTCTTTGGGGCGCGTTTGAGTAGTAGGAGGCACGCCACCCTAAGGAACGCGCCCGCACCGGGGCCCTCCAGCGTAGACCCTAAGTCAGGAAGCATTTAGCCCCTTCAGATTGGGCAAGAGTCGGGAAATGCTCCACGAAGTTCCACCGTCTGTCGAGGTCGGTTCCCAGGTTTTCGATCCCGACAGTGGCGCATTCCGAAGGCTATGTAATCACATGGCCTCAGATTTATACAAAGCCATCTCGAGACCTATTCGCCGGATTCTCTCCACGACTATCGCCACCCCTCGTGTCATTACTTAGACCACCGTCTGGTGCGACTCCCCTGTACCAGAACAAGCGTGTCGTCAGCGTAGCAAACTAGGCTTGCGCCGCTAGAGAGGTCGGGGCGCAGCACCCAGGCGTAGCTGTTGTTCCACAGGAGCTGCCTTAAGACCGAGGTTATAATATGACTGTTACCGTACCAATCCAGTAGTCGTACAACTTCGTTCTGTCTTTCTTCAGTCTTATTGCAAGGCAAACTTTTTAAAACAAGAAGACGTTATTTTAACTAGATTTTTACACAAGCAAGCTGTCGACAGTTGCACGATACTTTGATGCGCAGAAATACTAGGTCCGAAATTATTACTCTCACGACCTGAGAGATTGCAACTTTGCGGAGTATGAAGTATTCTCACTTTAACTAGTTTGTAATGCTACCTTCGACTTCATCTTCTGATTGAGGTGAGAAGTTAAAGCTGCAGATTGAATGCATATTTTATAATTTTCTTTAGACGGAGTAATAAAAGGATTTATTTATATATTGTTCATGACGTTACGCTCGTAATCTTAGAAACTCGTAAATAGCGTTCATAAGTGCTGCTAATGGCAGTGAAGGCATTTTTTCCCAAGAAATAAACATGCAAAAGCGTTTAACTGCAAATCATTCGTAGCACTAAATATAGCCGATTTCCGCGATTCGTAGGCACACGCTACGAGCGCTACGCCGCTACGATATGCTGCTACGACGCTCGGTTCAAATCTTAAAAGTGCCTCCCTACTTAACCAAGGCTTTTACTGATTCCGGGAACTATGTCACGTTCGAGAAGTTATGTGAGGCTGAACCACGCTGTTGATTTGATTCACTCAATAGCATTATTGTTAAAAATGCAAAAGTTTTATACAAGTTTCGGTTCATAAAACACAAACAAGAAATTATTTGAATATTCAAAGCAGAGATTAGGTGAGATAATAGTGATGTAAAATATTCTATCAGTGCAGTTCAAACAGCATTCAATCATGTCCCCGGCGGCGGCGAGCGCGCGTGACCGTGCGGCCGTTGGATTTAGATATTACTATCGATTTTCTCTTTACTAAAATAACTGTCGGACTTGATTCTTTCTTCCCCGGTAAGTAAAAACTTAGTTCTTACGTAACATCTCAATATTGCATTGTTTGGCTGTTTCTACCATTTGTATGAAAATCACGACGACCGCATTTTCTACATTACCATTTGGAACTAGGTGTGAGTCAGATAAAAAAGTTTTATGTAGTCTATTTACGAGTGTTTTATGTAAAGTGTGGGTGTTGGATCGCGTGTCAGATGGTGTAAGTGGGTGGTGCGGTGTACGGTGGTGGCGTGTGTGTGGCGTGCTGCAGCGCCGCGCCGCGCTCCGGAGCTCCGGGCTGCGGCCGCGATACCGGTGCACGGTGCACTGCGCCGCCGCACTCCGTTCCACTAATTCATGTTCATACGTCACTGCCTCCGTTATCGGGTTTCCGGTGGCGTGTGCAGCAACACCATTTTATACAAGAATAATCTATGCAAACCGGCGAGGTAAACGAACCTCACTGTTTAGCATTCAGATCCACTTAAAACGTAAGTTGCGGCACAATCGGCATGGAGTGCCTCCCAAGTGCCGACATCGTCACACAATTACAGCCGTGTTTTAGACATCTATTGAATTTTAACAAAGGAATCCACCGAAACAATTGTGCTCCCAGATTCAATCTTTCACTAATTTACATATTTGTTAACACTCCATCGACTTCGCAATAACAAATAGCTAACGAATTCGCTTTTCACATTGTAATTGATTTTAATCACGTGAAATTGGAATGGAATGACCTACATGAATAGTAAATATACAATTAGTTTTGTTGACTTTTTAAAGTTTGTTTGGAGGTCGCGACGGCTATTTGAGAACATAAACTTGATTCAACCTTTTTCGTCACTCCATACTAAGATATTTATAACGTCTGATACGAGTTTATTATTCTTTTACGGAAAGTAGGTAAAGCAAACATAAAATATGTGTATTCAAATGAAGTTCTAGAAGGGTTTGTGTGATATATTGTACGGCATAAGTTGACACTATTCAGTGGGGAAGGGGTTACGTGGTATCTCCGTCGATTGTGAGCCTTTACTCGATGTTCGCTTGTTGTCACGAAGCGGGGCTCGGCGCACACACACATACAGATGTACGATATATAGCTAGATTGTATCCATTGTAGCGTGTCAGCGAGATGTTCATACTTTATAATATAATCTTGAACTGAAACTGTTTTACACAGATACTCGTTATTTAAATTTTCACTTACAACAATGATATTTGCTTGCTCTTTGTGTTACAACATTCATTGTTAACCTTTTTAACCCGTGTTTTACAAAAAATACTATTTGCAGAACTTTATAGCAATGCATTTTAAATTTAAAACTGTGTTTTGCATTTTTTATGGCAACATTTAAAATGTATGACGTATATTGTTTCTGTTGCACCAAAACAAATTAGGATGCTTAAAAAACGTAGATATAACATAGCTTATTCATATATCCTTTTTATTAAAACGCAAATCTAAACACTAATCTTGGGTTAACAAGCGGAAAATTAATTAGTAGCGATAAGCGTGTTTGTCGTGATAATTAGTAGTAAAGTGTGCGTGTTAGCGTCAATACCGTAGTGTTACGTTACATGGCAGGACATGGACGTGACGCACGTGTTTACCTACACGTACAGTATCGATGTTATACTGTGTTCTAGGGATGAAAGGTTTACCGTATTGACTAATGAAGGACGTGTTACGGTATGATGTCGGAAGTGAATAATGCCGTGTTTATAGAGTAGTGGGAGTGAATAAATTATTCGGCTTCTAGTTGAAAGCTTGAATGTTTTAAACAAAGCTGCCTTCGTAGTTCTCTATAAGATTTTTTTTGTAATGTGTTAAAACAGTTGTAAATTCAATAAGATAGTAATTTTACATCTACGCCATCATGTCATATGAACGAAGTTTTCAAATACTCTATAGACATCACAGGGCTCGCACAGTTATCTAGAGATAATACAAACCCTAGGTTCGACAAGAGAAGCCCTCCTCAGTTATAATGAAAAGGGAGATATTCGAATCAGTCTATTGGGCCGACCGTGTCACCTACTAAGGGCAGTAATAGTTTAATAGAGGATTAAACTTTATCAATTACTCTACTTGCTAACGGGTACTAAAACTACAAGTTGAAACTGTGCTAAACAGAGTCTTAACAATGCAGCAATAGTGTAAAATGTGTTGACACATTATTTATCCTTAACTGTTTCTTATTTGCATACGCTGTATGGAGTACTTTTCCTTGTATTGATCCTGAGAAAAGTTGGGTATTATGCATAGTACAGTCAGCAAGAGAGATTCACAAGAAACCAAGCTCAGAGATATAGTTGAATTTTTCAACTTCAGTTTCAACTTAATGAACTGTTTGTTTTGTACCAAATACATTTAAGTTTATTCTAAAAAATTCATGGCATTATCATCTGCTTTTTCTCAATTATGTTTATCTCTGATATCCTTACTTTATATTATAAAAGCGAAAGTGAGTTTGTTGTTACGTCTTCGCCTAAATGGCTAAACCGAATGTGATGAATTTTGGTATAGAGATAGTTGAGACCCTGGAGACGGCCATAGGCTATTTTTTTCAAAAGTGTGAAATGAGGGAGAAACAGGGAAGAAAAGGGAAAACTTAGCTTTGCTATTACAATAACTAAAGCGCAAGGGCAAAAACTACAGGTAGCAGGTAAGTACCTGAAAATCAGGAAAGGGGAACTCTATTACCCCGAATTTAACACGAGCGAAGCCGCGGGCAAAAGCTAGTATATATATATATATTTGCTGATATCCTTTTATTTTCGTCGTTGTCAGACTTTCAGGCGTATGATTACCCATAACGACTGTCAAAGCTATAACGAATGACAGCTGGGACCAAGACATTCATGGAACGACATCGTCAACCATTGATCCCGTGCAGCTGTTATTATTAAATCAAGGAACCCTCACGTAACTCTGCCATAACACAAAATGTCTCTACCTGTACCAAATCCCACTTAAAGTTTTACATCACAACAGACAGCACAGAGGTTGTAACTACAATCTTAATAAGACAAGAGTGCACGTACGCGAAGCTAAACTCAATTTACTGTACTGCAAGTGCCTTCAAACGACTGCCGTTAAAGTTACCAAGTCGTACCGTCGCCAACAAACGTCACTTAAGGTACTCTTAGTACTAGATAGTTGCATGTTGTTGAACTAATTCTAGACTAGATTCCGAAATTCGCGCAAAGAGAATGTTTATTACTTTACAGGAATGAGTGACACCGAAATACGTAAAACTGGAGTAGTTAAGAGAGTTTGAAGAGCTGTAGTTCGTCGACGCCAGTCTTAAGTTTTTAAGAACGCTTCACTGAGTTCCCTTTCGGTAAATAAAATATAAAAAAAGTTAGTCGTGTTACAGTGTTAGTTACCATACTCCTCCGAAACGGTTGGACCGATGTGAACGAAATTTTGTGTGCATATCAGGTAGGTCTGAGAATCAGCCAACATCTATTTTTCATACCCTTCTCTAGAAAAGGAGCTGAGCAGCGAGTGAAAACGCTGGGCACAGCTAGTATATATATGACGTGACACGTGTTCAGAATGGTATAAAATATAAATTAAGGCAGTAAGTAGATCGGGCGGGAGGAAACGCCCGGGTGTCATCATTGTGACGATTGCCCGGAGGACACGGTGGAGCACACAGTGGTGGTCTGCCCAGCTTGGGCGGAGCACCGGCGTGTCCTTGTAGAGGCGATAGGCGGCGGCTATCTCTCGCGTCCGGCCCTGGTTCATTCCATGGTCCGGAGCGAGAGGGAATGGGAAGCGGTCACCTCCTTCTGCGAAGCAGTCATGCTAGTGAAGGAGGACGCCGAGCGTGTGAGGGAGAGAACCTCAAACCAACCCAGCCGCCGCGGGAGACGCCCCGGGCGCCGGGTGCCGCGAGACGACTCCCGGCCACCGTAGATGCAGGCCTGTGGACGGTGAGCAATGGGTAGCTCACCGTCCGTCCGTCTATTGACGACAGGCCGTGTCGACGGCGCGTTTGTGTTTCACGCGCGCCTCAAAGAGATGTCAGCAAAGCAGAGGGGCTTGCCAGGGCCTCCGCCTGCCGGGGTTGCGGGTTGTTCGAAAGAGATACCGCGGCCCCTGAACGTAAAGGGCAAAAGAAGGTACATGGGTGGGTTTTAGTCAGTAAAAAGAGTGACACACCCCCCCGCTCCGTCCAGAGCGGGGGAAGTTATTTGAAGATTTCCCACCACATAAAAAAAAGAGTTCAGTAAGTAGATAGCCAGTATGCGTTTATGATCATATAAGTTAAGTTCTATCCGGTGAGGTTATGTAGTTCCTGCGTATCTTTATGGGAAAAAGCCTGTATAGATATTCTAATGTAAAATGTGGGTAATAATAAACAAAATTAAAAAAATTCGTTAAAAGGTTCAGGGAAAATGTAGCGACTGGCGTTCAATGTTACAGGAAATATTCAAGATATGTCCGAAGTTAATTAATCTTGTATGAACTTTGGAAAAAGTTGAGTTATCAATCGATGTTTCGGAAATATATACAAATAGAAACTTCACATTTTAGTTACTGTGTGTGACAGCACTTCGAAGGTAGACTGTTAATACAATATGTTATCAGTCCCTCCGTTTCTACGAAATAGAGATAAAAGTAAACGATTTAAGTTGGTAGTTATTTTCATATTTTAAATAGGCTTCGCTGTTTTATATATCTGTACAAAAAGGTTCCATAAATTACAAGTAATAACTCAGTAGTAGTATTTCATAATTTGGAAAAGTACCAATTTCAGCCAAAAATGTGCCAAACTTTTGGCAATCTTAGAATATTTTCAGCCAGACTTACTTTAAAAGCTTCCACAGTCTATGGCAAAATGAAATTCAGTATACTCTTAACAAGCGTAAGTAAGAGATGGCTCGTTTTTTGGCAACTTGGCCGACATCAACTATTCCACCGATCTCGAGTTGAAACGGCCGAGTAACATTTGATGTTTGTTGTTTTAAAAATGCACGCTTCTCCTGATGTGATGCAATAATGCCGCTAAGTGTGGTAAGGTACGCTTGCCGAGAAGTTTGAAGATATTGTCTTCGTAGTAAACAGGCTGCAGACTGTTGATAGACCGTAACGCTTGGCTTATATACAACACAAAAGTAAGCGGAAACACAACATATGTTTGTGAATTTTCACCAAAATAAACATACCTATCTTTATATCAACAGAGATTTATCGTATTGATACTAAATAATTACGCAACGCCCCCGAAATTCCATTTTTAACACTGTCCCCATGCGGTGGCCTTTATCAGGCAGATGTACGAGTAGGTACAGCGCACACAACCGTTTATTTGAGCCCTGTGACTAATGAGAGCGGCGAGGCGCGAGGCCGGACGCACTCACATTTCCATGACGTGTGTAACGAGCCTTTGATGACACTCATCGCCACATAATACTCAACATTGCCTTTTTACCGAATTTATTTGCAGGAAACTGTTATAAATGGAAATTGAAATTTAATTAACACCGTGTGTGAGGGACGCTCCATTTATCTTCGATGTTAATGGTCAATAGGTTAGTTGTTATCTGATCTGATCATTGAGTATGCTGTCTGAAAATTTTATGTAAATGTAAATTGTGTTGTCAGGAACATGATTTCTCTTCTGATAAGACTGTTGTAGGAAGTATTCTTAAATGGGCATTCCTTATTAATGGCATTTAAGTGAAGGTGGTTTTACAACTAGTAAGTAATAAACTAATTACCAACGAGAAGCGATACCAAATGTAAACAAAACCCATGCTAAAACCCCATCTAAAATGGCCGCCCGAATGTTGGCGAACCCGTCTTAACGTTGTCATGTTTTTGCCGGGAGAACGAGACATTACGACAAAGGCACAAGATGGAAAGAGATAAATATTAGATTGTCAACGCCACAGTTGTTCTTTAGGTTAATGACCTTTCGTATCGCTTCTCGTTGGCCGTACTTAAATGACAGAACGCGTTATTAGTCCAAAATTCTCTGTCGTCAACTGTGTAATAGATAGATTTATTATAGACTAACGATGACGTTTCGCTACGCTTTTAATTATAACCCTTGAAACTCAAAAGCAAGTTGCAAAAATGGCGGGAAACTTTAATTTGACAATTCTTATTACAATTTCGTGGAATCGAAAATTGAGAGTATGTATTCGTGCAGTTCTGCGAATCGTAATAAATAGGTGTACAAATAAGTGTGTAGTTCATAACATGCAGTACATTTATTGTTGAACAGTTTTCAGGATTTCAGCACACATATTGGCGATAAATCATTCAGTTTTGCAGGTACATTTAATTATTTCGTTTTCAATATGAACAAATAGTACCTATGTGAAAGATTAATTCTTTGTGAATTGAGAATGAATGTGCATTTATATATTATTTGCAACAACGGAGGACGTGTTGTTGGAATATATTTAAATATGCATTAATTAAGAAAAATACTGTACTAACGAGGTTGTTATTACAGTAAACTTACTTGCTTTGCTTAGCTATTGAATAGCAATATCGTAGGTGTAGTTTATTATTTAAAGTACCCAAAATAACATGATTACAGCTGCGCGTGCGCTGGCGGTTGGGCGTAAAGTTTACCTGGCGCCCCTTAAATAAAGATTAAAAAAAAACCTATTGATAAATGTATGAAATGAAATGTTGTGTTAACCCGCATTTGTTTTGTACCTAGTTACAAAGTTCCAATAGTCGGCATGTACTTACATTATTTCCACTAGCTAAATTGGGATTTATTGTCAGTATAGAAAATACAGGTATCAGGTTTATGTGACTAGTAAGCCTAATGTTTATTTGTTTTCTTCAATTTACTGTGTAAATACTGCAACTGTTTATTTATACATAGTAATTTATGAGCAAAAACAGTTAGTCTACACTATTCTGAACTACATTAGTTGTAAAACAGAAGAACTTGTATACAGTGGAAATCTAGGCCATAAGCATAAGCCTAGGTTTACGATTTTTCTCTTAATATAATAATAGGATACACGCATAATTACATTACGAATGACTAATTGATTGCTAGCCTACCGTTACGTAAGATATGTATGACATGAATTTTGTAAACGGAACAAATATATGTATTTTTTTTTTGGGTGTGATATTATCGGGGATATATCAGGGATATATCGGGAGCAGGGGGGAGTGACAGACTTGTACTGACTAAAACCCACCCATGTTCCTTCTATTGCGTTCTTCTTTTACGTTCCGGGGTCACGGTATCTCTTTCGAACAACCCGCAACCCCGGCAGGCGGAGGCCCTGGCAGGCCGCTCTGATTTGCTGACATCTCTTTGAGGCGCACGTGAAACACTAACGCGCCGTCGGTACGGCCTGTCGTCAATAGACGGACGGACAGTGAGCTACCCATTGCTCACCGTCCACAGGACCGCATCTACGGTGGCCGCAGAGATCGCCGCCGCTGATCGCCTCTACGAGGGCACGGCGGTGCTCCGCCCAAGCTGGGCAGACCGCCGCTGTGTGCTCCACCGTGTCCTCCGGGCGATCGTCACAATGGTGACAACCGGGCGTTTCCTCTCGCCCGATTATGTGCCGGAACCTCCCGAAACTTCCGTGCCCGGTGAGGACCTGCGTCAGGCGGTAGGTGAGGATGCCATGGCGCCTCTCCAGCCACTCCTTAAAGAGGGGACTTACCGTCACTATTGTGGCGTGCCCTACAAATATTTGTATGACCTGTAGATAATTGTTCCAGGTCTGACTGTTTCTTCTAAAATACACAATGTGAGTTTTAGAAGAAATTTCTAGTGTGGCGTGTCTGTGTGCCTTCCACAACCTACGTTCTCGAAATTATTTTACAAAACCACTGTTACAATCTCTCTTATTATAAGGTCAAGGTAATTTGAAGCTTGATATGAGTGAAAGGTTCAAATCATAGATCTTGAGTTTAAACTCAACTCACGCATATCTGATTTTTCGTATTCAGGTGCGTATTGTAAATTATCACTTGCTTCGTAACGAAAGCAGTATGCCTGAGGGATATTTCGACGGCATTTCAAACCAAGCTAGAAGTCCAAGACAGGCAAAAAAACTTTGAAAGCAGCATAGGCACTAACTACACGACAGTGAAAGAATGACTGTAACTGACCTCTGTTTTATTATTTCAGTGACCTTACACAGATTGCCCACGCATCTGGCATCTGGTACACTTGTTTATTTACTTCCCTATCAAGATCACCATAAAAACAAAGTAAATAGATCTAGAGAGGTGTTTCCAAAGCCAGCTAAGTGCGACTTGGGAACTTTGATTACTTTACGAACTTCCTAATATGGACGCTTCATGTGTACTGTGACTAGTCATAGTGCCCTATAAGACCTATTAACTTAAGCGTCTTATTATTATTTCCTGGCTGTCTTGCGCGCTTTACCCGCGTCGTTAGATGTTGCCCCGCTACCGTGGGTTGTAGCGTGATGTTGTAGCCTTTGTAAGTTCCTGATAATGTAGCTTCCTATTAGTGTCTGGTAGTTAAAATCGATCGAATAATTTTGGAACCTATTCGATACAAATAAACAAACAAATCTTCCTTTTTATATATATAGTATGGATTTAAAGAAAGCCTTTGGTCACAGTTCTATGAAATTCATTTAACGTGATTTAAAGATGCAGAAAAGAAACGAATGAATTCAACCGACATAGAATAATTTCTTTTACGTCTACACGATTGAATTAATTGAATTAATTGCTTAATCAAAATTGAAGCGTAAGTAAACCATGCATCATTTCCGTAACGGTTTGTCTACTGTACAAAAAGAGTTAGCCAAGGATCAATGTGATTACGAAAGATAAGCTTTTATTCTTTCTTTTTGTTGAGCGATGTCTCTGACTTGGCAAAGTCCTCGTTTTTTGTGCGAAGGCTACATCAGCGCCATGACGCCGGCTGTCCTGTGACGTCATGAAGGGTTCTCTGACGTCATACACAAAATATATTAAACGAATCTTGTGTTTGCGGGAAGCAGTTATTTGTGAGATGGATAATTTGGGCCATTTATTGTTCCGGAAATAGAACTGGGGAGGGACAGAAAATTACATATCATTCTAATAATACCTAATGTTAATTATTCAAACGAAGTACAAACAACATAAAGTATTTTAGGCTATTATGTATTCCTTAAGAAAATATTTAGAACCGGTAGAATAAAACTGACACGCACACTTATTAGCTGTTGTTTTACAAATATAGTTAACACACATGATATCAAACAGTATTATATAGTATAGCGTATAGTGGTAGCTGTAGAACTTACGAGTCATGTTTTGTTTATAGACGCGTAGAAACCTTCATTCGCATAACTAAATATTGACAAGTCCCTATGTATCAACGTCGCTCGATCAAAGCTTGCGAACGTGCTTTTTCCTTACGTAAATACTTATAGATACATATATCTACAGAAATGACTTCGGTACTACGAACACGATGTTTCCAAATAAAAACAATCAGTAAACGTTTTCAATTTAAAAACTGTTCGCAACAACTCGTATTTAAACTGTTGGAAATTTACAATGTAACACGGTTCGTTACTAAATTCACACCGGAAAATAAAATTTGTGTATATTCCGTCCACACGGACGATGTCACGGAAATGATTCCAGTCGTTTCTGATTATGTACGTACATTGTTTCACCGCGTGGTGCACTGTCGAAGAGTTAGTTTTCGCATTCCTGGGACAGCTGATGAAATGTTCACAGCTTTGTCGAACGAAGGGTTTGCTTCATGTCGAATACTTTAATGTTCCTGCTCCTTTTTCTTCGGCTTTGGGGAGTGGCAGACTTTTACTGACTAAAATCTACCCATGTTCCTTCTTTTGCCCTTTATGTGCTGGGGCCGCGGTACTTTCGAACAACCCGCAGCACCGGCAGGCCGTAGCCCTAGCAGGCCCCTCTGCTGACAACTCTAGGATCCTTCAAAAAAAATTTTTTTTTTAATTCTCCTTTATTAATCGCCACATAGTTGGGAAAACTCTAGCTAGCTAGACGTGAATTGAAAGACCATATTATTTATATAGCACTAAGGTTGAATTTAAATTTGTTCAAGAGCAGTCAGCTGTCATCATTGCTATGAAATATTGATGCTGTCAGCTCTTAAAAGCGGTTTGGATGGCCTGATTGCGTTGAGTTTCTTTGATGTAATGCTCTTGAAGTAGACGTTGAATCAATAATTTTGAGGTTACCTTTAATCTGAAGCTTTGCTAAAATGATTTAGTAAGGCTTGTTGTTTCGAAGTACTTTTTCAACTTGATTGTTTCAAGGTTTTGCTTTAGCATAGGAAATGCAAATGTTTTTCATCCCGACCAGCAGCTCTCAGGAGTGAGGTTGAACCGGGTAGCAACCGGCTTGCAAATTGCATTTTAAAATGGAGTTTTTTGTGGCTACTCCAAGATAATGTTGCTATACTATAAATATTGTTAAAATGTAAATGCATGTGGCAATGGCACTTTTACGAGCACGCCATTTTTGAGTTTATTATTTTTATTTTTACATTCTATTATCGTGTGGACTTTCAGAGCCACATTCGGCTGATGCTAGGTGTACTTGATATAAAATTATAATGAAAATTCCGAGATATAGAAATGTCTCGAAGGTCATACAAGCATAACAAAGTCTATTATAAGAATAACAATAAAAAATCAAAGAGAATATACACGATTCGTGAAAGAAGCTCAAGATATGAAACTTTCAAATAAAAAATAATGGAACACGTATACTTTCCCAATATCATTTTCTATATCGTTACAGAAATGTGAACCATATTGAACCTTTCATTGAACTAAAACTTCACAATCCTTGCAAGCCAGAATAAAGCAAGTACAGTTACCAACATAATAAAGTAAATGCTTGACACCTTAACTTTGTGTTTCCATAGCCCTTCATATTCCCGAGAAAAGGGAGATAATAAAAATATGTCACATCGCAAGCCACCAAGTAAAAAGCCCCTGTTTGGGACCAACCCTAAGCTATTTAAGTAGAATATAGCCTCTTTTTATCAGACTTTTGTCCACTGTATGTAAAGTCGTGTTTATTAGGAGAAGCCTTTTGTAAATAACAGTGACGAAAAAGGTAATTATGTGACCTAAGCTCTTACGATATTTAAAATAGGCTATGACATGATAACAGAATAAGAGATGATGAGAGAATAAGAGATGATATTTTTTGGTTTCCGTTGCTTATAAAAAATACTTTTTAATGAATATTGTTTTTCATAGTACTTGATGCCTCAATGCTGATGATCGTTATCAATCTTGTTAGTTTATTCCCGATGTAGCGAATGTTATTTTTTCTGTTAGAATGAGAGTTCAATGAAACCAAAGTTGAATCTAAAAATAAAAGCCCTTAATAAAGATATAAAAACTAAAGACAACGACAAAATAAAGGGTTGACAGGCTTTATTATATTTTATTATCCATCAAATAAAAAGGTTACATAACTGCACGTCTAACAGGGTCTGCGATGTGCTCGTAAATTGGCTAAATCTTCGGGCGAGCTCTCGGAAGGGTCGCCTATAATGTTTGATGTTGACAAAGGTAGGTTGGACCGTCACAGAGTGTCGAAGTTCAGCGCGGCTCTCAATTGCATATTTAACGAGAGCCCACTAACTGCTCTGCGATACCGGAGCCGAAGAGGGACTTCGTAATTGGATCTCGCTATTTTTAGCACTAACACTTAACTACTACCGTTTCGTCGTTTGTCGAGATATCGCAATTTTTCTCACCAGTGCTCTCTCGTGGAGATGGCACAATAATCCCGAGGGACTTACCGACGAAGGTCTTCATATTACATTCCATTGAGCTCTTCTGGTAGTTATAGATGAATATACAAAAAATAGCGCCGGGGGTTGAAAGTGGGCCCGAAAGTTTTATGTTTAGAGCGAAGCTGTCGTCTAGGCCGATTTGGGAATTGGTGTTTACTTTTTCGGACATATCATTAGAGCTGGTATTATTTGGACTACGTGACTGTCCAATACGATCTTCCGAAATGTTGACTCTTATTTGTGTCAATCGAATGTATAATTCGAAACAGATTGTATTTGCACCAGAACTCTAAGTTGTCTGGACATATCTGCTACAAGACTATAGAAAGCACGTTACGGAACAAGCTTTAGAACTAGGTACGCTATCCATGTCGCCATTCCAACAATGTTAGGCGGGTCCAACTGTTGTATAAATTAAAAATAGTTTAGTCACCAAACGGTAGCGGGGGCATGTTCGGCATTACTTAAATAGTTTCCGCAATGAACGAGCCATTCATTGGCGTGCTACAAATTTTACGTTCATACAAACTTCGTGTTCCAAATTACGGCGTACGTAAGATGATGTATGTATTAGGACCGCCGTACATTGTCTTACAAGTTATTTATTAGGAAATTATGCTTAGAGAGCGGAAGGCAGCGGGGCCGGGTAAGGGGACGGAATGTCTCTTACTATTCAGAGATGTGTCATTCGAAAAACAGTGGTTACAAGCGATTCGGAGTTAATTTAGACTAAAGATCTCTAAAGAAGTTAGGACACGCAAGCCCAGGACTTATTACTTCATCGAAATATTAACCTGACAAGAATAATCAGAAATGTGTATTCATAATTCAGGCAGAAGTCATAGTTATTAAGTTCAAGGCTGTCTCCGATGAGCGAGTAGGCCGATGTGGTAATGACTGAGCATAGTACCATCTTTTCTTTAATTTCAGATATCATTTGCTAACTGAATTGGTAGGCACTTATCATTTTACCGTCCGGTCCACAAAATGATCACGGAAACGTTTCCCTCGGTGGGAAAGTTACATTTCACTATATACTGGCATGATCTCATTGTATTCGCTCTCCAACACCTTTTCGGAACGGAATCGGTAATCAGTTTCATAGCGATATCGACCGGGAGAAGCCTCCCAATGAATATTTTATCGCAGAATTTTATTAAGAATGAGAACGTATCAATAGAAGTAATATCGACAGTCGGTACTATAACAAGAGATGAGCCCGATAGTTATATATATTTTTATCGTTCTGTAACGATTTATTAAACAATTCCAGTATGTTTAATAAAAGAAAATATATAAAAAAGCTTAACGAAATATCCGGTAAGACTCAATAAACAGGCGTTTTAGGTTAAAAATAGATTTGGTCCGTTTGTGTGGCCTTCCAAGCAATAGCTACTCGATCCCAGGGGGCGCGGGTGGAGGAGCGGGCGGGGCGCGGAGTAGGGGTGCTGGTGCCCCACACACCCATAGACATGATTTATTCCCGTGAAGATCGTTTCCACAGGAAAATATTTAATAAGGTCAGAAACACTATACATGTTATGGGTAATTAGGGCAATGTTTATAATGTCCGGATTAAATTCTTTACAGCGGCCCATCCGCAATTTCGCACGGTTATGGCTTCCTTGTAGAAAGATATGCTCATAAAAAGCGTCTGTTATGAATTTCGTAGTTTTTTACGACCATTCACTCTGCATAATGCCATTGAGAACTGTATATAATGTGTTGATATTTTCTTTTGCTTTAACAATGAGGTGGGGTCTTACAGACACCCACAAGCAACACTAGGTACTCACGACGCGTGTCTACGTAAGGGGTGAGGTCGTAATGCTAGCACTGATAGGTTGATAGCCGCTCGCTTAGCAGAACAACCCGTGAGCACTACACAACTTGCACGGAGCGATAAGCAACTGATTTATTTTGTTTTTCCTTTTGTTTCCATCACAGAATACTTGAAGTTTTGTTTATAGGAACTCGGTATAAGTATGTGGTCTGTGTTATTCCGGTATCTATCTCCTTTGTAGTGATAAATTTATGAGTGACTAGCTTTTGCCCGCGGCTTCGCTCGCGTTAAATTCGGTAGCGCCTTATTGATTTGTAATAGCAACGCTAAGTTTTCCCGTTTCTTCCCTCTTTCTCCCTCATATCCCACTCTTTTAAAAAAAATAATAGCCTATGTCCGTCTCCTGGTTCCCAACTATCTCTGTACCAAAATTCATCAAAATCGGTTTAGCCATTAAAGCGTGAAGAGGTAACAAACAAACACACAAATAAACAAACAAACAAACTCACTTTCGCTTTTATAATATTAGTAAGGAAGTAAGGATTGTTATCATATTATTTTTATGGATAGTCACTGCATTGTTGAGGTTCATATTGCAAAGGGCGGGTGTTATAAGGGACAGTTTCTTGTAAATGTTTGTTGACGTTTAAAAATACTGATTATCAGCTTTATATAAATCAATTTTGATTTTGTTACGTTATTTTTTTTTATTTTGTGTCTTTTGATTTTGTATCCTTTCCTTTTTTCACAAACAGTTGAGCCAATCAGTGATGCTTATAGTGGTTGCCTTGCTGACTTACTAGGATTGCTGAAGAGATAAGTGTGTGATACGAACATAGATACTAATCCGCCAGCAGATCCCCCTTATGAGTACGCCGTGTGAATCGACTGCATTGCCTTGCGCCGCGTATGAATGTACCTCCCACCCATTGACTACAGCCAAAGGCCAATTCTAGGTAGCAACTGTAATATTCAAAGTACTGGAAACGACACACATGTTGTGGGAGGAATGTTCTAAAGTAAACACTAATGAAGCACAACTCCTTCGTGATTTCCATTATTATTTTAGTTTTTTCTTATGCTTCTCTTTCGATACAGAACATAATCTTATACATGAGCCGCAGCCAAGGATAAAAAGGGAAATTTGAATTTAGAAGGTGGATGATAACGTGGAGGAAGTCAGGAACTTACGAGTAATGCAGGTGTTAAGAATTGTGGTTTTTTGGAGCATGTGTGTGGTATTGTTTATGAGATTTTGGTGTTACACCGATTATGAGCCAGAAGTGTCCCAATGCATATCTCTATCTCCCTTCCTTCTTTCCTTCCCCTTTTTATAAAAATACACACAAACTGCAATACTAAAGCCTATTTGCAATGGCGATTGTAATCCAGAATTGGGTTTCTTTACAGTAAACCTTATTCAAATTGAGAAATTTGCTAATGAAGACATGATTAAGCTAAAATAATAATTATATTTTTAAAATAATACATACGATAAACGTAATATATGACGGAGATGACGTCATGGCTCCATTCTGTGATATTTCTTCAGCTCGAGTATATCCCACTTCTGATGACGGGGATTCGTCGTCGGATGGTCGAGATTATCATGGCTGAGGACACGAAATAATACTCGCAAAACTTTTGTTAACACTTGTATTGTCCTTTCACAAAAATCATTAAAACAAAATAACTAAAGATGCTAATGATCGATACAGATTTAAATCAGAAACGCGGTAAGTTCGGTACAGGCTGGCAAACGACCTCTCACGCTCGTGTCCATCCAAAAAGTAACGTCTCTTCAATCTCATTCCTCTAATGCCCACAAATGACAACTGACAGCTGTCAAACCAGACTTGCCACACCGTACCGACCTCACCCAAGCCTACTGCTTGACGTTTCCGACAACCGATAATAGATGGCGTTGTTCTAAAATAACGATTTCAATCATTTCTCTTTGTTGATTCTGCGACACGGCCGTCCTGATGGTCACACGACCTCGTGTGAAGTACCTCCAAGCGTATCCATCGTCACACTTATGACCTCCATCCAGTCATAATCACCAGACAATACGACCTCCATCCGGTCATCACCACGTAACCTCTATCCGGTCACTACACGTAACCTCTATCCGGTTACTTGCACCATAGGCAACCTGAAACAAGAATTCATGGAAAGTAAAACGTTCTTCGCTCGGCCTTTCTGACAAACACGAAGGGAAATAAAGTCACACGATTCAAACAACACAATTTTTCTGATTCACATGATTCTCATCAAATCTCATAAAGAAAATCTTAACATTAAAATCACCACTCTTAATCAATTTCAACCAATTCATAAAACATTACGGTCAAATCTAGTCAAATCCAGTATGAAATACTCTTTCGGTAACCAGTTTCATCACATTCAACACATTGCCTCCATCCGGCAACCAACGGGACCTCCATCCGGTACCCGACCTCAACACATCACATTGCTTCCATCCGGCAAACCAACGGGACCTCCATCCGGTACCCGACATCAACACATCACATTGCCTCTATCCGGCAAACCAACGGGACCTCCATCCGGTACCCGACATCAACACATCACATTGCCTCTATCCGGCAAACCAACGGGACCTCCATCCGGTACCCGACCTCAACACATCACATTGCCTCTATCCGGCAAACCAACGGGACCTCCATCCGGTACCCGACCTCAACACATCACATTGCCTCTATCCGGCAAACCAACGGGACCTCCATCCGGTACCCAAACTCAAGACAATACTTAGCACCATGCTTGACCCCAAGTGCCCACCCAAGGTCACCAACCCTAAGTAAGCACCAGGATTCAAGCAATCTGAGTCATTTGCATACTACATTTGCATCTTTTATACCCCTTTTAAGGTCTAACATCCTCATCGTCAGTCGGTCTCGTTTCGTCAGTGTATATCGTGTCGAACTCAAATTTATAATCAACTATCACGTCACATGTCTGAACAGTCCGTATTTTCTTAAATCGTTTCTTATCTGACGACATATGAACTGTTTAACCAATTGATAAAACTTCGCGTCAAATCGCCAATCATGATTTCATACCGCAATAAAAATGTCCGGTAAAACGTGGAAAAGAATTACAAAAATAATTAAAACTCAATAGTACTCAATATTTGTACAGTCGACCTTTTAGAAGTCTGTCCGATACCAGTCAATGTCACATTTTCATAAAGTCCCACAAAATTTACAGCATACAGAATGTTCTTTGATAAACGAACATTCTGCACCAGAATCACAATAAAAATGGAATTGCTCACCAAATTGTCTTATGGATCCAGTAGGTGCGTTCACAAGACACACGTCAACTCGCTTTTCCCTGACGGGATCGACCACCGTGCTGCTGCGTGCCTCCTTGACGTCCCTCTTAAGGCAGCTGGATGCGTAGTGTCCTTGTTCGCGACAGCTGAAACAAGTGATCCAGGCACCAGTTCACCGTTGCCTGGTTACTCTTGCCACTGCTAAACGCTGTCGATCTCGATTCTTCTTCATGTGCCGAATGTCTTTTCAGGCGACATTGCACGGATCGGTGTCCTGGTTTCCCACAATTGTTTAGGCCCAGCGTAGGGCTCATTGGGGCGGTTTCTCTTCGCATCAGGACCTTCCTGCTCATCACCACCTGGCGGGGCGCTCCTCTTCAGAAACGAAACAGCTTCCAGCTCCCGGTGTAGGTCGTTTCGGGTTTTGATGTCCTTAGTAAAGGACAATCGCTGGACTCGCGTATCGTTCTTCGCGATGTGAGCTAACACCGTCGCGATGGCAATCTGCTTTGTTGTGAGGCTGTTCCATTTCGACATAATAGTTGTCATGAGGGTAGCTCCATATGCGGCCAAACACTCGTTCTCTTTAGGCTTATTTCCATGTAGATTAGCAAGAAAAGAAGCGGTAGTCTCTGGATAATCATACCTGGCTAAAAACAGTTCCTTGAAATCACTCCATTTCATCCCAGGGTAAGATATGGATGACAACCATGACGAAGCTTCTCCCTTAAGTGCGCGGCTCAAGGCAATCATCAACGATGCACCTTGACTATTAGGATTACACACACACACACACACACACATGCTGCTGTTGCCAGCCAAGCACGCGGGTCAACTTCACACGTCAAATCCATAATCACAGAAGGTGTTTTCATTGCTTGCACAATAGCCATAAAGTTTTTATTTTGCTGTTCTAACAGAAAACGACATTTTTCCGTTTCTGTGTCACTTTCAAACACACGGGTATTGTCTTTACACTTTTCTTGGTTAGCACTGTCACTCGCACCACGTGTGGCGTTTGGATTGCATCCCACTTCTGATGACGGAGATGACGTCATGGCTCCATTCTGTGATATTTCTTCAGCTCGAGTATATCCCACTTCTGATGACGGGGATTCGTCGTCGGATGGTCGAGATTATCATGGCTGAGGACACGAAATAATACTCGCAAAACTTTTGTTAACACTTGTATTGTCCTTTCACAAAAATCATTAAAACAAAATAACTAAAGATGCTAATGATCGATACAGATTTAAATCAGAAACGCGGTAAGTTCGGTACAGGCTGGCAAACGACCTCTCACGCTCGTGTCCATCCAAAAAGTAACGTCTCTTCAATCTCATTCCTCTAATGCCCACAAATGACAACTGACAGCTGTCAAACCAGACTTGCCACACCGTACCGACCTCACCCAAGCCTACTGCTTGACGTTTCCGACAACCGATAATAGATGGCGTTGTTCTAAAATAACGATTTCAATCATTTCTCTTTGTTGATTCTGCGACATATATATATAATAAAACGATACGATATTTAACATGTTGACAGAAAATGTTCCTTTATTCCTTTTTTGAACATCTCTAACGAAGGACTATACCGCAAGGAGTGTGAAAGTCAATTCTAAAGACGCACGGGAACCTTAAGTTTGTAAACACTAGTGAGGGCACAGATGAAGGTAGTTTTTAGCACAAAGTCTCTATACACGTGTTGCGGGCTCCACCCAATTTCTAATCTGGTGTTGCCAAAACTAATTAATCACTTAAGTGATTCAATCAAACGGAGTGGTCTGGTCAAAATGCCGTGTTATGGATATGTTGAACAAAAACATACTTTACCTTTCTCGTAACTTACCAAAAAAAAAATTACTACTTTCTAAAAGAAGAGTGTACTTTAGAATTACAGTATTTTAATCATTTCTATCCAAACAGCATTTTAATCATCTAGCTGAATGTGGAATTGAGTTGTTGAAACAATTCATAACTTTACTGTTTTTAATTTAAAGTCGTTGAATTCTATGAAGCAGTAATAAAACAGTGAACAATGTTAACAAATTACTAAGTGCCTGTAATATGCAACTGTAGTGCAACAGAGGGAATGAATTTAATTACTCAGTTTATTTGCGTTTATTGCGACAACCCAGCGAACACGGTGCTTCAAATGTTATTAATGAATTTATCAAAACGTGCATAACGACGAATAGTTTTATTCTCGGAGCTAGTTCAGGAACAAGATTCTATCTGCTGAAAACTTTATTACATTTACGTAATACGTTTTATGAAAAAGTATTTTCAGCTTATATGAGCTTCTATAAAGTGCAGGCTTGCGCAGATAACGCTAGAAAAAGAAAATGAATCGTGTTTTAATGGACGCAAAGTCGCTTAGAAGGCGGGTACGTTTGCTAAGGACCGACGTCTCTTTTGAATTTCAGATACTGCAATAGGAAAATAATAATTTCTTGGAAACGTACATATCTTTCTATAACAGCAAAAAGCCTTGGCCCAGAGAGATCCTTCGATAAGTAAAGTAAGCTATCACTATCTCAATATTTTCTTACCCCTGTCAAAACCCGATCAATGGTTTTCCTTTTGAAATGATTTTCTATTCCATACAATATGTAAAATGCACTTCGTATCATGTTGTAAATGAGAATATAAGTATATTCTAATTAAACATATAAGTTTATGTACATTTTTATATCTTAAAGTCGGGGGCGAATAAAAAAAAACAATTCACTAATAGCAGTTGAGGTGAGTACTTTAAAAACTAATTCATTACCGCTCAGTTTATAAGGACATTTATAAGTTGAAAACTGCATTATTCATTAAAAGTCTCTGGGTTTCACAGTAACTTACTGATAAAAGAATTTTAAAACGTGATCCAACAAATTGTGCTATTAATGCAAACAAACTCGGATTATTTTCAGTTATAATAAACGTCATATTCCTTCGCTTACAAACACTTCATTAGGTTTTATCTTTGATCCGGAATTACCATGAATACGTTATATATTCTGTTTCATATCTGGATTAGTTCCGCTCTGCTTCCCAAATTCTTTGAAACACGCGCGAACGCTCGAGCGTTGGGATGTCGTATGTATTGTAGCCTTACATACCCATCTCGTATATTAGAAATAAGGTGCTTCAAAATTGTATAATATGAATGTTCACTAAATTGATATGATATTGGGATCCTCAAGTAGCAAGGCACGGACGGCAGTCATTCAAAGTTTTGCCGATTCATTGTACGTCATCACTTGTACCTCGGATGAACAGATTGACGTCGGCAATAATATTGACTACGTAGTAAAGAGTAACATTATTTGTGTACAACAAACACTCAATGTATATTTGTAAAGGTAGAAAGTTCTACGAAAATTCTCCTTTCACGTAATATAGATAAATGGAGAAACATCACGAATACAAATTGATTTCTCCAAACAAATATTTATTAGAATAAGATTAATACTCGTACAATTGCTTTGTTGGATAGCCCGTGTTTTACGAGCAGTCGAAATACGGCTTTAAAAGACGTCCAAGTGGGATTGTGCGAGTTAAGTAGCAAGTTTTGGAGGTAATAACGTTATACGAGTATCGATCATGAACATACGAGTAGTAGGCTCAGTTTATAGCTCATCCGAGCTGACGAGCGCCGGCGCCCGGGCGAGTGTGTTGTTTGTGCCGCACGACAAATGTTACAATATAACACGAACCAATTAATAACACTGTCAATCTACATTGACATTCCACAAACCAATTTGTGTGCTATACAAGGTGGAAGGCACGTCGATGCACTGTCATCATGTATCATCCTCCCGAATATTATAAAAGCGAAAGTGAGTTTGTTTGTTTGTTACGTCTTTACGCCTAAATGGCCAAACCGATTTTGATGAATTTTTGTACAGAGATAGTTGGGACCCTTGAGACGGACATAGAAAAAAAAGTGAGAAAAGGGGGAGAAAGAGTTATTTTTTTCGATCATCTCGCGGGTTAAAGTTAGCGTTGGCCCAAAGTAACTATGCCACGCGGACGAAGTCGCGGGCTGAAGCTAGTTATTTATATTCCAAACCAGCCGCCAGCAGTATTGGGCCCGTGGTAACAGTTTGTGCAATTAAGCAAGCATATTGGAAGCTCACATGGATAATGTACCTCCTTATTTGTAGGACGGAATAAATACTGTAAATTTTTACGATAAACGTCAAATTGTTTTACCAGCGTTCCTATCATAATTATATACTGCTATATCCATGTAGGATACACATCTATCCAATGAAGTATATTACTACTCGACCAAGTAACTACAAAACGATCATCATCATCTGCCTAGCCTTTTCCCAACTATGTTGCGGTCGGCTTCCAGTCTAACCGGATGCAGCTGAATATCAGTATTTTACTAACTAAAAAACGATGATACTTAGATTTAATTAAAAACAAGTATTAAAATACCCTTTATTCTACAATTTAATTGTTTATGTTTCGTAAAAAAAACTCAATATTGGAGTAAAACATGTACATTCCTAAATACTTCATTTATATTTATACAAATTAGATAAAACAGAAAATCACAATTAATATTGTCATTTTTGTAAATAAATTAAAATTAGGATTCGAATTTAATAAAATTAAAATGAAACAAGCATTTAGTCATTCAATAATATCGATAACCTCCCTTAAAAAATCTACTTGTATTCTTACTTTCTTTTATCTTGGAAACTGTAGACTTTAATCCCAAATAATTTCCATTAGAGTGACGTCTAATATACTTATAACAGGTAGGTAATTATATTACGCGAGGCAGCTGGCTTACCTCGCTCGCTGAACCTCTCACTTAACCTGAACTCAGCGTCATATGAAAACCGTCAGCTGTCTTGTTAATAACCAGTTTCCAATATTCGCCGAGGCAATGTTGCCACTGTTAAATATATCTCAGAAACAGTGTTGTTTTTCGGGTCTGCAAGGCAATTCATCTTACTAGTCGAGTTGCCTTTCTTACATAAATAAGTGAGGGAGTTGCATTTTTTATAAATTCCAAAGTAAACAATCTGTATGAGTGCCAGGATTTACGAGAGCGTGACCTTCAAGAAAGTGAGGCGCTTCACCAAAGAGGGAGAAGTGCGGGCGAGAACGTGCCCTCCTGAATTAATTTTCCTAATTTTACACCTTTATTTAATACTTTGTAAACACAATAAACTATAACGCTCCCTTTTATGTAAACGACCTCTTTGGACCCCGTGACCTTCAACATTAATACAAAAGTATAGGTACTTTTTCTAGGCTATTATTGATTTCAATTTTAAAACTGAGATTCGATTACGATATTGAAGAGCTGCTACGAAAATGATGAAAGGTTCTCGAAAAAAGATAAGGCTTTCTGATAACGACGAGACGTCCAAGCAGGAATCGTAATTAAACGATTTTCGTTTGACTGCGGTCCGACGATGCGGAGATAAAATATTCAAAAGAAACTTCTACTTAATCTATTACGTATTTCCTGCTGTGATGTTGGCAACATGCGCTGAAATGAAACAATGGGTCGCGAACAAATCTGGCATTTGTACATTCCCAACACTCGGCGAGAGCGGGAACTTTGTCGATTTCGTGGAAACATTGCAAATGACAGATAGCGACAAGTTGTACATAATTCAGCGGCGGTTATGACGATAATGTTACATAAACGAGACGTGCGGCATGCGGCGTGCTACGCGCGGCGTGCGGCGCGGGTGCGTCATCCGACACTCATTGATTCTACGTACGACCACGTCGATGACACCGCCTCTCCAGATAGATAACTGTCTATTATATCATTACCTAAATGCCTTCCACTGATATTCATATCATCGATATCATTTATTCCATTTCGCTGCGTTTTATTTTCAGCTGTTTCTACATTCTATCAGTCGATTCTTATCATCATTTTCGTCCACCAATCAGAAAACATTGAGGTCATGTAGTTAATTGTTCAAACATTGTCGTTAATTTAAATTGGATGCCGTTAAACAGAATGGCTCGTAATTGGGTTTTCTTTCGTTACAGGAATTTTCCAAGGTGTAGGAGTACCTACAACACCATGCCACCTAAGTAAGCCGTTCCTAGAGTTGTTACTTTTATAACTGTGTGCACTTTATACAATTATTTTGTTGCCAGCAAAGTAAACACACCATATAATATATTGTTTTGGCAATTTTGTGGTACCTATAATTGGCGCTTTTAGCTTTCACTTCGCTGTTTTATGGTTATTTTTAAAGTTGCGCTATTTCCGCAAATTAATGTCTTTTCTTTAAGTTATTGCAAAAGTTGGTTAAGTAGTGCAAGTTCTCAAACATATCCAGCAAACATTGAAAACGATCTAATCGCACATAAACTTTTTGTTTGGGGCGCTACATCGAAAGAAGTTATTTATTATTTTGAGTAGGACACCGAAACACGCGTTTGCGGATTAAGACACAAGCAAAATAAACAAATATCCCCGAGGTAGGTAAACACCGAAGTATACGTATACATTGAAACATAAACGCATGATAGGATTACCGGGAACCTATTTTAGCAAGCCTCTGGCCTTGCTCAATATAAGAAGCAATTTGGCATAGTCTATGGTAATACTTGCTACAGATACATAAATACATAGCGAAACCAAACAGATACGTATACGTCGACCCAGTTTAACTTTTAAAAACGTAGTTAAACAGATTTTGTAGATAGCTAAGTTCCGTGTCGCCGATCATTAAGTTTCCTGAAAGTTTTATAACTTCACATTTAACCTTATTCAGTTTTAAATGTTAAAAATGTGCGCTAGAACGGCTGGGGCTCGCGGGGCCGAGGGTATCAGCTACGATTTATTATCACTATTAATCGAGCGGAACTAACTGGTCTCTTCGGTAAGGTGTGTATTGGACTGTTGGACTTGGCTTCCATTTTCTATTTATTTCGCTAATAACGTTTAAGTAGGTATTATTTTTCAACTGAATGGATTGGGAATTGCTGGTGCCTAATTATTTTTATCTGCTTTGGTTTTGGCGCTTAGGAACTTTACTCTATTTAATTTTGTTTGTAATAGTAATTTTTGTTTCGAGGTATCACGCATAGTGTTTTGACTATTACGCTTATGTTTAACAAAATTATGATTTAAATAAGAGCCTTTTGGTAGCTTAGTTAAAACTTTCTGCCTAATTAAATACGTATTGTCTAGTTTTGTTGATATTATTTCTTATCTAAAGCCCGTGTAAGCACACACAATACAACACAACAACACACTTCCAGCGAGATGAACTGATAAGTGAATTTAACGCGACAGCTTCATTAATTTGCCAGTGACCCGGATATGTGATATTTTTTGAGCACAAACATGGCCGCAGCTACGATATTAAACTGTTATAGGCACTCAGAAACTTTTGACTTTTAATATGTCGATGTATTTATTGCATGAGGAAGTTTCTTCCATAAATTTTTGGTATGTATGTGGCGGTGCAAGCCAGTGCTTGGCGCAAATAGGACGAGGTGCATTGCATTGCTGAAGTGTCAGAAACGTCAATATTGCATTTTGATAGTCTGTGACGCGTGGAAACGACGTGGAGTTGTGCAATCAACATGTTTTATACATGAGACGAGTTAGCGAAGACGCGGTAAAGTGCCGTGCACTGAAACTTGCTTTATCTACAGCTATACAACGTGTTTGTATTAGATTTCAGTGGGTCGTTGATTGTATTTTTTTGAAAATATATACGATAACTGTAGCCTTTATTTACAAATAATTGGTTTTATAAACATTATTAATTATTTTATAACGAAAGTTAAATGGATTCACTGAAAAACAACACAATAATAACGGTATAAGTAAGTATTTTTTATGACTTCTTATCGGATTCCGACGTTGTTGCAGACGACTTTTAATGGCGCTCATAAAATGCACTGATACTAAACAAGCACCCTTTACGATTTTACATCACAGATTTTGGAAAAATGTGCTTATAAAATACACGTTATTTCAAGTACCCACTAGATAATCTTACTTATAACACAGTATAATGTAGTTAGTAGAGGGATTTGGTGCTCCGAAAATGGATTCGGGCCAGTAACAACGTGCCAATTAACTAATTCTCTAGTGATTTGTAACGCGTAGCAATCGGCGTAGCGGCGTAGCAGCCCGCTACAATGTTTGCTCTACGTTATGCTACGAATTTACTTTAATTAGTTGCGATGTTTTATAGTAATTAAACTTCCAAAGGCATAAATTATGATGTAAAAGGGAAATTGTGGAAGTAATTGCTGATGGTTTTAATAACTTAATATGAGCACAAGTTGTTACGAGGAAACGAAGTCGGTAATTAAAGTGAGGGAACATGTGAAAGTCATATAACGTGTCTGTGCTAAAATGAACAGCGACCAGCGATCTATCTGATAACAAGCCACCTTGTGTGCAAATTGCCATAATTACTTACTATAATTAGGTACAGTCACTGGCCCTTTATTCTTACGCTAATTTCGAGCCATGCTCATCAGAGTTAATTTTCGTCTCGTGCTCTAGATACACACTAGATCTCTAGATTCACACTAAACCTATGCACATAATATAATATTAACGGATAACGATGAGTTTTGATTACTAAAATTCGACACCGAATGGTATAGTTTTGCAATATCTAGTCTAATATATTGAAGGAACAATCTCCTCAGTTTTAGGTGAAAATAGAACTTGAAAGCGTGTTGCCTGTTGGTCTAGTGGTTAGTGGCCCTGACTGCTGAGCCGGAGGTCGTGGGTTCGATTCCCACCCAGGACAAACTTTGTGTGATGAGCATGATTGTTTGTTCTGTGTCTGGGTGTGATATATCTATAATATGTATGTATTTATAAATTATATAAGTATGTATATCAGTTGTCTGGTTACCATAACACAAGCTCTGCTTAGCTTGGGATCAGATAGCCGTGTGTGAGTTGTCCCAAGATATTTATTTATTTATTATTATACACATAATGATCGGTTTCTGGTGTAACCGGATACCGCTAAATAATAGTATTTTACAAGATTACCAGTATTGTGTTAAGGGTATACGTTGGTTCCACCATTGTTTGTCAGCCTTGCGGGCTTCTGAGTACTCGTAAAAACTGTCAAAGATCGATAAATGACAGAAGTTACAAGAACTTTCGAAAACTTTAAGATATTATTTAGCCAAAAACCACACTTCATACAACATTTAGGTTATATGGTGGCTTATTTTAGTTAGAACCAGAGTATAATTAATAGACGTGCTATAGTAATCAAGGTTTATTTGCGACTGGTTAAATCTTTACGCGGCGGGTGCAACCGCCTCTACTCACACATACATATGTACGTTATACGTATAGTAACTTAACACCCTACACTACTCATTCTTACGTTCATGTGGGTTGTATCTAACTATCATAGTGAGATACAACACTCACTCACAAGTTCCAAACTAATTTCCTGCGGCACAAGGCAATCGCCGGCGACGTGCGCCCCGCTGGACGTGTGTCTGATTGACGGTCACGTGGCACATCCATCTGATTGATTTTTACTACCCACCTTCAGTTTAATTGGTGGAAAGGTACCGAACAATTCTCCCGTTCTGTGGTCTATATCAATCAAAAATTGATGACTCGGTAAGCGGATGGGTGGAAACTTCAGTTTTGTTTATGTCGCAGGTTCGACTCTGCATTGAACAAAAGTGTTTGTTTTGCTCAAGTTTTAACGTCTCTATAAAAAAACAAACGCCACGCATGTTATTTTGTATCTTTGTTATCTACCAAACACTACAATATTCATGACACAGTGTTTTTTTTATTTAAAGAAAGAGCAAACAAGAACAGAGGTTATTCAGCGTTTCCCGTTATTTTTACCTGGTTCGCTGTTCCAAACGTTGCTACCTTTTCATTTTATTTGTTTCGCTGAAACTTTTACTATACGCACGGAACGTGTGGTAATATCGTGAAGAACTTTTCCCGAAACACAAAAACAATGTAGCATAACGTTTGCCATAGGGACCGTCAACATTTTTGGAGTTTTTTTATTTTATTAATTTAGCAAATTCATTGCAATCAACACAGACATGAAACAACTTTTTTGTGTTGTTTTTTATGTGTGCAGTAAAAAGTAACGTGTGTCTTGTGTCTCGGGAGTCGTGGTCTGTGGTCAGGGGACAGCATTTTATTTGTTCTTTGTTTATATTTTTGGTAATCGTTTGCCGTCACACAACCAACCATTTTTATATCTTTATTAACCCTTCGTATAAGTATATTCTTATCCATTTTATACAAATCTTTGTCTGAAGAATGTTGGAGTAAGTTTGCAGATTTATTTATAACTATCGTAATTACATAAAAAAACCTTGAAAAATTAAGAAAACATAACTTCTGCCTCCATTTCCAGTAGTTACAATTATTTATACTCTTAATTAGGTAGAGAGGAAAGTTTTACGATATCCTTAATGAACATTATAAACAGGAGTTAACATAGTGCCCGTCGTAAATAATATTAGTGTTGCCGTACTTAGATGAAAATATTTCTGTGGAAAGTGCTAGACGCCAACTAGCCAGCTTAAGATAAGATACATTAATTCCTCGGAAATAACAACAAAGGTAAGGCCGTGGAGTATTCGCAATAAATAGGTGCTATTTATTTTTTTTGTTTGCATTATAATTATAATTGATAAAATCGGATTCCTAGGCTTTATCTATAATAAAACACACACAATCTACCTATATTTGCTATCGATTTTGAATCCATTAAACCGATGTGCCTCAAAGAGATTATGGATTTGGACCACTATCATCACGCTAGTAGCGGGTGAAGCCACTGGGCACAGTTAGTTAGCTCGACAATGGCTAGACCCATCTATCAACCAATCATATGATTCTCTCAGGAGGTAGTTATGACCACTATGGCACCCAAGCACCAAGTCACGTTTCGAACCCCGTGGTAGGGTTTTTAGGTTGAACGTATTTTTTGTTGTTTGTAGGCTTTTGGAACTTTTTTTTTTAAAACGTTGCACCACACTAGGATTTCTCCTGTATCGTGGGTGCACAAACAGCCAGACCCGAAACAACAATCTGCAGGGCATACAAATATTTATTCCGTGCGGGAATCGAACCCGCGACACGCAGCGCAACAGTCGATCGCTCAGCCACTGCGCCACCTGTGTCGTCGCACAACATAGTAAAGAATAGCTCTGTGGCTAATTATAATATTTGTAAATAGTTTTTTTTTCATAATGCGTACTAAATTCTTTCCCTGTATTATAAACATTAATAACGATAAGATACCGAATATATCATTTTTTTATTAACCATAGTCTAAAGTATTATTAGCTGGAGAGGATCCGGCTACTGGGTCTCGAGGTGGCCTTGCACAAATCCGAGGCCATGGTTTTTCATGGCCGCGGAAACACGCCACCGTCGGGATCCCAGTTGACGGTAGGAGGGGTTCGCATCGGCGTCGGGTCGACGATGAAGTACCTGGGAATCGTCCTCGACAGCCGGTGGAACTTCGTCGAACACTTCCGACGTTTGGCTCCCAAGCTCGAGCGGACGGGGGCTGCTTTCAAGCGGCTCCTGCCCAATCTGAAGGGGCCAAACGCCTCCTGCCGTAGGCTCTATGCCGGAGTCGTGCGGTCCATGGCCCTTTACGGGGCCCCGGTATGGGCGCGTTCTTTAGGGCGGCGCGCCGCCCACTACCTGAACGCGCCCCAAAAGGTGGTGGCCATACGGCTTGTCCGGGGCTACCGCACGATCTCCGGCGAGGCAGCGAGCCTCCTTGCCGGACTGCCACCGTGGGATCTGGAGGCGATAGTCCTCGCGCGCCTGTTTGAGTGGCGCGCGGAGGCACTACACCGGGGGGAAAACCCGCTGCCACGGCAAGTTGCCGCTCGGCGGGCAGACCTCCGGTGCGATCTCATGGTGGCATGGAGAGAGCGACTGTCGCAACCCCGTGCAGGGCACGCCACAATAGCGGCGGTAAGTCCCCTCTTTGAGGAGTGGCTGGAGAGGCGTCATGGCGTCCTCACCTACCGCCTGACGCAGGTCCTCACCGGACACGGAAGTTTCGGGAGGTTCCTGCACATCATCGGGCGGGAGGAAGCGCCTGGGTGTCACCATTGTGACGATCGCCCGGAGGACACGGTGGAGCACACAGTGGCGGTCTGCCCAGCTTGGGCGGAGCACCGCCGTGCCCTCGTGGAGGCGATCGGCGGCGGAGATCTCTCGCGTCCGGCCCTGGTTCAGGCCATGGTCCGGAGCGAGAGGGAATGGGAAGCGGTCACCACCTTCTGCGAAGCAGTAATGCTAGCGAAGGAGGTGGCCGGGCGATTGAGGGAGAGAACATCTGCCCAACCCAGCCGCCGCGGGAGACGCCCATGGCGCCGGGCGCCGCGAGACGACTTCCGGCCACCGTAGATGCGGGCCTGTGGGCGGTGAGCAATGGGTAGTTCACCGTCCGTCCGTCGATTGACGACAGGCCGTGTCGACGGCGCGTTCGTGTTTCACGCGCGCCTCAAAGAGAGTCAGCAAAGCAGAGGGGCTTGCCAGAGCCTCCGCCTGCCGGGGTTGCGGGTTGTTCGAAAGAGATACCGCGGCCCCGGAACGTAAAGGGCAATAGAAGGAACATGGGTGGGTTTTAGTCAGTACAAGTCTGACATGCCCCCCCGCTCCGCCCAGAGCGGGGGAAGTCATTGGATGATTTCCCACCCCAAAAAAAAAAAAAAAAAAAAAGTATTATTAGCTTATATCATACACACAAATTGTGCTTTAGGCAATTTAATTTTAAAGCGAATTGTAGTAATTAATTAGTCTGACTTTACATAAGTAAGACTTGGTTTTAGTAAGTCGTAGTAACATCGATAATAATTAATAGTACACCCTGTGCTGTCAGTCCTGCGGCAAAGGGTCTCGGTTCATTAGTATCTTACAATTGATTGAGGATATTTTGACACGGCTCTATGGTACCTCTCTATTTTAGACATGTATTGTTTGGAGGTTTCAAATATTAATTATTGATACGGTTTCAGTTGTCATGGTATTATAATATTTTAATTGGGCTGTAAATCATCATTAATATAGTACGGGTTATTTTTTAGTGAGTGATGTAATATTTTTTTATATACAAATAAATCCTACTTAAAATTATAAATGCGAATGTTTGCGAGGATGGATGTATGTATGGATGTTTGTTACTCATTTACATCAAAAAAGCTGAATGAATCTTGATGAAATTTGGCACAGAGGTAGATTATAGTCTGAAATAACACATAGGATACTTTTTTTTCGATATCAGGCTGGTGAAGCCACGGGCGCCAGCAAATTAAAAAAAAAGTACAAATAATTTGCATCAAAAAATCGTCTATGTTGCTGTCAATAGGGAAAGTGCCAACCAGTCTAGTAGCATTGCCACGTCGCATGGCAATGCCGATTCAGTGGCCAAAAAAACCTTAAAATAAATCATCACATTACGCCACAAACATTCGACACCTACAATTAACTGTAGCATGATACTCAGAAGACAAGTTTGTGATCAAAACACCGAATTTACAAGTTAACGTCACTCGACAAAATACCATAGTAATGAGGCCAAAGAAAGGTAACAACGAAAAATCGTAACTCGTGAAATATAAAAGAAAATTTATGTGAAAAGTTTTCATTTACAAACAAAGACGGATTGTGTAACAAATGAGGCGACGGAAAAGGAAAGCTTGTTCGTTTATTTCAATTTTTAAGTTCTTGTGAGTAAACAAGAAATAGTCGGTGTTCGCGGGCTAGGTGGACGGGCAACGAGCTTAGGTAAAAATGTTAGCGACATGTTTTAGTTACAAGACTGATTGATCGGCCACGCTCGTCCTACACCACATGAAAGTTAGTTTTGTTGTTTCAAAATGTATTTTGAAGTTGGAAATTAACCATAACCTAACTAGTCAAATTTGGTTAGGTTAGCCAAGCAGGTATCAAACCGCATTTATTGTTTTACTAGCCTATTTTGTGTCCTACTACTGCCTATAGACCGCACACAACTAATGAGAATTTCCTAAGAGAAAACCTCATGACATTCTCACCACCCCGAGGATAAAACCCAGGACTTCACGCTCATTAGCCGCGCTCCAGACCGCCACACCTACGCGACTGTTAAAATTAATCCTCATGATAAATAACAGTAATTAAGGTAATTCGGCCATGTTGTTAACGGCTAAGTATGATCCCATCTCTTACCGGGATATCCTAATGGGCTACCAGGAGATTATGACATGGCGGCAGCTGCTTTTGAGCTCTCATAACTTTATGACTCTGCACAGTAATTACGTTAGTGCACCGATTATGTCTGAAATCACTTTAATGCTATTAGTAGAATGCCTAACTATATCCATGCACTTAAGAATGATGTACCTAATATTATTTATTATTCTACTAGCTTCCGCCCGCGACTTCGTCCGCGTGGCATAGTTACTTTGGGCTAACGCTAACTTTAACCCGTGTGATGATCGAAAAAAATATCTTTCTCTCCCCTTTTCTTCCCTCTTTGTCCCCCTTTTCTCACTTAGCCTATGTCCTTCTTCAGAGTCCCAACTATCTCTGTACCAAAACTAATCAAAATCGGTTTGGCCATTTAGGTGTGAAGACGTAACAAACAAACTAACAAACTCACTTTCGCTTTTATAATATTACTAGCTTTTGCCCGCGGCTTCGCTCGCGTTTAATTCGGGGTAACACAGTTCCTCTTTCCTGATTTGCAGGGACCTGCTACTTGTAGTCTTTGCCCTAGCGCCTGATTTATTGTTATAGCAATGCTAAGTTTTCCCTCTTTCATAATTTATCACTTTTTTTTTAAATAAAGTTAGCCTATGTCCGTCTCCAGGGTCCCAACTTTCTCTGTGCTAAAATTCATCAAAATCGGTTTAGCCATGTAAGCGTGAAGACGTAGCAAACAAACTAACTCACTTTCGCTTTTATAATATTATATAGTAAGGATAGTAAGTCAATTTTTATCTTCGTTTTAATATTCTTTCACTTACATACTGCGATTTTTTGTGTTCAGTACTAAATATTTATAGACTAACATCACGCCCGTCGATCGACAAACTTTTCAACGATGTTTAGTAAAGACACATTTTGGAAGTTGCGTTCATTATTTTCTTATCTATGAACGCGCCTCGTCAGTACTTTTCGAGGGCGACCCTTAAAATACCGACCGACGTACTAGACGAAAAATCGGTCAAGGGCACGCGTATAATATTAAGGTTTCCTTTCTTCACAAGTGTGTTTAACTATCTATATTCTATAATGAATGGTCTAACATTACGAGGGGCAGATGTTTTGGGTCCATTTATTTCTAAAGACAATAATGAAATCACAAAATTAACAAAGTTTATGAGTTTTGGAGTGGAATGACGTCACTTTGTAAAACACCCTTTTAAGATATACTGATACGATCCTGTTCGCAAGATTTTGTACAAATTCAGCCCTTAAGGGGATCAAAAGAGAAGTTGAAGTTTGTATGCGAACGAAGCCGGGGGAACTTCTAGTTAGAATACATACACAATCAACTCTTTGTTTTGTTCAGCAACTCGTTCAGCTGTTTACATTTCCCACACTATTCACATATTCATATTATTAATCGTCTTTACTAAAGGTTTTCCGTAGGTATCCGTAAATATAGTACAATAATTTTAGTATGCCATAAATTGATAACTATCTTTTGTTTATGTTTTCCAATACAAAGCAAAGGGTAGTTTTGACTCAAACAAAAAAAAACTTCCTTTTGTACTATAAAAAAAACGAATCCCAATTAAAAATACAGCTTGCACAGAAAAATAGTTATCTCAAAATATTTTAGCAACAATTTATGTTCTTGACGCATTGCAATATTTTTAAAAGCGGACCTTTTTTACGAATGCATATCTAATAATAACTAGCGCAAAATAAATATATATATAATATATTTTTTTAATTGCGTTACAATTTCTAAAAATAGAAAGTGTTGTTTCACATGGGCTCTCTTCGCTCGCGTTGAAAAGGTCACAATGTAACCTAACATAACCTACAGAATTTCCTTATAGAATTAGTTTTTTTTTAAGAAATTGTGGTTGACTCTGCGCTGCAGTG
Organism: Ochropleura plecta; assembly: GCA_905475445.1. Lineage (NCBI taxonomy): Eukaryota > Metazoa > Arthropoda > Insecta > Lepidoptera > Noctuidae > Ochropleura > Ochropleura plecta. The sequence continues at coordinate 12,454,795 of FR997725.1, read as the reverse complement.
AGCACAACCTATGGGTCAATATACATAGTAAACCCAATTCTAATTCTAAGAAGCTACTAACTCGAAACAATATAACTATGTGAATAGTTATATTGTTACTATTCACATAGTTATTCACTATCTGAATAGTTATATAGTTACGAGTGTAAGTATATGGTACGTACGCTCGAGTCAATTTGCTGTGCAATCAGTAAGTATATTTTATATGAAAAATATGTTTTTTGTACAATAAACAATTTTTTTGTAGCGCATTTGAAGAAAAAATTCTTACAATAAATACAGTATTACTTTTGTTAAACATTTGGTTTATTTGCAGAGAAATAATTTATTTGGTGTAAAAGTTATTTAAAATTATAGTTATATATAATATAATTATATTTTTTTGACTTTTTGCTACCATTTGATTAATGATGAAAATAGAGGGGGTGGTGAATTTCCGCTCAGCAGCGCCACGGTACGCCATACTGTATACAGGGCCTTCCCTTGTAAGTAAGTATCTTAGCTTTTTAAACAAAATACAACTATGTCAGTCAATGGTCTACTTTCTGAGTAAGATACCAGTCCTTTAAAAAATTTAATGTATACATACTAAAAACGTAGCCGGCGCAGTATAACCGGCCTCTCAGTCCCTTTGCTAAGCCGACCACGACCCTTTCCAGAGTCACTGTCTGCCTCTTTGTCCAATAAACCTCACAGACGAAGGGTTCCGCGTAATTAGATACTAGCTTTAATTAATATCACTTTGATATACAACCCACATCGCTTGAAAGAGCGAGATTTATTCAAAAACGTGATACTGCAGATGAAGTCTACGTAGAATATTGTAATTTTAAAATCCTAGTTTAAATATCCAGTATTTTTTTCCTGTGGTTAAAATTCAGCCTGTAAAATTCTAATCGACACAGACTCCTGAGAGGGAGCGGATCGTATTCGACCACGCAGGTTGGAACTCACATGTCTTCAATTTTTTTTTTCTGACGGACCATTGATTTTAAGTTTTTTGATCTTAGCTTTTTAAATTAAGAAATATTACTCAATAGAGCAGGTTTCAATACTTAATGTAACTAAATATATTTTTTCATGTAAAAGCATTTTCTAATTATATATCGTAATTGAATTTTGTACCTACTAAATAACATAGTCTATAAGTTCCAATTGTTATCAACCATTATGGATCATTGTGATTAAAATTAAATTAACTTAATTCCCTTACATAGCAATTGCCTAAGCAGACTATAAATATAATTTACACAAATATGACTTTTGAACCTAACAGAAGTTTTTATATGGTTTAATAATTAATAATTATCAAACCATAATTACCACCAGAAACATCGATACCACTTATCGTACAGACAATAAATTGATAGCAGAAGTCGGTAGGGCGGGCCGTGATGGTGGGGCAGTAATTAATGGCGAGGGACGCTATTTCTGGCTCGGAGGACACGCTCGAACGTGACCAGAATGCATTTATAGCTCGCAAAATAAAAATATGAAATATAAACTTATTAACTCTCATTGTTAAGTTTATAGTCGTGTTTTGAAATGTCTCCATATTTTAGTTTTTATTTTATGCTGAACTCAGCTTGGATTGAAACTGGGGTTTTACCGCGACGCGATGCTAATGAATGGACAATCGGAAAGAAAATATTCTGTTGGTTTACGACGTTTAAGGTCAAATATTCTGAATGTATTGATTCTTTTGAATTTGCTGCCTGAACCGTTTGAAAAAAAGGTTACAGACTCCGAAAATTTTGACTTATTACGGAACTTCTTCGGATTTGCACTTGACTAATTTTTGTTATGCACACACAATATTCTAACAATGCATTATCTTGAATATTACAACATTATAAAACACAGGCCTTGCTAACAAAATGACTAATTACTATTATTTCTATTTAATTTACCAAGAAAGGCATAATATAAGTAAGTATATCTTATCACAACCAATAAGCGAGAATTGCGCAAAACAATATAAATCACAATTATTTTGGATCTAAGAGCTGTAATAGTTCACAAGATGTGTCAAGAAGTCAACAGTTCATACAATGAGAACAAAGTGTTTCCCGATAAGCCTCACAACTGGGAAACTAGGCCAATTTAGATGTTAGTGTTGTGGTCATAAAAGCGTTGCTATAGGCTCATAAGTATTAAACCTTGATTGCTAAAATGTGTATACATTAAGATAAAAGTTATTATTACAACAGAGTTGGAGATGGCAAAAAACATAAACGCCAAAAAGCGGTACTAAACGTGAACACAGTTTAGTCAACATCAAATGGAATCGATGATTGTACAAACAGATGCCAAATTGGTAATTAATATTTTGTATGCCAAACGATTTATTTAAAATTGCCAAAATATTCATCGAATACGAAACACAAGCAATTATGGCACACAAAATGTAACTTTTGAGTTGAAATATACATGGAAATAACTTACTAAAGGCAGTTATCAAAGTAGGTGTCGATGAAGCCTTTTCCCCCCGTGTACTAATTCGATTGTAAAAGTAAACAAGTGTTGCTACTACAAGTTATTAAAGGCTTCTTGCGTAGCGAACTCGCAAATAGTTTGCTTAGGTCGGTTTATAGAGTCGTTCATGTTCCAATTGAGATACCGATGTCCGAAATGGATATTTGGTAGCGGTTCTCTATTCAGAAATAAAGCAATGGTTGCACAGCCCCTGGAATCGAGCCAAAAGCATTTTGTAGCTATTGGAATATGCAGAATTGCAGATTATTAATTTAAATCCGTATCATGATTTTATTAGTGTGAATAAACTGTCCTTTGAGTATCATTTTGTTTTGATTTCTATTATCTACTGACCAATGCATGTGTCAAAGCCTAATTATTATCATGAATTGAATATTTTCAACTGCTATTCACGTAAATTGAGTTTAAACCACAGCCGTGAAATTTATAGCCTTTAATGAAAAACTATTTGTAAACTATGATGTTCATAATGCGTAGTAATGCCACAGATATATGTTAACTGCAAACGATGAGGGATCAGAAGTCATGAGACTGTGATTTTGTTCAGATGACGTTATGTAAGTAGATAAAAAGATTCGTAGTGCTTGTTAGATAAAAATGTTAGAAGTATAAAACAATGAAATCAAATACATCTTGCTGTACTTTTTTAAAATTAAATACGTTAATTTATTTTATTAATAAATTTAATAATTTTTAAATAATTATTTTAATTACTCGTGCTAAAAAGATGTGAATTATGTCATTCATATGTGAAATTTCGGAAAACCTTATTAATTACGAAGTCTCCGTTAGTCAGGTTGGCCGATACCTACTGTATCGGCCAACCTGACTAACGGAGACTTCATAATTTCGTTCGATTTCAGTGTGCAATTTCATGTAGGTAGCAACATATAGCGTATGTACCTACACGGATGTATGTGCCTCAACGGATCTAGTCTAACGAGTAACGATGTAGGTAACAGGGAAATTCAATAGCATTCGGTTGCCTTTGCGAGTAACGCCGTGTAAAAACAGAAAATGTGCTATTTTCTATTTGACACCGACGTTGCAATAGCATGTATGTGCAAAACTTTGTTATATTTTACAATATTTTAATTTAAAAATAACTGGATTTTCTTTTAAAAGAGGATGCACTTAGAATACCTCGAAATTTACAAAACAAACTATTTTAGTTGTTTTTGCTATCTGCAGGCCAGTTTCAGGCTGTATGTTGATGTGCTACGAGCACGTTGAGTCATCAATACAATCCTCTTAGTTTATTGAATCGCTTCCATCTTTAATTAAGTTCTTTTAAATAATTAATTTAAAGAAGAGGGAGTTGTCGCCTTATCCCGTGATTTAGGTTAGACGACAAATCTTTAGTGACAAATATTTTCAGAATGTTGACACTAAATTTGTTTATTCCTTGGCACAACCTTCGCGAAACAACTGGAAAATACCCTGAAAGCAAAACAAACACTCAGCCGCAAAGCAGGCCTTTCGTTCATTGATAAATAGCTCTCCTCTCCCCACTATCCACATCAGTGAATAGACTTACATAAAACCAGTGCTTCGTGCTATTCGCAGAATAAACTTTTTGTTGATCTTTTTTGTGAAAGCTTCGTAATCGATCAATGTTTCCAGTGAATCTCTGTCCTGTTGTTATACGAACAGAAGGAGGCGGGGTAGGGGGAGGAGGGGTTAAGTGTAAGTCCCTGTTTCTGGCAAAGGAAACACAACGACATGTCAAAAGAACTCCTCGTAAGCTATACATATTTGTACACGTGAATTACGCTACGAAAGGTAAGCAGCATCATCCATCATCATTCCACCACCGTTATCCGACGGATGGTGACGCTCATTTAATCAAATTTTAAGACAGCCTAATACAAATTGTATCTTTGATAAATTGTGTGAGAGGCATTCCATTAATGATAGGTTTTGAAACGTCGTTTAACAGCCACAATAATCTAAAATGTTCTCGCAAACAGTTTTCTGAAGACCATAGAGTTAGTGTTATTATAATAGTTGGCGTTCTTTCTACGGAATTGTTTTGGTTCAACTATTTAATTAACGACGTATTACATAATACTTAGGTCGCTCGGAGGACGCAAGGGTAAACCGACTCTAAATATTTTTGAGAGAAGTGAAACATTTTGTTAAAATAATTTGCGTATGAACTCGCCAGCGGGTCACGTATCACAGCGGCTGTGCTGAAATGCTTTTAGTGAAATAACAAGAATTTTATACTCGTCCCCGGGGTCCGCGCCCCTGGCGATGGCCAGACAAGACATGTGAGCTAGGTTACATGTAGCATGTGGCGCAGCCCGCATGTGGACGTCACCGGTGCCGCTAACTACATCACGAATTACTTTCACGAGTAACCCCTAAGCACGATCTTGTTTATCTTATTATGAAAATTGTAGTGAATCAACGTTATTGTCGTAATAGGATACATTATTGATCTATCTCATTGTCTGTACCTTTTCCTGTTGTCCGCCTGAACAAGTAGGTTCACATATTGGTCTCGCCATCGATTTTGTGAGTGTTCTCGGAATTTGCACGGTATTGGATAATTGTATCGGGACAATTGTACATAATTGTTTCTGAATAAAGCTATCGCTGCAAGGTTTTCGCAAGGTATATTTGAAGGATTGGTTGTTTTAATGTTATTTCGAAGTTGTTTATATTTGATTTTTATCGATTCTTTGTTTTTTAGTTGTCTGGTTCTCAATATACCGATAGGTTTTTTGTTTTATAAAGTCAATGCATCAAATAGTAATATTTATAAAATAAAATACTTTCATTCAACCTTGTTATATATAAAATTCTTGTGTCACAGTTTTAGTTGCCATACTCCTCCGAAACTGCTTAACCGATTTTGTATGTATGTTTGATAGGTATGAGAATCGGTAGTAATCTTTGATACCTCTAGGAGAGGTGTTAAGCAGCGGTTGAAACCTCTGGGCATAGCTAGTATTTATATAATATAAGAAATATTTCATTGAGCTGTAGCGGTCTTGGCAGAAGGTCACGATGGAGGCTGTAGGCTGTCTTTACGAGCCCTGGCGACGCGCCAATGGCAGCTGCTCCTACACATTGTTACAACGTTTTTCTTGGGCTCCAAACATTACTTTGCTCTTGATTAATAGTTGCTAGAAAGACCAGACAAAAGCTATTGAGTTTTATTTCATTGTTTCGATGTTTAAACTGCTAAAGTACCAACGCACACTGCATTGGCTTTCCGTGTTCCATTATTACAAACGGATCAGCGTTGTTTCAATTACATCGCTTCATGGATTCTGTATCCGTTTTTCCATAAAATGTAAATTTAATTTGTTAAATGAAAATGTTTATCGGCTTTCATGAATATAACAGCTCATAAAGGTTTTGTGAATGTAGGGTAGTAAATACGTGTATTTATTTTTAATTTTCAGTTAAACATGTAGTCGTAATCATTATGTAGTATTTCGAACAATTGAAAACAACAAGTTTTTAAATGTAAGTGCGATGTTTTTTTTTTCGCATTCTTAATTACAAAGGTTTTAATATTGTTACCTGGGCATGATCAAAAAATTAACCAATTCGCCATTTTTAGGAGTCTGAATTAGATTTAGAATGACGTTAATTAGCTACCATCGAAACCAAACTGTTTAAAAATTATTATCATCGAAACCAAACTGTTTAAAAATTCATTTTTACTGTTTTAAAATTCATTTTCAAGAACCCAAATCAACAACCAATTATTACAAGATAGATACAAGTTTAAAGAAATAAACTATTTAAGATAAAACTCTAGAAAATGTTCATGTAAACACCATATTGTATTTTCTGATATGAAATACGGTGTACAAACCCGCGCAACCCTACTTCCAAACTCCTATCTCATTTCTAATCTCTTCGCAAGGATTCACGACACGTTTCTCGGCATTTAAAGGAGTGTAGGACTTGCTTAATCTTTCCAAAGTAGTTAACTCAATTTCAAGAGAAGCGGACTGTGAATGAACCTCCTAGAGATACGTGTGCCCTCATACATAAGAATTTTATAAGTACCCTATATACAATACAATTCAACGCTTCTTTATGAACGAGTAAGATGACGTCATATAAATATTTTAATAAGAGTATGCGACGAGATACTTATCGCAAACGCTGTGACTTGTGACACGAAAAAGTTTATTTTTAAAAGAAAACGCTTTGTGATAAAGTTAAAAGATATCTGTTCAGTTTGTCATGTCAATTCGAATTAGAATAACATTTTTCTATTGTAACTAGCTTATTTTCGCGATTTTGTTCGTTTGAAACTTACTCACTGAATATACTATTTTTACAACTATTAAAAGTGCAAAAGTAACCGCTGCGTAAATGTGGACACTTTTGTGTCTGATATCGAATACAAGCTACCAATTTCCATATCAATTGTAGTAGTTGCTTTGTCATGAAGTGGCTGATTTCATACTGGTTATATAGAGATTGGTGGCTGATATCCTACGCCAGTCACAAAAGTGACCACGTTTTCGCAGCACTTTAATCTGTCGGCCTGACTGCCTGTTTGTCTGAACACCTGAATGAATTTCGATTCCCGCTAAAATATCGTACAGCTCATGACCATAAGAGCTGATCACGATCATAATACCCAATTATCGTAACGGAAATCCTAATTCAGATATATATATTCTAGGTGGGATAAACGTAAGTACATGCAGTTTGTTGGTGTAAATTCGTGTAAGCCATACCCAATTTATGTAACTACAAGTTCTGCAGACTACTAATCTACAAGATTAACATTACAAGAGCATTCTAGCGAGACATCGATGCAGTCATTATGCTTCAAATTTATCTGATAAGATGTGCAGGAGTATTGCATGTAGTCTTTCTTTACATCGAATGTAAAGAAAGCTCTCTTGTCTATTAATATAAAGCAGATTATAGTGCATTCGTTTGTAAAAAACACAGTACAGACGGAAAGTTAAAACGGTAAATTTTTAACAACCGGTCCATATTTATTATATGTTCCAAAAAGTTATTAAGCTAAACTAACAAAATAACATGTCGCGTCTGATTGGAAACTTCCGCAAACAACACAAACCGAGCTGTCTGTATCAAAAACAAACAGTAAATGACACTAGAGATCAAAAGTTGAAATGGGTGAGAAAACAAAGCGCGCCGGTATATCAAAGTGCAGTGATCGAGTAGTGATGCGACGCGCGGACACGCGAAGTCGATTGTTTTATATTGTGCGCCGAACGCACCGCGGATGTTTCAATGCACTGATAGAATTGCTGTCGGAAGTTTTAAAGGGAGATGTGTTAACCAATATGGCAATTCATTAAAGGACACGAAAGAAGTGGTTATCAACAGACCGGTGAACACTGACATTGATTATCATTAAGGTATTTTTATGGTAAACAAAAAAAAAACTATCATTCTGTTCTGCAAAAGTAGTTCAATTGAATGCTGAAGGCGGTTTAAAAGTTTTGATATCTATCGATTACAGGGCACCAAAATCTAAAGGTAGGCGTTGGACTGCTACGATATTCTGGCTACCGATGTACGTAGATACGTACCTCATAACGCAATTAGTATCGGATACTGTTTAGACTTCTGGTTATCTTGTTACAGCGAACAGCTAGGTCCCTATAACTACCTGTTAGTAAGGCAGGTCAGTTCTTGGTAACCTGAGTATTGAATCAGCTATCGGATCAGAATCGGCAAAGATATGACAATAATGTTCAGGCTCGGACTGAATATACAGCTTGCAAAAGGTCCTTTTATGAAGTTTATTTTTAACAAAAATAAAAATAAACCACATGTAAACTTAAATCAGTGGGATGTATATTTAGCAATATAGAGTTTTAATTAATTAAACATTTTATAAAAAGTCACATAAAGGTTTCAAGCCCGCACATATTTTATGCGACACATCAAATAGAATCTATTTTCATCGACTATCAATGTGACGTAAAATAATCATCACATCACTATTCTAGTATCGCTTTGACTGCGCATGTTGACAGATTCATTATCTTTGTGTGCAGTCTCTGTAAGCCCGTGGGAGCTTCACGGCTCAAAAAAGAGCCAGTTGATCGTTCATAATTGCGACTATTGATTCTTTGAATAGGTCACGGCACTGAGAGCCAATTTGTGTACATGCTTGACATCAAACGGATTCATACCATGTACTCAGTATATGGGACGCCAGAATTGAATTGGGATGATTATTTCGTCTCTATATTTGGTCATAAATCTTCAAAGGTTGCCAAATCAATGTTATATAAATAAATATGGGATACTTTTCATGTAAAAAATCTTTTAAAGGGCAATGACCGAGAAATTGTTCAGTCTTTTCAGAAGAGGTTGCTATACAACTCGGTTCAACCGTCTTGCTACTTGTTAGGGGTGTCGTAAATCACAGCTGGAGTAAGCGACTCTTAATAGACAGTGATGCGACAGAACGTAACACCAAATCTCAAAGAGCTTGCTTATAGTCGCGACATTATCGTTGACGAACGGTCGGGTGACATGGGTCGCAACGTCGCAGTGTCGCACACGTACATCCCTTTCACAATTCCCTCTGACATTGGAACACTGTCAAAATCACATTGATCTTTACTTAGGTAAAAATAAGGATACTTTTCGCTTGCTGTCACTGACATGTCTGTTAAAATTAAAGTGATCTTTACTTTCGTAACAATAAGGCTGTTATTAGATTGTATCAGAGGTTAAATAACTGTGAAGGGACTGTAAGTACAGCTTGGCTTGGTAATACTCTGCGTCAGCAATTGAATTATTCATCGCGCTTCACAAAATCACTTTTTAAGTTGAACCCTCAGAACTAAGTGTGTATACAAATTAGCTAATTGATAAGACGTATGTGCTAGCAAAAGTTGATGCTGAGTTGAATCTGTAAATAGACTTGATGTGCCCGTGAAGAGTTGATTGAAAGTTATATTATAGGTTCAAATAGGTTCGTATGTAGACACTGTTAATCTACATTAACATTTTTTAAATGTATGACGGAGCGTCACTTGAGGACAGCTCGTCGTTTTTTTGTTGTGTCCGTAATTGTCAGGTCAAGACAAAATTACTTTAAAAGAATTTTTTGTATTTTTTTCTCATTTTCTGAAAATGACCACTCGTGTGAAACCGGGACAGGTCTATAATCCTTACTTACTAATATTGTAAAAGCGAAAGTGAATTTGTTTGTTTGTTACGTCTTCATGCCTAAATGGTTAAACCGATTTTGATGAATTTGAAAAAAATGGTAGAGTGATAGTTGGGACCCTGAAGACGGACATAGGCTATTATTTTAAAAAAAAGATTGAGATGTTAGGGAGAAAGAGGAAAGAAAAGGGAAAGCTTAGCATTGCTATTACAATAAATAATTCGCAAGGGCAAAAACTACAGGGAGCAGGTACCTGTAAATCAGGAATGGGGAACTGTGTTACCCCGAATTTAACGCGAGCGAAGCCGCGAGCAAAAGCTAGTTTTAAATCATTTCAGAAGCAGAAATTTGGTGCCTTCATACTAATCATTGTATTCACCGACCTTTTTTGCTTCTACTTTTTCAGAAATGTGCTTACCACATCTTCTATCCCTAGGAAACTAATTAACATTTTCAAACGAAATGTTCTGAATCTAGCTCTACTAAATGTTACGGAGTACGGAAATTGCGAAAACCGGCAAAATACATTCGGAGCGACATAGAGACACCCCACGTCAGCCGCTGAGCAAAGACCGTCGCTAAACTACACCACGCAGAATACTGACTCTACGTCCTACATATTTTTCTACTCTATACATATACAGTTTAATTACGGTAGGTTAATAGATGGAGCTTGACATTTTTTTTATTAAATATATCATCATCTGCCTAGCCTTTTCCCAACTATGTTGGGGTCGGCTTCCAGTCTTACCGGATGCAGCTGAATATCAGTATTTTATATGGAGCGACTGCCTATCTAACCTCCACAACCCAGTTAGTACTGGGTAATACGATACCCCTTGGTAAGACTGGTTGTCAGACTTTCGGGACACTGACTACCTGTAACGACTGTCAAAGATCTTCAAATGACAGCCGGGACCAACGGCTTAACGTGCTTTCCGAGGCACGGAGGAAACTCGGTATGTAACGGGTGGTCACGCATCCACAGACCAACCTAGGCAAGCGCGGCTTAACCTAAAGATCGACCCGAGCGGCTGCTATTATTTAGCCACGAGCTCCTGATTCAGATTTTATTTAATATAATAAAATCCAAACGGGATAACATTTTTAGTTACATGTAAAAAAAAACCTTCCCAGAAAAAAAGTTCCCTTTTTTTCTTTATTTTTGTGGATAGGAAATCATTAAATAACTTCCCCCGTTCTGGATGGAGCTTGGATTGTCAGACTTGTACTGACTAAAACCCACCCAAGTTCCTTCTATTGCCTTTTACGTTCCGAGGCCGCGGTATCTCTTTCGATCAACCCGCAACCGAACAGAAGTTCCCTTCTGTCGTTTATATTTGTGAGAGAAAATAATCCGTGGTACTATTTTATTTTCCATACTATTTCCTGCTGGGATCCCTCAATTCCGCACGATACCCAGTTGATAGCAAGAGACAGTTGAAAAGCGAACTGACGTCTAAGTTTGTGGTAATAGTTGATGGCACGCTCAGCAGACTTGCACCGCCTACAGAACATATTACAAGGAACGTGACCCGAATAGCACGTTCCACTCAATTCACCATCACGCTTCAACTGAGCGCCTTCAACAAACCAGCTCGACTCGAAACAATGAGCTAAACCAAAATCGTAATGGACGCCTAACGATAAAATTCGAAGTAACACTTTTACTATTTATTTTGATGTTACCGTCGCGTAAAACTCGGAAACAATCGCTTTTAGTGAAAGAACATGAGGTTTCATAAAGCTTAGCGAGGAATTTTCTGCTACAGTTATTTTGAATGGCATGAAGAATGCCTACCTATCAATCTTATGAGGTTGACCTTTCGCGACTTGAGCATTGTAACGAAGGCTTAGGTCAGGTCAGTGAATGCCTTAGCTAGTTAGGTGTTACATTATCTGTGACGGCGAGAAATGTCAAGTTGTTGGTGCTTTTATGTTGGTATAATGTCGAGGTGATACCTATTTTTGGTGAAGCGTCTGTCCTTCCTTTGAGTCAGGGTTGGTCATACTGCATAAGTGTCGTAGAAATTAACGTGTAGCACTTTGACTTATGGTGTGGAGTGGACATTTTCACACGTAAATTAACTCCTATTACTGACGATGGTAGGCAGAAACCACAGCAATTAGTTAACCAAATATGCAGAGCAAGACAAAGTTCTAAAACAAAGGCATAATAATATCATACATTTTATCCGGGCTATGAAGAAGTTTGTTGTACATATAATATATTTGGAATTTCCCCTCTAAGTACACATGACGTGGATAATGCAATGATGTCGGCGAAGCTTGAAATGAGTGTCAGTTTCAGCCTTTGTACTTCCATCACACTCAGTGCTCAAAGGAAATAAAGTTTAAACCGCTCTATATGTCTTTTTTAGTCGTCGAGTTACTCGTATACTGTTTTATGTACACTTCAAGAATTACGTGTACATAAAAGGGAGTTAAAGTATGGTAATGTTTTCTTTCATGAGCTTTGACTTTTTTAAGGTTTTCGACGTAAAAGAACAGATTCACTTTCTTTATCGGTTAGGTACAGTGTAAAATATGCACGTTACATCTGTTCTATTATAGAGAACAGTTTTTCTTTTAAACTTTAACAACAGCATAGTGAACATTAGCACAGATAGTGTCATGACTAAAAAAAATAGATAACTCTTTTTTTGGATTATTCATTTTTGAAAACATTAAATCTTATTTCATATAGTGTCATACTTTTTTGTTTGCGTGTGGGAAATCATCAAGTAACTTACGCTGCTCTAAGGGGGGGGAGGGAGGGGCGTGTCAGACTTTTACTGCCTAAAACCTTCTTTCTTTTGCCCTTTATGTTCCGCGGCCGCGGTTACATAAATTACCACCTATTCATATAGGTGGTCTACCTACCACATCTACGAAAATACACCAACATTGGCCTTTAACAAATATAACAGCAGGTTCCAGTACAGCTTTTGTAATGATAAACTACCAGGCATACAACGTACTATTTATGTTGGTACATTGCAACAGATTGTAAGCGGCAAGCTGTGGCATGTTCCTGGGACAAGCCAGCTCGGCTGGTGCCAACAATACGGCCATGTTTTCGTATATCACACTAAGTAACAACAATGGCGACGATGCCGGAAGGTTCTTTGGACGTTGTTTATGATATACGATACAGTTTTGGGAACCAAACGTTATTTCTATGTATTTAAAAAAAATAAACAAATGTATTATATGGCAGAATGAACGGCCCATTTTATACTGATAGCTAGAATTTTATTGACTAGTACTTTATTATGAAGTCTTCATAATTTTCAGTTAGTTATAAACGTAGCTTAATACCAACTTTAATTTAATGTGTTATTTTTACAATAAATCATTTTAATAAACACAGAAGGAAATCAGTAACCATAATAATATAGGTGTTTCTTTTTGATTTGAGTAGAATCGTCCAACAGTACAAATACTAGGTGTATCATGAAAAACAAAGTGTCCATAATGTATTTTTTCTATATAGTTTCCTAATGTGTTTTTTAACATTAGAATAAACTTAAATCTAATTAGGTATATAAATACAACATTTTAATAATAAATTTGCTTATTTTTCCCGGAACTTTTAAAGAATCATTAAATCAATTACAAAGATTTTAAGGGCAACCTTTTCATTACATTACATTTTACCTATTTGGCGAAATGTGGCTGACCTTTTGGTACACTGCTGTTTAATTCTGAGTGATTTTTATGATGTTATGCCCCTTAGCACTTTTGACAATCTTCATTTTTCTTTGTTTCAGGCCCCGCACCGGTGTGGTAGGCGTACTGCTGAGGGTCGCGCGACCTCTCCTGTGACTAGCCAGAGTACTAGCGCACGGCACGGGCGGCGGATTGTAAGCAAACCTCCACATTGCAACCTACACTAGACACGACAACGGCGTGGCAGCTAGATAATTCTGGCAATTTACGGAACTTTTTCTTGTATCTAATGAAAATTTTAAGTAGATTTGAAATTCAATATTGGCTTTGGGATATTTAAAATTCCACGAGCAAACCCAGCGCGGCACGTTTACAGTGATGGTATCGCATTCTAGTTGCCATGTTGGCGTATTTTATCATGTAGACATCCCAGAAAACTTGGGAATAAGGCCACAATAATTCTTATTTCCTTAACGTTATACGTTGAGCTATTTAAGACACTCTCACAATTCCCACTTGGAAAATGTTCTTAAGTTACGAGGCAACATGCCGTTTCAATTGAATATTTTCATTCTAATTGGATGATTCGAGTCCGCATCTCAAATGCAAATCTGTGGCTGTAATGAAATTAAGGAAATTCTAATAGCATGGTCACTGGTTTGTAGTCTTCTGATATTGTTACTTAATTTTTTCTTAACGTTAAAATAGGTAAAAAACTTAGACTTTACTCGAAATGGGCCCGTAGTCGCGCGGTTAGACTTTCCTTGTTGTGTTCGTAAACCTATGCCAGTTTCTTTTGTTATAGTATTTTTATGAAAACCACACCTGATGATTAAAATATGTATTTTGGTGTTTACAGAGGCGTGGGGCGCGGCGCGTGGCGGCGGCGCGGGCGCGGGCGGCGCCATGACGCGGCGCCCGCCACCATGACGCTGCCGCCGCCCGCGCGCCCCGCGCACCCCGCCGCGCATCGCGCAATGCGCTATTACCGCATCTGGATCTACGCGTGCAACGGCGCGCTGTTGCTGGGAGCGCTGGCATTCTGCGCGGCCGCGGGGCGCGCGCTGGCTGATTACCGACGCGCGCTGGTGCCCGGGCTCGGCGTAGCGCAGCCCGGTTTCCTGTACGGGTACGCGGCGCTGCCGGCACAAGCGGGGCTGCTGCAGCTCCTTGGTTGCCTTGCGGCATTAAGACTCTCCGAACGGATGCTGAACGCCTACTGGTTGGCACTCCTGGCCCTACTCGTCGGGGACGCAGCTATTGGTGTTTACTGGGCGTTCCGCTTTGAGCGCGTTTGTCGCGAGCTTCGGCCACAGCTGCGACTTCGCCTCGCAAAGGACTACGACACGGACATAGACTTCTCACAAGCTTGGGACAGGCTCCAGAGAGAACAGCGGTGCTGCGGCGTGACGGGGCCGGCAGACTTCGCGGCATTTAACAGAACTACGTTGCCGGCGAGCTGCTGTCGTATCCCGGCGCATACGACATCGGTGACACCGGCGTTGCTGGCAGTCACGTCCGCCACGTCCCCCGCGCCCTTCACCCCGGTGCATTGCGCGCCGCACACAGCCGCCTGCTCCGAGAGACTACTCGTTTGGCTTCGACGAACTGCAGACGCGTTATTCGTGTTAGGGTATTGCGTAATAGCATTTTTAAAATTGTGCTTCCTCGGAATCCTCCGGTACGAAATAAAGGAGATGATTCAAAAAATTAGAATATTACGAAGCGAGCTCGGAGCGGGTGAGCTGATGGATGGTAGCCCGATCCACGGCGGACCACTGTCACAGACGATCATAGTGAACGCCGTGAACGCTAACGGAGGAGTCCGAGCGCACGGCGGGAGCCCCGAGCGCGCAGGAGAGCGCGAGGCTCTGCTGGGGAGAGCGTCTGATGCCTGTCCGCGGCGGAGCATACACGATGAACCGCTCGGTCCCAAAACGATAAACGGAAACAACAACTGCGAGATGCGCGAGCTCGCTCGAGGAGACTACAGACCTTTAGCGGCGGATAGTGCAGCGACTCGAATCTGACTAAGATGTTACTTGGAGCGGCTGTTTGGACGGCGCTGGCGCTCGTTCCCGAGCGCGGGCTGCGAGCTGGAGCCGCCGCGCGCGCCGCCCGTGCTCGTGCGCCGGGTGCCAGCGGGCGCGCGTGTACGCCTCGACCACCGCCGTCAGACCCGCTCCGAATTCGAGTTGTAAGATAGAAGCTACATGTACGCGACGAGCCGCGGCGGGCGTCACGGCAATCATATTCATTGGCGCTGTCAATTTCGAGTACCGATATTTCGGTAGGACTAAACTGTATGTAATGTTCATAGTGGTAGAGTTGATAACTGTACGAGAGATGCAAACAAGTGTTGAGTGATGTGGTTCAAAACGTTATGAACTGTGAGTTATGAATATTATGAACGTGCATCGATGGATTATTGTGTAATTTAGACAAAGTGAAATCGATTTTCGAGCAAAGCTTGTGTTTAGTTCCTACATTTGGCCGTTAAATATTGGATCCGTAGGTGCATAGGACACAGATATTTTTTAGTTTACAGTCCCTAGGAAAGCGGCAAGAGAGAGAGAGATACCTGCTGTCTCGTGACGTGCAGCATGTGAGGAAACGCAGTCTCCGGCAGAGCATACTATCATGATCCATATTCTGGCTACTGGCTACTAGGAGAGCGCAGTCAATCCATCCTACATAATATTGTATCTGTATACTCGAATACGATTTTAATATTTATAGCAGTAAATAACGGGAATCAACCAATATAAGATTAATTATGATGATTGTTTAGCCTTAAGACATAACAGTTTTTGATTGTATACCAATAGATTTACGGAAATAGTTATTGTAATATGTATTTTACAAATTTTCATGTCATTTTACTCATTGTCTTCAATTAACAATTGTATGTATATGTTAAAATATAATGCCATAGTTTGTAATGAACCAACGACGCGCGCGGTACAGTGATTATTGCCCCGGAGCTCATCTTAACTATGAGCATGATTTTAAAGATTAGATTATAAATTAAATTATTTAATAAATTAATTATATGTAGATTAATCATTTGATTTGATAGATGATTATAGGGATGGCAAAAGTCACTGTACATGAATGATTGTCGCACATTTTCATATAACGAGGCGTTATGGATTAAAAAAATTAAATGGTTTGCTTGCACGGATGATATCTGCTTTCACTTTGAGTTTATTCCGTAGGATATGACATCTCTATTATAGAATTATTAGTTTATTATAAGTATCTCTATCTTTGTTCATACTTGCACGATGACCCGACAGTACTTGAGTAGATTAGACACAACCTAATCTCTGAACATCACGGCTCGGGTTTTCGTCCGCCGCTAGATATAATGCCCGCCACACACCCGTTCGTTTCGACCGCTTTCCTTACATGAGTCGGACAAGAGTGAGCCGCGACTTTCTTCGCTCATTGTCTATTTATCTAGTTCTCATAATCATACATAATGTTGTCGGTAAATGTAAATAATAAACAAAATTTGTACATGTGTAGAATGCGAGTAATTGTGCATGAACAGATTGACAAAATACATAGTACTGATATGAGCTTAAACGACGTAGTGCCTACAATTATATGCTTGTAAACAGTATAAAGTGGATGAATACACTTTTAATAACATTTTATTTTATGGCAGAAGAATTAAAATGTTTCGTAAGTACTACATTTATCAGCATCTTGACAGAGTGCAGACGTTTTTGCTAAACATTTAAAGAGATCGCGCTATAAATCTAGACTGCGCATTATATTACAATAATCTCATGGTGTAAGGAATTAGGTAAAATGTATTAATGGCTGTGTCAAATATAGGTAAAACCTATCATGCCGTGTAGAACCGTCACTATTCGATGTCATACTGCCGGTGCACGGTGGATTTAGCCGCTCAGTGGAGCAGACGCGCGTGTGGGCGGCACGCTCGCGCGGCACCATGCTCGCGGCTCGGCCGACGTTCGACCACCTACCTACATTCATACATATTTGTACTTTTACGAACTAACTTTATAGATTTATTGTAATGACAAGTACGAAGTTATGTTCGCTTAGAGTAGGGATAATATTTTGTGAATTTATGCAGAAAAATAGTTTTTTAATATTGTTGTCACATGAATGTACCAATCTTATAAAAATTTGTACCTATATTCGGAAAGTTGAATAATTTGTAGCTAGGATCCAATCTAAATCCTGCATTTCTTCCAAAAAAAAAAACGGTTTAAATAACATGTGCCTTGGCTTATAAAATGTATAACTGATGTTATGTTTATTGTAAATTATTGGATATGAAATGAACACGAGCTCGTGTCTGATGTGCTGCCTACACCTTCCGACGTCCTCGTACGTACTCTGTACTCTCGACTGTGACTGTTGTGGTTCAACTCGACCATTCTGAGGAAACAATGTGCGTATTGTTTCCTTCTTTACCTTTACACTACGCTGATTTTATTACCGTTTCGTTCACTCTTTCACTACAGGTCACTATTTGACGAAAAATAAATGTACAGGTGAAAAAGTATTATACAAATAAAAGGAACATCAATTCATCGTCATTGATAAGTGTGAGATATCCTAATGTATCTTCTACAATGTTAACTTTTGGATGGTACACTGTACGTAACCTTTTAAATTCTCTACTGTCACTATACTTTTGATGTTTTCCTCGTTGAGTGTTTCATTACTATTGTAGAGTTGTTACAACTTTCCGAAGGTACGCACTAGGCGACTGAGAGCTAATATTATCATAATAAATGCATTAAATAAAGAGTTTGTTAAAATGTTGGGGTTTTTTATTTGATAGCCTAGCATACAAATGTCATCCTATAAAATAACATTACTGTCCACCTTTGTATCAGTCTCAAATAGTAATTTTATTCTATTCAGTCTGCACCAGTCTTTAGTTACAGATGAAAAGCTTGGATGTTATCACAATGACTTATGAATACATCTAAGATCAAAATCATAAAATGTTACTAAGCAGTACTTTACTACAGAGCCCACAGTTCCCGTCTCCATATCACGTCTTGTAGTTTGACAGCTGTGCTAATAGTGCTAAGTAACGTTTAATAGATTTCGGGATTACAGCTGAATATAAATATGCAATGAAGCCAGTTATTCTATATACTACATGGATATTTTGGAATAGGGCCAAAATCAGATACCACCATTTTGGTTTTTCATAAAATTTTGAAAATATTTACAAACTACCCTCTTCTAGCATATACAAGAGCAAAATGATCCTTGTAGTAGGTGTTACATGTGTATTACAATTATGAAGGATGATATTGATTAACCTGACCCAGTGACTTGCATGTATGTGATGAGTCATCCAGACGGTTGAATCTGGCAACTGTTGAAATTAACTAAAGTCTCAAATCTCTTTCGAGCGTAGTCAAGAATAGACCGTGTTTCTACATGGCTACGAATCATTTCAAAACAACAGCTTAGAATCTAGAGCTTAGAATGTGATACTAGTTCACTAGGCAACAAAAACTTACATTCTTCCATTTCAATTAAAATTTTCGAGTACATTTGATTGCTTACTATTTACTTAGTTTAAATTATGTATTCTAAATAGAAATATGTTAATTTCTTCTTGTATATCCGAAAACTGCAGCTTAATTCTTCCGTGTACAATAAAATGTAACGACCTTGAATGTTACAAATGTCAGCCGTCCTTGTTGTTAGTATGTGCAGGTAATCACAGACTCACCTCGACGCCATCTTCCCTCAGCCTGTAAGTGCGGTCGACATTCGCGCCGCCGATCACCAACACGTCGCCGTCACTATTCTCCCCCGCGGAGAACAATGGCACTTCATCAGACCGACGGCTGCACGAAGTGTGAAAATGTCCCAAAGAATTGGACGTACTTTTCCCAGCGCCCTTCGACAACCCAATATTAGACGCATTCTTCGAATGGCCGGCTTTCTTTAGTTTTTTAAACTCGACTGCAATATCGGCGCCCACTTTCGCATTGTTCTTTATGAGCGCGATGTCTGTGACTCGTTAAGGAAAGATATTGTGGCAATTAGCTTCACTACTGTCATTTATAGACCGTTGGCGTTTCTAACACATTTAATTTACGACGGAATTAAGCTTTGCTAAAGTCTTATTAAGTATTTTAATGGTGCCGTAATTATTCTGATAAGAACCAAGTTTTCGAGGGTCATAAGTGGATTAATGGAGGGGAAGATACGCTTCATTACACATTATATGCATGGTTCGATATATATAGAACTAAAGGTACTGCCGTTACTGAAATAATTGTATGTTCGTAAACATATGTGAAAAGGATACTGGCACTAAGGGATGCGCCACTAGTAGCCTTGGCGACCGCAGACAGAATAAACGGTGTCACTTCTTTTCCGAAAATGCCTTTCTCTTCGGCTTCTTGTAACGCACGAGTTATGGCGTCTTCGATTATTGCCTCTGTAACAAAAATAACATAGCAGAATTATTGTAAAAGAAATCAGAATACTGACATAAAAATAGAAATGAATGAGTTGTAAACACGATATGTTATTAGCTACTGGGCAAAGCTAACTTATGTTTAGTTTGCTCGTAGCATCAAAATGTTGAAATCTATTCAATCTAGAAACATCTCCAGAATCAGAATCAGTACCATATGGATAAAAAATACTTATTTTTTGTTCCAATGCTTAATTGGAAACAACCTAAAGCGTATAATAGAATAAACATACTTGACTTGACATGTACGATTATCCTGAAATCTGCTCTAAGTTCATAAAATCTTTGGCTGTTAAACTTTTACCATATTATGAACGATCTCAGGTTATTTTAATTAAAGTTTATTCGTAAAAGTTTCCCTTTTCCCGTTGGCTAAGGTATTTAATGTATACTCTTGTTAATTCTTTTTGCTTCTTACCGATTATGCAGCTCGGAGCTGCTTTTGAATAATCTCGATAAAATATTTTAAACATTGCAGCAGTAATTTCTCGACAAATGTTTAAAGAAAAGCTTGGTGATTCTTGCAACAGTTTTCATGAGAATTTTTCTTTGTATTTTTATGGTTGTACTGAAAACTAAGCAATATTGAAGTCTTTGATAAGTAGTGAGCGGACTACAGGATTAAAATAGTTTGCGGTTGTGATTTGCGTTTTGTTATTTGGTTGGCTAAGCCGCAATTGCATTCCAAATACGAAAGTTTAACCACTGGAGTCGTTAAAAGTAATAATTAGTAGTGGAACTACTATTGCAGTGGCTGCACTAGGGATCAGTCCTCACATTGGCTGACTGCATAATGAAAGCATAAATTTTCATACATGCACAAGAATAGCTGCAGCTTTATATTTTTCTTGACGTATTAACGGTTTAGGGCAGCAAGGGTAAATATTCTTCACTCGAACTGAAAAGATCTACGCCTTCTCACCATCCATAGCATACTCCTGCGGTATCGGCACGGCGACGACTGTGCCGGACGTCAGTTGCAGCTCGCGTGCCGCATGCAGCAGCCGCGCGGCTTGTCGAGCGTCCCCGACGCGGTGCGGCGCAGTAAAACCCGATCGCGCCGTGTAGAACGCAGGGAAATCAGACGACTCGCCGAATGCGCATACGCATACTCCTTGCGTTTCCTGATCAAAAATATCACATCTTACTACTATTTTAAACCCGTCATTACTGATTACAGGTTAATATAAACCTTTACAGTTACCTCTATAGCTTATTTATCAGAATAATATATAAGCATTTATAAAGATATTGTTTAAAAAAATAGATTATCTAGTTATATCATGTTTTATGTTTCTCTGTTCTGTAGGTAGACTTGCTACAGAGATATTTATCGTAGATGCTACGTAGAACAGCTTTCTCGTAGTCCTGCTACGAAGATATTTATCGGAGATTGCTACGAAGATACTTTTCGTAGACCGCTACGAAAACATTTATTATAGACTACGACAATGCGAAAGAGAAGGTCAACGCAAAATGCATATTATTTCTAATAAATATTCTTAACAAGAAACGTTAGTACAGTGAAATAAAGAAGTAAAAGGTGGATTTTTATAAACAAAACCTACGTAAGTAAACACTCTTCGAACAAAATGTAATAAAAAAAAAATGTCACAATTCTGTTAAACAGTCGGCGGCGGTCCCCGATGTAATCAAAGCGCTCTTTGAACTTCCGTCAGCGTATTCTCATTGAGCACACAATAATTGCAACCATAGCTCCTCTCCCTAGAAACAGCTAAGTGACGAGCTTAGCAACCAAGCTCCCCCGGGCGCTCCACAGAACTTGTGCGGTAACAGTAACCTAACGACCTGGTTCGCTCTTTGTTTTTCTTTCACTAAGTAATACTGAAATAAAACAAAAGTACTATAATTTACTTTGTTCGGTATGTTCTGATTTGAATCAAAAAGCGCCTTGAGCACCACACGCTCGACAAAAGGACAGTCAAGTGGGAATCACCGACGTAAAAATGACGACGTATTTTATGTTCTCCAATTATTTATCTACATTGTACTGTTCTTGCGTCGTTAAACATAAGAGAGCAGATCTTTTATCTTTATGCAAGATCAAATACTGTAAAACTTAAGTTGGTAAGCTGATCAGGCACGAAGTTTGAGAGCATTCTGCGGCAAAGTAATAATGTAGCCTAGTGACAGCAAAATATGTAGTTACCAAGTACTCGAGAGTTCGTCCGATGTCCAATATGGACTTGACACCGCTGCACACGACGAGTGTGTTGCTGCGTCCCAGCTCGTTCAGATCCGCCGATATGTCCAGTGAGCTCTCGCCCTGACGATGCACACCACCTGCGGGAAATACTCTACGTTTTCAATATTCAGTTTCACTACCTCTTTTTCACAAAAATACTATTTAGTTGTAACGTTCACTCGGTATTGATTTCGAGAAAAGAAAGCTGAAATAAAACTCAATTGTACTCAAAACAACTAAAGTTTAGTTGCAAAATTTCGTAAACGAACTGCCGGCCGAAAATATTTGCTCTAAAATATTTCAGGCGTTGAATGGTGAGAACGCTATAAAATAAAAGTTCCTCGTGTAACACGAGTCGATATTGACCAAAATGCTGAAAAGTCAAAATTACAAATATCTTCGATTGTGCGAGTGTAATAAAATGTCGGCGAAGTATTTTGGCCGGCATGCGGCACGGGAAACGGAATTATTACATCACTGGTAGGCGAAGTCGGTCGCTGTCGGCAGCCTCGGCGGCGGCGGGCAGACCGCGCGCCGACATAGTATCCTTCAATGTATATTATACGTTCACAACTCCGCAGGTACGTTCCCCATTTCGCGATTACTTCCAAAACATGAAGTAAGAAGCAACCGTTTGTATAGATAAGCTATAGGGTTCAATTTATTTAGACAGTTCTTAAAAACGCGGTGTTCTATATCATAGAAATCTACACTTGAAAAATAACGTAAATCTTTGATCCCAAATAAAACGATATGTTCTTCGTTATTCCTATTTATTTCGTTCTATGAACTATCAGAGGATCGAACATCTTATATGTAAACAATGAGAGTCTTTTTGAGAGTTATTAATTTAATCAAGAGACGTCGTATTTCCATATTTTTATATTCTCAAATAACATACGGAGATGGCAATTATTAAACCGCGACGTGAATAAGATTTATGTTCCATTATACTTCTCGCAGAATTGTAGATACCGTCTACACTGAAACCTTAGAAAATATCGTATCTAACCATTATAAAATGCAAAATTCAGTTTTATTTAAAAGCGTGCTGAACTCGGTGAAGTTCTAGCAGACTATTATATTTTTAAAGGAACACTGGTTTCAAGGCAGGTTATTACGAAGTAGACTGAAACTTGCGCATTCTTATCTAAAAATAAAATCTATGCATAGCACAGTCCCGTTCTAAAGAGAGGTTGCTAGCAAAGCTCCTAGTTTAGCAGTGCCTTTATAATAAATCGTCTACGACACGATAACGACGCGGCGGCCATCGAAATTCGGCTTTTTGGCTTCGCCCAGCCAACCCCTGTCGTTGCAAAGTGCCGATATAGCGTAATCCTTTTGTATCTATCCTTTCGTGTATTCAGACATTTGCTTGTTCCTTACTCGCAAGACTTATCCTGGCAGCCGCTAATTCAAATCGTTGGGAACGGAATAAGACTGTATCTCACGATAATTTACAAGGCACTACGAATGCTTATCTAGAAGGTGATAAATTGCGCTCTGTTTCACGGAATTCGTTGTTAATTACATCGCCAGTTCGGCACGGCTGCGATGCGACTGGCAGTAATGAATGCGCCGGCAAAGCGCTGAATACAACCGTGATATCGTTGAAATTCATTTGTGAATTCACGAGCGCAGTTAATTGAAGTGTTTGCGGTGTTTTCACGATGATTGCTACTATTTGCAAGTCGTGACTTAGCACAGCCTTGTACGGGAGTAGCATGATCATAATCTTGTAAATAGTCATTAACAACACGTTAATTGCAGGCGCTTTGCAGCACAGCCAAACAAAATACTACAAGCGTTGACTATAATGAGTTTCATATGATTTTGGATCGTTTAATTAAGATCGTCGTTTCATTTAAATGGTAGTCGTAAACAGGTTCATTAAGTGTGGAGCCTGGTGCGAAGTAAACGTGCTATAATGCGGTTCGCGTTATAATAAAGAGTTTCTGATGTAGGAGCCGCGGTAATGTCGCTTTCTCGCAACTTCGCCGCCTCGGGTGCTCTTGTAGCGGGTTGCAATGACATGACATGAGGCGTGTTATGAACGAACATGGGAACCGAAATGTGTTGAGAAACAACAAAATACTGGTACTAAAGTTTTATAATTGTTATGAATTTCCGATTTTGTAATTTTCTGTTATATTGCACCTACTATGTTTTTGACTATGCGTCACTCCAAGGTTGACTGGTAAAAACTACCTAGTACATTAAGTCCATCTTTTGTTTGCGGATGGGAAATCATCAAATAACTTCCCCCGCTCTGGGCGGAGCAGGGGGGAGTGTCAGACTTGTACTGACTAAAACCCACCCATGTTCCTTCTATTGCCCTTTACGTTCCGGAGTTGCGGGTTGTTCGAAAGGGATACCGCGGCCCCGGAACGTAAAGGGCAATAGAAGTCCGCCTTTGTACAATGTTTTTTACATGTGCATGAAGTTTTAATAAATAAATAAATCAACAACCTCACGCTTTCTTCCATGGGCGAAATGAAGGAATGTCGGCCTAGACATTACACAGAACGCGACCTGCTCTCTGCTTTAAAACGTTATAATATGTTAAAATCACCTTATTTTCTTGTAGCCTGTCACCTATCCAACCCCATTCGTTCACTCCCGACATTTTCATGTTTGAATCAAATCGAGTTAATGTCAGATGACTCGAGTCTTTGAATCAAATTACTTAATAGTCGTAGTCGATTTGGCACTAATTTGATTCCATTCTGAACTCTTGGGATTTAACCTCACAGCCTTTGTACGACAAAGACAAAGGATATAGCATCCTTTTACACAGTAAGTATACCTTCACGTGTGCTTCAACCACGGGTGAGTCGTAACCGCTCTCGAAAGATTTCGCACAAAAAATTATGTATCAACCCGTTTCTCTCATGTATTTTCTTTAATTTTTAACCGTCTTGTTATTAGTTGTTATATTTATAATTTACTAGTATTCAGCTGCATGCAGATAAACTGGAACTCGCAAAATAGTTTGGTAAAGATATAAAATACTTACATATTAATTTATTTTATCTTCATAAATATGACATTTTATTTATTAGTAAACTAATGTAAATTCCCACGTGACTATTGTATACACTAACGGCGGGATGTAGCAGATCATGCTTTAATTATTTAACTTCTGTATTATATAACAACCTGTGATCCACAATAAAGATTGTCACTGACTGTCACTGATTGACACTGTGTCTACGAGTCTTATGAATCTGTCCTATCGCAAGTCTGCTGGAAGAGAAGCAGTATGTGCTCTTTTGTCGGTATGTATTAATTTCCATCGTATGTGTTTTGTGTGTACATAAATAAATAAATAAAGATATTGAACTTGAACACTCTGTGAACGTTTAAAGTGTCTCATTACAGTTCAAAAGATACCGCCCTAAGAAATGGAACCGTAGTAATCGGGTTCCGATGGCTTTCATTGAGTGAACCCTAAAAAGCATCCTATTACATGGTAAGTATTAATGTATATTGTAGCCACATTCTAAGCTACCCCGTAATGGTGACCGCTATTACACAACGGAATGCCGTCTGCTAACAAGTGCCTCTATCCGTGCGAGACTGCACTTGGAGGTCTTTTTATGTCTGCCGTTTGTGTATGAGGCTGTTCGTGGCTGTTTGTGGCTATTTGTGTGAGCCTATTAGTTTGTTAGCTACATAATACCTAGGGTTAATGAGTACACTGTTATAGGAGTCTAGGTTAGAATAACTAATTGCGGTAAAGGCGCTCGTGAAGGCATTCTTGCTGAAAGTATTTATTAAAATTGCACGGTTAGCGCAGTGGCTGAGCAATTGACTGTTTCGCTGCGTGTCGAGGGTTCGATCCCCGCACGGAACAAATATTTGTATGACTTACAGGTGGTTGTTTCGGGTCTGGTTGTTTGTGTATGTGAGTTTAAATGTTTCTGAACGCACCCACAAAACTGGAGAAATTGCTAGTGTGGGGCAAAGTTTTATTAAAAATAATTAAATTAGAATGTTATAGTTTACGTGTTTATCTTTTCCTAAATGTGAATGTGTTAAACAGAAGTATGCTCTAGACAATAGTGTTTCGGTTGTACTTTGAATGCACGATATTTCAACTCTTTAACCTTTTGAGCTTTAACTGCTTTTATTTTTCTTTAAATCATTCTTACTAATATTATAAAAGTGAAAGTGAGTTTGTTTGTTACGTCTGTACGCCTAAATGGCTGAACCAATTTTGATAAATTTTTGTACAGAGATAGTTGGAACCTTGGAGACGGACGTATTTTTAAAAGAAAAACGTGAGAATTGGGGGAGAAAGAAGGAAGAAAAGGGGAGAAAAAGATATTTACGTAGGGTAAAGTTAGCGTTAGCCCAAAGTAACTAAGCCACGCGGACGAAGTCGCGGGCGGAACCTAGTTCTGAATAAAGTGATTCCATGATAAGTTGATGAAACAGTTTCCTTGCACAAATTAAGTTATTTATAAAACTTTGCTCTTTACGCCGAGGACGCAGGGAAGAAAATGATTGCGCTTGTGGAAAGCTTATTCTATAACTAGATCACTAGCGCTGCTGCAAAAACGGGTTAAATCCAGGGTGCATTTCCCGGGTGAGTTAAAGTGTTATAAGCTTTATCTGATAAACAGTTTGCAGCAACCTAGAGATTGGAATTGAGAATGGTTTGTGGAAAAGATTCTCGGACGTGCCTTTCTGTTTGTTAATCAGGAAGTAAGTAGCGATAGCGATTTTGTAAATAGTGAACGTTGCATTTTAATTGAATTTTGTTAAACCACTTGTTTAACAAAATTCAATTTTTTTCATTTGTTTGCATTAAACTCAATACAAAATGAGTCATCTGAGCAAAACGTTAATTTTTCTAGATTCTTCGTCGCTGACGGCATACACTGGCCAGATTCCAAAGTGACTCTGGCCACAGTAAAAAGTTAAGTTAAAGTAAAAGTTAAATGTATGATAACAAAATCCTTACTTATAATATTATAAAAGCGAAAGTGAGTTTGTTTGTTTGTTTGTTACCTCTTCACGCTTTAATGGCTATACCGCTTTTGATGACTTTTGGTATAGAGATAGTTGGGAACCAGGAGACGGACATAGGCTATTTTCTTTTTTTTAAAAAAAGAGTGGGATATGAGGGAGAAAGAGGGAAGAAACGGGAAAACTTAGCGTTGCTATTACAAATCAATAAGGCGCTACGGAATTTAACGCGAGCGAAGCCGCGGGCAAAAGCTAGTTATTCATATACGTCACCTATCCCGCCAGTAACAAACACGGGTATGTCAGCAAGCTGTGCCGCTATGATGGTGCCGGCGACGGTGGTGGCGCCGTCCAGCTTGGCGGCGGCTATAGGCGCCAGGTCCCTCCGCGAAGCCTTCACAACACCCTTGGCTTGAGCCAGGTAGCTCAGCTGATCAGGGGACAAACCTATTGTCAGCTGACCCTTGAGGATTGCTATCGTCGCCGGTAATGCACCCTAAGAAAAAACACAAATATTATATGCTAAGTGTTCCAGAATCCAAAGTACGTTAAAGAAGAAAATGTAGCAGTAACTTTTTGCATAAGCCAGCCTAATTTAAAAACATTTCACAAATCTGTGAGATTTTTTTTTGCGAAATATCTAAATACAAACTTTATCTCGAGAGTAATTACGTCGCTACGAAAGCGTAGCGCTCAGATATCACATCGTAAATGTAGCTATGCCTTTCACAACTTTATATTTTTAACGTTTTATAACTCACCCTTTCTCTAATAATATTCTCGACTTGCTTAGCAGTTTCCAAATTCTGCGGGTAAGGCATTCCATGTGTAATAATCGTTGATTCCAGAGCGACAATCGGTTTACCATCTGACTTGGCGCGGCGAACCTCTTCAGAAAATACGAAGGGGGAAGCTGTGCCATACCCCCTCTGATAAAACGCAGCCAGTCGTGAACTTCTCGATATGTACTTGGCTAGGTAAGCCATCTCGATACCTAAAAATAGAATTCAGTTCATTAGTGATCGCTAAAAATATATCGAGTGGTATTTAAATGGAAACGAGCGAGATAAATCGAGAGCGAACTATTATTCGATTCCGGTGAACCGTTGGCTGTTTGTTGACTTTGCGCGTTCTGTCACAGGTAGAATGCTTAAATGTAGATTCAGCAAAGTTCACTTAACAGCGATTGTGTCACGAATAGGAATTCATTCGTTAACGAAAACGGTTTGTGTTTATGTGCTTTTAGAAATTCAAAGCTTATGCACAACTAACATTTCGTGTTTATTTTTGCAAATTTAATATTAATAACAGTGTATTTTTTCTACATTATCTGCCACATCTGAACCTACCACGACGTAAAATAATGACGTATGTAATAAAATGGCAATTTCAATGGCACAAAAGGGAATTATTTATGTACGAACGTCCAATTACAGTGGCTCAGGAGTTCAGGACAACGGACGACTGACGACCGGCGGGCATCGTCGGGCAGTGCCTATGTACGGGTAGTTCGACACTTTTGACGAAGGCTATCTATCGCTGGTCGGGCACACATTAATCAACGTGTGACAGGGGTCCTCGTATCCTCCCCTCTCACCTGTGAAGCCTGACATTGTGGCCAATATAACACCTCCGTTATACCTCCCACCTTTGCGTTCAGATTTCGACAATGTATTTAGGCACAGTAACTCTATTAACTCGGTATCTTTACTAAGTTATTATCTACTTGCTTTTAATCGTGGCTTTGCCAGCGGAGGTCACAAAATATTCTACGAGAATGGATGCGAATTATGTTTAGTGTTGCCCAAATTCAGTCTTGGTCTTGCAGTCTTGGTCTTGTTCTTGCGTTTTTGCAAGACCAAGACCAAGAACAAGACCGCGTATTTTTAGCAAGACCAAGACCAAGACTGACCGTGCAAGACTTGAGCAAGAACAAGACATAGCCTGCAAGACTCTTGCGTCTTGCAGCTAGGACTTAGCGCTATTTCACGGAGTAGTTAGGTGTAACAGTTCGGTGTATAGGTACGCTTAGGAATTCCATGAGACGCAAAAAACTGTATCAAAGAATATGAAAAACTGGACCTATGCGCATTACGACTAATACCATAAACATACCTACACAGCGAATAAAAAAATATCCATTAAAATCAAACTGAGTGCATGCATAGTTATGTTTTAATCATCGGCAATTTGATAATGCGGCATCAAAGGTTTTGTACTTACTTCTCAAAGAAATTTGCCGCTTTTCGGAAGTACATGGTTATGATACACGCGCCGGCGCGGCGGCTTCTTTTGAAATCATATACAACAATCGTTGCCGCCGCGCCGAAATCACAACATTTGACACTATTTTATGGCCGCCACAGGGCGTAGGTATACTCATGCAAAATAATTTCGAATTTTAAGAGTACCTACAGGTGTTCCAAAGAATAAATAAGTTTCAGAGTGCTTAGAATGAAAATGAATACATTATAATGATCACGCAATATTAAATTTCATATAAGTTGAGAGTTCAATCTTTCTAGACAGATATTGTTCTTTAAAATACAGTCAAGTTATTGTAATTAATTTGTTTATTACATGTTTTAGCAAATGTAAGCTTATTTGCTAAGACATGTAAAAAAACAAATTGGAATGTGGAAGTAACTGTTTCTTAATTATAAGATATTATTATTAAGAAACAGTTACTTCCATGAAGAACGACATATAGGTCAGTTGATTTTTCAAATTTCTTATCAAATCTTCAGTAATTTATTAATCTGCTTGATCTTTACTATGGCTATGTTAATTCAAGCTCACAATGTTCCAATTCTAATACGTTTTTCTAAGATTTAAAATAAACTTTAATACATAGTAATAGACTAATAGGTAATTGCAAGACTTGCAAGACTCTTGCTGCAAGACCAAGACCAAGACCAAGACTGGGAGCGCAAGACCAAGACCAAGACCAAGACCAGGTGTATTGGCGCAAGACCAAGACCAAGACTGGCTAAGTCTCGTCTTGTTCTTGCATTTGGGCAACACTAATTATGTTACATCCTGCCCTTAATGCGAGTTATCCCATGCCCTGCCCTAGAATGTAATCTATCTCTTCTCTTCTCTCTTGAAAGATCTAAATTCGTTCTGTGATTTAGGCGTACAAATGTTAACAGAAAGACAGACAAAGCAAATTTCCCATGATTTTTGTAATGCATGGATGAAGTCATCTTTAAAATTACCAGCAGTATTCTTAGGAATATAATTTAAAACAGTGTACTCGTTATAAGGTTATTCATACAATAATAATAATAATTTGAAACAGTAAAAAACATTATATGTAAATTAAATTCTTGGTTTAATTGGTTAGCATGTTGGTGAAGCTGGGCTGTAAAGTCAGATATATAGTTGTTCTGTGAAATGTACCGACGCCGTTCAGCTGCACCCAGTGAAACTGGGACTGAAAAGGTAAGGCTACATGGTGATGCAGAATAGAATATTAGTAAACAAACATACACGTTGGCGTGTTCTGTGTCTAGAGATGGGCGTTTATAGCTGCGCTACAGTTTATACTATTGCGGCTAACATCGTTTACTTGTTGTACTATACTCTTTTGTTTATGTTCGGAAATAAACTAAAATTATAAACGTTGACGTGTGTATTCAGAATGTATGCTAAATAAGATCCCCACACGGCTATATCGAAATATAAATTTTAATGCGCATCGAACGTGTTTGTAACGTTACCATTGCTGCAAGTCGTGACAGGTACGTCTAGACGATTGTAGTGTTACATAGATAGCTGCAGACATTCACTATGTGTAGTGTCTGGATAATAAATGTCCACGACTAGACTTCTGCGGAATTCCGTCTATCGTCACGAGTAATTGATTTTTTGCAGTTGAATCCCTTTAGATATAACTTAAATTCTTTTCAATAGACGCAGCTAAGCATACAATAGGAACAATCGGATTTCTAAACCTAAATTGTAACTGAATCAAAACGGCAATCAAAAGTTTGATCAGTTGTGATTAGGAAAATACTGGACATGAAATTTGAAAATGGATTACATTTAACTAACTCTTTAAAAACAAACCCAAGGATAAGTCTGACTCACTTGCACGTGTGCAGTCGTAGAATTAACTAGAACCGTCGCTGTCCTCGATACCGACTTTCACCAAAAACAAGGATGTTATTGATTTAACCAAAAAGTTTCCTTCCGGATACCGCAAGGAGTTGGGTTGTTATCACCTAGCAACGCATTGTTTATAATTATAACAGCTGCGTACCCGACAACAAACTGTCATTTGCTCATCGAAGCAAGTATTGTCTTAATATTTTCCTGTTTAGTTCGGGTTTTATAAAGCATCGTTATTTATTAACATCAACTTATCATCTTCTGTATTCTATTTTGGGTAAGAATTTATTATTTTGTTCTTAATACCCGCCTCCGGCGTTTACCACCTACCTCACCTGGCTTTCTTAGGAAATAATATTTTATTACGCCTGTGGAAATTGTATGGTAGTAGTCAGAGCTCTAAGTAAAAACATGGTTTGAAAAAAACTAAATTAATCACTATTCATGGAATTCGAATAGAATATCACATTTAATTATGCATAGTCGTTTGAATAGCTTTGTTATTTTTGTGTTATTCAAGTTTCTAGTTGGTCATTCACCTTATTTTATTTATATTGTTTTTAACAGCACCGGTTCACCCGTGTAGACCGGGATCAAAACTAGCCTATCTGTTAATCCAGGCTATAAACTATCAGTGTGCCTGATTAAACCCAAATTCCAAAAATTGAGTTAAAGAGTAACAAACATCCATCCATCCATCCTCACAAACTTTCGCATTTATAATAATAAGTTAGATTAAGCCACATAGACGTTTGGCCATTACCCCCCCTCGCCGCGGTACCAGGCTAGCATAAAAAGCAGGCGGTTCGATTTGTGCCGGCATGATAACGCAGGTTACTTACAAAACCGTGGGATTACTTCATTTCCTTAGTGCGTGTATCGCTTCCTGCGTTGCGTGATGCGTGAGCGAGATACTCTTGGCTGGAGGTGGATGAGCTCACGTCGCTCGCACATCGCTTATCTTGCTACGTGTTACGTACTTGTCCTCTGATTTATGTACTTGGTATCCGTAGAAAAAGAGTTCGATTTAAAAAACATCTTTGTACATGTTTTTCGAAAGGGTTTACCTTTTCGTTTGTCTTGCATTACCGAAGCTCGTAAGAAAATCAAGGAAGACTGTTTTGGAATATAAAAAAGGATTTCTTTTAATTTATTTTTCATTGTGATACCTACAGTTTATCATAGAACGCAAAATCTTGACTAATATCTAATTAACCTTACGTAGATGTTCAAGCTCATATCTAAGTACGTACTTTATAACTACTGACATAGTTAGAAAACAAGCGAAGCAGCTGTAGGTACTCTGAGTAGATTTATCTTACAGTTCTAGCGCAGAGAGGCGGGGGAGTTTCTAAGCCTGCGGAATGTTTAGCAAATAGCAACTTTGTTGGTTCCGCTTAAAGTACTAATAGACAATAGCTAAACTTGGACATGCATGGAATAATCGCGCGTGATGCTGTTCGTGGGAAGCGATTTTTAAATCACTGAATAGACATACTTGTAGAATTAAAATTAACTATAATTAAAATGTTACTTCGACATCCGTTTATAATCGTACCTACTTGTATCAAAGCCTGAATGAGGTGTACAAGAATATTTTAAAAATATATTTTGTAGCTACAATTACAATTATTACTAACCTATTATGTTATTCAAACTTATTTCAGATACATTTTTCTTACAATGGCCTGGGGCCTACCAAAATTGCCGGGTCTGCAATTCTCAGACCCGACCAAGATCCAACACCACATACGAAGTTCTCTTCGCTACTACCAGGGACATAGGTTCCCTGACACAGTGATCCGAGGTCCGGGGGGGACCGCCACGGATGTTGACAGCAACGCCTTCGCTCTCCCCGATGACTCGGTTAAGTAAGTCAACAGTAGTTACGTCTTACTTACGCCTAAGATCAACAACGCTTTCCTGTTCGTGGATCTGTTCTAATTTCGCATTTGACGTTACATTAGCGTCACGTATTTTGGATTTACAGAGAATGATTAGATATAACTTTTTAAATGGTGGTTAATAATGTTGAAGAGTTCTTCAAGTATCAAAATTTTAACTAGATTGAAACTCTCAGACACGCGTTTAAGTCAAACGGTTTTTGCCTACTTTTCAAGAAAACTTTATAAAATGCTTACCCAACTAATCCAGACTAAGCACACAGAGGACGTTGTCCTCAAAGTTTGAACTGAAGAAAATCCGTCCAGTATCGGTGCCAACAAACACCCATTCTTTGATAACATATAATTACTTGGCAATGATCCATCAAGTTTGGAGAGTCACTCCCGCGCGGTCATCCCTGACGCTAGGAGTTGGCTAAAGTCGATGACCTATACCTAACGTTCTAAATTACGCATACCTAAGTAGTAAACAATATAAAATCATCGT
This sequence comes from Ochropleura plecta, assembly GCA_905475445.1. Classification (NCBI taxonomy): domain Eukaryota; kingdom Metazoa; phylum Arthropoda; class Insecta; order Lepidoptera; family Noctuidae; genus Ochropleura; species Ochropleura plecta. The sequence goes on along the minus strand of FR997725.1, from coordinate 12,421,303 downwards.
TTTTAAATATCGGTTTAAAGAAATTTAAACAAAGCAACTAGCGAATAGAATACCTATCTTAACCAAGCAGATTAGTAAAACATTTTACAACATTATCCATTGATACAACAGCTGTGTGCTGGTATACCTAGTCTTATAACAATGGAAATGTACTTTTCCTAAACGAATATTGCCAACGTTACCATACATCGCTTCCGCTCTCTTCCGCCTCTATGACCTGAACCCGAAGGTCGGTCAAGAAATTTTCAATTATAGACCGGGATTGAAATCGCGCGGAGATCGCAATTGCCGCTCTCACTCGCTATGCCTTGCACTGGGACCTTATAATGGACTATTAGAAGGAGAAAATTATACGAATGATAGACAAAGGTGGATGTTTTTGACCTTGATGGATGGAGTGACTCAGCGCTTAGCTTTCTGCAGTCGCAATATTGAACGTCATAAGGAATATAACATTTGCATGACTGGCGAATGTTAGTTCATAATCTGAGTGTTTATGCATAGCTAGTGGGAGTAACTCAAGTGTAGGGCAGAACTTGAAATGGTACCTAAGTCTTGCTTTGAATTGATATTATCTCCACTTAAACGTCAATTTACTTTAATTTCAGTTTTATTTTTATTAAATGTCATACAAAAATGTTTTTAATTTTGTTACGCCAACTGAACTTTACGGGTTCGCATTTTGTTTTTGTTATTTCAAAATTATCAATTTGGAAACTTAAAAATTTGGAAAATAAATTCAGGATACATATGCTCCGGGGTTGCGGGTTGTTCGAAAGAGATACCGCGGCCCCGGAACGTAAAGGGCAATAGAAGGAACATGGGTGGGTTTTAGTCAGTACAAGTCTGACATGGGAAGTCATTGGATGATTTCCCACCCCAAAAAAAAAAAAAAAAAAAAAAAAAAAAAAAAAAAAAAAAAAAAAAAAAAAAAAAAGGATACATATGCTACATATAAACAAATAATATAAAAATTGAAGTGTCTGCTTGTAATTTCAAAATACCAGTATTTTTCTGAACAAAATAAACGAGTAACTGGTAGTTATAGCAAAAAAACATTATAAGTTTCTGTCTGTTTCTTCGGGCTAATCTTCGAAACGGATGGGACCAATTCTTATGGGGATTTTATTGGCAGCTTGTAAAAAGTAAGTTAGGCTTGGAAAAGAGTAGGGTTACGTGCAAAATAATAAATCCCATGAAGTTGTTAACAATAACCGATGCAAATAAGGATGCTATTTTAATAATTTTCCATGAACGAAGGTAGGGGGAAGTTATTTTAATAATTTCCCACGAACGAAGGTCGCGTGCAACAGATAGTATAGGTATAAAAACAGACTGTCACAAACAACAGATTGTATTAAAACAAGCTAAGTAAATATGACGGCGTTAGTTCAGACTATAGCAACGCGTCAAAATATCCTAGTACAGCTATTACATCATGATGTTTTTATTACAGCTACGATCCGTCCCTGACGTACGGGCGCGTGAAGCAGCCAGCGCTGCCGGCAGTGGTGCCGCACTGGGTGCACTACGACAAACGGTGCCTTAACTTCAAGGCGTTCTTCAAACAGCCTGTATTCGACAATCCTGACGAGAAGTCGCGCGTCAGGATCGTGAACATTATATACTTTCTAGAGGATGACTCTTTGACTGTCATCGAGCCTCGAATTCGGGTAATATGGATAATTGAATTGTATTTTTTTTATGTATTTTGTAGTTTTCACTTACAAACATCGGTAACACATCGTATCGCAGAAGATGGTAGGACGAGCTGTTCAGAACTACCGACCAGTAGCTCATCTTAGCCCTGGATCGAAAGAATTGGAAGTCATGGAGAGAGACGTTGACGACACGGTTGGCGCAGTGTTAGAGCGATCGACTGCTGCGCTGCGTGTCGCAGGTTTGATTCCCGCACGGAACAAATATTTGTATGACCTACAGGTAGTTGTTCTAGGTCTGGCTGTTTGTGTAAGTGAGTTTAAATGTTTGTAAACGCACCCAGGATAGAGAAGAAATTCCTAGAGTGGGGCAATTTTTTTTAAAAGACGTTTTTTCCAGCTATATGATTATGAACTGAAAGTAACAGCAATCTATAGACATAGTAAGTTTAACGTTTCCATTGCTGGGACACAGGCCCACCATACAAGCTCAATGCTTTTTGATAGACGTCATATGACCATGGTCTTAGATATATCGGTTTTCATCTTTGACAAGCCAGTCAGGGGCTCTACCACTCTCTACGTATGATATCATTAATTTGGTAATTAGGGGCAGTTTAACATATTTCATAAAATGATTCTGCAGAGATATAATGTTAGTCATTGTAAGTCAGGCAGTACCACGTTCATCATCATCTGCCTGGGCTTTTCACAACTATGATCATGCCTTATGACATTAAAACCCTATTTGTACATGAAGTTTAAATAAATGATTAGGTTGGCTTGATGCAGGTGAATGCCAGTATTTTACATGGAGCAGTACCACGTTGCGCTCACAGTATATTTATACTGGTTATTGCAATACCGTGGGGAATATTATCAATATACTGTCGTATCTAACTATTCGCATTTTCTTTCGATATTATTAAGGCCTGTTCTATAAGGAAATTATCACGTTTTTCCACTGACAACTTTTTTAAATGAGATTCGCAGGTGGATTCAAATATGTAGATTAGATCCTAAAGCCTGCCTGTTTATTCCAATACACGTGGATGAAACCTACCTACAAAGCTAGCTATTGGTAATGTAATTCAATTCTCTTTGTTTATATGTATTCGTGATACACCGAAGTACTTATATTTTATATGAGGAGCTTGTGGCTAAATAATAATTGCCGTTCAGAGCGATCTTTAGGTGAAGCCGTGCTTGCCTAATTTGGTCTGTGGATGGGTGACCACCCATTACATCCAGCCTCCGTGACTCGGAAAGCATGTAACCTAAATATAGAGTCTTCCGGGGTTGCGGGTTGTTCGAAAGAGATACCGCGGCCCCGGAACATAAAGGGTAATAGAAGGAACATGGGTGGGTTTTAGTCAGTACAACTCTGACACTCCCCCTCCGCTCCGCCCAGAGCAGGGGAAGTTATTTGATGATTTTCCATCCTCAAAAAAAAACCTTTGGTCCCGACTGTCATTTGTAGGTCTGTACAGTCGTTACAGGTAGTCGAGTGGCTCGAAAATCTGTCAACCAGTCTTACCAAGGAGTTTCGTATTACCCAGTTATTAACTGGGTTGTGGAGGTCAGATAGGCAGTTGCTCCATGTAAAATACTGGTATTTAACTGAAACCGGTGAGACTGGAAGCCGACTCCAACATAGTTGGGAAAAGGCTGGGCAGATAATACCAAAGTACTTATATGTACAGTCGTGAGCATTCAGATGTGTACACATCGCAAGTTTTTTAATAGACAACATTGCAGGGCTACGGCCTCCTTCTTCTTTCTATTCTTCTCTCTCTAGAGCTATTACAGCCAGTCTTTTAAGTAGGAGACCAGCTCACCATGCCATCTCCTTCTGGGCCTGCCGCGTCACCGGATTCTGTTGTTCGGAACCCAATCCGTACATATTTTCACCCAATTCTGATACGAAAAGCGGAATGTATGGCTTGCCTTGTTCCATTTTAATTTGGCGTGTGTTGCCTATGTCTGTAATTTGTGTATTTTATAACAAAGTATACGGTTTCTTATACGTATTTTATGTTAAAAAGGACAAAGTATTTTAGAACTCGTTAAAATATATAAATAAAACTCCTGACACTATGTTCGTACACGGTAATCCTAACAGATTTAAATGTGGATGTGTCTGGTTGATTCCAGTCTGAAACATAGGATTTTAAACCCGATAGACAGCGCCGTGCGATGGAGGGTTTTATAACTCACAATCCCGTAATACGGTTTTTATCTTAAAGGATTAATCGTTATTTTATTATAAAATAAACTTTTAAAATATTACAAGTGTACACATACTAGCGCTCGTAACTGTACGTATTGATTTTGTTTTTCTTATTTGCTATCCTACACAGTCATCGAGGCGCCGCGTGCTCGTGGAACAATATTATATTTAGCATGCCCAATCCTGTCGACACGACCCTACTAAAGTATTTCACCACCTTCATATGTGGTGTTCGCAAATAGACCTTTTTCCAGTAAAAGCCTTTATTTCACTTTATATAAAAATGGTATTGTGGTCCGGCTGCATTTAATTGTGTTCCAGAAAAGTTGTGTTTGCGTGGGCTTATGACATACTACGTGGGAAAGTCGTTTAAAGGTATTTTTGGTCGTTTTATTTTGGGGAAAAGAGATGATATTTAAATGTACGTTTTAATTTATATGCTTCTAGATTCGAGGTTGATTATTTGCGATCGAATTATCTCGGTAGGGATAAATACCACAGATAGGTACAGATAGGATTTACAAAATAATAATGACGAGTACGATACTGATCATACCGTGCCTGAACCTTAAGTTTTCGTAACTACCCCTTCTTCGCTTAGCTAAGTCGTAGTAGTAGTAGTCATTGTGGTTGTGCAGTCGTAACAATGTCAGCGCTGTCGTAGCGCGGTCGTTACGCGGTCGTAACGCGGTCGTTACGCGGTCATTACGCGGTCGTAACGCGGTCGTATCGAGGTCGTAGAGCGGTCGTAACGCGGTCGTATCAGGTCGTAGCGCGGTTTTAGCGCGGTCGTAGCGCAGTCGTAGCGTGGTCGTAGCGCGGTCGTAGCGCGGTCGTAGCGCAGTCGTAGCTAACGGCGTATTCTTTTTGTCCCCAGTGCTGCTGTGTCCATTCAATGGGGACAGAAATACCGTCAATGGGTTATTGACGGTATTTCTGTTAATTGAGATAACATAGCTCAATAAAATAATTAAATATTAATTCAATTTGGATTCCGTTGTCCCTGTTAACGGAGAAAATCGGACAAAGTATGAAAAAAAAATTGTCATTACATCCACATGCTTTTGTAAGTGCTTACAAACTGGCATATTTATCATTTGATAGCAATTTTTTTTAAAGTTTAGGTTTTGTAACATACATAATCATAATTGTAGCGTATAATAAATACCGACACGCTTAGTGGTAGGGCGAGCGGTGGCGGGAGCGCGCTCAGTCATATTAATGGACTGAGCGCTCACTCGCTTCTGGTCCGCCGTGCTAGTAAGACGTGCTCATTGGAGACAGACTGTTGTTTAATTTAACATACCTAACACCCTAATAGGGTAACCTGTACAAGTGGCGACCGTGCCAGGATTGCATAAGTGTAAGGTATGTACCAAAATTCAAAACATATTGTGAATAAAGAGGTAAATCAGTGACTAATCAGTTTTATTCATTGAGATGTTCCATGTAGCCCATAACTGGGTTTTAAAATGAATTAATTACTTACTTTTATTAAATCTGGGTACGTAATTATTAAATTGTTACGTAATTATTAAATTGTTACCTAATTATTGAAATAAAATAACGAATTTAAATATAATTTTGGTTATGACACAATAATTAAAACGATTGGCTTATTTAGCTTACGTATGCTATTATTTTAGAAACCAGCATTCTAATTAATTTACGTAATTTGTGTGCTTTGAGATCACAAAAGGAATATTTCAAGATAAATCTGATTTGGTTACTTGGTTGGTACCTAAATAGTCGTTATTGACTAATCGAAGTACCTGTACATCAAAATATACCACAAATGAAAGTCGTTGATAGAACAAAACTATCAAAGGTGTTAATTAATAATTTGAATGTCAGTATTTTCGAAGTAGCTATTGTTACAATACACGATTTCATAAATATTTTGAATAATAATAAATTATTTATTGGCATAAACAAGTTAATACATATTTGTGAATCACTGGTGCCTGTGGTGGGTAGTGAAACACCTGTATTACAGGTCACCGGGTATTATATTATAAAATCTTATTCATTAGACAAACTTTATGAGAACTTATGGCTTACTTACCTGTATACAGTATAACCCTAAATATGTTTTTCTTTTATATAGTTTTTACATACACACAACAATATAATAATATAGTTACAATAACTTGATAAGTGTGAGTGTAATTGATATTAAATAACTCACTGTAGTTTATTATGTTATTTTACTTCTGTTCTGTCAACAAAAACGTGGTTATTAGAGGTAGTTTGGGTAACCAAACAGTACCTAAATGGTCTTGTAAAATAAGATCAAGGGAAGTTCGATGAAAATCGGAACGGTACCTATAAAGGAAGTAATTCCTTAGAGAGGTAGTTTGGGTAACCAAACAGTACCTAAATGGTCTTGTAAAATAAGATCAAGGGAAGTTCGATGAAAATCGGAACGGTACCTATAATGAAGTAATTCCTTAGAGAGGTAGTTTGGGTAACCAAACAGTACCTAAATGGTCTTGTAAAATAAGATCAAGGGAAGTTCGATGAAAATCGGAACGGTACCTATAAAGGAAATAATTCCTTCAAGAGGTAGTTTGGGTAACCAAACAGTACCTAAATGATCTTGTGAAATAAGATCAAGGGAAGTTCGATGAAAATCGGAACGGTACCTATAATGGAAGTAATTCCGTCGAGAAAAAAAAATCTCGTTAAAAAAAAAAAACAAAGTCGACGTGTGTGTGTGCTGCGTGCATGAGGACATGTCGAAAATGGCATTTTTTTATTGTATCATCGGCTTTAGATTATAAATTATCTACATGCTGAAAAAAAAAAAAAACTTGTTTTTATTCAATAAAGCAAAATAAGAACCTTGCACAATTCAACTTACAAATAAGCAGTAGAGGTAGTAGACACTTTTTGTCGGTACTCATTATAGATGGTTGTAAACACAGAACTGATTCACTCTGTTCCCCGTACTAGTATAAACTGTATTACGGTGGAACAGTTTTCCTCGCTATGTTATTTTATTTATGGTAGCAGACTTGTGACAAAATAATTACTTATTAGTTGAAATAATTAATACATACGATTTTTATTTAACTTATTTACCTTGTTTTAGAAATCGTATAAGACGTATAACAAGTATTATAAATACAACGAATAAGTGTCGTATAAATGGTCATCTATAAGTTTTTCCAAAAAATAAAAAAATGTGGAAAAAATAAAATACCTATGTACGTAGGAACCGTCGAAATACACCTACCGCCACTAGACTCGAGCGTGCGCCTGAGTTGTACTTGATCGCTACTAACGTAGCAAAGTCTTGCGATGTTCGCATCTGTGTACATATGATATGAGAGCCAATCGAGCTATCATTAGGGAAAAGCATCCTTTGCCCACTATGGAACGAAGCGACGAGGCCGAACATAGCACAGGCTTACAAAAAAATGTCTTACGGGTTTTAAAAGATAACAATGTTCTGCTAAACGAATCAAAACGCGCTTAATAAAAACCCTTTAAAATAAAAGCTCTGGATTGTTCAAACTGAATTATACACAAATTTAACGTTATTCATTTTGAAACTTTCATGCATTAGAAAAAAGGAAAATTAATGACTGAATTAACGTTTTAAATAATGCGTTAGGCATGTGAACGTCGTGGGAATTTAAAAATGTACTTTGTTTATTGTATTTTCCTTTAAAAACATGGCGTCGGTAATTACTAAGCGAAGGCTATGTTTTTATCAAAGTAAAGTAAGATGGCTGATTGTCTAGTCAATAAACTGTTTTAGTTGACATAAAATCACGCGTGTAATCTCTGGAGGGTTAGGCAGAGGTCAAACTCAAAGCATTTATTACGATTAGACCTTTACAGGCATATTGAATGTCATGAAAATAAAAAGGATTGTGCTACAGTCCCAATCACGAGACATAGTAGCTTGTGAAAAATTAAATACTGTAGTTGCCATTCCAAAGCGCAGATCTCTGTGGAAAAGAATGGGCAGAGAGCTCCGTGAACGCTCTTTTAAATCATAATATTTTTACAAAATCATGGATATATCATTCATGTTGAGATTATGCATACATGTGAGAACGATGTACAAAAACGAGCACATTAAGAGCGTCCAGAGTAAAAGCAAAAACAAGAGTTTAATAGATGAATGAACGAATTAATTTAAACAAAACCGTGGCGGCTAATAGTCGACTGTCAGTGCCCGTTCATGAACATGACGGCAGCCCCGTTCAACCATTTTGAAGGGAACTAAATGACCCGATACTGATAGAATCGTTGCGAGTGCCAACAGTAATTGGGAGGTACAAAGCTTTTTAGGGCTAGTAAATTATGTAGGAAAATGGATCCTTTATTCAGCTACATAGACCGAATCCTTGCGCGAACTTTTAAGACTAAAACTAGACAAAGATACGGATATCATCTCTTATTGGCACGATACACAAACACAAGCTTTTGATGATGATAATCCTTACTAATATTATAAAAGCGAAAGTGAGTTTGTTTGTTTGTTTGTTTGTTTGTTACCTCTTCACGCTTTAATGGCTACACCGATTTTGATGAATTTTGGTACAGAGATAGTTGGGAACCAGGAGACGGACATAGGCTAACTTTTATTTTAAAAAAGTGGGATGTGAGGGAGAGAGAGGGAAGAAAAGGGAAAACTTAGCGTTGCTATTACAAATCAATAAGGCGCAAGAGGAACTGTGTTACCCCGAATTTAACGCGAGCGAAGCCGCGGGCAAAAGCTAGTTATTTATACTTGGTAGTTGATCAATATCATCCTGTAGCAATTACTTTGCGTGAATAGAGGCAAGCCTGTGAGGGAGATTCAGAGCTAAAGTTAGTCAGGAATGAAATATAGAACAATAGTTGGGCGAATTGTATATCCATTAAATTGGACGAATTGGCTATCCATTAAATTGGACGCGTTGGCTGTACATTAAATTGGACTTGTTGGCTATCTATTAAATTGGACGCATTGGCTATCCATTAAATTGGACGCATGGCTATCCATTGGCGCATTCTTGTGGCCAAAGCCACCCGGGCATTGTAGCCATGAAAATGAGACTACGTTCCAAAGTGGACAGTGATGGTGAACATTGTAGAGATTACTTTGGATAAGCCAAACCAAAAAGGTGAACTGACATCCAAATTCAAATTAGGTCACAATTGCAAAGGCGTTCCACAGGGCAATATTTTAGGCCCACCCTTTTTATATATATCAATGACCTGACAAAAGTAACTGATGATCCTTGCGTAGTCTTTGCAGACGATATGTCCGTAACCATTCCTAAAAATGAAGTAAACTATATATGAGGAAATCAATAGTAATGTGAGCAAAGTAATAACTAAGAAAAAAAAAAAGCAACTTTACCTCTATAGCCCCAGCGGCACAAAAACGTGCCAGTAAACAAGTTTTACCGATCGATCGATTGAAAACTGTATTTGTAGTAAAGACAAGTCTTAAAATCAGATTACACATACGATAAGAATCCGCCCGGCGGTGCTTGACGGATAGTTGACGTAAATAAAAGAGCATTTTCTGTATGGCCCCCATAATTTATAATAAACTTCCAAAAGTGTGGAAAGAACTTAATGTCCATAGATTAAAAATAAAGCTAAAACGACACTTACAAGGGAAAGCATACTATGACATACGCGACTTCCTAAATGATAAAATTATTGATATCAAATGAACTGTTAAATTTATGTTGCGAATGAATTTAATTATGCTATATTGATTTAAATCGGATTATACTATAATTTTGGAATTGAATTGCATTGTATTTTATCATTGAATTCTACATGTTAAATGTTCTACATATTAAACTGTTTTGTAAGTTTTGACAACATTATATATTTGTACGCCTGATAGGCCAAACGTGACAGCTCATTTATTAATTGTCATCTTGCATGCTAAACTGTAGGTACACTCATGTTTGCACAAATAAAAATTATCTTATCTTATCTTAAAAATTATCTTAAATAATGGGGGTCCTTGAGAGGTTAAACCCAACATAGAAAAACCTAATATGTCCAATTTTGTAACAACAATTGGAATAAAATAAATTTGAACATCAATTATAAAGATAAAAGTATACAACAATCAGATAGTATGACTTTTCTTGGGACAGATCTAGATCATAAATGTTCCTGGATTAGTCATATTGACAAGATATGTGAAAAGCTCAGTAAAAAAAGAGGGGGAAAGAAAAGGGAATGTTTAGCTTTGCTATTACAATAAATAAGGCGCAAGGGTAAACACTAGTATGTGTGTGGCAGCTGTATGTAGCATGGTCGTGAGTGTCCAGTGCCCGAAATCTATATTTATCAGCACCAAATGGAAAGACATTCAATATAGTTTACAGTAGTGTCCTAAAATAATGCTGTTACTCACATTTATTATTCAAGTACAAATATTATTAGTAAATTAAAGTACATATATTAGGCATTAGTAGATATAAACAAATGAAAACATTTAACATAGATTCTGCACACTCCAAGCTTAAAGAGGTATTTTCTCGGTTAGGTGCACCCGTAAGCGTTACCGCTGATCATGGTCGGCAGTTTGTTAGTTCAGTTTGAAAGTTTTTGTAAAGAATTTGGTATCCAGTTGTTCCAAACAAAAATTTCCAAATGTCGAAGTTAAGAGGCAGAACTGTTTGATTCTTTATAAGCAATTTATTGTGAATGAGTGGACATTGTTGGCCTTGTAGATTCTTAGACGCTTGTTAACTTATTATTTTATTTTGCGTTTTGTAAAGCAAGCAATGACTTATTGCCTGGCCTACGCTGTCCTCTCATATCTAAGTACTAACGCTGTAACAACCACATTGTAAAACCAAATGATTTTAAAAGAGTGACTATGGAGTTTCTTGCCGGTTCTTCTCCATAGGAAACGACAACCCGAACCGTGCACCTTTTCTCGAATGTTATTTATAAGTGCCCATGTAGGCCAATGTGACATAAAAATATTTTGATTTTGACTAAAAACATAGATTCTGCAAAGAAAAGAAAATGCAGATAGAAAGAGGAAAGCAACAGAATCTAGGAAAGATATTGGGAAAAAAGTATATGTTGAGAATACAATAAAGAAAACAAGTTATCCACCACATTCAAGGATACGACACACACATTGGTGAATAAATAGTGGACAGCGGTTGCGCAGAAATATAGTAAGGAAAGTGGGAAGTTTGACCAAATAAGGATAATAAGCTTTCAGAAAATAGCGATACCGCCTGTAACAACGTGTGTGACGAAAATGAATAAGTGATTGTTTAACGGAATATTATTAAAATTATTTGATGATTATTCTTGAAATAAACTGATTTGTATGTTATTATATTTATACGAAATTATGCTATTTTTAAAATTTTGTAAAAGGTAGATGTAGCGTATAATAAATACCGACACGCTTAGTGGTAGGG